>CM046876.1:572992402-574213393 GCA_025667525.1 Glebionis coronaria
TACCGACCATCTTTGCCCGACAATCTCCAACCACTCGAACCTCCCTATACCGGCACTTATCCTATTGCTCCCGTCACCAACAATAACACATTTAACTATTGTTATCGTCCCACCACACACTCAACTCATGAGATCGGCTCTACTTCACAATCCATACCCGGAGGTTCTCGTGTAATCATAAATCCCCATCAGCACGATTACCGGTCCGTTGACGAGTTGGGTCGAGATAGGAATGTACAAAACAGTGGTGACGACTCATCAGGCGATGACGAGGGGAATGACGAGGGGAGTGACAAGGGGGTGACGAGGAGGGTGACGAGGAGGGTGACGAGGGGGAAGGTGACTTTTCACCTAACGAGGATGCGGAGTAGAGGTTGTGGTAGTATTTTTCTTATTATGCATGTTTAATAAAGTTTGAGACTTGTAGCGTTTGAAACATTTGATTTAGGATTGAATAAGTGTATTTGATGAATATTGTATCGTGACGTTGGATAATTTATCGTAATATGGTATTGTAACGTTTATTGATTTGTTATTATTCTGTATTTGTCGATTTCTGCCATTTTGAATTGTGTATTTTGTCCGGAAAAAGTTCCGGAAAAAATCTGGAAACTGCAAAACAGCCCAGTTTTTTTTTTAGCCCCCAGGTACACCTAGGGACGACTTAGTCGTCCCTAGGTTATTAAATTTCCTCCAGGTTATTAACCTAGGGACGACTTAGTCGTCCCTAGGTTTCAAAAATGCCCAGGTGTCAAAACCTGGGGACGACTTAGTCGTCCCTAGGTTTTGAAAACCTGGGCATTATTGAAACCTAAGGACGACTAAGTCGTCTCTAGGTTAATAAATAATATTTTTTTTTTATTTTCTGAAAATGTTTTTATTAATATTTATAAATAAGATTTTATTAAAAATAATAAAAAAAAGAATTTTTAAGAAAAATTTTAAAAAGATTATTTTTATTAATAACCTAGGGACGACTTTGTCGACCCTAGGTTTC
The DNA here is from genome assembly GCA_025667525.1 of Glebionis coronaria. Lineage (NCBI taxonomy): Eukaryota > Viridiplantae > Streptophyta > Magnoliopsida > Asterales > Asteraceae > Glebionis > Glebionis coronaria. The sequence goes on from CM046876.1 coordinate 572,993,400, forward strand.
AAAGCAAGTCGTCCCTAGGTTTGTCAATTTTTTCAACGTAGTGGGTTGTGGGACCCACAAAGTCGTCCCTAGGTTACAAAAGATTGTTCGTCCCTAGGATTCTAGAGACGATTTTTTAGGCACTACCTCCTAGGGTCGACTTAGTCGTCCCTAAGAGTTTAGGGTCAAAAAAAACACCTACCTAGGGACGAATAAGTCGTCCCTAGGATTAAGAATTGTTGTAGTGTTAACGGATCAAACGGTCAATTGGGTGGCAACTGATTGAGGTTATGTTTCGGTTTTGGTACTAATTTTTTTTTGTCTCGGATCCTATTCTTTTTTATCATCTTGTTACGGATGTGTGATGTCTTTTTTTTTTTTTATATTTATGTATTTTGTTTTTATAATACTTTAAAAATCAAAAAGCAATAATTACCATTTGTTTCTTAAGTCTGATTATGGGCTTGGGTTCATTAAGCCCAGTGTATATTGTATTAAACTCACAAGCTATGTAGTCGATTATCGCCGTTTAAATAGTTTTGCTCTAGATCATTAAAAGTAGCGGAAGTATGACATCCAATCTGGTAAAGTCATCAAATCCCAAAAACAATGTCGATTTCATCAGCAACATGCCAGACCCAATTCTTCAGTTGATCCTACAAGGTCTTCCAAATACGGAAGAAGTGGTCCGAACAAGCGTTTTATCAAAACAATGGAGGTATTTGCGGACTTGTATTCCTTTTTTTCCATCTCTAAGTATAGATTGTGACCCACTACTGAATCCATCTATGACTCACCCACGAGCTAAAAAGCTAAAAGACTTCGTGTCTTGGGCTTTAGCTAACAAAACTGTAGATTTGGATAGTTTTCGTTTATGTTGTTGTGATTACGATAATATGTCGACCGTGTCGCAGTGGATAGACGCTGCTGTGATGCGCAAAGTCAAGAAACTTGACTTGATGTTTAGCAGTGGGGATAGGGTTCTAATCCGCTTCTGTAAGTTGCCACATTCTCTGGTTATGTGTGAATCATTGGAGTCGTTGAGGTTGGATTGCTACAAAATACGTGTTTCTTTACCTGATTGTAAAGGTTTCTCTGCACTTAAGGTTCTTGAGCTCAATCGTGACTCATGTGGTCTTGTACAAAAATGCCTTAATATGTGTCTCTTGCTTGAAAAGTTAAGTTTGATAGATTGCCACATAAGTACAAATGATACTCTTTGTATCCCATGCCTGAAGCTCAAGACTCTTATAATTCATGAGTGTGATATTAGCACTTATAGATCTTCTTCTTATAACCTTGTGGTTTCGAGCCCAGAACTGGTGTTTTTTAAGTGTAAAGGTTCCCGTCTTCGAGTAGATCTTGTTACAATATTTAAGATGTGTCCATTACTTGAGGAGTTACATTTAGTAGTAAATTGCTTCAGATACCTTGGTATTATTGTTGAAATTTCATGTCCGAAGCTCAAGACTCTGATACTTCATGACCGTGGTGGATCTGGTTCTATTGGCCTTGTGGTTTCATGCCCAGAACTGGTGTTTTTTGATTGTGTCGGTCTCCCAATTAAGGATCCTTTCATCTTAAAAAAGGTAGAATGCTTGAAGACAGCTGTGATTCGCCCTCAATGCAATTTTGACAAACCATCTTTTTGCAAAATCTTGGCTCGAATATCGCAAGTTGAATCTTTATCGCTCAACTGTAGTGTAAGTACATATTCTCTTTATGCACGAGTATTCATTTTTATCATCTACACGCAATAAGCAATGTAAAGCACCTACCAACTCCGAGTTCTCAAAATTACTTTATACTGATATATGGCCACTAGTATCTTATATATACGTGCATACAATGAAAATTTTTCTGTCAAAAAGAAGTTATTAATTCAGTGCATAATTTTGGGGTCTTAATTACTTTGACTAGTTAAAAAAAAGTTACTTTGACGGTTTTTTTTTTAATTGAAAATTACGGTGAATTTCTATTGATATTCAAAATAGTGCACACTTAAAGTCTTAAACTATCGTATCCAGTAACGTGTCCACAGATATAGCAGGTAAAATTCTATCACTTGTTATAATTCACTGTAATAAGCATGTTTGACTAGTGGCTGGCTAAGCTTGAGATGATTGGGTGGCCATAAATATCGAGTAAAATTTGTAACAGTTTTATATTTGCCAAAAGACATGCGGATTTTGGAGATGTTTGAAAGTATTAATTTGTGTGGTCTTTATGCTTTTAGGATCAGTATGTAGGATGTACGAAATCTTGTTTTCAATGTGATTATTGTACAAAATTATATATAGATGTATGTATTTGATATGTTTGCATGTTCTTAATGGGAATCTGTGGTTTATTTTTTATGCATTACATGCTAAGCTTTAGCTTGCAAATCGGTCACCGGATAAAGATTTGTTTATATTTGTTTTTCATTTCCGCATACCTTAATATATTGTTTTGGTACTCCATTGATTTTTTATTCTTTCATAGTTAATTCATTATGCGTGTGATTCGGAAGGAAATTTCCCTGTTTCTCTTCCCAATCTGAAGACATTGGAACTCGTCACAACATTTGACACTTATGATATGAAGTTATTTGACCAGATCTTCACATACGCTCCTAATCTCGAGTCTCTCCATTTGATTATTCAAAAGGTAGCCTTGCTTATCTCGATTAGTAGTAATTTATTCATATTTCACTTGGATCTTGGGGTATCTCTGTTATTTGGCATTTGCATATATTAGGAATCGGATTGTTTCGGCTACTTGCAAAACGGGCATTTTTTCAAATGTCTTCCGGTTGACCCGTTATTAGTAAGATGCAAGCCACACTCACTCTCTAATGTATACATTTTTAATAATTGTTCCCTTTTCATTAAAGTGTAGACATCCATATCGAAACCAAAAAAATATGTGACGTTTAGGTTATCCTTTGCAAGCCTTAATTCTTGGGTAAACATAGTTTGACCAAAAGAGACATTATTCCTAGTAATTTTAAACATTAGTTATTGTTTTGCAGCTCAAGACGCTTAACTAATGCTTTTATTCATTGTATAGGTATGTTCTCGGAGCGAATACATGGAGTCTGATCGAGTTCAAACAATGAGAATCTTGTCACCGTGTCTAAGAATGGTCGAATTTCTTGGATTTGAGGGAGATAAGTGGAAAGTAGATATAGCCCGGTTACTGCTAGAGCACGGAAATGCATTGGAGAAAATGGTTTTCAGCTGGTGTAGCGAAGTCGACTATCATGAAAAGTCGATGGAGGCTTTGAATAAAGTATCAAAATTTCACAAGGCTTCATCCAGTGTCAAACTGATTGCCCTTCTAAAAAAATGATGATATGTGTGTCCTACTCATGTTACGGGGTAACTCCATATTTGCATTGTTTGTTTTCGAAACTTTATACTTTGTTTTACTTAAGATTTGTTTTACATAAGATTATAGTGGTTGTGGTATTAGTAGTATATCTTTGTGAGTTACTATAACTTCGATTTAATGTCACTAATGACCGGTTGGAAGAAAGAATAAGATGTTATATTAGTTTTTTAGAAACGCTGTTTTAATAGTGCGTAGTGGCAAAAAAGTTTGTGGCTATCAGTTTAAAATGGGTGAGGTCTCAAGTTCAATTTCTGCTAGATGCAAACACCTTGAAGTGGTCACGCCAACCTCCTGTAAAGGGAAGGCTCAAACCCCGTGGATTAGTCGGCCAAAAAATCACGTTTACCAAAAAAAAAAATAACGCGTAGATTGTGGGTTCTTAATGAAGATAGTCGACCAAACTTTTGTTGACCCAACGATAGGAAGATCATTTGAAATTGTGATCGTACAACTTTATGTTCATGCGGACTATAATGAGCATCAAATTTCTTGCATATCTGAGCAATCAAAGTTGCCCGATTAATTTTCTTCATTATGTACACCAATTGTAGCATTAATCATTTAATATCATTGCATAAATCATTTTCGTGGTTTTTAGGGTTTAACGGATTTCGTCCTTTCGAAGAAAATATAACGGATCATCTCCTCATGGTTTGGACCCGTATCAGGTTTGGTCCCTTGACCACTAAGTCTGTATCCGGTTTTGGTCCCCTACAAGTAGTTCTGTATCGAGTTTGGTTCCTGACGGAACAAGTGGTCAAGGGACTAAACCCGTTACAGGTCAATACCACAAAGAGAGGACCCGTTAAAATTTCTTCGGAGGGACAAAATCCGTCAAACCCGATAAACCATAGGACGATTTATGCCGTTAACTTTATTTTTGCAGATGAATGTATAAAAATCGGAAAAAAAATAAAATATATGCGCATGATCTTTCTAATTGAAAATTTATTGAGGTGTGGTGGCCCTGCCTTTCTAAAAGGTAAAGGTAAGCACAAAACCAAAAAACCGATAAAAAAAACCCAAAAACCTAAAAATATCGCACTAAAACCCCGTATTACTTAAACAACTGAAAGGATGACATTTTTGAAAACCGAATGTTTATGGTGGTTTTTTGTTGCATGTGTAAACCGGACCGAAAAACCACCCCGCCGCACTTAACTCTACAAAATTAATTTAGTTCTATATCTTTAAATAGATATATATGTGAGACTTATAATATGTTTAGTTGTTATTTTTAAATATATACATTTGTAAAAGTTATTAAAATAATTTGTTATGATTTTTTTCACCTAAACTTTGTTGGAATTTGAATTGTTATATAAACATTTTTATTATGATTTTTGGTTTTATATATACTTCGATGGTAGCTAATGTTGTTATTATTGTAGTGTATTTAACTAATTGAAACTATTATTGTTGGTTGCAACTTTCAACCATGATGTGTTTAATTTTTGTCGAAAGTGATTGGCTATTGATGCTGTTTTTTTAACAGGAAACCCAACACCTAAACAGAACAGAGAAAAAAAACCAGAAACGAACCGCTACAATGAAAAAAACCATAAAACCGAAACCAAAAAATCAAAATTAAATGGTTTGCGATATGCAAAAACCAAAGTTTACAATTCGATTTTTGATTTTAGTATAAACCCGCTCAAATCGCCCCATGCTTACCCTTACTAAAAAAACCAAGTAGGATTACCAATCTATCACTCATGAATAAATACTTAAAAACCATATATTATTGATAGTTTGATACCCACATTCTTCTTAATCCTCCTAGTAGAACTCAATTTATTGACAAGACAAATTTATATGTTTCTTTTTTCATATCATTTGTCTTTTATAAATTTTGATTTCTCAAACTCTTGTTTATATTATATATTTTCTTGACTAGTTTTACCCACATTTTTAATATGATAAGATTCTTTTTTATGTTTTCAGTATTTGCAAAAGCTTCACGAAAGTGTAAGGCTTTACACACATGTTACGCAATAAATCAAGGCGTAAGTTTAAGACTTTATGTGAGATGAGAAGTTAAAAAACGTGATAAGATACGATAAGTCATGATACGTGTAAACGTTTTTTACTACAACTTCATAGAAATATTTTTTTATATGTAGAAATAAATCAGATTATACACAAATTAAATGGTTTACGATATGCAAAAAGCGAAGTTTATGATTTGATTTTTGATTTTAGTATAAACCCGCTCAAACCGCCCCATGCTCACCCTTACTAAAAAGAAAACAGGTGAAGGTTACCAATTTATCACTCATGAATAAATACTTAAAAACTAAATATATTATTGATAGTCACATTCTTCTTAATCCTCCTAGTAAAACTTAATTTATTGACAAGACAAGACAAAGTTATATGTTTCTTTTTTTCATATCTTTTCTCTTCTATAAATTTTGATTTCTCAAATTCTTGTTTATGTTATATATTTTCTTGACTAGTTTTACCCACATTATTAATATGATAAGATTCTTTCTTATGTTTTCAGTATTTGCAAAATGTTGTACGATACAGACAACAAACTTGAATGTATACATTGTTAATAATTGTTCTCTTTTCATTAAAGTGTAGACACCTATATCGAAACTAAGAAAAATATGTGACATTTTGGTTATCTTTTGCAAGTTTTAGTTGTTGGGTAAACATAGTTTGACTAAAAAATATACACTTTCCCGAGAATTCTGAACATGAGTTCTTGTTTTTGCAGCTCAAGATGTTTAACTAATGCTTTCATTGATTGCATAGGTATGTTCTCGTAGCGAATACCTCGAGTCAGATCGAGTTCAAACAACAAGAATCTTGTCACCGTATCTAAGAAGGGTTGACTTTTTTGGATTTGAGGGAGATAAGTGGGAACTAGATATAGCCCAGTTACTGCTAGAGCATGGAAATGCATTGGGGAAAATGGTTTTCAATTGGTGTAACGAAGTCGACTATCATGAAAAATCAATGGAGGCTCTGAATGAAGTATCAAAATTTCACAAGGCTTCTTCAAGTGTGTAACTAGTTACTCTTCTAAAAATCATCCTCACAGTTAAAGCGCTCGAGGTTGTTTCATTTTGTATGTTTTTTGTTCTTTGACTGTTGTGTCTTTTTTGAGCTTCTAGTTCCTTGCTAGAAGTCTCTTTTTATATATCATTAGCCGTTCAAAAAAAAAGTTACTCTTCTAAAAAAGAGATGATATGTGTTTACCGTAGGTAGTGCCTACTTAACTATGGGGTAACTACAAATTTTCGTAGTATTTGGAAACCTTTATACTTAGTTTTACACTCATGACCGGTTGGAAGAACAAATTAAATGTTGCATTAGATTTTGAGAAACACGTACTAGTTTAATAGAGCGAAGATTGTGAGGTTTTATTAATTCAATGGTTATTTTATACTAATTTTGAGTTACTGTTTGGTTAACAACTTACAAGTGATTAAATAAAATAATTAAGATCTTAAATCTGCATCATCATAGGGTCGTGACGTGACTTTACGAGTAAGGAATAAATCCCTATTTTTGAATCATGTTCAGATTAAACATGTAATACATAATCATTCTCATCTTATTTCAAATGAGTAGCACAGTTTTTTTAAGAACTGCAAATGTTAGTGGTTAGTGGGTTGAGCCGTGCAATGACATCCAAGCGGCGGAATGTCTTCTTCGAACCTTCGCCTAGTTATCTTAAACTCCTTATCCGCTTTGCCTGAAAGGGCCCTTGGCGGGTCTGGAACCCAAGACCTCCAGGAAACCTCCCCAAAGAAATCGTTTAGTGAAACCTTGTGAAAATATATTAACCGAAGGTGTGATGATTTGATATTGGTTTATAAGTGTAACCAATGTTTATAAATTAGTTTAGGTATCTATAATCTAATAATTTTTTGGTAAAAAACATTAGAAACTAAAAATAAGTGGTTAATAAAAAACATTATGTACGAAATATGGTTTGGGTTTTGATCTAATGTTTGAATTTATTGGTATGTTATAGGTCTTGATTAATTTTAAGATTGGAGATTTAATTTGGGTTTCAATTTTGAGGTATTCTTGGAGAATTATTAAGCAATGGATGCAAATGACTGAAAATTCAAAAAAAACTGGAGTTGTTACGACATGCGATACTACTAATTAGTAGGGCAATAGCGACCAGACGTTTTTATTAGAATTTCGTTGGTATAGACAGATTTTGACGAAATTGTTGACAAAATAGTCTGTCGCATTTTCTATGGTCGGTAATTGGTATCTGTCGGAATTCTGTCAGAGATAGCCACGAATCATGCGACGCAGTTCTATCGGTGATTTCAATCTTGTAAGAAATTTGTGTGTGAATGGTTATAATCTGGATATCAATCTGAATCGTGTAATCACTTTCAGATCAAAGTATTTCGACCCTATATGCCTCGGGTTCATGAAATCTTCAATCAGATAAGATAGATTGCAATTGAAATCTAAGGCACGCGAAATCAATCAGGAAACCTTAGACTTTTTTTTAATGTTCTTTTTTATCAAGAGACCAGAATATGGTTATCATAACCAAACGTTTGTAACTGTGTTATTTACCAACCGTTATGTTGGTTAAAACAGATGCAACTGTTGGGTTTTAAGGCGGGACCCCAGCAAGGGGCTCTGCCCCTTGACCCCGCAAGGGGCGCTGCCCCTTGACCCTGCAACGGGGGGCGGCCCCCTTGACCCCCGCATCTTGGTCGTGGCGATATCAAGCTAACTTTGACGAGTGTGCACTCCGCACCTCCTAACTCGTCTTTAGCTAAACTTGTCTAAGGCCATTGGTCTCTAAGTAAAACACAATTACACAAAATACATGTGATAACACTAAAATTACCAACATTCCTCCCTCATTTTAGTGTAATCCTTGATTTACTAATATACACAAAAAGAACCAAACTCGTGCATAATGAAAATGTCACGAAGATTAAATTTTCACTTAGTATATTAGGCATTCCAGAAATTCGAAAATCAGGGTGTCACTAAGGATTGAACCCTTCAATTCATAAGTTACTTAAACATTCTAAAGTTTATAACTTGACACTATTACAAGCCATGTGTCCATATCCTTTAATGAGCATATAGAAACCTAGTCCAAAGCTTCCTGAAGCGGCAAAACTCCATGCTCACATAGGTAGTTCTTTTATTCTTGCACCTACACATGCAATTTTTCAAAAGAACTATTAAGAAGTTAAACTTCAACCTAACATAATCTGCAGAACCGAGCACATACCTTGGGATGATTATATGATTGTGCTCCAACCACTAACAATGAGCTTTCCACATTGAATTCAGCTCCTAGCGTTAGCTAGAAGGGAATTAGGTATCTCATCATTAGAGATTTTGATGGACTCAAAACCCACCCCCATAGCCGACTTGTGCACTAAGTCTCGGGCTAAACCTTTTGTCAAGTGATCCGCCAGGTTTTGTTGAGATCTAACAAAATCCACTGATATCACTCCAGTTGTAATGAGCTCATGAACCATACTATGTCTAACACCTAAGTGTCTAGACTTTCCATTGTATATTTGACAATATGCCTTAGCCAAAGTGGCTGCACAATCACAATGAATAGAAATTGGTTTTGGCCACAATGGAATCTCATATATCATATTCCTCAACCAATCGGCCTCTTTACCAGCCGCAGCTAAAGCAACAAACTCAGCTTCCATTGTTGAGTCAGTAATACAAGTTTGCTTCTTTGAAGCCCATGAGATAGCGCCTCACCAAGCAAAAATACCCAACCAGTTGTAGAAGTATGATCTTCTAAATTAGTTATCCAACTAGCATCAGAATATCCTTCTAAAACTGAAGGAAACCCAACATAATACAAACCATAATCCATGGTTTTCTTTAAGTACTTGAATACTCGCATTACAGAATGCCAGTGATGAATACTAAGATTACTAGTGTACCTACTCAATTTTCCCACTACATATGTAATATTTGGTCTTGTGCTTGTCATAGCATACATCAAGCAACCAATTGCCCTTGAGTACTCAAGTTGATTTACAACCTTGCCTGTATCAGGCATAAGTTTAATAGTAGGATCCAGAGGAGTGCTAACTGGACAACAATCATCACATTTGAACTTCTTGAGTATTTTCTCAATGTAATGTGATTGAGTGATCATAATACCCTTGTCCACCCGTTTGATCCTTATACCAAGGATCACATCAGCCTCCCCCATGTCCTTCATGGAGAAACTAGATGACAGAAACTCTTTGCTTTTATCAACTTGATCTTGATCAGTTCCAAAGATCAACATGTCATCAACATACAAGCAAATGATAACTACTTTACCAGATTTATCAAATTTGCAGTATACACACTTGTCAGACTGGTTTAGTACAAACCCACTAGACAAGACAACCTCATCAAATTTTTGATGCCACTGTTTCGGTGCCTGTTTGAGTCCATATAATGATTTAACTAATTTACACACCTTATGCTCATTTCCAGGCATAACAAATCCTTCTGGTTGCTTCATATATACCTCCGCTTCCAAATCACCATTCAAGAATGGTGTTTGACATCCATTTGATGGATCACTAGATTATAAGTAGATGCCAAAGCAATCAATAATCTAATAATGGATATACGAGCAACAGGAGCATAAGTATCGAAATAATCGACACCTTCCTTTTGTCTAAAGCCTTGGATAACCAATCTAGCTTTAAACTTGTCGATGGTTCCATCAACCTTCATCTTCCTTTTGAAGATCCATTTGCAACTCAAAGGTTTGCAACCTGGTGGTAAATCAGATAAGATCCATGTATTATTTTCCATAATAGAATCCATCTCATCATTAATTGCTTCTTTCCAGAATGCAACATCACGAGATTGCATAGCTTCATCAAACGTTCTTGGATCCTCTTCTATACTATAACAGTAAGAATACTGAGGTCCAATCTCATTTCTAGATCCCTCAACTAAGTATAGTTAAAAATCAGATCCGAATGATTTAGCTACCCGAGCTCTATTACTCTTACGAATTGTAGGATTTCCAATTGGAGTTTCTCCAATTTGTTCTTCACTTGAACTTGGTATCAAACTTTTAGGTCTAGGTATTGAAGGGATACGTTTTTCATCAAACATTGCATCTCGTGATTCTATAACCGTGTTAACGGATATATACGCATTAGGTTCTATTACATAGAATCTATATGCCTTGGAATGCTCAGCATATCCAATAAAGATGCAAACAATACCTTTTTCACCCAAATTTTTCCTCTTGGGTTCTGGGAGTCTCACAACAGCCCTACAACCCTAAACTCGTAAATATGACAAGTTAGTTCGTTTCTTGTACCAAAGTTCATATGGGGTAACCTTGTTCCTTTTATTAGGAACTCTATTAAGTAAATAGCAAGCCGTCAACATGGCTTCTCCCTAAAATCCTTCACTCAAACCCGAGTAGGATAACATGGAATTAACCATTTCTTTAAGAGCCCTGTTTTTCCTTTCGGACACACCATTTTGTTGTGGTGTATAAGGAGCCGTAGTCTCATGTATGATTCCTACAGATTGGAAATAACTAGTATCATAGTATTCACCACCTCTATCCGTGCTTAAAGTTTTAATTAAAACATTTTGCTGTAACTCAACCTTAGTTTTATAGATTTTAAATTTATCTAAAGCTTCATCTTTAGTATGACATAGATAAACATAACAAAATCTAGATGCATCATCTATAAAGGTGACTACATACTTATTATTCCCTAAGGAAGGAGTGACATGAAAATCACATAGATCACTATGTATCAATTCTAAAGCATTAGAATCCCGTTTTGTATCCTTGAAAGGTTGTCTAGTGATCTTGGTTAACATGCAAGTGTTAAGTTTTTCTAAGGTACTATCAAATCTGGAATTAGATTATCCATAGACATAGCAGCCATACGATTATAGTGAACATGTCCTAATCGTGCATGCCACATAGCGGAATCAAGATATTTAGAACTAATCATGCTAATGCTACTAAAAGTATTAGGAACTTTATTGAGATTTAACATAAACATGCCATTATTATAATAACTGAAACCAACAAATACACCATGTCTTGATAAGATAAACTTATCAGATTCATACACTTGCTTATAGCCACATTTATTCAACACAGGGCCGGACATAAGGTTCTTCCTAAGCCCCGGTACATACACAACATTAACTAAAGTAATAGTTTTTCCAGAACTGAATTCTAAAACAACATTTCCACGTCCAAGTATTGGTTTGGTTGACTCGTCTCCCATATGAAGAACGGATCCATCTTGCACCGGATGAAAAGTATCAAACCATCAATGATCCTTACATGCATGACATGTTGCACCCGAGTCAATCCACCAAGCAAATGCATCATCCTGTACATAATATATTTCAGAAATATGCGACACATAATGATTAAAAGGAATTAAATCAAAGTCAAAATTCAGACCTTGTGATGCATTAGGATCCTTAGATCCTTGTCCCAAACCAGAAGTGTTTCCACCATTGTTCCCCTTAGAACGACAATCCCTTTTTAAGTGACCAGATTTGCCACACTTCCAACAAGTCTCTTTAGACTGTTTGTTGGATTTGCGTTATTACCATCATAATTCCTTTTGTGTCCCTTGGAATTCTTTTTGTTGTTTTTGTTCTTACCATCTTCTATCATGTTAACAGAAGAAGAACCAGCAATTTCTTTGCCTTTACCTTTGCCACTGTCTTCCGCCTTTAGAGAGTCCTCTATGCGAAAGTGGCTACCAAGTTGTACAAGAGACAACTCTTCCTTGTTGTGTTTCATACTGTGTTTGAAATACTTCCATGATGGTGGAAGTTTGTCTATGATACTAGACACAGAAATGGATTCATCCATTTTCAAACCGTGTTGTGTAAATTGTCCCAGAATTCGAAGGAGTTCGTGCTATTGTTCCATCACAGGCCTTGAATCAACCATCTTGTAAGTATTAAAATTACTAACAAGAAACTTCTTACTAGAAGCATCTTCTGCCATGTATTTTGATTCAAGTTGGTTCCATAACTCCTTTGCCGAATCCATGTTTTGGTATATATCAAATAAGGCATCAGGCATACCGTTCAAGATGTGACCACGACAGATGTAGTCGCCATTCTCCCACTTGCATCGCTTCCTTGTCTGTTCCAGCGTCTCTTCCTCCACAAACTCAGGCATGGGGACCCTATATGCCTCAGGTTCACGAAATCTTCAATCGGATAAGACATATTGCAATTGAAATCTAAGGCACGAGAAATCAATCAGGAAAACTTAGACTGTTTTTTAATGTTCTTTTTTGATCAAGAGACCAAAATATGGTTATCATAACCAAACGTTTGTAACTGTCATAAACAGTTATTTACCAACCGTTATGTTGGTTAAAACAGATGCAACTGTTGGGTTTTTAGGCAGGAAACGTTAACCCCTCAAGGGGCGCAGTGCAAGGGGGTGCGGCCCCCTTGACCCCCCCATCTTGGTCGTGGCGATATCAAGCTAACTTTGACGAGTGTGCACTCCGCACCTCATAACTCGTCTTTAGCTAAACTTGTCTAAGGCCATTGGTCTCTAAGTAAAACACAATTACACAAAATACATGTAATAACACTAAAATTACCAACAAATCTGTAGTCGGTATAGCATGGGAAATCAGTCAGAAAGTTAATTGAATTAGTGACAGAAAATTATTCGTCGGAAGATCTGTTAGTGAAAGTCAACTTTCCAGTAGTGCGAGAGGTCCCAGGTTCAAGCTTTTTCGCGGAGGTTTTCTAATCTCGAGTCTTTTCATGGTTTTCCCTTCAAAGTGGGAATTTGTGGGCTTCCGCCCAATAGATGCATTGACTCGAGGCGGCATGGACTATCTTCTGGGTGACATCCGTGGAATCGAATCACTCCCTTTCGTGTAAGTAATACGAAATTGAATCACTAATTATTATTTGAGCTTGGCAAAGACTACCTGTGTAGAATTAGTTAAGTAACTAAATTAGTGTTAATTTAGTATTGTACTCATCGTTCTAAGAAAATGAATAAGATTCAGGTTTATGTACACCTTGTATGGCTGTATTTTTTTACTTCAGTTATAAGAACGAAAGATGAAAATAAAGAAGCAATAGAGAAGTTGGAGATGATTGTGAGAAAATGATGAGAAATGTAAGAGATGTTTTTTACTTTGGTATAGAAAAAAAAAAGATGAAAAGGATAAAATACCATAAAACGAACACAAATTAACAAAGGACCAGCCGTTTACGGATGAACAACCAAAGAGACGAGCAATGTGTTTATTAAAGTTAAGGGACTAAAGGTGAAAAATAAGTGTTACATAAATTAAATGTCTGCGTCATAAACCTCAAAATCTTCTTAATTGTTTCTCGTAATACTTTTTGCTTATTATACTCTCATCAAACAATGAAGAAATCCAACCAAGCTAAGGCTTTGAAACGCGAATGTGGTGTTGATGTCATCAGCAGCATGCCTGACTCAATTCTTGAGTTGATCCTTCAAGGTCTTCCAACAACCGAAGAAGTTGTTCGAACCAGCGTTTTATCAACACGGTGGAGGTATTTGTGGACTTCTATTCCATATTTTCCATCTTTAGATATAGATTGTTATCGGACAGCAGGGATTCGCTCTTCAATGTTACCTAAGGAAAAATTCAAAGATTTTGTTACTTGGTGTTTAGCTAACAAAACCATAGATTTGGATAGTTTACGATTATGTTGTGCCAGCTACTACAGAGTCTCTACTGTAAAGGGGTGGGTTAAGGAAGCGGTAAACCGCAATATCAAGTCACTTGACTTGTTGTTTTGCCATCCGTTTAAGAAATTTTCAGATTTTGACTTTCCCGAATGGCTGATAACTTGCGATTCACTGGAGGTATTAAGGTTGAATTTCTATCGACGTACAGCTTTGAATTTGGATGGTTGTACAGATTTAAGGTTTCGGGCACTTAGGGTTCTTCAGCTCAACAAAGTTTTCGGTGTTGATGTAGAGGCAATAGAAGATTTGGTAGGAATGAGTCCATTACTCGAGGAGTTAACTTTGATTGACTGTTTGATATTACCACCTGATCCTTTTCGTATTTCATCTCCGATGCTCAAGACTCTGATAATTCGTAAGTGTCGCTTATATGCAAACCAGGGATCCTGGTGTGGTGTTAGGGTTTCTTGCCCAGAACTTGTGTCGTTTGAGTATGTTGGTCTTAGAGACATGTTAATCTTTGAAAACATAAATAGCTTGAAAAATGCTGTGATTCTTCCTCATGGCAAGATGCACCGCAACATAACTCGTCGTATGGGGGACGAGGTATGCAAGGTGTTAGCTAAAATTTCTCATGTGGAATCTTTGTCCGTCAATCTTTATTTCATTCAGGTAATTACTTATTCTTTTCACACAAAATTCTCCATTTATGTCAACTTAGAGATCTCAAATTGCCTTTGATTAAGGCCAGACCTATTCGCCATTATGCTGCATTTGGCACTGTTGTTATGCATTTTGTACAAGTGAAGACGTGATGTAATAAAGAGGCATAGTATTTGTTAATGGGAAAATTATGTGTGATTGTAACATAACATCACGTAGGATGTGTATTTCTAAGTCTTGTTACGAATTATTAAGAGTCTTGAGACAATCCGTAGTACTGAAACTTTAAGGGTTAAAAATGTATTATGTTCTCCTTTGAGTTTTGACGTTACATCACTTAATTTTATGCCATGTTAACATCACATGTTATTCCATCTGTTATTTACATGGCTCAATCTACACATTGTCTATATGAACTTTGTATCGAATGGTTTTACTTGCAATTATGTTTCTAGAAAAAAGAATATGATATAGTCCCTAGTTTGTGGTCTTTTTTAGTCACTGAAACATAGAGGATGCAAATGTTGTCCGACTTCTGAATGTAGTTGTAGCAAACCATAACTTGTACAAACAAGTTATGCGTAAATTACTTTATGTGTGCTTGAGTGTGGATCTGCGGTTTATATATGATGTATCACTTGTTTAGCTTTGGTTCGCAAATCTTTGGTATAAATCACTAATCACATTCTGAGGTTATGACGAAGAGTTTAGCACATAAATAACCGTTCATCTTTGCATACCTTAGTCGTGGTGTTTTAGTTGGCTTCAAAGCGGCCTGGACATTGAAATGCAAATAACTAATAGTTACTTTGGTGTTTTTTCTGGTTTATGTTATGCTTTTGGTTGCCAATCTGTGTTTATCATTCGACCTATATTAATAAGTAACTATACATGCATCTTAATGGTGATTCCACTCTATAGATTTACTATAAATTTAATTCCAAATGTTTGCTTGCTGTTCATATGATAGTGCATTGATGCTGCTCGCGATCAGAAAGGAAATTTCCCTGCATCATTTCCAAATTTGAAGACATTGAAGGTGACGACAACAACTGACGCATTCACTATGAATGTAATCATCCGTATCCTCAAATATTCCCCGAATCTGGAGTCTCTATATTTAGTCATTCAAAAGGTAGTATTTCTCGTCTCAAATAGTAAAAAGTTATGTAACCTTAAGCTACCTGTAAATTGCTTGACGTACTACATCACCCCATTTGCACATAAGTGGGTTAAAAGTTCCACCTCTACATCTAACATTAGACACAAGTTTGAAACAAATCTTATATCTGTGTGAACAAGATGTGAAACTGGGATCATTAGATTATCGTTTGGAAGATTCAACAACTTAAGTAAAGCATAGCTTGCCTAGCTGGACCCATAATAATTTTTTAAGAAGTCTTAAACGTTGTTTCAGGGTTTTGCAACCTCAAGATGAACAATTAATTTATGGTGTGTTTTTTTGTGATCTAGGAACATTTAACGACAGAATATTGGACATTTGATGAAGCTGAAACAAGCAGAATCTTCACATCCCATCTGAAAAAGGTCAAATTCCTAGAAGTTAATGGAAAAAAGCGGAAACTGGTTATAGCCCGTTGTTTGCTGGAGCACGGAAATGCATTGGAGAAAATGGTTTTCAGTTGGCGTAGCAAAGTGAAGTACCATGAGAAGTCGATGAAGATGATGAATAAAATGTCAAAAATCTACAAGGCTTCTTCAACCGTAAAACTGATCTCTGTTCTAAAGGACTGATAGACAAGCCTTCTGCTTGACTATCGCTAATATGAACTAAATGTTATGAGGTAACTAGACTTCTGTAGGTGCTTTTTGGATTCCGAATTTGCAATATCTTAAATTAGTGTTACTTTTATCTTCTTATATTACTTTGCAGTAGCGTGGTCTGACTGCCTATTTTCCACCTATAATTAGTACTTTTCTGTCAGTAATTAGTGAAATACATATTCCGTTTACATGATGATGAAAGAGCTTGTAGATCAGATGTTGTGGTTGTGGACCTAACAGGGTAACTAGATTCAGAGATAATATAGAATAAGAAAAGCTTACAAAAACAATGTTAAGAACAGTTTTGCCTTCATCCTCTCTGGTAAAACACATTTTATGTTGTCTTCAAGTATCAAACTGGTGGAAAAAAATTTATCGGTACAGTTTAGTTGGGAACTATTTGGCAAATGGTATCGCCAGGTTGTTTTGGATAAAATTTATCGAGGACTCCTCATATGAGAATGATTTCAATTTTGATGAAGATATTAGTGGTTAAGATGTTTGTTTTGGCTAATTTTCAAGTTTGAGTATTTCGCTCTCTATCTCGAATGGTTTTTTTTAGGTTTCTTTAGGTGTTTCACAATTGTCTAGGTGATGGAATTCGAAAGTGTGGTATTTTGGGTGTTAGGTGTTTAGGTGAATGGTTTTGGTATCACTTTTTTCTACAACTGTGTCTTTTATAGCTCCTTCCTAGGTTACTTTATTGAAATATCATTTGCCGTTAGAAAGAAACCCGTGTTCTGTTATCACTATATGGAATTAGTTAAGAGAAGTCGATGAAATCAGTGTTATGAAAACCAGTCTTTGATCGAACAAGAGAAGGGCTAGTAGGTGCGGTTGTCCCTTCGTCCTCTCCTAATTTTCTAGTTGATTGTTCAAACATTATAGTACAAATTTTCAGTCAATGTTCCTGCATTCGTTTACATAATCGATTTTGTTAACGCTGCACCCTTTGTCAACTTTTTACAAGTACGAACATCAATTAGTAAATTACAGCTCAAAACCAAGTACTGTACAAGGGAACTTACGTATACCATTGATTTAACTTTCTAATCTGCCTAATTGCTTGAGAAATTCATTGTGAGAAACTGGCAGAAACAGATCTCCGTGTATTGTTGGAGTAAAATGCATAAACCATAAGAAATCAGGTGTGCTTAACGGATCAAACAGTCAATTGGGTTGGCAAGTGATGGATGTTTTGTACAACGGGAATAGGAAGCTCGTCGCTGTTCCGCCTTTGGTGCATTTGCCTCTGTACTGCTTTTATGGCAGCTACTCGGGCAGCATTGGCTGCCCGATTGGCGGATATCACCACAATGTTCACCTTTTCGTCCATTTTCGCAGTTGAATCATACGCTTTCTCTGCTGCTCCCCGTGCTTCCTGATATAATCAAGTACCAAAATATGAAAGCGTGAACACCAATACAGGTTCATAGGGTGTCAAACGGTTCTAGTCGAATGGGTTTTTTACTAGGGTAGAAGAATAATGTTGAGAGATGCATTACCTGAATGGCATTAAGCACTTTGGAACGATACTCAGGAACTGGTGGTGATATGTCAAGAACGCCATTCTGCCAGTGCCCAGATCGTGTATCCCCGTTTCTGAAAGTGTACACTCCAAACCCTTGCCTTCTGCCTTCGTGCCAAGATCCTTCATATTTATGTCCGTTTGCGAAGCTGTACACTCCAAAGCCGTGCATTTTGTCTGCAAAATATTCTCCAGCATAGGCATCCCCATTTCTACAACATAAATAAAACATTTGAAATACAATTATACGATAACGAGTAGTATGGTTCATAAATGCTTTGATCACACACATATGAATCGACTTTTTATGGTAAAGAACTAGAGGTAGCAAAATGATATAAACATCAAGGTACTCTTACATTGTCCTTTAATATCCATGGTTTATTTTTCTGAACATTCAGTCATTAAAAGATGGTTTTAAGTACCTTCCAGGTCCATTTGTTACCCGAATTCTGTTAGCTTATATATAGAAGTTACCATCTTCGGATGTCGGTTTTTAAGGGCTTTCTGCTACAAAATGGCTCAAACAAGATCTGTGGCATCTTTTAATGACTCAAATGTACTAAAAGAATACATCATCTGAAACATGACAAATGATGACATTGATATAGTATGTAGAAAAACTATATTCTACCTGAAACGGTAGTAGCCATGACCGTGTTTAACACCCCACTTGAATTCCCCTGCATATCGACTACCATCTTCACAACTATGTACACCGCATCCATGACTACGACCACTAGACCATTCACCCGCATAAACATCACCTGTATAAAATCTATAAACACCCAACCCATGCCTTAACCCTTGTCGGTATTGCCCTCTATACCTACTCCCTTTCACCCACGTTTCAACTCCGTAACCATCATACATTCCATCAGTCCAGTTACCCTCATACCGCCCACTCATATAGTAATAATAAACACCACTACCCGAACACTTACCCTTATGAAACTCACCCTCGTATACATCTCCATTACTATATGCTTGCACCCAACACCCTGAATTAACTCTCTTATTATTGCCTTTTGGTTTTGACCCTATTGACCAAAAAACCGGCAACGGTTGTTTAGAGGACGAATGCAGTTTAACGGGTAAGGAACGAGCAAGTAATGTTCGAATTGAAGGGAGCTGAGGGAGGCCAAGGTTTAAGGAAAACAATAATGCTGCTGAAAACGCTAATGCAGATAAGAAATCAAGTACAAATGATTGGCTTGGGTGAGATACTAAAAAGTAGAAAAATGGAAGAGATAACAAAATGATCAACCGGATGTGCGTTTGAAGGCGGCGAAGGTGGTGAAGACGTTGAAGGAGATGAATTATGATCTCTTTTGTGGCGCTAAAACGCTTATGGTAATGTTTTAAGGGCGAAAAAACTGAATTGGAGGATAACTTGGTTGTCGATAATTTAGGCTGTGTGGAGATTGGGTTAACATTGTCATCTATAATGATTTCATGTTGATGGTTATGCGTTGCATTAGATGACGGCAATACTAGCAACAACGATGAAGATGGTGGTGAATATGTTGCGTTGTAATCGGAAGAGACACGAATGCTATCTTTTCCGATGTGAGTTTCGAGATTCTTATGATACATTACATTTGCGAATTCATTGTTTGGAAGCTGCACTCGAGATTTTTGGGAAATATTTGGATTCTGAAACAAGATTTTGAGGAAATTGTAAACATAGATTTTGTGAAAATTATAGAAGAATAAAATGTTGTGTTGAGCGGATTATGCGTTAAATTTATGGTAAGGCGCCAACATCAGTTTTCAAGAGAAGAAACTACCTTCCATTTCTTTTTCTTTTTCTTAAATAAATATGATAAAACAATTTTTTTATTTCATACCTATATTTATAAGATAGCTTATTGCAATGATGCACATACTCAGATGGCGAAATGTAAAATGCCCGGCTAGGACATGAATGGCGAGTGAATGGCACCACCACCGGTGCAGAATGGCGCCGCCATTGGGAAAAAAAAAAGCCCAGTGACTTGTTGCTTGTCCCTTGCAACATGCTCTGTATTGGGATGTCTATTTTGTTTTTGGAATGGCAAGGAGTGATTACTTTGTAACTATTTGGATACACTAGACGATTGCCCTTCGCTATGATACACTAAATGATCACTCGCGCATAGTGATGGCGGTGTGAAGTAACGTTAATTTGTACGTGAAACTTTCTTGTTACGTATATGTGTGGAGTAAGCGAGAGTGATTCTAGTCTTAAAACATTACTCATTTTTTAAAAGAAACTTTTTTCAAGTTTAAGCAAACATGTATCACTCTTTGTAGCATTAACTCGGGCAATACCTCAAACTCAGCAAGACAAACTGAAGTCTCTCTTGGCATTCATGTACAGTTGTAAACCTTTGGCCCATTTACTTCCTGTTAAAAAACAGGGCTGCTTGAAAGTAGTACACATTAACGAAAAAAGGTAACTTTCAAGACAGATAGATTATCAACAGCAAGCATTTGATAGCAGCTAATATAATTTCTCAACGTTGTGTTTCAACTTTCCACGAAAGCCGAGAGGAAAACATATGGTATCAAATGTGATTCATTATTCCACATTCAACATATGCAGGTACAAAAAAATACAAAAAACAAGTCTGGCAAGGCTTCCCCGGATTATCAAATGTCAATCCAACAGTGAGAACAATTATTTAGTCGAAAAGGATCACAAAAGAGACATGAATGTTACTCTTAACCTGTTAGAGCAAAGTTGAGAGCACTGTGAACATCAACTCCAATTTGGGCTTCAGCCTTTTCTGCATCAGTTGAAGCTGAGCTGAGCTTCTGGGTGAACTCGCTTAGGCCTTTTTGTACCTGGGCTGGGTCAAGTCGGTCAAGGGGAACAGCCTCAACAGCCAATATGTCTGCGTAAGAGTTTGGGTGGATAAATGCAAAACCGCTGCTGATAAAGTATTTCGTCACATCATTCCCTTCGTGGACTGAGAGGAGACCGGGCTTTAGCTCTGCAATTGTGGGTACGTGTCCTGGTAGAATACCCATCTGCCCAGTTGTTGCTGGAACTATGACCATATCGACCTGTAACATTATAGTAATCAAACTTTAAACTGAAATCATGGTTACAATAGTCAAATTGATTTAGTGATAAGTTTATCTTATCTTCAGCTCTATCTGAGGTCAAATTAGCTCTATCTAACATAAGTGATTACAAATACTGTTACAATTAGATTCTGATTTTATGAATGACAAGATTCAGTAGGTTGAGCATTGCATCACAAAAACACACCTTGAGCGACTTTTGACATATTTTCATAAGTAAACGTATTAAATTCCACCTATTCTCATCTGTTTATTGCAAACTTTCAACCTATTTACCGACTTCATCCAGAGCCATAAATATGTAATCTTTAATCCTTCTAATAATGGTTATTTTAGATGGTTAAAACTCAAATTCGCCGAGGCTACAAAGAAATTTGTAGCCATTTAAATCTTAATCCTTTTGCTACACCCTAGGCCCTAGCCTCAGCTTCACACGAGACACAACAGCAGTCTTACATCACTATTAATGCTACACCCTAGGCCCTAGCCTCAGCTTCACACGAGACACAACAGCAGTCTTACATCACTATTAATGCCACAAACTACCTCTGGCAGGTAACTGGCTAATCATCAGTGATTGCAGGCCCCGTTACCACAGTCAGAGTGATTAACTTTTATAGTCACTATACTTGCCTTTAGCTTTAAAAGCATGCAAATATCTAATAAACGTTATACTTTGAAAAGTTGTGAACTACTTTGAAAAGTTGTGAACATTTCTCCGTAAGTCATGCAAGTAAGATGCTTTTGAAACTAAACCCCTTAAACACTCCAAGTAAATATATATATAAAAATTCCTCTAGTAAAGTGAACAATGATCTATTCGACTGCAGAGCCCTGTGTGAAGCAGACCAAGCAAGAAATATGAAAATGATTGCACAGGAATTTTGTGTGCCTAAAAACAATCTCAGGTGCCTAACTAAATGCCTTTCCACGCAAGGGATGCATTGTGCATGAACGAGAAAAAAAATGGAGCATATCAAGAACATAGACTCAAAATTCAGACCCTATCAAACAAATTTATGAAGTGTCTTTAAAAGTGGAAGCACCAACAACAGATCTTGATGTTGCCCATGAACGAGAAAAAAAATAGGAACATCCAGCATTGTTCAATAATAGAAATGTTGCCCATGTTTGCATTACCATTTAGTCATTTACCCATTACCACATATCAACATCACCAGTTATCAAAGATGGGGTTTAATCAAATATTCCTAACTGAAACGTTAGAAACCATACTGAAAGAAACGAACTAGACAGTCACAAGAATGACTGGGCCGACTTAACATACCTACCAAAAGCCTCATATATAAGACCTGTTGCAATTTTGATTCTTAAATAAACTCCAGAGGTGCCATTGAAGATGGGACTTGGGGTTTTGAATGGTCAACAACCAAGTGCATCACCTACAGTCAAACTGAAAGAGTCTGTTCCTAAAGGTGAAGATCAACAACAGATGTACAAGTACACTATTGTTATTTTGGGTCAAAAAACTGTCACAATGGATGAGAACAACGGATGTTAATATGGATAGATAACCCACAAGGTAACTAGTAGTATACAAGACAAACAAAATGAGGCGACTGGAAGTGTGGTTACTACGATTTCTGAAGATAGTGTTGCAGATGATGATAAGCCGTGCTTAGAGAACCCATTGAAGTTATGAAAGTAAACAATTTGAGTTAAAAAACGGAAGTAATTTATGTTAGTTATGAACTTATGATTATGAGGTGGCAAATTGTGACCAAAATCATTAAAATGGGCTTCTATAAAACTAGATCATAGCAGAAATGAAAGTAATTTATGTTACTTATGATCTATTAGTATATGTGACAGCGTAATACATGATAGCAGATATGTCATAACCTTAATTACATTCTGTTAATTGCGACTTTGGTAGACTCGGACTAGTCTGGAGTAAATGTAACCAGATATGATTAAGCATTTTCACCAAATGAGAATGATGTTCAAGTTAAACACAAAAAAAAAAAAAAAAAAAAAAAAAAAAAAAAAAAGAATGACGTTCAAGTTAACCAACTGGCTTAGCTCAGCACCAAGGTTCTACTAAGTGGTTTCTTTGGGAGAGGTTTCCTGGAGGTCTTGGGTTCAAAACCTGTCAAGGGCCCTTTCAGCGAAGCGGATAAGGAGTCTAACATAACTAGGGAGGGTTCGAAGAAGACATTCTACCGTTTGAATGTCATTGCACGACTCGACCCACTAACCACTAACATTTGCCGTTCTAAAAAAAAAAAAAAAAAAAAAAAAAAAAAAAAAAAAAAAAAAGAATGACGTTCAAGTTAATTACAATTAGATCCCACACAGATGCTTGAAATAGAAACTGATACAAGTTCCATGTTTTGTGGTTATGGTTTATTTAGTTTTCTGCTTATATTCCATAAGCTCATATTCTGCAGCTTATTTTGAAACTTTTCGGCTTATATTATAAGCCAAAAAGTTTCAAAATATAAGCTTATGAAACATAGCCGAAAACCAAATAATCCATAAGCCGCTCTATAAGCCAAAACAACCCGCTAAGCTTCTTGACGACATATATAACTTACGCCACAAAAAATCCTTCTAATATTAACCAATTTAAACACTAGTTCTAACATCATCATTTTATAAACCTATCTACTCATACATAAGCAAAGCACCTTTCAAACGTTCAAATTTCATCTCCTAAACATAAATAATAAACACAAATGCGGTTTTCCCTTCACCCGAAAGGGCAAGCCTTTTATACTCAGATTTACGCGGCCTCACCGAGATAATCCCGACCCTTCATAAAAACACCCTATTCTTCGCAACCTAATTCATATAAACCTCAAAACAAAACAAAAAACGATAACCCAAACAACATTAAACCTAATCAAACACATATGAGCTCGAACCTCTTTCTGCGAAAGCTCGGAAGAATAGGGAAGGACAAAATTAACAGTGAGCTTCGTGGGCAAAACATTAGGGGTAGGAGGACGAGTTTTCATGTACTGACTAGGTGTTTTTGGTGGATCTATATTTGGCACCACTTTCTTCCACTGCTCTACAAAAGTTTCATCTCCGGCCGATGTGTCAGCCACTTCCGTGGAGAACGGGCGGCGCGTGGAGGCGGCGGAGAAGAAACTGGTGGTGGGTTTGGTCAGGATCCGTGATGTTAGTTGACGGAGCATGGTGGTGGTGACGGTGGTGACGGTGGTGATTAGATCGCTCCGATGGTTAGGTCAGGTGTTGATGATGATGAAATGAGTGTGTTTGTTTTGTTAGAAATGAAACCTACTCGGTTCTTTATAAGGTTATGGAAATGGAAATCCCAAACCCGAACTAATCGAGAGTGATGTTTTACGGTTCGGTTTTCGGTTTGTTCGGTTTATTCAGTTCCGGTTATTTGATTAATTTTTTTTAGTCAACTCGAAAATCGAACAGAACCGAACCGAACTAGATTTTAACCGAACTAAAAACCGGATTTAAATTCGGTTCGATTTTTAAGTTAACCTGAATTATCCGAATTTTTTAGAAAATATATATAATTATATATATATTTAGAAAAAAAATTATTTCAAGTATAAAAATTATTTTTTATATAAGATTACATTTTAATAACTAATGTATATATATTAAGATTAAATTCTATTTTTAATAACTATATATATATATATATATATATAGAGGAGGGTTATTGTGAGAGATTTTTTAAAGTTAATAAAATGAGAACCTATTTACACCCTTGGATCTTTTGTTTGATGTTAGATCAGATTAACATTAAATGAGAGAGATTAAATCAAATAAATATAGTTAGAAGGGTATTTTGGGAAACATTAATAAAATTTTGAAATATTTTTGTACGCGTCTTTTTTATCAACAATTTGATAATTTATTAGAGTTGATACATTGTTTGACAGATATTTCACTAACCAAGTTTTTAAATAGTACTAACCACATACTGACAAAATAGTGGTACAAGAAATTTAGATACACAAAGAATCAATGATACACACGCATATCCATTTCCTAACAAATGCGATCCAACTGTTACACATAAATATTTCTTTCAAAACTTCATAAGTGACATGATGATTCAAACTTATAAAAAAAGCTACTCCAGAATAGTACATAGCTTTAAAAAAAGAATCCTATCTACTTTTTGATTGACACATCCAAACAACATCAAAC
The DNA here is from genome assembly GCA_025667525.1 of Glebionis coronaria. Lineage (NCBI taxonomy): Eukaryota > Viridiplantae > Streptophyta > Magnoliopsida > Asterales > Asteraceae > Glebionis > Glebionis coronaria. Next base: position 573,018,647 of record CM046876.1, read on the forward strand.
ACTCGTACATCATTTTTTTATGCATCAGCTCGCCACCATCGGCACACAAGTACTTACAAACTACTACCTAGTATGTGGTGCATCAGCCCACTACCATCAATCCACCAAGATCCAAGACTATTACAGTGGTACATCATCGACAACAACCACCGCCATGACACACAAGCTACCTGGTAGCTGGTGCAACAACCCACTAGTACACGAGACCCAACTGATACACCTTGTACACGAGCCCCAATTGATACACCTAAGACCCAACTGATTAAAAAATGACGTACGAGTGTTTGTATCTAGTGATACACCTTGTACACGTACCGGCTTGTATCCAGTGTACCGCTTGTACACGAGACCCAACTGATACACCTAAGACCCAACTGACTAGTAATGCAAATATCGAAACCAAACAACAGGTACATCGGATATTTCAAGGTTCCAGGTATCACATTATCTGATCTAGTAACGACTGTCAAGTGATGCTCATGTATCGAGTATCATCTAAAGCATAGACCACAAACACCACGATCTGAAACACATGCACCATATTGACTACTGCCTATTATTTTTTCGTTTAATAATCGAAACCACAAGCACGATCTGAAAAATGTCTAACTTTGATGTTTAAATAATAAACCACTACACCTTGATCTAATTCCGTCTGAACATCAAAAACATCACGATGTGAAACAACTTACACTCTTTTGGAGCATATATTATTGATTAAACAAGATCTGTATTTATAAAAAGATTAGAAAAAAATATTTTGGAGGACATAATAAAAGACACGAGATGATAATATGGAGAGCTAGTGTACATTTGATTTTGACTGATGGTATAGGGGTCGTTGTCGCCGGAAAATAAAAGTGTGAAAGGAGGAGAGACGGGAGAGAAATGAGATGGTGGCTAGTACTATGTTTAGGGTTGAATGGTATAGGGTTATCTATATAAAATACCTATAATGCCCTTTTAACTATATATTTAATTTCCCGCTTTTTAATAATCAGAATTCCACTTGTTAGTTATTTATTGGGTTCTCACTTTTAATACTTTAAAAAGTTCTCATTTGATCCAAATTCTATATATATATATATATATATATATATATATATATATATATATATATATATATATATATATATATATATATATATATATAAAAGGGCGAGTTATATGCAGAACTTATTTTAAGTGTAGAACTATGTAGAACTATTTTGAACCAATAAGAATTTAGTATTATTAAATCTTTTTATTTAATTCAAAAGGGTATAATGGACAAAACACAAATTTATTTATTTTGAATTCCTTAATTTAAAAACGTACTATTCTTCTTGACCTTCAGATTTTAAAATATTTTATTTTTTGATTATTTAATATACATGTTTTGAGCTTAAAATAAAGGGCAAATAGCATAAAAAGGTACTCATCTTATGTTAAAATTCAATTAAAGGTACTCAACTTTTTTTTTCTCAATTTAAGGTACCGATCTTTTTTCTTGTAGCAATGTTAGGACAATAACAAATTTAAAGGTTATATATTAACGACCGTTTACTTTATTATTGCATCGTTAGTCCTTTATATAAACGACACTTTATAATAACCTCAAAATTCGTTTTTTTTACGGTTTTACACCGTTTTCTATCTTTTTCGTTTGATTTTTACCGTTTTCACTCGGTTTTTAATCGTTTTAGTCCGTTTTTTTGTTAGATTAAACACAAACGAAAACGGTAAAAATTAGACGAAAAAGGTGAAAACGGTCTAAAACTGTAAAAAAACAAATTTTAAGTTTATTATAAAGTGACATTAATGTAAAGGACTAACGATGTAATTATAAAGTAAACGGTCGTTAATATATAACCTTTAAGTTTGTTATTGTCCCAACATTGCAATTAGAAAAAAGATTGGTACCTTAAATTGAGAAAAAAAAAGTTGAGTACCTTTAATTGAATTTTAACATAAGATGAGTACCTTTTTATGCTATTTGCCCTAAAATAAAGTGCATACATGTTTTTTTAATATTATAATATATACATAATTTTGTATACAGTTGTTTTGTGATTAACATTCCTGCTTGAAGTTGTAATGAACATATGCTTTAATGTCTATAAAAAAATCGTAATATACATTCAATCTATAAAAATCTATTTACAAAGCAATATTAAAATTAAATACATCAAATTTGGTATCAAATAAGAATTCAAATATAGATGTGCAAGAGATTAAAAAAATGTGAGCACGCTACGAGGAACATACGTGCACGCTCCAAATAACATATGTGCACGCTCCGAATAACATAGGTGCACACTCCGAATAACGAATAACATAGGTGCACGCTCCGAAAAAAATGCGCACACACTCGGGATACCATATACGTACACGCCCCGAATAACATAGGTGCACGCCCCGAATAACATACGTGCATGGCCCGAATAACATAGATGTACGCCCTGAATAACATACGTTCACGGCCCGAATAACATACGTTCACGGCCCGAATAACATAGGTGCACGCTTCGCTATTTGATATAATTCTTTTGAATATATGAACACCGCCTTCGAAAAACATGCATGTTCACGATGACCATACGCTTCATATTTGTAACATCAAAAATAAATCTTGTTTCAAAGGAAAAAACTCATATTAGTTCAAACATCATTCAACAAAACATTAAAAAAGACAATCCTTGTTCATGTAGTGAGTAACAAAAACACAATAACATCTCCTAATAATTAAATAAATGACACTAATACGGAGTAACATTTATGTTTTTTTAACAGAATAACATTTATGTTTACTAGACCCACAATAACATTTTCTCGATCTTTCTTTAAAGAACATATGTGATATATGAAACCAAATAGTCAGCTTAAGTAGTTTATTGACTTTATTCAATTAAACAAACAATCAAATAATTATAAGATACACAAACCGATTTCCATATGTAAACAAAATGAGTTTCCAATCTTGACGTGAATAAAATTAAATTGATCTTTCTTTTTCAAACTAAATCAATCATTTAAATAATAAAAAACACATATACAAGTAAAAGATCCAAACAATTATTTACCTATTTTTCAAGGCTTTGGTATCCAACATATTAGTCATACTCATAAATGATTAGAGATCTGAACTGGTTACATATGTGATGACATACCCGCGTCTGAATCGATTGTAGATCTTACCGAATACAAAACAAGATAGCCAGAAGTGTTCTTGGTCTGTCAGTGGTGGACGGCCATCTCGGATCTCGTATACTATGTTTGTGGAACCGAATATAAAACTAGAACACCGAGATCTGATTTGGGCACTATGGAAGATGTAAATGATGTTTGTGGTAGTGGTTATCAGAGATATTGGTGAAGGTGTCGATTGGATAGTGGTTTATGGATGGTGATCTCTACTTTAATCAAATGAGGAATACAAGTTTATGAAGATGATGATGGAGGCACATGAGAGAGAAATAAAGAGTTACTGTATTATGTGTTTTTACAGAAATATTTAACATAGGTATTCAATCGGTTTTCCTAGCAGTGGGACATGAAATTCCATTAGTGCCCTCTTGTGTATTATGAAAAGTTACACGAATTTTATTATTTGAAAAGTGACCTTTATCTTTTGTTTAATTTCAGATTTTGCACATTTGATCTTACCCTTTAATCACACTCATCTAATGGTTCATATTTATCTAAATAGTTCTACATAGTTCTACACTTAAAATGGGTTCTGCATATAACTCTTACTTATATATATACTAGCTTCAAGGCCCGCCCGTTGGGCGGCGAGCTTTAAAAATTTGTTCGAAAATCATTTATATTTTAGTAGTTGTTCGATATTGTTTTCGTTGTTTCATATATTACCTATCATTTACATAACTTCGTCGGATTTATTTTTTTGAAGCTATCATTTACAATACATAGTTTGTTCCTTTTTATCTACTTGTTGCTATGATCTCAGACCATTACTCGGATTAAGTTACACAGATAGGTGTAAATACAACTTGATCCTGTTTTATTTTCTTAAAACAAAAAGACTAAATGAAAAAGGAGTCTTTGTCAACCAAGTTAAATTTCTAATCTATTTAGCTCTAGAGCAAACACTTATTACCTAACAAACATAGTTTGACCATTGGTTCAGCCAACATAGTTTGACTTAAACATACACTCTTGTTTCACTACCACTTTGAACTTTTATAGTTCTGACCCTAATTTAATACCAACTAATTGAATTCATGTTACAAAGGTTTTGTAGGAGCCAAAGTATAGGAATCGACTAATACATGTTCATGATGTGTTAAACATGTATATCGTGGAGAATGTCGATATTGTTCTTCACAACATACATTTTCAAATTTTAGATAAGAAATAGATGTTACACAAACTCGTTTAGTTTAAGGATACCAAAATATCAATTCCATAACATTCAGACTTTAAGGGCACTTTTGAGTTCCCTTATTGCTCTTGAAGTCTCCCACAACAGATCACCATACGGCATGTATCAATCCCTCCTTTCTACGCTATGACCTTCTATGTCCCAAGAATTGGTTTATCTATGTCCCAATGTATCATCAGTTTATCTCTTCCTTAAGATGAATATGGAATGGTTTATCTTTGTCCCATTGTTTCAAAGGCCTTGCAAACACAACAATAACACATAGTCAGATTTCAACAAATAAAACGATTTTGATCATGTCTAGAAATGACAAACAAGTCAATAATGAGTAAAAAATTTGTCTAATTAATGTTGACCTCATTATTTTTTTGGGGGGAATTGCGTATATATCCTTACAAAAATATGAAATTACGTATATATTCAAGCTAATATTTTATTTGCGTATATATCCTTCGTAAACATTAAATTTGTCATATATATATCCAAATTATTATTTTTTGTATTTTTAAATCCCATAAATACTTAATAGTATCTGGTACTATAAATCATAATAATCAGGTGGTCATTATTCTTTCTTCTGTATATCTTAAACCACAACTGCAAGCATTAATATCTCATTGTGCAAGTGTAAGTACACTTCCCAGTTATATAGCAAATCAGATATAACTAAAAAGTAAATTAAAAAATAAGTGTTTGCTATATATTGGTTAGGTAATAAGTGTTTTTTAGATTTAGAAATACAAAAATTAATAATTCTAATATATATGAAAATTTTGATATATATGCAAATAAAAGTTTAGCTCGGATATATACGCAATTTTAAGTCTTTGGAGGGATATATATGCAATTGCCCCTTTTTTATGTATCTTTTTAAGCTTATATCATATGTGTAGAACATGAAGGCATGCAATAGGTCTATTTACGCTTTCTTCTATAAAATCACTGCATATCATTTACACACAACAAACAGCCAACACTCAGTCACTTAAGGAAATTTTAGCTAATTTATTTTGTTCAGAACTTCAGATACCATGACGACCGAAAATTGGGATCGCTTATTGATTGCTTATCTGCTTAAAATAGCTAAACTACAAACGGGTAGTTTTGTGCTTCTCTTTTATTCCTTAACGCATAAAGTAATAAATTTCATCCAACTTTATTACTAAAGGTTAAGGCTGATAACATCTTAAAGAAGCAATATAAAGATAAATCTTAAGCCTCAGAATGACAATGACAACTGATATAACTGCCATGGTTGGGCGATACTTTGCAATTAGGTTGCTTTAATAAAACATTAAGTTAAAATACTAAGAGGGTGTGTGGCTAACTATACAAAAAAAATCCAAAAAGAAAGTGCAGTACATTTAATTATTATACTCAGCCTCACAAAAATATTTTAATAATTCAAAGCTAAGTCTTTAAATTCGAGTGTCAATGTGATGTTACCTCAACACACACTTTCAAAACTATAAGTATTCTGAAAACACAAGACCCAAATATATTGTTCTTATAAGAAATCCCATAACATGATAAGTACAATCATAGTAAGAGTGATCCGGATATAGCAATTAAACAAACACTAAAAGCGTAATTTACAGCTATGCTATCTAAACCCAAAGAGGACTCGTAATCTCTTACAAAAACGATAGGTCGGAGTCAGCTATGTTATCAACTCATCATATATGCTACTATAGTAAATCCCATAGATTGCACTAAAACTTTCGTCACAGGATGTCCGTATAATGTGGCTCAAGTTAAGAGCAATTGAGTCTTTCGTTTGGCTCGCAGAATCAAGAAAACTTTCTGCTTATATGGTAAAACCTTAAGTAGATCTTGAACATGAAGTACAAAGCATCATTTTGTCAATTAATTCACATATACTCATATAATTTTCATACTTACTTGTCGACCTAAATCGATAAGCCTTTGTTCAAAGTGTTGTATTCTAGAAATAAGGGCGTCATCAACAACTTCCTTACATATTAGACATAAAGCGATTCAATTAAAAATGTAAAAAAGTAATATTTGATAAATCAAAGTTTAACATCTCGCTGATTCAGACCAAATAGCATATCCACACATAACTACAACAGTATTCATATTAAACAAAGGCATTCTAAAATCGATACATAAAACATTTAAAAAATAAAACCCAATTAAAATGATCTAAAATTTTTAATTACGGTTTTGATTCATAAAATTGAAGAAATTAAACTATTTCAAATGAAGAACCAAAAAAATAGAATCTTACCAAAATGAAGAAGTATTCAGTTTCATTCGTTTGGTTTATGAAACCATCAAACATCCGAACGCTTTCATGGGGATGTTTCATTATTTCATGAAGATGTGTAGGTTGATTCAATTTGATGATGGTGTTTGTATGAACCGATCTGTTATTAATTGAAAGAAGAATATCTGTTTGTGAATTTTTCTTGTAAGCCGAATTATTTGATTTGTTTGTGTCATGGTTTGAAGATCTTTTGTTTGAACAATAAATGCTTGAGATGTGATATTTTGTATCAGCCGTTGATTATTTAGTATTTTACAGGTGGCATTATTTTAGATTTTTGGGTCAAGATCAGAATTTTCAAAACCATGCTTTATATAGGTAGTAGATAGATATATATATATATATATATATATATATATATATATATATATATATATATATATATATATATATATATATATATATATATATATATATATATATATATATATATATATATATATATATATATATATATATATATATATATATATATATATATATATATATATATATATATATATATATATATATATATACTAGCGTCGTAACCCGCCCAACGGGCGGGGTCGTTTTTTTGTTTTTCCAGAAGGTTTTTTTGTTTGTTTTTTATTTTGTTTATATTTTTCTTAACATTTTTTATTTTTGAGCGTCTTAATAAATTTTTTAAATTATCTTGAACGGCGAGTTAGTAGTTTGTAATTTGAGCTTACAGTGACATCCAATTGGGCAGTATGCAAGCCTCGAACATTCTCCTTAAAAAGTGTCAATTTTAACCCATTTTACGTATGGGGCCGATAGGGGATATGTTCCATCTCTGATAGCTCAGTGAAATAAAATTCCTAGATTTGGAGATTGGTCAAGGATGTTTTGATTAGTTTTCATTTCAAACTCACCGAATTTTGTACATTGTATCTCATATGCATTTGGAATGTTACTTATAAATGGGGCATATCATCATCTACTCCGCTAATTAATGATTTTTATAAGGTTCCTAATTCTAAAAGAGATGTACTCCTAAAATGTATATATATATTACACACATATGCACTTTCATATATCAAAGCACTAACTATTTACATTCATATAAATACAATCCAAACATATATGGTTATAAATAAATGCATATAGAATTTCTGAAGATTCATGTATCACTTGCATTCTAATGCAAACCAGAAAACCAAGATTCTGAGTATCATTGATATTTATATACATATAGTTAAAAAAAAAGCAATGTTTTGAAAACTGGTTTTTAAATCGATCCAGTCGAGTCACCGGGTCCGGGTCAACCCGGGTCAATCCGGTTTAAAAGACCATTTTTTATATATTTAATAATCAACAAAAACTATATAAAAACCATGTGGTCACATTTTCAATTTGATAATGCAGACTGAAATAATCAGATAACTCGTACCACCTTTTTTCCTGCAACAGCTGGGTACCATCAACCAGCATTTGCAATACCAAAGTAATAATTGTTCAAAAGAGGAACGCAGTTAGCCAACACCTACATCCACACAGTATGCAACTCTTAAACAAATGTATAAAAGTGTTGCCTTTATCGTTTGCTTCTCCATTCCATTTACTAGATATGCAATTCCACTCCCTAGCCAGGTTATCTTCTAAAGCATCTCTTGTCATCCCCGGGTCCTATGCTATGAAAGGCCTCCATGGAACTCTTAACATGAAGATGACAGATCTACAACAATTTTAAATCATTTATGGTCAATATTTAAGTTTACGTCTGACAGGTCAAATAGATTTAGGTAAAAAATCTGCACAGGTTTTCGCCTACTATTAGTTATCATTCTTGCTAAAACTAATACGTGTTGTGTCTGAAACATTTTAACTTGCTGATTTTGACTTTCTCATGTTTTGTCAATCTGCAGGAGCTCATATCATTGTTTCCCCTGAAACCCAGATAATTCTCAACTAAATTTTTTCCTAAGTTCATTTTAGCCTTTTACCATTTTTATTTGAAGCAAACTAAATTTTACATGATAATCAACTACAACAATCACAAAACCAAACGTAATAATTTTCTTTTTCAACGATCCTGCCTGTACCAAAAGATTTCATAATGCAAGATTTCTGTTTTTTGTCATTATTAAAATGCGCCCTTGCTACCAATAGTTTTCATACAGTAGCTACTAACATATTGCTACCAATAGCTGAAAACGAACACCAGATATCACTCTCTAGTCAATACAAAGAATACGCAGCAAACAAATATTTTAAAAAATTTCAGAATGGGCAGGCTAAAACTACGCCACTTCCAAAGAATACGCAGCATTTAATAAAACTGTGTGGAGAAGAATATTTTCATAATTAAGTAGTTATGTAAATGACGAGTATACCTTCAAGTTAAACGTTTCCACTCATCTCGTGCCTGCATAAAACATTGCACCAGTAAGTAAACACTTAAGTATAGGCATCGTTTGTGTTCTTATATTCTCATACGTTTATGTTCCTCACAACATTACTATTGACCACTCCTGGGCACACCATCTTCTACTCCTATGTGAGACCTATGTGAGCCTGAAACCAACCCTTAAACGATCATAGCTACTACCAAACATCAATAGTCCTAATTACGACAAAGGTCAGGATTCTGAAAATGATAATATTACTTTATAATCGTAAGCGTATAGATCGGGTAGGGTTGTTAGTGTTGCTGAAAATTTGTGTTCTTCCCTCTCAAGGATTGCCTCGTCAGTAGGCACAAATTCAGATAATAATCTTGAAGAGAAAAAATGTTGTGTATAACTCTATATGTGTGAGTCCATTAAGCACCAATTGACATGAACAGAAAATTATGAATGTACATAGATTTTGCTTTTTTAAGTCAGAGAAAAGAGCAAATCCACCTTTGTCACCTACGTTAGTTGCATTCAGAACGTAAATTTTTTGGGGTGTGGTGTGCCAGCTGCAGACCTAAAAGTTGGTCAGGAGCACAACCAAGTGTTCTAGGAACGGAGAACTGCCTTACCCTTACTCATAGATTTAGAGGGGCTGGAAACATGCACATCGCTTTCAACTCGTTTGTCCTCTACCTTCAATTTGTTCAATAAATGACTTAACGTTCTCTCAAAAGCAGAGGCGATAACAGACACAACAGTAGGTGAAGCTAATTTACTAATATTGTTTAGTTTTGATAATATCCATTTTTTCAGGCATGGATACTTATCAAGAACCTGGCCAAAAACGCAAACATGGTGACCAATGAGAACTCAATATAGTTGCCTGTCATTTGTAACAAAGAAATGTGTGATTCGTAATCGTATACGTTGGATATTTGACAGATGTTCTTACCAGACACAATACTCAATTTTTTGACTCAAAATATTAATCTTTAGGACGAGTGTTGTCTATTGAAACATTCCAATCTGTTGCGTCAAGTCTAGCTTCCACCAAGTTAAGAATATATTTTCCCTCTGCTGGACTGGAAGTGCAGAGCTCAAAGCAAGTCGTATGTAAATTTCTAGGACAGCTGAAGAAAATCCAGAGAATACATAATGCATGCAGTTTGAACAATTTTATAGTCGCCTAACAGATAATGAACAGAAGTACTGAAATTACATACTTCTGTTGTTAGGAATTGCAACTATTAGATAATTAATTCAAAGTAAGAATTCAATTTGGAGATTCTAATTATACCAGATAATAAGCTGACCCCTTAAGATGTCCACATGCATTACCAAGGCTACATTAATCATATAGTCTTACTTGAAAAGGTCACCAAAAAACAATATGCTTAGTACAACATGTGTATTTGTTTAAATCATAAATTCACTTTTATCACATCAGCACTCCTTTTATAAGAATATAAATCTGTATATTTGAGACATCTAATCACTGAAATATTAATCCACGGTCGTGGTTTAGTTTAGCATAAACCATGTTGATACAGTGACCTTTTCAGTAGTGAGCAGTAGCTATTTCATGAGCAGAGATATCTGCGAGGATATCAACTAACTTTACCAAAACATAACAGAAAAGTAACAATTTTCAAAGCCCAATAATAATGGTTTGTAAAGTTGCCTATTGATTATTGACTCATTCAGGTATAACACAAATATTTGATATCTATCAGTTTAGAAATGATGTTGATTTTGGTTCAATTCTGCTACAGTACCCGGTGGATTTTTGTTTTACCTGCTACGCATTTGTAATCTGTACCTTAGAGTTTGGTGTGTCGTGTTTTTTTTCAAAGTTGGAGCATGGATGCAAATGGGCATCGATTCTTTTCTTTAAACTAACGTTTCTTTAACCTCTTTAATAGAAATGTATAGTGCCTTAAAAGGATCATAAAACTTCAGTGACATCCGTGTTTACTACCGTACTGATAAGCTTTTAAAGCATATAATGCGTAAGCATAGGCATGAGTTTATATCTAAGTACTATTAATCTTATCGGAAGTATATAAGGTGCTAGCTCAAATATTTATAACCGATACGATTAACAACTCATATTGTTTTAAAATGCATCATTTTTTAAGTTTCCAAACAAATATAGTGAACGGGTAAAAAACGGAGCGATAAACAAATTTCAAATATAATTCTTGACACCCAATGGCATTGGGTACGACTATGCCTAGACTATTAATCATTGCTTCTTAATCCTGTATTCTGAATATTTTTCTTGTCATCACTGTCATCAAAGGAAGGGGCTTTGTATCATCCAATACAAATAAGTTACTTTGTGCATGAATTCTTGAAACACGAATCTTGATCATTTTCGTGACAAGATAAACTGATTGGTTGATTTTTTTTTAACTAAAGAAAACCCTTTTTTACTAATTCAAACCAATCAATTTAGCTCATTCAAATTGTCTAGTAGTTTAGTTGCGCCTGTAATAAAAGCATACCTTTAGATGAATCCTTCTAAAGTTCTAATGCAGTTTAAGGAGAATCTGGATGGGTTTCTTCCTAGTCGTTGTCGTCATTATCCTCGTCCATTAGCTCAACCACATTATTATCGTTATGTGATGTACTATGATGACCATGGATCCCTACATCAGATTCACCATTCTCATCTTCATTTAAATCTTCTGTATATGAGTTAAATGCAGCAACCTTGTCACTATTACTCTCTATAGTACCACAAAATTGGCCCTTCATCTCAGGAGCAACAATCCCTATCATCTTAGTAAGAGCTTCATGCTCAAGGTTCCTTCCAACAGCAGTTTGGCTCTCATGTGCAATAGTAGCAAAATCGTGCAGACTCCAATCCCCCCTCCACCAGCACTAACCTGATTAATATGAAAATGAAAAGAAAATTTAGTTCGTGCACAAACTTTCCAAATAATGTTTTCTTGTACAAAGAAACCCAGCTATACAAATCGTTTGCCACTCTAAGATCACCTACCGCTCTGTGATTTTGTATATGTCAGCGTATGTGTTGTGTACTTATGTTCGTGTACCTGACGTGACACTTAAGAATCTTAACAACTGCTTAGATTATAAATTTTAAACAATGTATAGATATAAATAGTAAAGAATTAACCTGAATATTGGCCCTCAGAGATTGTAGACGAAGAAGAAACATCCTATCTTGCTGGTCTTATACAGTCACATGTCGTGGAGGTGAGTGCATGACTGGGACAGGAGGTGAACCGCTAGCTTTTGGAAGTTTTTTATGTTTAAACGTTGGTGGATCAGGAATAATTTCTTTCCTATGTATTTCACTTGCATATCTTCTTGTTTTAGAATCATTAAAGCATACAAAGCTGCCTATTATCAAAACTGTATTGGGGTGTTTGGGATGGCATACCAAAAATAACCCAATAGACCGCAACTAAGCATGGTGGAGAATAATTAACCTGCATTTATAAACACAAATAATTAACCTGTAAAACAAAATAAAACACAATTAATTAACCTGTAAAACAAAATAAAGAAAACAAACATACCTTTTTTATGTAAAATGTATTAACCTGCAAAACACAAATAACACAAATAGAGAAAAAGATGTTTGAATATGACCAATCTATCAAAAGAACCTAATTTTAGTTTTTTAGCCTGAGAAACAAAACAAAAAAAATCAGAACACAATTAGGGTTATGAGAAAAAAGAATTTTACTTAAAAGAAAAAAAAGAAGACGATCATTAGGGTTTTAGAAGAATGAGGATACATGTTTTTTTGATTTTATTAATAAAAAAGATACGTACTTCCTTTTAAACAAGTGATAAATTTGAATGAATATATGATACATTCTAAAATATTATTGTTATTATCTTAAACGTTTTCTAAAACATGTATATCTAAATAAATATCTTATAATTTATAGAAGATATTAATAAAGTTTTTAAAAAGAAAACAAAAACAATTGGTTAGCTTATTTGGTAAAGCTGGTTGTATGTGAATCTTGAATGTGAATTCACAAACCAGGGTTCAAACCTTCTCAACAACATTGTTTTTAACAAATTTTCGAAATTCCACAGACCAGGGTCTAGAACCGGCTCCGCCCAGACCCGGCTCGGCCCAGTCATTCAAAACGCAGTTTTCAGGACTGCGTTTTCAAAACGCGATTTTGAAACAAAACGCGTTTTCAAAAACTGTGGTCCGCCCAAAATGAGTTAAAAAAGGAAAAAAGTGAGATTTTCTAGCAAATACTCAAATCCTATTGGTTAAAAGATGTGACTGGGATATGACTGGGATTGAAACTGTGGTTTCAAGTCATAATTATATATATATATATATATATATATATATATATATATATATATATATATATATATATATATATATATATATATATATATATATATATATATATATATATATATATATTCAGTTTTCAGTTCGGTTTTCGGGTTCGATTGCTAAACCTGTATCTAACCCGAAAACCTTTGTAGTTCGGTTCGGTTTGGTTATGACCCAAAAATCCGAATTTTATTTTCGGTTTGGTTCTAGTTAGGGTTTGGTTCGGTTCGATTTTTAGTTTTTCTGGGTCAGACCTAAATTATGGACACCCCTAACCGGCACCGCGTGTTAGAAGGTCGCGGACGGGTTTGAGGCCAAACGGGTTCGGTGCGGGAAGTGCGGCATAGCATTCCGGTTAGTTTTAATTGAAACGTGTATATGCGTAGGTTAATATTTATAAGATATTTGATTGGCACATTTTATTTTTTGATTACGACATTCTAATGTACAAATTATTAAAACATAATGCATACACAGTACAAGAGTTTGATATATAATTTAATATATATTTATTAATTTTATAAAAGTAAAAATCATTAGCCTATGTATAATAATGATATATATAATCATAAAGGATGTAATGAAAACATGTTTTTCTATTTTTATTTTTTTTAAGATTACAAATTGTAACGGTAGAAGCTTTATTTAACGTAAATTTGAAAAGAAATTATAATTTGTGATGGTGTAAGTTAAGTACTATTTTTGAAGACTTTATAAGGCTATGTGTAATGGGTTATCAATAGAACTCAATTCTTTAAGTTTTTATTAATGGTGTAAAAATTATAATAAACGTAAAATGTTTTGCACGTTTGATCAAGAATCATGGCAAAAAAGATATCATGTTAAGATCTTTGTCGAGTACGGAGCGAGTTTGGGGGAGCATGGCGCCCCAATGGAGTGCCCTGACACCCCAATAGGGATTGGGGCGGGTTTAGGTAGGATTTTGGAACTCGAGTTTGGATTACTATCCTACCTAAACTCGTTCCGTTTCCATCCGTAGTAATCGAGTCGAGCTGAGTTGCTATCAAATTTGAACTTTAAACGTGTTTTAGGATTGATGCGACTTTTAGTCTAACAAAGGTCAAATGGTTAGGTTGAAAATCAAGCGACATATGAAGTAATCTATAGGTTTCAAGTTATGTGAAATGGAAGGGACTTAGGTGATGTATGACATGTGTCTTTTTTATGAGATGGTGAGGGTGGATGACTAGGGTTTAATCGAGTTATGTTGAGTTAAATCGAGTATTATTTGCCTCAAGTTTGAAAAACTAGAATACTACCACTTAAAGTTTAAACTTGTCTTAAGCTTGATCAAGAGGTAAATACTGTTCCTAATGTTAGTATAGTTCAAGGTGGATTGTTATGTTTGAGACCAGATGCTATAATCATTTATGAATATTTGTATTGTAGAGAAAGTAGGTTTGTTAGACATTTCAGTTTATATTACAACATCTGAAATTAAAGATGTTTTAGGATTGGTGTGAATTTTAAATCTGACAAAAGTCAAATGGTTAGGTTAAAAATCCAGCGACGAATAAAGTAATCAATGTGCTTCAATTTACGTAAAATGAAAGGGGTTTAGGTGATGTATGACATCTTTTTATGAGATTGTAAGGGTGAATGACTAGGGTTTAATCGAGTTATGTTGAGTTAAATCGAGTAGTATTCGGCTCAAGTTTGAAAAACTAGATTACAACTGTTGGAATTTGGGAGTAAACTTAAATAGTTTAAGGACTTAAGTATACTTTGTAACATAGATTAGGAATAGACTAGTGTTAGGAAGTATTTAGGTTAACCTCCTTAAGTTGGTTTATAGGAAGTTTCCTATTTGACTTAAGGAGGTGCCTACCCCCCATCTCTATAAATAGGGATGATGGGGGATCCTAGTTCATTGTATTCTTCTTCCTCAATGTAGTCTTTATTAGGGTTATTAATAAAGATGTAGTTAAGGGTATACCGTGTGCATATATATATGTCGGTTCTTTGTAGTCTCTCGTGTTCGCTACTTGTGCTCGATAGAACTCACGATCTAGCGGTTCCGCGTTATCGAACTTCGGGTTTGTTGTCGGTATCGTACAACAAGTGGTATCAGAGCTTACGGTTATTGTGGTCATCGAAGTTCGAGTGCTAGGGCAAGGTGACGATTGAGTGTTGAGGTTCGAGTTCTCGAATCGTTCCTAGAGTAGTGATCGCTAAAAGAAAAGTTTACGGTCGGTTAAACTAAACCTACGTGAGGTTTTATAATCGAACAAAGTGTGAAGGTGTTTTGATTATTCAAACGAAAGTCATAGAATATAGTTATTATATTCCATATCTTCTTCACGTGGAGACTAACTACAAAAGGTGACAAAGAAGGTATAAATTCTTTGCTTGGGTTTCAAGTTAACGATCGGGTTGCTTGTTCAAAATCGAGGGTTTAGGGTTTTCTAATAAATTTGATTCGCAAGAAGGGTATTTTCTTGTGGTTCAAGTTTGATCGTGGTTTGCTTGGTTATTAAGTTGACGATCGGGGTTACTTGTTCGAAATCGAGGGTTTAGGGTTTTTCTAATAAATTCGATTTGCAAGAAAGGTATTTTCTTGTGGTTCAAGTTACGATCGTGGTTCGCTTAGGTTTCAAGTTAACGGTCGGGTTTGCTTGTTCGGAATCGAGGTTTTAGGGTTATACTAATTAATTCGATTTGCAAGAAAGGTATTTTCTTGTGGTTCAATTTTGATCGTGGTTTGCTTGGGTTTTTAAGTTAACGATCGGGTTGCTTGTTCTAATCGAGGGTTTAGGGTTATCCTAGTTAATTCAATTTGCAAGAAAGGGTTTAGCAACAACGGGTATATTGCACACGGCTTGTGAGGCTTGTCGGTAAAGTTGATTAAGAAACAACTTGACAAGGTTTGTAGCAAGGTTAAAGAAGATTCAAGACTTTTCGAGGTTGCAAGATTTCTTAGGTTATTAGAGATCGGTTTTGCAAAATTAAAAGTACGACAAGGGTTACTTCAAAAGAATCAGATACTTTCTTAATTCAAGGGTTGTTGATTTGTTCGAATAGGTTAATTTCCAAGGCTCAATCGACATTTGAGTAATAAAGGATTTTCTTTTGAAGGGTTACTTTGTTTGATCCATTTCTAAGAAGGTTTCTTTAGGGTTATATCGATAAAGCAAGGGGACTTCGTAATTCGTAATTCGTAATTGTGAGGTTTAATATATCATAAGGTTTAGCAAATTACCGAAGGGACTTTGTCGGTTTGTGATTGTGAGGTTTTTCACAAGGTTTAGCAAACAACAAAGGGAAAAAATGGCTAGTTTGATAACTAGGTTTAACATCAAAAATTTCGATGGGTTTAATGTATACAAGCATGGAGTAAACAAGTTGGGTACAAACAACTTGGTCATAGGCAAGTTGGGTTCAAACAACTTGGTCCTGGTGTTAAAACAGGAGTCCATGGAGTATAAGTTTATAAACGTGTTTGGTTTGAGGTGGAACTGCAGGGAGCTCAAAGGGATCGTGAAGTTGAGATTTTTCATGTTAGTAACAATCATGTTGCAGTGGCTCAAAGACGGTTTGAGGTGGAACTGCAGGGATCTCAAAAGGGTCGTGAAGCTGAGGTTTTTGAGGTTAGTAACGATCATGATGCAGTGGCTCAAAGAAGGTTGGAGAACAAACAACCTGAAGAAAATTCAAACACGGGCTGCTTGGTAAATAAACAGGAAAAGGTACACCTTGGTATAAAGGTGGGGGAAAACATTACTATAACCGGAGTACCTGGTCAAGAGGGTGCGAAGGCTAATGTTGCTGAGAAGAAGAACGCGAAGGAGTCTATGGAAACTAATCTATGGAAATTATAGAAGTACAATGCCTGGTTAACAAGGTGGTCCCGAGTTCGAGGTTCCAACACCGTTAAAAGTTGTTGAGTATCGGTTATGTTCGTGTTACTCCTAAGGTATAAAATTTTGGAATTTAGGAGTAAACTTAAATAGTTTAGGGACTTAAGTGTACTTTGTAATATAGATTAGTAATAGACTAGTATTAGGAAGTATTTAGGCTAACCTCCTTAAGTTGGTTTATAGGAAGTTTCCTATTTGACTTAAGGAGGTGCCTACCCCCTCATCTCTATAAATAGAGATGAGGGGAGATCCTAGTTCATTGTATTCTTCTTCCTCAATGTAGTCTTTATTAGGGTTATTAATAAATAGGTAGTTGAGGGTATACCGTGTGCATATATTTGTCGGTTCTTTGTAGTCTTCCGTGTTCGCTACTTGTGCTGGATACAACTCGTGATTTAGCAGTTCCGCGTTATCGAACTTCAGGTTTGTTGTCGGTGTCGTACAACAACTACCTCTTAAGGTTTAAACTTGTCTTAGACTTGATTGAGAGGTAAATATTGTTCTTGTTAATACAAATAAGATCGTAAAAGCGCTTATTTATATTTTATGATATTTTCATGTTTTGTTGACGACAAACATATTTCCATTATCGTCAATAAAATAGAAAACCAAGTTTCAAGAATACTTTTTCTAACTCATATCATTTACGCTCGTGTTTAGTTTAATTAGTCAAAACCTCATTTAAGTAAAGGATATTCACGAGTAATGTTATCTACTAATCATAACTTGGTTAAAATCATTTCGTCAAACTTCAAAAGGTTTGATTAACTCAAAGATGATCAATGTTCTTGAATCATCTATCTTTTTCAAAATGTGTTGAAAACAAAAATTTTCTTACTTACACAAAGATAATCTTTTTGGTTATTTATTTTCTTTTATTAAGACATTTTTTTAATCTTTCTTTTTAAAGAAATAAAAAAATAAGCAAGATGACTTCATTGATGATGTCACTTGAAATCTAGGAAAGAATTGTGGGCTGAATGGGTATTACTCGAGTTGACCAGCATCTGACTCGCTCTAGCCCAGCCCAGTTAGCCGGATCCTTGGCTATAAAGCGGATCCTTCATGCAAAAGGATCCGAGGGATCCAGCCAAAGAGTGGCCTTGTTGCCTATAAATAACAGCCCTCTCCTCCTATTCTAAGTCACCCACAAGTAGGTGACTCGAGCAGTGGAGTAGAGCAAGTAATGTGTCCTTGTAGCCGAACCACTATAAATCTTTGTGTCATCGTTTATCCGTTCCTCTCTTTCTTTCTTATGGCTTATTAACATTGCATATCAATATCTAAAGATCTTCACATAAATCGGATCTAAATAATTTGAAACATAAATTAGAACGGTCTAACTATTCAACCCCTTCTAGTTTTCCACACTATACATCAGTTGTGAGTGTTTGCATCGTAAAGAAAGTATGATGGTTAACATTTCATTTTCATTACATGTCATACGTGTAAAATGACAATAAATAGACGAGTGTCAAACTATCAGTTTTCTTATATTGAGGTTGTTTAGTGAAATAAATGTTCAGAGATGCATAAAGCTAAGTATATTGTTGATAAAATGTTATATGATCTTCTAAAACTAGGAAAAATATTAAAAAGTTTAAAAAGTCATCGCATAGTAACGAACGTCCTCTTCTTACTCTTGTTCTATTTTTTCAACTCTTAAATAATGAACATAGTGATCTAATCGATAAACAATTTATTTTTCTATATATTTTAGAAAGATGATAAATAACGTGATTTTTTTAGAAAGTTGATGAACACTGTGATAACAAAAGAAAATCTTAAAAAAGAAAGGCAATGAAAACATGATCTAAATTAATGAACATTGTGATAACAAAAAAAAAAACTTCAAAAATAAAACTACTAACAACATGATATAAATGATCAACATATATTGTATTTACGGGATTGTGTTACATTGTTGTGGAAAGTAGTGTTTTTCATTCCTTTTTTGGTGTAATCCCAAAATCATTTGTCTTGATCAACCGTTTTTCATTTTTTGTTAAATATCAATTTTGACAGCGGAGAAATCACAAGCACATTTAAGAGATTTGTTAAATACACTTTGTTGGTAAAATCGATGAAAGCAATACTAGAGACTTAATTAAAATCCCATGTCGCGCTTTGTTTCTCCATTTGAAATCACAAGGGTGTTTATCCCCAATAAGAGTTACGGTAGACTTCAAGAGTAAGAACTATTTCCATTCACGAGATATGTTACATTATTATAGCTTTTGTGTATGATTGGAGTTTAAATTCAGTGTCGAACTTTGCTTTCATAAATTTTACCGACAAAGGTGCATTCAACAAATATCTTAAGCTCATTTGAAATGAAGTTAACAGTGATAGCATCATGGTTGAACTAACAACGTGTGGATATTGGAAGTAATGGTTTTAGAGTATTTGTTGATGCTAGATCTGACATTGAAACAAAAAGCTCTGAAAACAGCGAGTTTTGATGAACTACGAGTTGTTAATTTTTGGTTATGATAAAGAATTTGAGGATGAGGGTCGACACGTAATATCTTCGTCATTTGATTTGGATGAAATGAAGACTTTTTAATGTATGATTTATGACATAATCTGCAACGAGTCATTACTTTAAGATAAAATTGTTAAATTTGAAATTTATAATTTTTGTTGAACTGTATACATGTTTTGGCCGCCCTTCGGACTCATTTTTCTCAGTTCAGTGACATAAAAAGACATACATTCCTAAGCATCAACAAAAGGTTTGTTTTCATCCCTTACCTTTATTTATATTTGTGTGTCATTTTTTCATTAAAGATTTTGACTATTATAAATTTAAAATGTTTGTTTCATTTTCAAGGTTGGCTTTATTGATTTGAATGATGAAAAAACATTTCACAAGAGTTCAGAGCTCAATCGAGATGAAGTTAATAGGAGACCATTAAAGTGGAACTTGAAGGATTTTTACAATTATATATAACTACATAAATGACATGTTTTATACCAAGAAGTACTTCAAAGTTTATCATCGATGTTCAAGAAGTATACACCAATATATAAATAACATGTTTTTTACTATTTTTTAACCTTACGTATATTATAATCAGCAACTTCCTTTTAGTTTGATTCTTTTGTTTTTTAGTACTAGGTGTTCATGATACATGAATGTTTATTATCGTAATTGTTACAAACCAAATTGTTTAGCGTATCATTGACATATTACTAACTACTAGTTGTGAAACCCGTCCGATGAACGAGCGCGTTTATTAAGTATCTTTGTTAAAATGTAATTTATTGTCAATGAAGCACAAACATGTTAAGTTATTTGGATCAATAGCTATCAATTACAATATCTTAAGTTAATATTTTAACTCTCAAAGTCAAAAGAGGACGTGTGGTCTATAAAATTAATATTATATCCTCAAGAAAAAATCAGACTATAATTCCAAATGGCTCACTTGTGCTCATGCTTGCACGGTTGTTTGGAGTGCTCGGGCCAATTAGCATTGAGATGGTAGACAACATACATATATGTACTCTGAGCATGGATCGCCAACAACAAAAACATTGAAGTCTTAAAAATGAAAAGGGATACTTTTTTTTTCTTCTGAAAGGCATATTATTCCAACCAAACATAACCAAATACATACAATAACATCCATTATTTAACAAGATGCTTAGCATGCTAACTAAAGGCAAGACTCTAATTATAACTTAAAACAAAAAAGAGCAAATGACTTCACAGAAACAATTGCCAACCTAGACTAAACGAAGCACAATGTGGGATCATGAGCCATCCAATCCTAACACCACAATCACTTGATGACATAAACAAAAGGAGCAAATAAGATTTTGTTGCAGACATATGAGAGTCTAAAAGTGGAGACCCAAACAGCCTTAAAATACGTACCCAAACAGTCCCTCCGAAACATACATCGCCAACCGAGAGGATAGGTAACATATATTTTAACAGTCTAGTTGATCTATGTTAACTTACATGATAAGAATTTGGATCTTAATGATAAAAACAGAAGATATGTGATTTCTTAAGGTTACAAAACAGGCAAGTTGGTTTTAGTAAATGATCGGTTTATACTTGTGATGTATTTAATAAGATTCCTAGCATATTAACTAAATAAAAAAATCTAATTATAACTTAAGACAAAGAGCAAAGCAAACAACGCTTACCACTTTAGCAAAATAGACAATTCAAGGAAAAAATATCTCACAAATAACTGCTAGTTGCAAGTAATTTTGATGCACAAATCTTAATTTCCTTATCTAAAGTTACTTGCCTAATAAAAGGGAAAATCCTTGCAGATCAGCAACGACTTCATACATTTCTGGTCTCTTATGAACAACACCCACACATGATATGGCAATATCAATCATAATTCCAACTGCTTCTTTAATTTCTCTTGATATCCCCATTCTATCATCAAGTAGATGGCGTATGATAATGCCACCCTCCATATGATATTTCACGTGACGTTCGAGGCTACTTTTTTACCCTCATTTATAAAAAGCGCTTTCTTTCTTGTTAGAATCTCCAGAAGAACAACCCCAAAAGCATAAACATTATTCTTTATACTTATAGCATCACTTGCGACAGAATGTGCATCGATATAGCCAAGTGTTCCTTTTTGTCCTATTTTTTATCAGAGTCAGGGTCACGCTCCTCGACCACTAGGGCTAACCCGAAATTTGATATAATCGCATTCCACTTCGATTCAAGAAGTATGTTTCTAGATTTGATGTCCATGTGTATTATTGAAAACGTTCATTGGGTGTGAAGATAGTCAGTGCCTTTTGCAGCACTTAAGGCTATAACATTCAGAGTCTACCAAGAGTTGAATTTTGGGGGATAATTATCCGCTTTGTGTAGACGATCATGAAGTGACAAATTCACTGCGTAGTTAAACCCCAACATTCTCTCCACGTTTTCCTCACAATATCCTAAAAGTTTAACTACATATTTGTGAGTGGTCAAAAATAACATACTTGGTTCTGCTATACATGACTTCTTATTGCTTATAGTGCAAGCCTTATCTTGTGCATACTATACTGCAATATATGAATATTCATCACGTACCCTTCCTTTATAAACAACACCAAAAGCTCCTTCTCTAGTTACAAGATTTGAATCGAACATATTCGTGGCCGACTCAAGTTCTGAGAAGCAAAATACCTTCTCATTTGGTGATAAAAGCTCAGAAATTTTAAGCATCTTTTTCCTTTTAATGCATGTGTCTATATACGGGATATGCTGATAAAAGCTAAACCAAAACTTTCACCATCGGATTTGTTAATTACCTTTTGACCATCATGACACTTAGATTGTAGATTTAGCAAATGACCATCCGCAGCAGGTGCATGTCATCCGTAAGAAAACTATAAAAATGCAAGAAACATTCACATGAATCCTAACAAGTTATATAATCCGACAATGGTACATGCTAGTTTTATCTCAAATTGGAATATAAATGTTAGTTTAAAGCTGTAAATGAAGATAAAATACTTTTGTAGGTACTCTAAATAGTGTTGGTGGCTCATTCACTCATCATCACCTTGTTTAACTCATATTTTGAGTTGCGTGTCATAAACGTAAAACATGTAGATTAGACATTCAAAATAGTTATACATATCTTCGGTCAAAGAAGATAATCCAACTATGTAGCAAGAAGAAAAAGGAATTTTTAAATCATTTGTTTATGTTATCAAATGCATACGTGCTAAGTCAATTTATTCATAAGCTTATAACTATGGTTAAAATGGGACCTGCTAATAGAATCAATCAAAGGTGTTGGGGCATATGATCGGTGAATAAAAATCTTTTTTATAACTAATAATTAAGAAAAATCAAATTGATGTTTGATCAAACAATTAGACAGATTATTCACAACTTGGTTCCATAAGCAAACAATAAGTATCAATCTAATTTAAATAAATAAATAAATAAATACATATAAATTGATATAATAAACTAATAAAGTAAATGAGTTAGTGGTTGACCAGACCTCAACGAAACCACCGCAACCGTGAATCGAATCAGCAGTGGACACGTGTACGGATGAGATGATAAGTTTTGGTGTTGAAGCACCATTGTTGGTGAGTGTGGAGCTACTAACAGATCTTGTTTGTAAAAACACACACTGGAATTTATATATGTGTGTGTTTTTGGAGATGCAGATGGAGATGGAGGTTGGTGGGGTCTGGCTGGGGTTTATGCTGGCCTTTTTTGGCCCATTTTTATTGGCCCAGTATGTTCGAGGCGTAAACGAGACGAGACAACTGATGATGATTTAATTTATTCGAGTTACCTCTCAGATAGAGAGGATCCAACCTTCAGAGAATAAGATCGGACACTTTTATCTAGGACATGTCGTATTAATGGAAAGCCGTCTTTCAGTCTCTTGTTTCGTCGTGGCACAACCCTCCCGATCTAGCGAGTTTGAGTTCTAAAATGCTTGGCTCGTGAGCTTTATCAAGGTTAGGTTGGATTAAGCTTTTACTATTTCATACATATATACTTAATAAATTTGTTAATGTGATTTCATCCCTGATAAACGTTTTATAAATACAAGATCTAAAGTACGAAAATGAAGTACATCGTTATTTTGATGTTGATGTGTCCGGTTGCCATACTAACAGGTTCATGTATCTCAACATTAAGCTAGATCATTTAGTTGATCGTGTTAAGAAGACAAGCTCTCACTCACTTGGCACGTTTAGCGAGTTTGTTGTCTTGACTCGTTTAAAAACAAGCTCTGCTAATAAGCCTTCTGTTTACAACCGGAAATTACATGATTTTGTTTATGTAAAAGATTGACGCTACTGAATATTTACTGCAAGTGTGAAGATGATACAATTTCACCATTCAATGTGCACAGTTTTCACTAATGATAGCACTTTATCAAGATAGTTGCAACACTAAAAATAGAAATAACCAATAGTAGAACGGATAATCGTACATCTAATAACCAAATGTCAGGAACACCATCATTAAAATTAGTTTACACTTGGAAACAAAAATCCATAATTCTGCTAGTTGGACTCATAGTACACTATCATTTCACCAAAGAACATTTAGTCCAGATAAATTTTGACGTCAACACCATTATCTATAAGTGACTGAACGACTGCTCTAATTTTACCTTCAAACTTATCCCTTTCTCCAGGTGTATAAGATGCCGTGTATACATCAGCTTCTCTAGCTCGTTGAGACAGTATCCTCCCGATTGCCAGACAAGCAGGAATATCTGACCGAGATTGAAGTCCTGCTTTAATATCTTTTGAGTTGGTGCCAGCAACTGCGACTTGCTTGCTTGTTACCCTATGAGTAAGGGAGGCTGAAACAAACCGCTTTGAGATGAAGACGTCTAGTGTGAATGGCTCCATATAAGCTATTGTGCGTTGTTTGAAAGATATGTGTTTGTTTGGATTCTTTGACTTCTTTTCCTTTTGGTAGGTATATGGACGACTGTTGTCGTCATCTAGAAAATCCTCTACTCCAAAGAAGCTTCTTGGACCAGAATGAGGCTGTGATCAAGTTTCAAAAAAAATAAAAAATTAAAGCGTTATATATGTCTAAAGTCTAACCATATATGGCAAGTTCACTCACATTATGACATTGGTAACAAACAGGCCGACTCGGGTTACAATTTATCTCTAACAGGTAACAAGTATAAAACGCTGCAAAAGTGAACAGGTCCAAAGTCAGCCAAGTGTAACTTTATATCATTCAAAACCGACCCATTACAAAGTTTACCCACCCATCTTGACCTCTTATTAGATGCAGCTCCTCATGCTGGCTATTCATATGATTTTGAAGTTTTTGCAGTTCCAAACGTTTGTTCAAATAAGTGATCCTTTTATTGCAATAATATTAATGCCAATAGTGTCTATTTTTGGGTAAAGGGGACTCTCCCCAGTAAAATAATGCCAATTGTGTCCAAGAAAGTGAAAATACAAAAATAATATTAAACATCAGGGTACCTGACCACCGTGAATGTGAGCTTATGAAACACAGGCAGAAAACCAAATAAGCCATAAGCCCCCTAATATAAGCAAAAGTAACCCTCTAAGCTTCTTGATGACATATATAACTTACGCCACAAACACTCCTTCTAATGTTAACCAATTTAAACACTAATTCTAACATCATCATTTTATAAACCTATAATCTATTCATACATAAGCAAACCACCTTTCAAACTTTCAAATTTCATCTCCTAAACATAAATAATAAACACAAATGCGGTTTTCCCTTCACCCGAAAGGGCGAGCCTTTTATACTCAGATTTACGCGACCTCACCGGGTTAATCCCCACCCTTCATAAAAACACCCTATTCTTCGCAACCTAATTCATATAAACCTCAAAACAAAACAACAAACAATAACCCAAACTACATTAAACCTAATCAAACACATATAAGCTCGAACCTCTTTCTGCGAAAGCTCGGAAGAATAGGGAAGGTGTTAGCCTCAAAATATTGAGTCAAACAAGAATGTTCGGTCATAGGTTTCTATTGTAATATTTATTAGAACGTTGTAATAGATAGTTAATTAGTCGTGGTTCACGGGCTTGGATTTAAACTAATTAAAGTCCAAAAGACAAGCCCGGCCCAATATATAGTCCATTAAAGCCCGCATGTGGGTGGACTATATATACTACCCTCCTAGCATGTTAGGAGGGTGGATGGTCATTTGTAACAAATTCTTTTCTTAATCTAATCTCACCAAGTTAATCATCTCTCTCTCTCTACTTTCTCTCACTACTTTCTCTCTCTAGGAATTCATCTCTTCTTCATCTATTTTCTTTCTTTCTTCATTGCTTAATCATCATAAATTTATGGGACAACATTTGGTATCAATCGCCATGGGGTAGTTTTGTGATTCGTTGTTGATTTTTACTTGGTTCGTGTGATTTTCTCCTATAATCATCTTGAATTCAAGATTTTTTTTGTGTTTTCCATGCTCTAAATCTTGATATATATCTTCTACATAGCTGTGGTAGGGATTTGGTCGCATTTGGTTGGTTAAAATCGCGGATTTCTTGTCGAAAAACTCATCTTTTTACCTCAAAATCTCGAAACTGTACTAGTATTCCGATTGGTGTAACCGGAAAAGGGTTTAAAGATTCCGATTGTGATTCCGATCAGTAGCATCGGAAAAGGGTTTTAACATTCCGACCAGCTTTTCCGATCAACATTCCGATTGGACTTCGAATATTCTGACTGGACTTCAGATATTCCGATTGGGCATTCCGACAAGGTATTCCGATTTGGCATTCCGACAAGGTATTCCGATTTGGCATTCCGAAGAGGTATTCCGATTTACCATTCCGACAGGTATTCCGATTTGGCTTTCCGATTGCATTCCGATTAGGTCATTCCGACGAAGGGATTCCGATAAGTGATTCCGACGACATTCCGATGATGTGTTTTGCTAATTTTTGTTTGAGTATTTTTTAGACTTAGCCACCATCTAGACTAGTTTTGAAATATCGTTTACACGAAGATCAAAAAAAAAAAAGAAGTCTTTTGGCGGGAAAACCCAAGTAAAATTTATTTTTTCCTAGACCATTTTTAGGCCATTTAAGCTTCGATTTCAAATTTTGGCGATGCGAAAATTTTTTTGACCAAAAATTCAAATTTTCGGACCAAAATTCAAATTTTTAGGCCATTTTTAGGTTTTATTTTTCGTTAAAATTTTCATTTTTCAAATTTTTCCCTACTAGTTATTGGCTATTTCTAACTCGTTTTCAAAATTTGGTTATTCAAAAATTTTCGGTTTACCGTTTTAGTCGGACTGAGGAATTTATTGTCGGACTAAGAAAAATTTCAAAATTTTCGGAATTTCAACAACAACACAATCACATCATATCTACTTAAGATCCAAAGTCACTTCATCCACAGAGAGAGACGATCATCATGCCAACGAGTAATGCGGCTAGTGAAAGTTCAGACGTGAAAGACCTTGAAATGGAACGACTACAACAACAGATATGTTTCTTAAGAAAAAATGCCATGGACGGTTTTAGAGTACTTCAAGATTCTTTTCAGAACCTTTCAAAAGTCTTGTTCGACTTACGTGAATCCACTGGCACATTCAGCAAAACATTCACTCATGCCATGGATAAACTTCAAACACAACTTGTCAAAGAAAGAATCATTGCTAGTGAATGCAAGATCACTTTCACTGATCTCAAGACATCACTTGAAACGATGTTTACTTTTGACTTCATCAAGTCTTCGCTTACCAACGAGTGCTTCAAGCGATATCATGGAATGGATGCTTTATCATACAAAGATCGGATAACCCGCAACATCGACTTCATTGTAACATATGTGAATCACACAATACAGACGCAACAAACGATTGATGACAGACTTCATACCAGTTGTGGTATCGCATCAGATGTTGAGAATACAAGTTGCAAATATGAGACTCCAACGCATAGTTCAGGGAATGATGACAACAACTCTAGGAAAGACAACAGCAGCTCTGGCAAACAACACATCGACTCTGAGAATGTCATCAGCAATACACCTTCCTATGATAATTGTCCTGTTTTCGATTCTGAGCCATTGGAAGAGGTACACTATGATGAATATAATGTGTTTGGAAATGCTAATACGCATGAGCATAGTGATCAAACTCAAACCATTATTCCCACATGTATAACAGAAAAGGTTGATAGCAATACCATACCTGATCCATTAGACACGTGCAATAATTCGTTTGACAATGATCAACATGTAAATGAGTATGATGACGAGGAGCGTGTAGCGCTAGCCAATTTTAATTGCTACTTTACAAAAAGATGTCAGAGAAAATAAAAAGAGTCAAAAGCAATTAAAGAAGGCAAACGCAACACTCACTCAAAATTTTGAAGAATGCAAAGCTGCTCTAATTAAGTCTAGTGAAACTATAAATAGCTATAGAGCGGAGCTTCTTCAGAAAACCAAAGAGATTGAGGGGTACAAGGGAAGTGTGTTAAAAAGTCAAAAGGATGATTTTGAAAACAAATATAATACAACTCTTGAGTTATTAGCCAAAGAGAAGCGTCAATATAATGTTTTCTTAATGGATGAACGTCAAAAAACATACCTTGCCAATACCAAAGTTAATGAACTTGAACAAAAGCTCTCTATGACCACTACAGATTCTGCTAAAATTCTTGAGGATAAGAAACAAGAGGTAGATGCGTTAAAACAAGACTTCAAAAGAAGATATGATATAGAAACCGAAAAAGTAACAAAACTAGAAGAACAAGTCGAATTTTTGAAGAAAGTTGTTTATAAAACGCATGATTCTATTCAATCCGTAAGAATGCTAGCACCTCCATCGATGTTTAAGGGTCAAGCTAGCTTTGCAAGTCCTGAGTACCTTGCCAAAGCTCAAGCTGCGAACCCGTGTCTCTATCTTGATGAGACTGAAAGGACCGATCTTGATTACATACCGGTAAGTGCCGATAGTGAAGAGACTGCCCTTTAGGACGATGATAGTCAACCACTTGTTAATAAGGAGTTTGTGAAACCATATAATTATGCTTATGAGAATAGTCTTTATGGTCTTTTCAACAAACAAACACAGAAAACTCGTGAGGAAGTGTTTCTAGAATGCAAACAAAAGAGAATTCAATGGAAGAAAGCATTTGCCCCTAAGAAATCTAATGTTTACAAATACATAAACTACCTCCCTTTAGATGAATATAAAAGCAAGAGTAGGAAAACATTAGGTATTCTTAAACACCACATAGATAATGTTAAATCTATTGTTGAAAGAGACTGGGCTAAACGTGAAAATGCTGAGTGGACACGTCCGATTCCTCAAGATATTACCTTGCTTGTGAAAGAACTATTGATTCCTAACACGGCGTTGATTAAAGAAACTGTTCTTCAACTTGAGGAGTTCATTCGAACTGAAATGTATGATGATTTAAAATATGTTGAATCTCTTGAGAAACACATTGATGATCTTCAAATGGAGAAGTCTGATTTTTCAGATGAATATGATTTACTCTTGCAAGAATGCGTTTCTAAAGATGTTATGTGTGCTTATTTTACATCTTGTGCTGATATTGATGAATATTCTGAAGTTGCATGCCAATATCTTGATAAGATCAAAGAATGTGAACGTCTTGAAATTGAGCTTTCGAAACGTAAAGAAAATGTTGACAAAAAGGCTTTTGAGTTACTTCAACACAAAACTGATTTCCTTCAAAAACATTGTCATTCACTTGAACTTGCTCTGCAAAAAGAAGTTGGTAGTTTTCCACATGATAATAAATTGCAAGAAAAAGTTTCCCAAACATTTCGAGAAATGAATGAACAGAATTTGGAAATTAAAGGGTTGAAAGCTCAATTACAAGACAGGGACAGAGCAATAGCAGAGTTGCAGAAACTCGTTGCTAAAATGGGTGGGAAAATCGTGGAACCTAGCATTAAGAAACCTGTTGTTCGACAACCCAATGCCTACAAGGATCCAAAGCTGTCTATCTTAGGAAAACCGACTCCGTTCTCCAATTCTTCTCATATAAAATCTAGGTTACCCCCTAAGACTGATGTGCAACCAAGTGTTCCAAAACCATCCATATCACCCTACGTTCCTCCATTTAGAAAGCACATTGTTACATTGTTGCTAAATCCAACCATGTGAATGCACCTAGCACCTCTAGGACTCCTCCAAAACGTGTGACATTCACGTCCACAAAGGAATCTGTAGGTTCAAATGACCTCGTTCATACCCACAACCTAGAAGATGCGAAACAAAAAGGGAAGATTCAGAAAGACAAACCAATGTATGAAAAACCAAGTTCACCAAATACCGCTAGAGTTCCACACACTCCTAATGGTAGTCAACCAAAACCTAGGATCTCTCTTCAGCAATCTATGAATTGGAAACTATCCATGAATAGTCGTGTTTCAAACACTATGCCTGAACGATTTGGAAAACAAAGGAATACAAGTACTTTCGTGAATCCCAATTTCCCTGTATGTCCCACTTGCAAAAAGGGCATTCACAATGTAAATCATGACCATTGCATTTTGCAATACCTCTATGAGGTCAAATCTCGTTCCTTTGAACGTAGATCGAATACAGAATCCCATAAGACAACAAGGAGATACAAACCCGTCGCAAAGAAAAGCAACCACACCAAATCTGAAACGTGGATTCAAAAAGGACATAGTTCTCTCCAAAGAAGTCTTCCGTTGTGCAAGAGAAAGCTACTCCTAAATCTAGTCTTCAGTGGAAACCAACGGGTCGGATCTTTACGGAAGTTGGTCTTAAGTGGATTCCAATAGAGAAGAGTGATGACACCTGCACCAGCACTAATGCTACTGTTCTACACGCTGAAAAGGAATTTGTTACTCCTAATTCTAGTATATGTGCAAACTCTTCTTCTGTGATTGCAGGTACAACAACGGATTCTGAACCCACTTCTCCTTCTTCAAAGGGTTCCAATTCTGTACATTCGATATCACCTTCTTCTGTTGTACAAAAGTCTATTTTGGATTATTTTCGAAAACCTTGAAAAAAATAATAATAATAAAACGTAAATATCCATAGAAAAACAAAATAAAAAATGGAAAAACTTTCAAAATACCAAAAATATTCTTCTCGACATGTCTTTCAGTATCGATAATATGGATGTACCTAGAAATGTCGCTCAATAACGACACGGGTGTGTACATAAAGCTCGAATGAAAGTTGTAAATATTTTTCAAAACATGTCATTTCAATGATTTACAATTACCTCAGATTGTGACTCGTACTTCCAAGAAAGGAAAGTTGATCACGAATGATAACTTATCCTTAACAACGGGAAAATAAATTTTCTCGGTCATGAGCTCTCATTAAAATCATTCGAAGTTTTTAAGCTCATGTAAACGACTTACAGTTAAAATGTCAGACTGTAACTCGTAATTCAAATAAAGGAAAGTGTATCTTTAAAGATAACTTATCCTACCAAACGGGTTGAGCAATCTATCACGGGTTGAGCTTGTCACAAAACATTCAATGTTTTGAGCTCAAAACAATGGTTTGTAATCACTTTCAGATTGCAACCCGGAACTATATTCACGGGGGAGTGTACGATTTAGTGCTCTTACCCTTAGCAAAAGAAGTTAAATCTTCTTACACTTGAGTGGATTCGTCAAGACATTCAAAGTCTATGAACTCAAGTTTATGCTTAAGAAAAACCTTTTTGTCAAAAAGAATTGATTTTTCAAAAAGCGTTGAACACAATTTTTTCAAGCATTTCTCAATGATATTCAAAATCTTTCAAAAATTGTGTGTTCAACAACTCCTATCCTCAAAAGTTTAATGTGGATCAAATCCTCGAAATGACAATTCCATTGGATCAATTTTTGAGGGGGAGCATTTTAACTTCATGCAAAAGACTAACACATCTTTCTCCCAGAGATTTTCAAGACTATTTTTCAAAATATATTTTAATCAAATTTGGTATCTCTAATATCAAAAGATTTTATATATTAGAGATAGGGGAGAAAATGTGATTAAAATGTGATCTTATATAAGACTCAAGCACTTTAACTCTTACCTACATGTGCGAAACACTTTCGATTATCGATGCACATGTGAAGGGGGAGCATTTCTGAAACGACAAAACTAGCAAGGTGTTAAATTTTTTTCAAACACTTTGTTAGAATTTAAAGTGGTTTTCATGGTTACGATCAAATACCCACAACATCTTTAATTCACGACGTTATTGGTGTCAAAAGGGTGGTTAGGTTTAAGTCCTATGATTCAACCAGAACCCGAGGGATCTTCCCAGGGACAATCTAATAGATTATTAGAAGTCCTTAGGAAAGATGGACTAGAATGTGAACGTAGTTGAATGCCGACTAAGTACTGATGATAGCACTGGAACAATCACAACAAGGTGCTATTAATGATGTCTTGGTAAGCATTGAAGGGGTTGAAGAATGAAAAAGAAATGTAAGGATAAAGGGTGTAAAGAAAGAAGCCCTCCATACAACTTAGGCAGAAACCGGGTCAACTCATCATGAAGACAAACTCATCATGGACCCAGTGATGTGAAGCACAACCCTTTCCTAGCTACTCAGACTTCTCTCAAAAGAAGTTTGTTTTATTGTCACGGAGATCAACACGACTTCTATTGACTTTCTCACTCCGAGATTGTTGATATTGAATAGGTGGCATCTGCTCCAGCCTCCGACCACTAGAAGTGCACAAATCGAGTCTAGAGCCAAGAGATCAATCAAATCTCGTTAGGACACACGGATGAAGATCAAGAGAGTCCTACGCTATATCCTTGCGATATTGCTAGAACACTCAGAGTGATACTACTTAGTATTCACAATGATGAGTAGAAATCCTTCCAGTGTTAACATCAAACAGCACTGCGGTAGGTCATATGTAAGATTCTTTATGAATTGAACATATGTAAAACTTAAAAGCAACAGTGGTTTGATTCTGAATTGATTCAAACTCGTTTTAGGTTTCTACGCAATATCTTTATGGTCTTGCCAGAACATTCAGAGTGATATTCATTAATATTCACAGTGACGAATGGAAATCCTTCTAGCGTCAACATCAAACAGCGCTACGGTAGGTGACTTGTGAGATTCATATGAATCAAACTTGTGTCAACTGGAAAGCAACAATGGTAAGATTCTTAATGAATCAAACTTGTTCCAGGAATTTGAATTAACGACTTTCAAGCGGATATTTATCCAATTGATTCACTCTTTATGTTCGCAGTCTTGCTTTGAGACGGTCGAGTAAAGAGAAAGGCTAGTACAGCCGCGAAACCCTGTCAAGGAGATTCTTAATTGAATCTACCTGATCACACGTACGATATTTAATATCGTATAACGGTCTTCACCGACCGAAGGTAAAACGCTACCGATTTAGGACGAATGTCAAAGCCATTTAGTCCGTGTCTATGTTTTGTGTCGAGAAGGTGGCGTCACGGTGTACTCAGCAAAGTCAAAGATTCACAACCACATATTCATGCCCAAAGACTTATCCAACACTTGATAGTGTGAGCATGTGGATAAAGACACAAGATCGCAAGATGGCAATGACATGTCAAGGATGATTTGAAGATCTCAAGACTAAAAGACAAAGTCGAAAGACAACAAAAAGGCTCAAAGATCACAGCATGAAGGAACAAAACTACTGTTACACGTTCAAGACTCACTTATATATATATATATATATATATATATATATATATATATATATATATATATATATATATATATATATTATCAGTTTTCGGGTTCGACTGCTAAACCTGTATCTAACCCGAAAACCTTTGTAGTTCGGCTCGGTTCGGTTATGACCCAAAAATCCGAATTTTATTTTCGGTTCGGTTCTAGTTAGGGTTTGGTTCGGTTCGATTTTTAGTTTTCTGGGTCAAACCTAAATTATGGACACCCCTAACCGGCACCGCGTGTTAGAAGGTCGTGGACGAGTTTGAGGCTAAACGGGTTCGGTGCGGGAAGTGCGGCACAGCATTCCGGTTAGTTTTACTTGAAACGTGTATACGCGTAGGTTAATATTCATAAGATATTTGATTGGCACATTTTATTTTTTGATTAGGACATTCTAATGTACAAATTATTAAAACACAATGCATATACAGTACAAGAGTTTGATATATAATTTAATAATATTTATTAATTTTATAAATGTAAAAATCATTAGCCTATATATAATAATGATATATATAATCATAAAGGATGTAATGAAAACATGTTTTTCTATTCTTTTGTTAAGATTACAAATTGTAACGGTAGAAGCTTTATTTAACGTAAATTTGAAAAGAAATTTTAATTTGTGATAGTGTAAGTTGAGTAGGGATGGCAGCGGGTCGGGTTTGGGTTGGGTTTTAGTGAACCCGTACCATACCCGTTTATAATATCCGTACCCGCATCCGCTCCATCACCCGACGGGTACCCGATTAGTATTACTCATCAGGTATTCGGACTTTATCCGCGGGTATCGGGTATCCACAATTAAATTTTTATTGGCCATTATTATGCGTATAATGTTAAGAAAAACCACTCGAAAACGACCAAAATACCCTAATATATTTTTAAGTGTTTTATAGATAAAAAAATACTTTTAATATTATTCACGCGATTTAATATATCGAATAAATCATGGTTTTTATTTTAAAATTACAAGATCCAAATATACTTGATCACAAATATGTTAATGCACACAAAATGTAACTAATATGATCATTCAATTCGTTCAACAATCTCCGTCTACTATTTCACACAAATTTAAAACTTATATAAAATAGCAACAAAAGCGGGTACGGATTCGGATAAACGGGTACGAACTCGTATACGGGTAAACGGGGCGGGTATTAGTAGAACCCGTACCCGTACCCGTACCCGCGAAAAAAAGAACATTCAAACCCGAACCCGTATCCAAACCCGCCAACCCGACTCCGAACCCGACCCAACCGGTTCGGGTTTCGGTTTTCCCCATCGGTTTCGGGCGCTTTTGCCATCCCTAAAGTTGAGTACTATTTTTGAAGACTTTATAAGGCTATGTGTAATGGGTTATCAATAGAACTCAATTCTTTAAGTTTTTAGTAATGGTGTACAAATTATAATAAACGTAAAATGTTTTGCACGTTTGATCAAGAATCATGGCCAAAAAGATATCATGTTAAGATCTTTGTCAAGTACGGAGCGAGTTTGGGGGAGCATGGCGCCCTAATAGGGATCGGGGCGGGTTTAGGTAGGATTTTGGAACTCGAGTTTGGATTACTATCCTACCTAAACTCGTTCCGTTTCCATCCGTAGTAATCGAATCGAGTTGAGTTGCTATCAAATTTGAACTTTAAACCGGTTTTAGGATTGATCCGACTTTTAGTCTAACAAATGTCAAATGGTTAGGTTGAAAATCAAGCGACATATGAAGTAATCTATAGGTTTCAAGTTATGTGAAATGGAAGGGACTTAGGTGATGTATGACATGTGTCTTTTTTATGAGATGGTGAGGGTGGATGACTAGGGTTTAATCGAGTTATGTTGAGTTAAATCGAGTATTATTTGCCTCAAGTTTGAAAAACTAGAATACTACCACTTAAAGTTTAAACTTGTCTTAAGCTTGATCAAGAGGTAAATATTGTTCCTAATGTTAGTATAGTTCAAGGTGGATTGATATGTTTGAGACCAGATGCTATATCATTTATGAATATTTGTATTGTAGAGAAAGTAGGTTTGTTATACATTTCAGTTTATATTACAACATCTGAAATTAAAGATGTTTTAGGATTGGTGTGAATTTTAAATCTGACAAAAGTCAAATGGTTAGGTAAAAAATCCAGCGATGAATAAAGTAATCAATGTGCTTCGATTTACATAAAATGAAAGGGGTTTAGGTGATGTATGACATCTTTTTATGAGATTGTGAGGGTGAATGACTAGGGTTTAATCGAGTTATGTTGAGTTAAATCGAGTAGTATTCGGCTCAAGTTTGAAAAACTAGATTACAACTGTTGGAATTTGGGAGTAAACTTAAATAGTTTAGGGACTTAAGTGTACTTTGTAATATAGATTAGGAATATACTAGTGTTAGGAAGTATTTAGGCTAACCTCCTTAAGTTGTTTTATAGGAAGTTTCCTATTTGACTTAAGGAGGTGCCTACCCCCCCCCCCATCTCTATAAATAGGGATGATGGGGGATCCTAGTTCATTGTATTCTTCTTCCTCAATGTAGTCTTTATTAGGGTTATTAATAAATATGTAGTTGAGGGTATACCGTGTGCATATATATATATATATATATATATATATATATATATATATATATATATATATATATATATATATATATATATATATATATATATATATATATATATATATATATATATATATATATATATATATATATATATATATATATATATATATATATATATATATATATATATATATATATATATATATATATATATATATATGTCGGTTCTTTGTAGTCTCTCGTGTTCGCTACTTGTGCTCGATAAAACTCACGATCTAGCGGTTCCGCGTTATCGAACTTCTGGTTTGTTGTCGGTATCGTACAACAAGTGGTATCAGAGCTTACGGTTATTGTGGTCATCGAAGTTCGAGTGCTAGGGCGAGGTGACGATTGAGTGTCGAGGTTCGAGTTCTCGAATCGTTCCTGGAGTAGTGATCGCTAAAAGAAAAGTTTATGGTCGGTTAAACTAAACGTATGTGAGGTTTTATAATCGAACAAAGTGTGAAGGTGTTTTGATTATTCAAATGAAAGTCATAGAATATAGTTATTATATTCCATAATCTTCTTCGCGTGGAGACTAACTACAAAAGGTGACAAAGAATGTATAAATTCTTTGCTTGGGTTTCAAGTTAACGATCGGGTTGCTTGTTCAAAATCGAGGGTTTAGGGTTTTCTAATAAATTTGATTTGCAAGAAGGGTAATCTATTGTGGTTCAAGTTTGATCGTGGTTTGCTTGGTTATTAAGTTGACGATCGGGGTTACTTGTTCGAAATCGAGGGTTTAGGGTTTTTCTAATAAATTCGATTTGCAAGAAAGGTATTTTCTTGTGGTTCAAGTTACGATCGTGGTTCGCTTAGGTTTCAAGTTAACGGTCGGGTTTGCTTGTTCGGAATCGAGGTTTTAGGGTTATACTAATTAATTTGATTTGCAAGAAAGGTATTTTCTTGTGGTTCATTTTGATCGTGGTTTGCTTGGGTTTTCAAGTTAACGATCGGGTTGCTTGTTCTAATCAAGGGTTTAGGGTTATCCTAGTTAATACGATTTGCAAGAAAGGGTTTAGCAATAACGGGTATATTGCACACGGCTTGTGAGGCTTGTCGGTAAAGTTGATTAAGAAACAACTTGACAAGGTTTGTAGCAAGGTTAAAGAAGATTCAAGACTTTTCGAGGTTGCAAGA
Source organism: Glebionis coronaria (assembly GCA_025667525.1). Lineage (NCBI taxonomy): Eukaryota > Viridiplantae > Streptophyta > Magnoliopsida > Asterales > Asteraceae > Glebionis > Glebionis coronaria. The sequence continues at coordinate 573,055,801 of CM046876.1, forward strand.
TTTCTTAGGTTATTAGAGATCGGTTTTACAAAATTAAAAGTACGACAAGGGTTACTTCAAAAGAATCAGATACTTTCTTGATTCAAGGGTTGTCGATTTGTTCGAATTGGTTAATTTCCAAGGCTCAATCGATATTTGAGTAATAAAGGATTTTCTTTTGAAGGGTTACTTTGTTGATCGATTTCTAAGAAGGTTTCTTTAGGGTTATATCGATAAAGCAAGGGACTTCGTAATTCGTGATTGTGAGGTTTAATATATCACAAGGTTTAGCGAATTACCAAAGGGACTTTGTCGGTTTGTGATTGTGAGGTTTTTCACAAGGTTTAGCAAACAACAAAGGGTAAAATGGCTAGTTTGATAACTAGGTTTAACATCAAAAATTTTGATGGGTTTAATGTACACAGGCATGGAGGTTTTAAACAAGTTGGGTACAAACAACTTGGTCATAAGCAAGTTGGGTTCAAACAACTTAGTCCTGGTGTTAAAACAGGAGTCCATGGAGTATAATTTTATAAACGTGTTTGGTTTGAGGTGGAACTGCAGGGAGCTTAAAGGGATCGTGAAGTTGAGGTTTTTCATGTTAGTAACGATCATGTTGCAGTGGCTCAAAGACGGTTTGAGGTGGAACTACAGGGAGCTCAAAAGGATCGTGAAGCTGAGGTTTTTTAGGTTAGTAATGATCATGATGCAGTGGCTCAAAGAAGGTTGGAGAACAAACAACCTGAAGAAAATACAAACACGGGCTGCTTGGTAAATGAGCTGGAAAGGGTACACCTTGGTATAAAGGTTGGGGAAAACATTTCGGTAACCAGAGTACATGGTCAAGAGGGTGCGGAGGCTAATGTTGCTGAGAAGAAGAACGCGAAGTAGTCTATGGAAACTAATCTATGGAAATTATAGAAGTACAATGCCTGGTTAACAAGGTGGTCCCGAGTTCGAGGTTCCAACACCGGTAAAAGGTGTTGAGTATCGGTTATGTTCAAGTGTTACTCCTAAGGTAGAAATTGTTGAAATTTAGGAGTAAACTTAAATAGCTTAGGGACTTAAGTGTACTTCGTAATATAGATTAGTAATAGACTAGTATTAGGAAGTATTTAGGCTAACCTCCTTAAGTTGGTTTATAGGAAGTTTCCTATTTGACTTAAGGAGGTGCCTACCCCCCTCATCTCTATAAATAGAGATGAGGGGAGATCCTAGTTCATTGTATTCTTCTTCCTCAATGTAGTCTTTATTAGTGTTATTAATAAAGAGGTAGTTGAGGGTATACCGTGTGCATATATTTGTCGGTTCTTTGTAGTCTCCCGTGTTCGCTACTTGTGCTCGATACAACTCGCGATTTAGCAGTTCCGCGTTATCGAACTCCGTGTTTGTTGTCGGTATCGTACAACAACTACCTCTTAAGGTTTAAACTTGTCTTAAACTTGATTGAGAGGTAAATATTGTTCTTGTTAATACAAATAAGATCGTAAAAGCGCTTATTTATATTTTATGATATTTTCATGTTTTGTTGACGACAAACATATTTCCATTATCGTAAGTAAAATAGAAAACCAAGTTTCAAGAATACTTTTTCGAACTCATATCATTCACGCTCGTGTTTAGTTTAATTAGTCAAAACCTCATTTAAGTAAAGGATCTTCACGAGTAATGTTATCTACTAATCATAACTTGGTTAAAATCATTTCGTCAAACTTCAAAAGGGTTGATTAACTCAAAGATGATCAATGTTCTTGAATCATCTATCTTTTTCAAAATGTGTTGAAAACAAAAAATTTCTTACTTACACAAAGATAATCTTTTTGGTTATTTATTTTCTTTTATTAAGAAATTTTTTTAATCTTTCTTTTTAAAGAAATACAAAAATAAAAAATATGCAAGATGACTTCATCGATGATGTCACTTGAATTCTAGGAAAGAATTATGGGCTGAATGGGTATTACTCGATTGACCAACATCTGACTCGCTCTAGCCCAGCCCAGTTAGCCGGATCCTTGGCTATAAAGCGGATCCTTCATGCAAAAGGATCTGAGGGATTCAGCCAAAGAGTGGCCTTGTTGCCTATAAATAACAACCCTCTCCTCCTATTCTAAGTCACCCACAAGTAGGTGACTCGAGCAGTGGAGTAGAGCTAGTAATGTGTCCTTGTAGCCGAACCACTATAAATATTTGTGTCATCGTTTATCCTTTCATCTCTCTCTTTCTTATTGCTTATTAACATTGCATATCAATATCTAAAGATCTTCACATAAATCGGATCTAAATAATTTGAAACATAAATTAGAACGCTCTAACTATTCAACCCCCTTCTAGTTTTTCACACTATACATCAGTTGTGAGTGTTTGCATCGTAAAGAAAGTATGATGGTTAACATTTCATTTTACATTACATGTCATACGTGTAAAATGACAATAAATAGACGAGTGTCAAACTATCAATTTTCTTATATTGAGGTTGTTTAGTGAAATAAATGTTCAGAGATGCATAAAGCTAAGTATATTGTTGATAAAATGTTATATGATCTTCTAAAACTAAGAAAAAGTTTAAAAAGTTTAAAAAGTCATCGCATAGTAACGAACGTCATCTTCTTACTTTTGTTCTATTTTTTCAACTCTTAAATAATGAACATAGTGATCTAATCAATACACAATTTATTTTTCTATTTATTTTAGCAAGATGATAAATAACGTGATTTTTTTAGAAAGTTGATGAACACTATGATAACAAAAGAAAATCTTAAAAAATAAAAGCAGTGAACAACATGATCTAAATTAATGAACATTGTGATAACAAAAAAAAACTTCAAAAATAAAACTACTAACAACATGATATAAATGATCAACATATATTGTATTTACGGGATTGTGTTACACTGTTTTGGAAAGTAGTGTTTTTCATTCCTTTTTTGGTGTAATCCCAAAATCATGTGTCTTGATCAACCGTTTTTCATTTCTTGTTAAATATCAGTTTTGACAGCGGAGAAATCACAAGCACGTTTAAGAGATTTGTTAAATACATTTTGTTGGTAAAATCGATGAAAGCAATACTAGAGACTTAATTAAAATCCCATGTTGCGCTTTGTTTCTCCATGTGAAATCACAAGGGTGTTTATCCCCAATAAGAGTTATGGTAGACCTCAAGAGTAAGAACTATTTCCATTCACGAGATATGTTACATTATTATAGCTTTTGTGTATGATTGGAACTTAAATTCAGTGTCCAACTTTGCTTTCATAAATTTTACCGACAAAGGTGCATTCAACAAATATCTTAAGCTCATTTGAAATAAAGTTAACAATGATAGCATCATGGTTGAACTAACAACGTCGGGATATTAGAAGTAATGGTTTTAGAGTATTTGTTGATGCTAGATCTGACATCGAAACAAAAAACTCTGAAAAAATCGAGTTTTGATGAACTATGAGTTGTTAATTTTTGGTTATGATAAAGAATTTGAGGATGAGGGTCGACACGTAATATCTTCGTCATTTGATTTGGATGAAATGAAGATTTTTTAATGTATGATTTATGACATAATCTGCAACGAGTCATTACTTTAAGATAAAATTGTTAAATTTGAAATTTATATTTTTTGTTGAACTGTATACATGTTTTGGCCGCCCTTTGGACTCATTTTTCTCAGTTCAGTGACATAAAAGGACATACATTCCTAAGCATCAATAAAAGGTTTGTTTTCATCCCTTACCTTTATTTATATTTGTGTGTCATTTTTTCATTAAAGATTTTGACTATTATAAATTTAAAATGTTTGTTTCCTTTTCAAGGTTGGCTTTATTGATTTGAATGATGAAACAACCTTTCACAAGAGTCTAGAGCTCAATCGAGCTGAAGTTAATAGGAGACCATTAAAGTGGAACTTGAAGGATTTTTACAATTATATACAACTACATAAATGACATGTTTTATACCAAGAAGTACTTCAAAGTTTATCATCGATGTTCAAGAAGTATACACCATTATATAAATGACATGTTTTTTTACTATTTTTTAGCCTTACGTATATTATTATCAGCAACTTCCTTTTAGTTTGATTCTTTTGTTTTTTAGTACTAGGTGTTCATGATACATGAATGTTTATTATCGTAATTGTTACAAACCAAATTGTTTAGGGTATCATTGACATATTACTAACTACTAGTTGTGAAACCCGTCCGTTGAACGAGCGCGTTTATTAAGTATCTTTGTTAAAGTGTAATTAATTGTCAATGAAGCATAAACATCTAAGTTATTTGGATCAATAGCTATCAATTACGATATCTTAAATTAATATATTAACTCTCAAAGTCAAAAGAGGACGTGTGGTCTATAAAATTAATATTGTATCCTCAAGAAAAAATCAGATTATAATTCCAAATGGCTCACTTGTGCTCATGCTTGCACGGTTGTTTGGAGTGCTCGGGCCAATTAGCATTGAGATGGTAGACAACATACATATATGTACTCTGAGCATGGATCGCCAACAACAAAAACATTGATGTCTTAAAAATGAAAGGGGATACTTTTTTTTCTGAAAGGCATATTATTCCAACCAAACATAACCAAATACATACAATAACATCCATTATTTAACAAGATGCTTAGCATGCTAACTAAAGGCAAGACTCTAATTATAACTTAAAACAAAAAAGAGCAAATGACTTCACAGAAACAATTGCCAACCTAGACTAAACCAAACACAATGTGGGATCACGAGCGATCCAAGCCCAACACCACAATCACTTGATGACATAAACAAAAGGAGCAAATAAGATTTTGTTGCAGACATATGAGAGTCTAAAAGTGGAGACCCAAACAGCCTTAAAATACGTACCCAAACAGTCCCTCTGAAACATACATCGCCAACCGAGAGGATAGGTAACATCTATTTTAACAGTCTAGTTGCTCTATGTTAACTTCCATGACAAGAATTTGGATCTTAATGATAAAAACAGAAGATATGTGATTTCTTAAGGTGACAAAACAGGCAAGTTGGTTTTAGTAAATGATCGGTTTATACTTGTGATGTATCTAATAAGATTCCTAGCATACTAACTAAAGACAAAAATCTAATTATAACTTAAGACAAAAAAGAGCAAAGCAAACAATGTTTACCACTTTAGCAAAATAGACAATTCAAGGAAAAAATATCTCACAAATAACTGCTAGTTGCAAGTAATTTTGATGTACAAATCTTAATTTCCTTATCTAAAGTTGCTTGCCTAATAAACGGGGAAATCCTTGCAGATCATCAACGACTTCATACATTTCTGGTCTCTCTTGAACAACACCCACACATGATATGGCAATATCAATCATAATTCCAACTGCTTCTTTATTTTCTCTTGATATCCCCACTCTATCATCAATTAGATGGCGTATGATAATGCCACCCTCCATATGATATTTCACGTGACGTTCGAGGCTACTTTTTTACCCTTATTTATAAAAAGCGCTTTCTTTCTTGTTAGAATCTCCAGAAGAACAACCCCAAAAGCATAAACATTATTCTTTATACTTATAGCATCACTTGCGACAGAATGTGCATCGATATAGCCAAGTGTTCCTTTTTGTCTTATTTTTTATCAGAGTCAGGGTCACGCTCCTCGACCACTAAGGCTAACCCGAAATTTGATATAATCACATTCCACTTCGATTCAAGAAGTATGTTTCTAGATTTGATGTCCATGTGTATTATTGAATAACGTTCATGGGTGTGAAGATAGTCAGTGCCTTTTGCAGCACTTAAGGCTATAACATTCAGAGTCTAACAAGAGTTGAATTTTGGGGGATAATTATCCGCTTTGTGTAGACGATCATGAAGTGACAAATTCACTGCGTAGTTAAACCCCAACATTCTCTCCTCATTTTCCTCACAATATCCTAAAAGTTTAACTACATATTTGTGAGTGGTAAAAAATAACATACTTAGTTCTGCTATACATGACTTCTTATTGCTTATAGTGCAAGCCTTATCTTGTGCTTACTATACTGCAATATATGAATCTTCATCACGTACCCTTCCTTTATAAACAACACCAAAAGCTCCTTCTCTAGTTACAAGATCTGAATCGAACATATTCGTGGCCGACTCAAGTTCTGAGAAGCAAAATACCTTCTCATTTGGTGATAAAAGCTCATATATTTTAAGCATCTTTTTCCTTTTAGTGCATGTGTTTATACACGGGATATGTTGATAAAAGCTAAAACAAAACTTTCACCATCGGATTTGTTAATTACCTTTTGACCATCATGACACTTAGATTGTAGATTTAGCAAATGACCATCCGCAGCAGGTGCATGTCATCCGTAAGAAAACTATAAAAATGCAAGAAACATTCACATGAATCCTAACAAATTATATAATCCGACAATGGTACATGCTAGTTTTATCTCGAATTTGAATATAAATGTCAGTTTAAAGCTGTAAATGAAGATAAAATACTTTTGTAAGTCCTCTAGATAGTGTTGGTGGTTCATTCACTGCTCATCATCACCTTGTTTAACTCATATTTCGAGTTGCCTGTCATAAACGTAAAACATGTAGATCAGACATGCAAAATAATTATACATATCTTCGGTCAATGAGGATAATCCAACTATGTAGCAAGATGAAAAAGGAAATTTTAATCATTTTTTATGTTATCAAATGCATACATGCTAAGTCAATTTATTCATAATCTTATAACTATGGTTAAAATGGGACCATTCTAATAGAATCAATCAAAGGTGTTGGGGCATATGATCGGTGAATAAAAATCTTTTTTTATAACTAACAATTAAGAAAAATAAAATTGATTTTGATCAAACAATTAGACAGATTATTCACAACTTGGTTCCATAAGCAAACAATAGGTATCAATCTAATTTCGTTTTGATACCTAATCAAACACATCTTGATCTGAGAACAACTAAAGATTATTAAAACTATTTCGAGTAAGCTTAAAAACAAATAAAATATCAAACTCAACCAATAATCAATTCAATTCATCCTCAATAATATGCAACATAATAAAAGTACGTAATCACCTTTAAAATTGCTTGGGAAAAATCATATGCTTCACTGGTCTTTGGTTTTTGCTACATAGTAGAAATTTTTTTTGTTCTTTATGTTAGCATTGGGCAAGATATCCTGTGATTTTAATTGATAACACTATTAAAACATATCTCAAGTTATAATAAAAATATAGAGATGGCCCTTATTTAGTAGGATTACATAACACATACAAACACTGTTAACAATTGAAGATAACTCATATAAAAATAATAAAAAGTAAACTAACCATTGAAGATGATCCTAGAGCTGAGCCAATGATAATTTTTGGTGAAAGATATAGTAATATCATTATGTGATCATGGCCATTCGATGATTTTGAGATTGGCAGTTGTTGAATGAATAGATGAAACTTAATTAGCATTAAAGTGATGTCGTGATTTGTGGGATTTGAATTTATAGAAATTAATAAGCATTGTCGCCATTTAATTATACATGAAAAGTTTTAACTCTTTTCTCTAACAAATTTGACTAAGCGAGTGAAATTAAATGTGTATATTAAAAATACCTATGTATCAATTTTTATATGTTATTGGGAAAGTAATTAAAATGCTTTATTGTTCTTTATGTATTTTGTTTTTCAAAAAATTTGCAAAAATGGTATGTAGCATAGTAGATGATATATAGAGTGTTGGGCATAGTATCCGACTATCCGGGGTTTGAATCCTGGCAAGAATTTTTTTATGTAACTAAATGCATAACTAAAATGAGTTTCTGAGGCGGATTAAAGTGTTCCACCTAGGATTTCCTAGGTGGATTAAAAATAGGTCACCTAGGATTGCCTAGGTGGATTAAAAATGGGTCACCTAGGATTGCTTAGGTTAATTCACTTGCTGACGTGAAAACTTGGTATCCTTACTTATATTGTAAGATTTCTATTAAAAAATAATAAAACCTATTTGATTTCATTGTTATTTGTTACTCCGTAATTTATTAATATACGTAACTCTCTATTGAATAATTTTTTTCAAAATATCATTCATTTCACAAGGATAGGTATTAATATAAAATTTAGTTGTTAAATAACGTAAGTAATAATACTTTATCAAGACAATGGACACCGATCTAGTGTTAGAATCTTTAGCAAAAAATCCACTTGAATTACTCCTACTTGATCAAGTGATGGTTAAAAGACGAAGAATTGTTCTCTATTTATATGTTTATGTCCTATCTTAGTATATTGTAGAACGTTACAATATGTCTGCTAACATGTACATTGTAGAATATGTGCTAAAATATTGACATACATTATAGAATATATTGTACCCATAATTATTCACTTCACCATGATAGATTATAAGAAATAAAGAAGAAAGATAGAAAAGATTTTTAGAGAGAGAAAGTAGAGAGAGGTGATTAACTAGGAGAAATTAGATTAAGAAAAATGATCACTTGCCACCCTCCTAACATGCTAGGAGGGTGCTTATATAGTCCACCCATATGCGGGCTTTCTAATGGACTATATTTGTTTTGGGTCGGGCTTGAATAAATGCTTAGTACCTTAGAAGAGGCCTTTTAAGCTAGCCATCAAGCCCGTAATGTCACGACTATTTTAACTAACTATTACAACGTTCTAATAAATATTACAATATAAACCTTTGACCGAACATTCTTGTTTGACTCAATATTTTGAGGCTAACAATCTCCCTCAATGTGAGGTCATTCCTCTTCGATATTTGGAGTTCAATGGTGTAAGACCCCCAAAATCTGATAACTGGACAGGTAAGCACTGAGGGGTCCCACATCACAGTAACAACATACATGGCAATAAAGTAATAAAAGATGGAGTAAATATTACGACACCATTTAACGAATTACTTCAAAAGCTGCGGAATAAAGTTTTTTATAGATACGGTCCCAGTCTGTGCATAATTAAGACACAAAACAAAAGTCACCTAATTTACCAACATTCTGATAATAGTCTTAGTGCATGAAAGTAAATTTATTTAGCATGATTTAAATGGCCTAAGCAGTTTTCCCAAAAGATTTGGCCAAAATGGACATGGAATCTTCCAGCTGCCGGATCCTATGGGCTTCCATCCATAAAATCAAGCGTTTGCATTACCTGAGAAATAACATGTAAACGGGTCAACAAAAAGTTGAGTGGTATTCATAGGTTTAGTATAATAAGTTGTGGAATACAAGCAATGTTTTCCATATAAACATGTAATATTAAGGAAAAGAAAGTTGCACCAATGTGCAATTTAAATGTACTTCACTTAATGCAATAGCTCATGACACCGAAGGGTTAACATATGTATTACTAGGTACCTCTAATAAGTATCTAGTCAAAATACTTGTATAAACGAATGTATATGCGTCGGTACTCATGACGGGGATTGTCAATTCCGATGGATCCATCCACAACAGTCGCGCTTGCGATATGTGAATTAACGATTCATGATATTATAATATTAACCTTATATGATGGTTCAAGCATTCATATCACTACAAGAATCTCCTTGTTTAGGGTCGAAATTTTAGACCCTAAACAGCAAAGACTTTCGACCCTAAACTTTAGGGTCGAAATACTTGACCCTAAACTGGCGACCCAAAAATTTCGACCCTAAAAAATTAGGGTCAAAACACTCTTTGTAATTTAGGGTCGAAAATCGGGCCCCACCACTTTTCAGCCAAATTGTTGACCAACATTTAGGGTCGAACACCTTTGTAACTTAGGGTCGAAAATTTCGACCCTAAATATTATCCACGTGTAAATAAAAAAAACATTGTGAAAATGTTTTTATTTGTTTTAATGTATTAAATTAGGGTCGAAAGTTATTTTGATATTTAGGGTCCAAAATTTCGATCCTAAATATATACTCATTTTATATTAATTTTAATACCAAAAACATATTTGCAGGATTGATTTTGGGGTCGAATTTAGGGTCGAAATTTCGACCCTAAATGTTGCCTGGGCAAAAAAAAATGCATTAAGCAGCTTGTTTCCAGACTTTTTTCGGGTATTTTTTCCGGAAAAATCTATATTTCAACAAATCCACAATACTACAAATCACTAAACGGTACAATACTAATAATCTACAATACGATAAATAGCCAAAACGTTAGAATACATTTCACCAAATCCTTATTTCACAAATGTAACAAGTCTAAAATTATTACACATCACAATAAATCCATGTTTCATAATTTAACAAGTCTAAAGTTATTACACATAATAAAAAGTCTAAAACCAACAACAACTCATAATCTGAATAGTCCCCCTCATCAGCATCCCCCTCATCAGCATCCGAGTTAATTAGCTCATTATCGGACATGTTGTTGGCATTCTCAAGATCTTGAGCCAACTCTTCGACGGTCCGAGTATCATTCTGATGAGGATTTAGGCTGACGGTATAGTTGGGACTTTCCCGAGAGTTAGAACTCGAGGGGCCAGTGGTGTTGACAACGGGTCGATGACAGTTGTTGAAACTGTTATTTTGGGTAAATGGAGGTTGGATCGGTTTGAGTGGAGCATTATATGGAAATCCGGGAGGGGGCTGAGGCATACCACGGAACTGGGGCATAACAGGGACCTGAGGCATACCAGGGAACTGATGCATACCAAGGAACTGAGACATGCCAGGCATAGAATAGAACTGGGGTGGGGGTACAAAAGGGTTAGTAGGTCCGGTATACCCTTGACCCATGTCATGTGAAGTATAATGAGAAATTAAATGACTTAGACGGCCGTTGTTTACCTCAGCATTTTGTTGCGCCACACTAGCATACATATGGGCCAAATTAGCCCGTTGTTGCGCCTCCTCGGTTTTCTTCCTCAACAGTTCTTTTTCTTGCTCATGAATCCTAAATACCTCCGAGCGTTGTTCTCGAGTCACTCCCTCACTATAAGAACTACTCCCGCGTCCATATGAGGTACCACCACCCGGCAACTTCCTGCCCCTGCCGATGATATTTTGAGTGTTGCGGCTCGGATTTACTAGATCAATTATTTCTTGATCAGTTTTGAACTGCTCAGCACCGCAAAGAATCGCTTCTTTTATGGCCATCATTTTCGACTGTGAAAAAGAAAGAGAAAAAAAAGTTAAAAACAAATAAAAATATGTTATTAAAGCATGTATAAATTAAATTACTTACATATATGTCTTTATTTTCCTCGGATATAGTGCCATTCTTGTTTGTGCGTGCCCTCTTCCAAGTTTGTATAAGGTCCTCGTAAGCCTCATGCACGACTTTATGTACAATATCAAATAAATTAATAACAAGATACAAATAAACAATATAAAAACCTTTAAATGATCACAAAAACTATAACGATTCTTACAAATTCGTTCCTTCCTTGAGAGAATGATTTTTTCCCTTGATGTGTAGAAACTTTGTTTTTCGAGCGGTTAACTGTATTAGCTTCACTTCTCTTCACCCGATACGGGTGGGACCACCACCGGCACAAATCAAGCCACTCCCCTGCTGATCTGTTGCCCCACGTAGAAGTCGATGGGGGCAGTACAAGCGCCGCCTCATCGGGCGACTCATGGATAGAATAATAGTCAGCCTTCAGCTTGTTCTTATTTTTGCGCCAAAGTAGCCTCAACTTACAGTTAATTCCAGTTTTTATCCTTTCTCCTACTACATATGTTTTCCCGCCATAAGTCACACTTTCACGACTATCCAACCAACCCGTCAGGTTGAAATAGGTCTACATGTAAACATATACATTTAAATAAACAAACAATTTTCAACCAAAACAGTTAATAAGACTAGATGTAACGCAAACAATTAATACCTCAAGTGTAGGAAATATATGGATTTTGAGGTGCAATGGTATCTCTTCCCACTCGCAAGCAAGTGGAAGTGGTCGGACTGTTTCCCCCATCAGAGAGCTCAACATCGCAACATGATTCCCTAACGGATGGAAGCTATTAAGATCATAAATATCAAATGTAACTGGCAGAGGTCCTCCATGCGCCCTATGCGCCCTCCTTAGGCTCGTATTAACCGTAACCATATGTGGTATCGGGTCACCTGCAAAGATTAGTTATTGAAGTTATTGATTCGTGAAAATTCAAGCAAAAAAAATTAACAATAAGAGTTGACATAAAATAAAAATAAATCACAATTTCTTACTTTCACAATTGTCAGGTACGGACTTTGTAGGTCGTCTAGGTGGAGTACCACCAGCATCCCCACCATGTGATCTACCACCTACACACGCCATCTGTAATATAACAAGTACATGAACACACAATTTCGTGGACCGGTTAATGCTAATACACAAATTCATAAAAATTTACACATTTAATTTCTAATACCGGGGACTTTCCGAAATTAATTTCTAATAAATTAATTTTGGACGGGTTTTCTAAGGTTGATTAATTTCGTACGGGGCTTTTCCAAAATTAATCGACTAGAATCCTAAAACAATCCTAAAGGGTGCAATTCAATATACATATAAATCAAACTAATAACTAAAACATATAAAAAATCATTAGAAAAGTTATAACACATACCTTCAATGGTGTTGCTGCCTAATTGTCGTGTCGCCGCCTAACTTTCTCGCTGCCGCCGACTGCCACCACCAGAAACCGTCACCGCTGCCATAAACAAAAAAGTTAGTTAAAAATAACTAATTGATTATTATCATATCATTAACTTTAACAATTAAATAAAAAAATCAAACCTTTATTAAACTACAAGAATCATCATATAGAGGGTTGAAAGAAAAAGAATTAAACTTTTAGAGATGGGAGATGAAGATGACGGTGAACAGTGGTGGTGGTGGCTGTCGAAACTAGTGGTGGTGGTAGAATGTGGTGGTGGTTGAATTTGATGAATTTGACGAAAATAGGTGATGGGTAATGGAGATGGGTGATGAAAATGGTGGTGTGGGTGATTAGAATAGGGTGGTAATGGCCGGAATGTGGTTGAATTTGATTAATTTGACGTAATTGGTGATGGTGATTTTGGTGGTGGTTAAAGATGATAAAGAAAAAGAGAAGAAGATATGTCGTATGTTTCTTTTTGTGGATAACATTTTAGGGTCGAAATTTAGGGTCGAAAATTTCGACCCTAAATTACTTAAAGATTTAGGGTCGAAATTTTCGACCCTAAATACTAACCGCGAATTTTTAATATTTTGGTATGAAATTTTAAAATTTTCATGAAAATTTTTGAAACTTAAACTTTTGGTGCCAATTTAGGGTCGAAATTTCGACCCTAAATTTTGAAAATAGAATAATTTTAATTTTAAAATGTTTTTAAAAATTAATAAATAGAGTTTATAAAATTACTAAATTATTTATATAAAATATTAACAAATTAATTTATTTATATAAAATATTAATAAGTATCACTAATATATTTTATTTATGTAAATTTATTTTCTAAATTACAATAATTACGTTTTAAAATAGTAAATTTCGAAACTAGAATAATTTTAGTTTTAAAATGTTTTAAAAAATTAATAAATAGAGTTTATAAAATTACTAAATTATTTATATAAAATATTAACAAATTAATTTATTTATATAAAATATTAATAAGTATCACTAATATATTTTATTTATGTAAATTTATTTTCTAAATTACAATAATTACGTTTTAAAATAGTAAATTTCGAAACTAGAATAATTTTAATTTTAAAATGTTTTAAAAAATTAATAAATAGAGTTTATAAAATTACTAAATTATTTATATAAAATATTAACAAATTATTTTACATGATATGAGTCAATGTGGTATCGTATAACATGATAGGAGTCAATAGGGTATCGTATTACATGATATGAGTCAATGTGGTATCGTATTACATGATATGAGTCAATAGGGTATCGTATTACATGATATAAGTCAATAGGTTATCGTATTACATGATATGAGTCAATGTGGTATCGTATTACATGATGTGAGTCAATAGGGTATCGTATTACATAATATGAGTCAATAGGATATCGTATTACGTGATATGAGTCAATAGGGTATCGTATTACATGATATGAGTCAATAGGGTATCGCATTACATGATATGAGTCAATAGGGTATCGTATTACATGATAGGAGTCAATAGGGTATCGTATTACGTGATACGAGTCAATGTGGTATCGTATTACATGATAGGAGTCAATAGGGTATCGTATTACGTGATACGAGTCAATGTGGTATCATATTACACGATATGAGTCAATAGGGTATCGTATTACATGATATGAGTCAATAGGGTATCGTATTACATGATATGAGTCAATAGGGTATCGTATTACGTGATATGAGTCAATAGGGTATCGTATTACATGATATGAGTCAATAGGGTATCGTATTACATGATATGAGTCAATAGGGTATCGTATTACGTGATATGAGTCAATAGGGTATCGTATTACGTGATATGAGTCAATAGGGTATCATATTACATGATATGAGTCAATATGGTACCGTATTACATGATAGGAGTGATCAATAGGGTATCGTATTACATGATATGAGTCAATAGGGTATCGTATTACATGATATGAGTCAATAGGGTATCGTATTACATGATATGAGTCAATAGGGTATCGTATTACGTGATATGAGTCAATAGGGTATCGTATTACATGATATGAGTCAACAGGGTATCGTATTACATGATATGAGTCAATAGGGTATCATATTACATGATAGGAGTGATAAATAGGGTATCGTATTACGTGATACGAGTCAATATGGTGTCGTATTACATGATATGAGTCAATAGGGTATCGTATTACATGATATGAGTCAATAGGGTATCGTATTACATGATATGAGTCAATAGGGCATCATATTACGTGATATGAGTCAATAGGGTATCGTATTACATGATATGAGTCAATAGGGTATCGTATTACATGATATGAGTCAATAGGGTATCGTATTACAGGATATGAGTCAATAGGGTATCGTATTACATGACATGAGTCAATGTGGTATCGTATTACATGATAGGAGTCAATAGGGTATCGTATTACGTGATACGAGTCAATGTGGTATCGTATTACATGATATGAGTCAATAGGGTATCGTATTACATGATATGAGTCAATATGGTATCGTATTACATGATATGAGTCAATAGGGTATCGTATTACATGATATGAGTCAATAGGGTATCATATTACATGATATGAGTCAATAGGGTATCGTATTACATGATATGAGTCAATGTGGAATCGTATTACATGATATGAGTCAATAGGGTATCGTATTACATGATATGAGTCAATAGGGTATCGTATTACATGATATGAGTCAATAGGGTATCGTATTACATGATATGAGTCAATAGGGTATCGTATTACATGATATGAGTCAATAGGGTATCGTATTACATGATATGAGTCAATAGGGTATCGTATTACATGATATGAGTCAATAGGGTATCGTATTACATGATATGAGTCAATGTGGTATCGTATTACATGATATGAGTCAATAGGGTATCTTATTACATGATAGGAGTCAATAGGGTATCGTATTACGTGATACGAGTCAATGGGGTATCGTATTACATGATATGAGTCAATAGGGTATCGTATTACATGATATGAGTCAATAGGGTATCGTATTACATGATATGAGTCAATAGGGTATCGTATTATATGATATGAGTCAATAGGGTATCGTATTACATGATATGAGTCAATGTGGTATCATATTACATGATATGAGTCAATAGGGTATCGTATTACATGATATGAGTCAATGGGGTATCGTATTACATGGCGGGAAAACATTGGCGGGAAAAAATTGGAGGGAAAACCTTAGAAGGAAAACCTTGGAGGGAAAACATTGGAGGGAAAATGTTAACAATTTCCCTCATTTTTTTAGCATAAAAGGAGAACCACACACACTCCTTATCATCACAACCACCATCAGATCACACACACTTATCATCACAAACACATTGTTATTATAAAGATGTTGAAGCATGAAGCTTTTCCGTGCAAGTGTGGACATGGAGATGTAGTTCTTCGAGAATCGTGGCAAACTGAATCCTTTGGTAGACTGTACTATGCTTGTCCACGTTCACGGGTTCAACCTCCAGTTTCATATGGATGCAATTTTTTTTATGGAAAGACGAACGCGTCCAACTACTAATCAATTCTCTTGGAGGTTCAATGAGCTTTTCTCCTCCAAGCTCTTCTTCAAGACCTTCAACGATCTTTTCTCCTCCAAGCTCTTCTCCCAGACCTTCACGATTCCAATTTCTTCTCCAAGCTCTTCAACGTGTGCAAACTGTGTGCGCTTGAATGGAATGATAAAGGTACTTGAGAGTACAGTATAGTTGTACTGAAACCCCAATAGGCACACAATGGATTCAGCCACACTATTTCACGACCTTTACGATGACATGGGGAACCTTAGTTTGAACTAGTTTGTGATGTGTTTTTTTTCCGTGTTTACGAGTCTAATATCGTTGTAATATCCATGTTTAATTAAGCGCGTGTTTAAGTGTCCGTGACGAATAAAATTATGTTTAGGAGTGTTTGTTTGTAAGTCTCCCATGTGATATTACAAAAGGTTTTATGTAATATTTGGAATAAATAAATATTTGTTTTATAAATGTCTCATTTTTATTATATAAACGTCGCAACTGTTCGTAAAGGCTAATGACTTTAAGTCCCCGTATCGAATAAATGTATCGTTAGGCGTTTTGTTCGTATCTTCTAACATAAAAGTTACGTAAGTTATATATAAGTATAATAATAATAATAATAATAATTCAAAATTTATTTTAATAATTTTGAAATTTTTTTTTGCAATTAAAACACATTATCATTGAATAAACATATATTTAAAATTTAAATATATACATATATTAATATTTTAAAAGGATTCAGACTAAAAGAAAATTTTTAAAATATATTTAAAAATTTAGGGTCGAAATTTCGATCCTAAAATATTACCATATAAAAAATATAAATTTTTGGAATGTTTTGTAATTATTAAAAATATATTTTATATTACATAAATAAATTAAAATATAGTTAAAAAATTAGGGTCAAAATTTTCGATCCTAAAATATTAACTTTTAAAAATAAAATGTTTTAAAATTATTTTTAATTATTAAAAATATATTTTATGTTACATAAATATATTAAATAAATATATTAAATTTAGGATCGAAATTTTCGACCCTAAACTCGTGGACCCCACCACCTTTTTGACCAGGCATTTTGGGTTGAAAAGTTGTGGCCCCCACCCTGTATTTAGGGTCGAAATTTTCGAACCTAAAATCTAACCGACCCTAAATGGCAATTTTGTTGTAGTGTATGTGGGTTTCGAACACGATTTAGGCTCGGTTCATAACGTTGAAATATTGGACATAATTCTATTTTCTGAAAATGGTTGTGAAGAGTTGGTCATAACTCAAAATCTATAATAGTACAGGAGGTGAGATTTTTTTATATGTGTAGGTATTTCTCTTACCTTTAAAAGTTGGGTAATTACAGCCCTATAACTATTACCAATCAACGGGAAATCCATTTTTAGTGACAGGCTATCAAAACAGAAAGTTGTAAATATCTTTCGTACCCTTCGGTAACTTGAGCATAAATCCCAAACGGTATAAGATTTTGACACGAAACCAAAAAGATGAGTTTTATTATGTTTTCACCTACAGTAAAAAGTTGTAAAATCATATATTCAACCTTTTTACCCAAGTCAATTTACCCACGTTTTAAGCATAATATTCAGATTTGACCTAGTTTAGTAAAACGACCGTTCCGGGCTCATCCGGACACTTCCCGTTCCCAACCAACTCACCACTTGTTAAGCACATCAGTGGGTATCTATTTTTAAAATAAAAAATGGTCATATTTTTTAAGAAAATTTTGCCATGACCTGTTTGTTTCTGTGGTGATTTCTGTACTATCAAAACGACCCCAATTAGCAACCTAACCGCGAACAAGCAACTCTTAAACTATACCAAATCGCCACGCAAGTGTCCTAAGTCCTAATATGCCCTAAGTATTCATATTCTCAGTGGGTTTCACCCATGAGTTCAAAACCCATGAATCAATGAAATTAAAGTACTAGTAACATTAAAATCAAAATGCTAAGAGCGATTATACCTTCACACAAGTATGAATCAATCCAAACACGCAAATTAAACAATTCCTCCTCCTTGATCCTTAAAAATTTCGTGGCCCTAGGTTATAATAACATCCCCAAATCAAACTTTTATCCAACAAAATAAGGTTCTATGCATTAGAACAACAAAAACAAACATAGGATTTTACAAAACATCATCAAATCATAAGATTTGATGATTTTTGACCTCAAGCAAAAACTTGATGCATGTTGTAATTAACACATGGGTATGAATAAGAATCAAAAATTAAACATGGAATCATTATTAATTTACCTCAAAACAAAAAAAAATCAAAGGCTTTGGGTGTGTTTTGTGTTTCCTCGGCCTAAGGGAGAAAGAAGGAGCAGAGAGATTTTTTTTTTTGAAAAGTTACTGTGAGTTTATTTTGCAAGTATAAGGCCAAAATGGGTCAAAAAAGTCAAGTTTGGGATCCCTTGAGCCTAGTCCATCCGATTAACCCAAGAAAAGTCCCAAGGTTTTTGGTGTAAAGTTTCGAAATTTTACGGGTTTAAATAACGTGTCGTTTCTGACGAAAACCACGACTCGTTTATTTTTAAAACGAAATTTCTTTAAAATTACTCGTAAACACTAGTTTGGCCCGGATTTCACTAAGTTGGATCAATGAATCAAGAATAAATAGAAATCACATAAAATAAATTTTATCGCGACGCTCGGACCCGAAAACTCAGTCCGACAGCCGGAAAACGCAAAAATGCAAAAGTTCACCACTGCGTCCGTAATTGTTCAAGATGTCGTTTTTCATTATTTTTGAGGCCAAAAGCCAATAATAAGTCATATAGAATGTGATAAAACCTCGCAGAATTACAAACATGAAGTTTGGGATTCTTGCTATATAATTTCGTAAATTCGCGAAATTCATAGAATTTTATATTTAACTAAAATTCGAGGATGACACGTAATCACTGTAAAATAAATAGGGAATATGGTAAAAGTGTGAATAGGCACGTATAACAAGTAAAAGAAAATTACCGAAATTCCACGTTCTCACAAATGGAGATTACGAATTTCGTCATAATTGAATCTTGAACGTGTAATAGTAGTCTTGTTCCTTCATGCAGTGATCTTTGAGCCTTTGTCGTTGTCTTTCGACTTTGTCTTCAAAATTGAGATCTTCAAATTATCCTTGGCCTGTCTTTGCCATCTTGCGATCTTGTGTCTTTATCCACATGCTCATACTTTGCACTATCTTGAAAGCTTGCTAACAATCTCCTTTGAATAGAGGTCATTCCTCTACATTAATTGATAAGGAAGATTTTGATCATCAGAGTTGCGGAAGTCTTTAGCTTTCTTGATTGTTGAAAGTCTTTGGGCATGAGTATGTGGTTTTGAATCTTTGACTTTGCTGAGTACACCGTAACGTCACCTTCTCGAGACAAAACTTAGACACGGACTGAATGGCTTTGACATTCGTCCTAAATCGGTAGCGTTTTACCTCCGGTCAGTGAAGACCGTTACACGATATTAAATATCGTACCTGTGATTAGGTAGATTCAATTAAGAATCTCCTTGACAGGGTTTCGCGGCAGTACTACCCGTTCTCTTTACTCGACCGTCTCAAAGCAAGACTACGAACATAAAGAGTGAATCAATTAGATAAATATCCGCTTGATTAAAGTCGTCAATTCAAATTCCTGGAACAAGTTTGATTCATTAAGAATCTTACCATTGTTGTTTTCCAGTTGACACAAGCTTGATTCATAAAGAATCTCGCAAGTTACCTACCGTAGTGCTGTTTGATGTTAACGCTAGAAGGATTTCCATTCGTCATTGTGAATATTAATGAATATCACTCTGAATGTTCTAGCAAGACCATAAAGATATTGCGTAGAAACCTGAAACGAGTTTGAATCGATAAAGAAACAAACCATTGTTGCTTTTCAGTTTTACATATGTTCAATTCATAAAGAATCTTACACATGACCTACCGCAGTGCTGTTTGATGTTAACACTGGAAGGATTTCCACTCATCATTGTGAATATTAGGCAGTATCACTCTTAGTGTTCTATCAATATCGCAAGGATATAGCGTAGGACTCTCTTGATCTTCATCCGTGTGTCCTAACGAGATTTGATTGATCTCTTGGCTCTAGACTCGATTTGTGCACTTTTAGTGGTCGGAGGCTAGAGCAGATGCCACATATTCAATATCAACTATCTCGGAGTGAGAAAGTCAATAGAAGTCGTGTTGATCTCCGTGACAATAAAACAAACTTCTTTTGAGAGAAGCCTGAGTCAGCTGGGGAGGGGTTTGTGCATTACATCACTGGGTCCATGATGTGTTGACCCGGTTTCTGCCTAAGTTGTATGGAGGGCTTCTTTCTTTAAACCCTTTATCCTTACATTTCTTTTTCATTCTTCAACCCCTTCAATGCTTACCAAGACATCATTACTAGCACCTTGTTGTGATTTTTCCAGTGCTAGCATCAGTACTTAGTCGGCATTCAACTTCGTTCACATTCTACTCCATCTTTCCTAAGGACTTCTAATAATCTATTGGAATGTCCCTGGGAAGATCCCTCCGGTTTTGGTTGGATCATAGGACTTAAACCTAACCACCCTTTTGACACCAATAACGTCATGAATTAAAGATGTTGTGGGTATTTGATCGTAACCATAAGTGCTTGAGTCTTTAGATTACATTTTAATCACATTTTCTCCCCTATCTCTAATATATAAAATCGTTTGATATTAGACATATCAAATTTGATTAAAATATATTGTGAAGATTAGTCTTGAAAACTTTTGGGAGAAAAAAGTGTCAAACTTAGCATGAATTTGGAACGCTCCCCCTCAAAAATTGATCCAATTGAATTGTCATTGTGAGGATGTGATCCACATTTCACTTTTTGAGGATAGGAGGCGTTGAACACACAATTTTTGAAAGATTTTGAATAATCATTGACAAATTCTTGAAAAAATTGTGTTCAACGCTTTTTGAAAAACTCTATTTCTTTTTGGCGAAAAAGTTTTTCTAAAGCATAAACTTGAGTTCAGACTTTGAATGTCTTGACAAATCCACTCAAGTGTAAGAAGATTTAACTTCTTTTGCTGAGGGTAAGGGCACTAAAGCGTACACTCCCCCGTGAATATAGATCCGGGTTGCAATCTGAAAATGATTACAAGCCATTGTGTTGAGCTCAAAACGTTGAATGTTTTGTGACAAGCTCAACCCAAGATAGATTGCTCTACCCGTTGTTGGAAGAATTGTCCAAATATTTTGAAAAATATTTACAACTTTCATTCGAGCATTATGTACACACCCGTGTCGTTATTGAGCGACATTTCTAGGTATGTCCATATTATCGATACTGAAAGACATGTCGAGGAGAATATTTTTGGATTTTCAAAGATTTTTAATTTTGTATTTTGCTTTTCATTAATATTTACATGTAGATGTTTGATAGATGAATCAAGCAGGTTTCTTTGCCAGAATCTCCAGTTCTACTAGAGTCAAACATCTCATACCAATTTGCCTAACTAGATACGCAAACCTCTCTTTCAAAAGAGCTTTTGTAAACAAGGCATCTAATTGGTAATCAGTTCCAACAAAGTATAGTTCAACAATACCCCTTTCAACTTGTTACTCAATGAAGTGATATCTGACATCAATGTGCTTCGTGCGGGAATGTTGTACCGGATTACAAGAGATGGCTATGGCGGACTTTGAGTCACAGTACATAGGTACTTTATCAAAGTGGAAGCCATAATCTGTGAGTTGTGTTCTCATCCAAAGAACTTGAGCACAACACGCAGATAGAGACACATAATCCGCTTCGGCTGATGACAGTGACATGCAATCTTGCTTCTTGGAAGACCATCCCACAAGCTTATCTTGACCTAGAAACTGTGCACCACCAGAAGTACTTTTTCGTGTATCAAGACACCATGCATGATCAGAATCTAAATAGGCCGTTAGAAAGAAACCGGTTTACCTCGGATACCAGAGTCCCATGTGCATGGTATTCTTACGGTACCGAAAGATCCGTTTAACCTCCTTGAGGTGCTTTTCAGTGAGTCGTTCTTGATATCGTGCACAATAACACGTAGCATGTGATATATCTGGTCGGCTTGCTGTTAAGTACATGAGGGAGCCGATCATGGAACGATATTTCGTTTGATCTATGGCATCTCCCTCCAAATCAGCATCTAGGGATGTGGTTGATAATGGTGTCCCAATGGGGTCACATGAGGTCATACCATGCTTTTTGATTATCTCTTGACAATACTTAGCTTGGTTAATAATGATACCACTTGGGGATTGGTGAACTTGAATTCCTAGAAAGAATTTTAGTTCGCCCATGATAAACTATGAATTTTAGTCCAATTAATTTTCGTTCCACGGATCGACTCGAATTTGACCTCCAATTAACGTTAGACTATATTTGTTTTTGGTGACAAGTAATTTTAGGGTATTTTAAACTAAAAGCCTATTTAATTAAAAGCTATTTTAAACTAACTTAAATAATACAAAAAAAATCTTTTGAAACTAATTTAAACTAATTAAAAATATAAAACTTTTAAATAAAATCTATTTTTAAATAAAACTTAAACAAATGTAAATAAAACTATTTCTAAAAATAAATCTAATTTAATCTAATAAAACTATTTTGAAAATTTAATGTAAAAAGAATTTTATTTAAAAACTTAATTTTATATAAAACAAAAAAAAAACTAAATTTATTTCTAAATTTAAAAACTAAATAAATGAAAAATATCTTTTATTATCTTTTTATTTTTAAAACTGAATTAAAGAAATAATAAAGAAAAACTTTTATATTAAAATTTAAATAAAACTAAAACTTATATTTAAAACTAGTTAAAATAAACTGCACTAATAAAAAAAACCTATATTAATTAATGCGAAGGAAATCAAACACAAGAAAGGTGCTAGTGGAGATGGATGAGGCGCTTGGCTGGTGAACGAAAGGTCTGGGGTTCGATCCCCAGGCCAGACAAAATTTATTTGCTATTTATTTTTTTTAGACTTTTATGGATTATCAAAAACCAAACAGATTATTGGTATCTGTTTTGTTGCACATCAATATAAATCAGCAAATACACAGAATGAAACCAATAAGCACATGAAATTAAGCAGTAAGCCAAAAAAACAAAATAAATATACTACTAAATTAACAATAAGCAACCATAAGCAATTAAAAAACAGATATAAACCTACAAAACCAATATCAAACACTAAGCATACTAGATAAGCTGATGAGACAGAAGCAGATAAGCAAACTTAACCAAATGAAAATAAAACATATCCAGATTATTTCTAAAATTTAAACAGTAATAATTACTACCCAATTAAATAAAACTAAGCAGGAAAACATTTAACCTATATTAATCTAAATTTAACCGAAAACTAAGATAGAAAAGATTGGAACCTTTTGACGATTCCGTTGGGTCGAAGGGTGGCGCTGAGCCCCCTTTGTCACTGATTCAAACACTCCTCCTTAACCATCAACATCATCAAACTCTTCCTTTGTCTTGAACTAAATGAACCAGAATAATAAGCCTCGAACCAAGTCAGACGTTTCGTCACTTGACCCGAGAACCAAACTTCTTTCGAACCAATAATAGTCTTCAAACAGTAACAAAAAACTTGAAATCTTTCCAGTGGGGAAAGATTTAACTCCTTTCTTTTATTTTTATTTTTTTATTATTATTTTTTTTTATAATAATGATGATACGAACAGTAACCCTTTCTTAATTAAACCGAATGATAATAAAGACTCACGAACAGTAGAATAATTAAAAAAAATTAAAGACAGATTCACCAAAGATATATAAATTGACAGAAATTAAATTTGCTAAAAATTAAGAGAATTAAAATAAAATAACTTTTCATTAATTTAAAATAAAAATTACATTTACTGAAAGAAAAATACAAGATTAAATCCTATCTAATTACTGAAAACTAAAAATAAATGAAAGCTATTGATTACATGATAGATGGGGGTTTTTATAGGGAACCCCAACAAACCCTAATCTTAGCTTCCCTTGTAAGCAATCAAATCCCACCGTTTATTCCATCTTTCTTCTTCTCTCTCTTCTTTTCTTCTCATCAAACGGCTGTAATTACTTTTTGCATCATGGATTGCCAACCTGGATGGATATGATTGGAGGATTTGTGTGTGATGTTGTCACAACCAATCACAAATAAAGATCAGGCCACGTCGGATGGAGATGGGATGACCATATTAGTGGATTGATCCTATTCTTGGGGGAATTAATTCCCTTTGGGGTGAATCAAACGAAAAAAGTAAAATCCCCAATTTTTAATGGTGATTTTTAGTGTAGGATTTTTTTAGGGTTTGTGTAAAAGTAAAAAATAGCTGTGTGTTTTGGTGAGGGAGAGAAAACAGTGAAAAATAAATTAGAGAAGTGGGGATAATCGGGTGTGTGTGGGTGTATGGGAAGAGTCGGTTGGGGGTAAATGAGGGTGTGGGGTGAATCGTGTGGGGATGAGGTGCAGGGTAAGGGTTAAGTGGATGAGTGTGGGATGTATAACGTTAAAAAGTGAAACAATTTGAGGGGATAAAACAAAACACTCGTTTTTTATTTAATGGGTGAGGTGAGGGTGTGTATAAAACACGTGTGAGGGGAGGATTTGACCAAAAATGAATACTTGCTTTTTACTTTGTAAACATTCGGCGCTTTTTTTTTGTTTGTTGTAAATTGATTTGGGCTTTTTAGGCCCAAGAAAAGATTTTAACTTCCATCCGTCTCAATTAGCAATTGGGCTTTTATTTGGATTGGGCTTCTATATTTATCTTATCAATTGTAGCATCTTAATGGGCTTTAAAGCCCATTAATCCGAATGTGGGACCCACAAGCCCGATAAACTCCAAAAATATTAAATCCGCTAAAAACGAGCTTGATTTCGGCTTTCTTGATTGTTTCAAAATCGCATCGATTTTGTCGGGTTTCGTGATATTCGGCACTCTTTTGGTCTTTAGACTTTGTCTTCGTCTCTTTTTGGACTTTTCTTCAACATTTGACCGTGAAATCCCGTGTTTTCTCTTCTTTTGATCATTTGTACCTATTTAACACAAAAACACAAAACTACGCGTAATTCCGACTTTTAAGACATTAAACACATGATTAGGTCTTGTTTTTCCTTGATTTTAGTGACAAAATGACAAGTGTTTACACACTTATTAAATCCCCTACACTTGACCATTGCAATGAACCCATGCAATGCATTATTTTGAAGCATAAAGTTACATTTTTCTCATAATTAACCCATCTCGGCCTTTATTAATACTTCTATGATGAAAAGATAAAAATTTAAAAGGAGACAAAAGTTATTAAGAATTTATTAACTTGAAATTATTCGATGGAAGAAACTCGTAAAGAAATCTAAGACTTGAATTAGGGCTTAGGTGTCATGAATATTAATCATCCTCAAGTTTCACGTTCCCCATACCAAGCTTAAAAACGAGATCATTGTTATTACAAGTTAGCACAACTAACACTTACTCATGTGGTTTAATTAATCACTTAGACCCCCTTATTCCTACGGTGTATCTCTTGTATTTTATTTTTGTCTTGAATGATCACGAGGATGCATTTTTGACTTATTTCGATAATTTATTAAGGCCGAAAATAAAGTGGGACGATTTAATCAATAGTTAGCTAAAGGACAAAATCTTTTAAAATGGCTTCTCGAAACCTCATAAAGTTCATATCTTGGCATAACTCGTTTCACGATTTGAGACCTTTCTCGGACCGATATTTGACTTGTACTTCAAACTTCAAATCTTGAGAGACGATCTTGAAATTATGGTCTTCTCTTCATTTTGGTATACATCTTCATTAGGAGTGAAAGATGCTTCAAACGTTGACCACGACTTCTTCATTTATCCTCTTCTTTATTTAGGATTTTGATATACAACGATCCGCCTCCTTTTCGGACTTGGATCTATTTATCCTCATACCTTGTTAGGGTCTTTTTGGATAGACTTCTCCATGATCTTTAGGGGAGTAATTGCTTCTCGTCGTGTGTCTTGATCCTTCATATTGATTTGGATTAATGATCTTCACATCATCTTAGGATCTTTAGCAAAAAGTGAATCCTCGTGCCTTATGAGGGCCTTTTTGGACTCGGGTATCCTCATGCCTTGTTAGGGCCTTTTTGGATAAGCCAATCTTCGCGTCCCGTTTCAATAAGTTATGCCTTGGCTATGAACTCTAATTAATACCGAGCAACTTTTAAACGATCTTGTGCTAGAAGCTAAGTAACCTTTTAAATCGTATAACCTTATTTATTGCAAATATATTTATTAACAAGTGATGGGAGAAAAAGCTCATAACTAACTCACATAAGTTAACGAAAGAATACCAAACTTATAATTAACTCTATCATCTCTCGTTCTCCACAATTTAAAATCTCAAGGAATGAGACTCGTGGATGCTTAGCCTAATAAACCAATTAAGGTCCATATGGTTAAGGATACTAGCTAGAGTAAACTTGGATAAGTAAACTCGGGTTGAGTCAAAATATTCACGACGGGCCTAATATATCAAAGATATCTAAACTTGTTAAAACCATTTTATTTATTTATTTAATTTTTGACTTTATTCTTGAAATGGAAAATAAAAATAAGATGCGATGACAAAAGAAAAGAAAATAAAAGAAAAATACTATAAGGCCAAAATAGATCAAAAATTTGAAAAACGTTGAAAAATTTAAAAATTTTCCGGTTAAAATGGGGTCAAATTCATGGAAAAGGCCACTAAAATATCGATAGAAATCCCCCCTACACTAAATATAAACATTGTCCTCAATGTTTAAGCATGTGGGAGAATAAACTCCCCTACACTGAGGACATTGAGTACGTTGTTTAAAATCGAGCTAAGGAGAGGACAACTAAAGTGATTACATTTATTCGTTTTATTTATATACAAGGTTGAATCAAAATAGCAAAAACTTATCGAAGGAACCGGGTACACGGGTAACACGGGAACACGGGATGTGTCAAAAGTACCAAAAGTGGAGCATTAAGCACATGTCCCTGCACACAACATCACAACACAAACAACCTACTTGGCTCCCCCTACACTTATTGGTGAAAATGGGTGAAAAAGGGTAAAAATCTAACCTAGTTAAACGATGCTTGATTTTTAATCACGAGTCTCTAGCTCGACTCGAATTCCCGAATATCATCATTCAAATGGGAAAATCATGGAAAACTGAGATTTCCAAGGAAGGAAAATCTCTCCATGATAGAGGGTGAAACAAAGTCATACAAGGCATACCCCATGAAAATCCACCCGGGTCAAACACATAATTTCCATCACAAAAGAAAATATACCCCGAGGTGGTACGCAAGTCAATGAAAAGTGGGGTATCCTTAGGCAAAAATCTCTTCAAAGGAAGGATAAGGTGATTTGGAGATGATAGCACAAAAATCTCTATGCCGGGATCAAATACCGATTCCTTAACGAGAAAATAGCAAGAGGTATCGACATTTAAGCTCAAAATATCATCAAAATCCATAGTGGGAAAGTCATCCTCTTCCAAACTTGATGTGAAAACATAAGTATCGTCGGAGTCATAGGAAAACTCTTCCTCATGAGGAAAATAGGTATTTAGAAAGATATCTAAATCCTCCTCAAATGGAATAACCTCTAAAGTAGGTATGATCTCTAAGAGTGGAGGATCCTCCTCAATAGTCATGACCTCTAAAATTAGAGTATAGAAGTCAAAAGGAGTCTCCATGGAAGAATCACTCATAGAGATATGAGGTGCATTAAAATCATGGGGTGAGTCATCAAAATTAATGAGATCACTTAAAGAAGTGTCATCATTGTAGGTATCAAAGATTGGTTGATCATAAATGGGTGGGTCTAAAGTGGGTGGGTCAAAAGACGAGTCGTCTAAGCCGAAGATAGTGTGATCACTTGAAGAAGTGTCATCACTATCGGTGTCATAAATAGGAGTTTCAAAAATTTGAGGCTCTAAGGGAAGGGATGAGTTTATCACAAAATCATTTTTAGTAGACTTTTCAATTCCAAAAGGATTAATAAAAATCTCTTCATTAAAATTAAGAACATCAATCATATTAACCGATTCTTTTCCATTTGATTTTGTTGTGATTTTTCCCATTTTAAAAACTTGTTGTTCATCCCTAACCCTAAGAATTAGCTCCCCTTCGGCTACATCAACTAAGGCTCTTCCGGACCTTAAGAATGGTCTACCAAGTATTAACGGAATACGAGGATCCATTTCATAGTCGACGACGACAAAGTCTACGGGAAAAGTGAATGTACCAACTCGAACAAAAACATCTTCGGCAATACCAACGGGGTATGCGATAGTTCGATTAGCTAGCTCTAAAGTCATACGAGTCGGTAAAAGATCGGGTAATGAAAGTTGTTTCCAAACCGAAAGTGGCATAAGATTGATGCTAGCGCCGAGATCCGCTAAAGCCATACAATCATCGATTTGAGGAAACGAGCAAGGTAACACGAATCGTCCGGGATCTCCTAGCTTTTCGGGAAGCTCTTTGAGAAGAACCGCAGAACAATTCTCATTTAAACGGGTGTTCACGAGCTCAACCATTTTTTCTTTCTTATTAAGCAAATCTTTAAACATTTTGACAAATTTTGGCATTTGAGCAAGTGCTTCAATAAGGCTTACGTTAACATTCACATTAGAAATCATTTTCAAAAAATTAGAGACATGAATGTCATCTTTGGTGAGCACTTTAGTCTTGCCTAACCTAGATGGATAAGGAATATTAGGCTTAGGTTGAGAAGGAGAAGGACTCGCTTCTTGAACAACCGTAGGAATAGGCTCTTTCGGCAATGGAGGACTAGAACTAGGAGTGGTAGTGGGCGGAATCACCGGAGGGGGAGTAGGATTACTCATTATGACCTCCGGGCCTTGTCTCTCCTTTATGGGCGAAGAGATGGAAGGTCCCACTAAAGTGGCTCCACTTCGAGTATTGATAGCACTCACATTAGCACGAGGGTTAATCTCGGTATTGGATGGTAAGGCACCTTAGGGTCTAAGGGTTTGCAACATAGTCAAAAATCTCTTATCGTTGGACTCTTGCATTTGTCTAGTAGACTCTTGCATAGCTTTCATGATTTTCTCATGTTCGGTCAATTTTTGTAGAACCAAGTCCATTTGAGGATTTTGCATGTTCATTTGATTAAACCCTTGATTAGGAAAACCTTGATTTTGAAATTGAGATTGAAAACTGTTGTTATTATAAAAACCTTGATTATTATTTTGAAACCCTTGGTTTTGACCATTAAAATTCCCTTGATTAGCATTCCCTTGAAAATTACCCATTTGAGAACCTTGGTTCCTATTTTGGTGTTGGGTATTTTGGGCGGGTGGGGGTGGTCTTTGAGGTGCTACAAAACCCGGGGGAGCCAAATAATTAGTACTATTGTAAGACAATTGGTTAACATCAACATTAGGTTTAAATGGAACCCTTTCATTAGCATTAAAAGCACAAACTTGTTGTTGTTGATTATAAACCTTGTCACAATTGAAATATGAATGTGGTCCACCACAAGTCTCACACGTTTCACTATTATCTTTCACGGCATGCACATGTGTAGTGAGGGCGTCGGTTCTTAGAGCAAGGTGTTTCACAATTGAAGTTAGCTCCTTAATTTGATTATTCACCTCATTATCATTAGCACTAGCTATTGTAGTCCGAACACTCTTAGTTTGCACTTTGCCTTGTTCTCAATAATGGCCCAAGCCTCGTTCATGGTTTTCACAAGAATATTGCCCCCCG
Source organism: Glebionis coronaria (assembly GCA_025667525.1). Lineage (NCBI taxonomy): Eukaryota > Viridiplantae > Streptophyta > Magnoliopsida > Asterales > Asteraceae > Glebionis > Glebionis coronaria. Next base: position 573,085,703 of record CM046876.1, read on the forward strand.
CGGCACTATTAAGTGAGTCTTGGTCATTTAGAGTTAAACCATTGTAAAACGTATTTATTTGATGCACTTTAGTGAAACCGTGTTGTGGACATTTTCTTAAAAGCTCTTTAAATCGATCCCAAGACTCACTAAAAGTTTCCCCATATTGTTGCTCAAAGTTGATTATTTCATTCCTTAAGGAAGTGGTCCGTGATGGTGGGAAAAAGTAGTTAATGAACTTGGTCTCTAAGTCGATCCATGTTGTAATACTTTGGGGTGGTTCCTTATCAAGCCAAATCCGGGCTTGTCCCTCGAGGGAAAAAGGAAAAAGTTGTAGGCGAACGGCCTCTTGTGGCACCCCATTGTATTTGACGGTATTTGCTAATTGGATGAATCGTTTGATTTGAGCGTGTGGGTCATCATTAGTACGACCTAAAAATGGTGTAGCGGAAACCATTTGAATAAAATCCGGTTTAATTTCAAACTGATTAGCTCCAATGGTCGGCACCACAATCGCGTCATCGTTTCCTTCAACGTGAGATTGAAGAATCTCAATCATTGGTCGATTATCCGTTTCCATCGTTATGTCGAAAGCTCGATTCTCGGGATCGGCTTGAATGACGGTCTTTTTGTTTTTCTTCTTCTTCTTTTTGGAAGAATTAGAAGTATTTGGTACACCACTCGGTATGTATGTACGCGCGCGAGTGCGCATACAATTAAAACTTTGGAATGAGGTAGGTGACCTCGGTCGACTTTGAGAGGAAAAGGATTTTTCCCTCTCGATGAGCAATATGAAAAAGCTACAAAAATATATACTTAATTACTACTTGAGTTGGCAAACCAATAATCGGTCATCCCTCTCAATATACGCACAAGCAAGCGGGGAAACGAGGTGGCACAAAGCACTTAAAAACCTTTTTCCTTTGACGGCCTTTTATAGAGCGTCGCCTTATACCCACCTTATAGTTTGTATATGTCGAGTTCAAACGTCTTACTAGTATTTATCTATTTTGCCTTTTTATTTTGTTATGGATGCGACTACAATAGTTAGGTGATGAAATCCCAACTAAGGCTTATTTTGAAAAGTAGGTAAATTATTGTGCTACGTAATATACTATAGTAAAAGAAAAATCTTTTTGTATTTTTGTAGAAAAATATATATTCACAAGAAAAATCGAAAAAAATCGAACTAAGAAATAACACTAATACGTAATATTTTTGGTGTAATACTTTTAGGAAAAAGTATTACTTTTGATTTTTAATTTTTTTGGTGCAATTCTTAGGAAAGAAATTGCTTTTGTGATTTTTTAATTTTTTTTTGTAGTTTTAAGTTTTTGATTTTTTTTGTATTTTTGATTTTGTTGCAAGAAATGTAACGTTCAAAAAGAACGGATCCCAAAATCCAAACGTCTTCACGAAAAATCGTCAATCGTACGAGCGAAGCGGCAGCGGCGCCATTTGATAAACTATGAATTTTAGTCCAATTAATTTTCGTTCCACGGATCGACTCGAATTTGACCTCTAATTAACGTTAGACTATATTTGTTTTTGGTGACAAGTAATTTTAGGGTATTTTAAACTAAAAGCCTATTTAATTAAAATCTATTTTAAACTAACTTAAATAATACAAAAAAAATCTTTTGAAACTAATTTAAACTAATTAAAAATATAAAACTTTTAAATAAAATCTATTTTAAAATAAAACTTAAACAAATGTAAATAAAACTATTTCTAAAAATAAATCTAATTTAATCTAATAAAACTATTTTGAAAATTTAATGTAAAAAGAATTTTATTTAAAAACTTAATTTTATATAAAACAAAAAAAACTAAATTTATTTCTAAATTAAAAACTAAATAAATGAAAAATATTTTTTTATTATCTTTTTATTTTTAAAACTGAAATAAAGAAATAATAAAGAAAAACTTTTATATTAAAATTTAACTAAAACTAAAACTTATATTTAAAACTAATTAAAATAAACTGCACTAATAAAAAAAACCTATATTAATTAATGCGAAGGAAATCAAACACAAGAAAGGTGCCAGTGGAGATGGATGAGGCGCTTGGCTGGTGAACGAAAGGTCTGGGGTTCGATCCCCAGGCCAGACAAAATTTATTTGCTATTTATTTTTTTTAGACTTTTATGGATTATCAAAAACCAAACAGATTATTGGTATCTGTTTTGTTGCACATCAATATAAATCAGCAAATACACAGAATGAAACCAATAAGCACATGAAATTAAGCAGTAAGCCAAAAAAACAAAATAATTATACTACTAAATTAACAATAAGCAACCATAAGCAATTAAAAAACAGGTATAAACCTACAAAACCAATATCAAACACTAAGCATACTAGATAAGCTGATGAGACAGAAGCAGATAAGCAAACTTAACCAAATGAAAATAAAACAGATCCAGATTATTTCTAAAATTTAAACAGTAATAATTACTACCCAATTAAATAAAACTAAGCAGGAAAACATTTAACCTATATTAATCTAAATTTAACCGAAAACTAAGATAGAAAAGATTGGAACCTTTTGACGATTCCGTTGGGTCGAAGGGTGGCGCTGAGCCCCCTTTGTCACTGATTCAAACGCTCCTCCTTAACCATCAACATCATCAAACTCTTCCTTTGTCTCGAACTAAATGAACCAGAATAATAAGCCTCGAACCGAGTCAGACGTTTCTTCACTTGACCCGAGAACCAAACTTCTTTCGAACCAATAATAGTCTTCAAACAGTAACAAAAACCTTGAAATCTTTCCAGTGGGGAAAGATTTAACTCCTTTCTTTTATTTTATTATTTTTTTTTTTAATTTTTTTTTAATTTTATAATAATGATGATACGAACAGTAACCCTTTCTTAATTAAACCGAATGATAATAAAGACTCACGAACAGTAGAATAAATTAAAAAAAATTAAAGACAGATTCACCAAAGATATATAAATTGACAGAAATTATATTTGCTGAAAATTAAGAGAATTAAAATAAAAATAACTTTTCATTAATTTAAAATTAAAAATTACATTTGCTAAAAGAAAAATACAAGATTAAATCCTATCTAATTACTGAAAACTAAAAATAAATGAAAGCTATTGATTACATGATAGATGGGGGTTTTTATAGGGAACCCCAACAAACCCTAATCTTAGCTTCCCTTGTAAGCAATCAAATCCCACCGTTTATTCCATCTTTCTTCTTCTCTCTCTTCTTTTCTTCTCATCAAACGGCTGTAATTACTTTTTGTATCATGGATTGCCAACCTGGATGGATATGATTGGAGGATTTGTGTGTGATGTTGTCACAACCAATCACAAATAAAGATCAGGCCACGTCGGATGGAGATGGGAGGACCATATTAGTGGATTGATCCGATTCTTGTGGGAATTAATTCCCTTTGTGGTGAATCAAACGAAAAAAGTAAAATCCCCAATTTTTAATGGTGATTTTTAGTGTAGGATTTTTTTAGGGTTTGTGTAAAAGTAAAAAATGGCTGTGTGTTTTGGTGAGGGAGAGAAAACAGTGAAAAATAAATTGGAGAAGTGGGGATAATCGGGTGTGTGTGGGTGTATGGGAAGAGTCGGTTGGGGGTAAATGAGGGTGTGGGGTGAATCGTGTGGGGATGAGGTGCACGGTAAGGGTTAAGTGGATGAGTGTGGGATGTATAACGTTAAAAAGTGAAACAATTTGAGGGGATAAAACAAAACACTCGTTTTTTATTTAATGGGTGAGGTGAGGGTGTGTATAAAACACGTGTGAGGGGAGGATTTGACCAAAAATGAATACTTGCTTTTTACTTTGTAAACATTCGGCCTTTTTTTTTGTTTGTTGTAAACTGATTTGGGCTTTTTGGGCCCAAGAAAAGATTTGAACTTCCATCCGTCTCAATTAGCAATTGGGCTTTTATTTGGATTGGGCTTCTATATTTATCTTATCAATTGTAGCATCTTCATGGGCTTTAAAGCCCATTAATCCGAATGCGGGACCCACAAGCCCGATAAACTCCAAAAATATTAAATCCGCTCAAAACGAGCTTGATTTCGGCTTTCTTGATTATTTCAAAATCGCATCGATTTTGCCGGGTTTCGTGATATTCGGCACACTTTTGGTCTTTAGACTTTGTCTTCGTCTCTTTTTGGACTTTTCTTCAACATTTGACCGTGAAATCCCGTGTTTTCTCTTCTTTTGATCATTTGTACCTATTTAACACAAAAACACAAAACCACACGTAATTCCGACTTTTAAGACATTAAACACATGATTAGGTCTTGTTTTTCCTTGATTTTAGTGGCAAAAGGATAAGTGTTTACACACTTATTAGCCCATCATGGACATTTCAAATTTGTTGTGCATTACTTTTTCAAACCATTTTGAAAGTTTTGGGTTTTTAGACCCAAAAATAATGTCATCAACATAAATCTGCACAAGAAAAATGTCATCCTATATTTATAAGTGAAAAAAGTTAGATCAATGGAACCTTTTGAGAAACCTTTGGATACCAGAAATTTCGAGAGCTCGTCGTACCACGCCCTTGGAGCTTGCTTGAGTCCATAAAGTGCTTTGTGGAGACGATACACCTTGTTAGGATAATGAGGATTAACGAATCCTTCCGGCTGTGTGACATAGACTTCTTCCTTCAAAGGACTGTTAAGAAACGCCGTCTTTACGTCCATTTGATAAACGATGAATCCCTTATGTGCAGCATAAGCAAGGAAACTCATGACCGCTTCCATACGAGCTACTGGTGTAAATGATTCTTCAAAATCAATGCCCTCTTTCTGTCCATACCCTTTAGCCACTAGCCTAGATTTATTCTTCATGATTGTGTTCTCTTCATCCATCTTGTTTTTCCAGATCCATCGAAGATTTAATGGTGTTACATCGTATGGTCTGTCAACAAGTTCCCAGACTTTAAGTCTTTCAAATTGTTGAAGTTCATCCGTCATCGATTCAATCCAAGCGTGATCTACCAAGGATTCTTTGATATTTGTTGGTTCAGCTGTACTCACGGCGAGTGCGAACATACAAACATCACCATCAGTTTCAAGTTGTCGTCTTGTATGAACGGGCTAGGAAGGGTTTCCAATTACTTGAAGCAAAGGATGATTTCAGGTCTAATGATGCGTTGATAGAAGGTATGCATATTTGAAGGATCAACATGGCGAGTAGAAGGCTCTCTAGTTTCATGTACTGGTGTATCGAATGGGTTGATAAATTCGTCTTCGTCAGATAATGTATTGCCTACTTGATTCGTGTTCTCTGGATCAATTTCAGTAGTTGTGAATGTTGTAGGAGTGGTTGTTGATGTGATATTCTGAGGAGGTAAATCTGCAGCAACCCGTGTTGAAGTAGATGATGTTGTATCCTTTTGTTGACGATGGTCGGTATCATCATTCTTATCATGAGTGACAACGGAAGACTTCGATACAACATGTTTCTCCCCCGTGAAATATTCATCATACATTGGTCCATATAACATTTCTAACTTTTCAATTATCGTGTTGACTGTCATATCTGCTCTTGGAACATTTCCTTGAACCAGCTTTGAACTTGACGGTTCATTGTTGTGGTCTTGAGTTCCGAGTTCCGTGCGATTGTGAACAGAAGTCGTTTGTCGTTGTGGATCAGGACTTAAACTGTTTTGTTCAAGTGTCATTTCTTGTAATTCATCAAATCGGATATGAATAGTCTCAACTATTAATTTTGTTCTCTTGTTGTAAACTCTATATCCCTTAGACTGAGTAGCATATACCACTAGAATACATGCATCACCTTTCTCTTTCATCTTATCCAAATTTTCACCATCTCGAATTATGTAACAAGTACATCCAAAAACGTGAAGGTATTTGAGTGAAGGTTTTCGATCATGGATTATGTGATATGGTGTCTTCTCGTGTCTTGGGATAATTAAGGATCGGTTTTGTGTGTAGCATGCGGTTGACACGGCTTCGGCCCAGAAGTATAGTGGAAGTTTTGAAGCAGATAATAATGTTCGAGCAGCCTCAACTAAAGTATGGTTTCGTATTTTAACAACGCTGTTTTGTTTGGGTGTTCGAGCAATAGATGTTTCATGTTCAATTCCTTCGGCTTCAAAATAATTCCTTAGAGTTGAATTCAAAAATTATGTTCCTCTGTCAGTACGTACCACTTTTACTTGAGCTTGAAGACCACGTTGTATCAGTTTAAGGAAGTAGATGAGAACTTCGGGTGTTTCATCCTTGTACCTCAAGAAGTGAGTCCATGTGTACCTTGAGTAATCATCGACAATTACCATAACATATTTCTTCCCATTGATACTTAGAACACGCATGGGACCACACAAATCTATATGAAGAAGATCTAACCGTCCTTTAGAGCTTGGTGTAGTCTTTATCTTAAAGCTACTTCGTTTAGCTTTACAAAGCTCACAAGAAGAACAAAGATGATCTTTGATGAATTTCAAGCTTGGAAGGCCTCTCACAATATCTTTCTTGTAAAGCAAGTTGATGGTATCAAAGTTGAGATGAGATAGACGTTGATGCCATAACCATGCCTGAGTCATTGAAGCTTTAGCCATGAAGCAAATTAGAGTTGTAGAAGTTGTGTCTTGAAGTGAAATAGTGTAGAGATCAGTACCCCGTGTACCGGTAAGTAAGTCATTCCCATCATAATCACGAACAAAACATGTCTTCTTTCTAAAAGCAACCTCCAAATATGCATCACAAAATTGACCAACCGAGAAAAGATTGTGATTGAGCCCTTCGACGTAGTATACCCTTTTTATCTTGATATTCCCCTGAACCAAATCTCCATATCCTAGGATCGGTGCAAATTGATCATTTTCGAATTGAACCATACCCAGGAACTTCTCCACGAAGTTAATTAGAAGCTTGAGATTCCCCGTCATGTGCTTCGTGCATCCGGAGTCCAGTATGAAGAGAATTATTTGTATCACCTACAAAAGAATTAGAACACGATGGAGCATTTGCTAAATTTGATACCACGCTAGTTGTGATTTCAGAATCATTAGTGTCCTTAGCAACATTTAAAGGCATACTAACACTCGTTGTCACCTTTTCTGTCCTACTTTAGGCGTCCATTTATATCCTGGAGGACATTGCTTAGCAAACCACCATTTCCAAGACTTGCTAGCAGACTCATATAATTCCCTAATTCTGCTTCTAGGGTTCTTAGTGGTGGAGTCTGATGCAGTACTTTTCTTAGTGGGGGTTGCACCAGAATGGTTCACTTTAGGTTTGGGTTTACTAGCACTAATAGGCATCGCAACTTGCTTCTTAGTTCTAGTATATACGCCTTTAACAGTATTCATAGCACACATAGAATGATTAGCATTAGCACATTTTACACATTTTATACAAACACGTTTAATATTCAAAGCATTCAACTCATTCAAAGCATTCAAATCGTCATTACACGCGATTATAGACTTTTTATTCTTAAAAACATTCAAATTCCTAGGGTGTTCTTCTACTTGCTTCATCTTCCCTTAACTCTTGTGTTTCCAGACCTTATCATTCACTTGAGTGCTCTTAAGCTGAGGCCGGCTAACACTAGCAGTAGAGACTACTCCTGTAGTAGAAGACACACGAGTATTAGTGTTTCTAGAAGTCTGAGGCGATTAACTAACTTTGTTTATGGGTTTAGTGGTCATTCTATACATCCCTGGTTTAGTCATATTATTGTGCTTAACGCTTGGTGCTACAGTATTCCTTATGGGTTGATTATGTGTTGACCTTTCCTTTCCATCCATATTGGGGGCAAACACAGGTTTTGCAAAGGAAGAATTTGAGAAAGCAGATGGTTTTCCCAAGATAGAGGATTTATTCACTTTAGAGGCATTGGGTTGTCTAACAACAGGTTTCTTAACGTTGGGTTACACAACTTTCCCACCCATCTTAGGAACGAGTTTCTTCAACTCTGCTATTGCTATGTCTTTTTCTTGTAACTGAGCTTTCAAATCCGATATATCAAGACTTTTTTCGTTTAGTAATCGACATGACTCAGATAATTTTACTTCCAAAGGTGTATCATTTGAAAAACTGCCAACTTTCTTTTGCAAAACAAGTTCAAGTGAATGACAATGTTTTTGAAGATAATCATATCTATGTTGAAGTAACAAAAACTCTTTTTGGTCAACTTTATTCGAAAGCTCAGTTTCAAGACGTTCACACTCTTTGACTTCATCAAGATATTTGCATGCAACATCAGAATATTCATCGATATCAGCACAAGATGTAAAACACACATAATATCTTTTGAGAGGCATTCTTGCAAGAGTAGATCATAGGCTATAGAAAAATCGTCTATTTCCGGTTGATGATCGTCAATTTCTTTTTCAAGAGATTCCACATATTTCAAATCGTCAAACATTTCTTGCTCGATTAACTTTTCAAATTCCAAAGCATGTTTCTTTGTTCTTTCCGCAAGAGGAATCAAAATCATTTTCACAAGAACAATTATATCGTGAGGAATTTCTTTATCACCTTTCAGAAGTTCACGTTTTTTCCAGTCATCATCAACAACCTTTTTGTAATTTTCAATGTTACTCTTGAAAATACTAAGTGCTTGCTTACTCTTGCTTATAGAAGCTTGATGTGACAAGTACCCGATATATTTTGAAACATTAGTTTTCTTAGTAGCAAAAACTTGTCTCCATTTAATTCTTATTTGCACACATTCGTAAAATATTTGCTCACGAGACTTCTATTTTTGTGGTTTGAAAATTTCATAAAGACTATTTTCATAAGCATAATTATATGGTTTCACAAGGTCTTTATTCACTGGTGATCTACTCTCCTCTTCAAAACATAGTGACTCATCACTATCAAGCCTAACAAGAAGACAATCTAGGTCGATCCATTGGGACTCCTCAAAATAGAGTCGCGGGTTCTCATATTGAGCTTGCTCGAGGTACTTAGGACTAGAAAAACTAGCGTTACCCTTGAAAAACGAACGAGGTGCCAACATTAGCATGGTTTGAATAGATTGATTTGTTGTATAAACATTTTTCTTATAAAAATCAATTTGAACTTCAAGTTCCACAACTTTATCAGTGTCTTTAGCTTGTTTAATTTTGAAATCCTTTTTCAAGTTAGCAACCTCTTCCGTTTTCGCAGTGACTAGTTTAGTTGTATTCGCCTGAAGAAAATCAATATTTTGAGCTAACTCATTCACTTTGGTTGTAGCAAGATACGTTTTGTATCGTTCAGTACTTAAAGAGGTGTTATAATTATGTTTCTCTTGTTCTAAAAGCTTAAGAGTTTCGTTGTAGTTAGTTTCAAAAACATCATTTACAGTAGTAACAACAGCCCCTTTGTACCTTGCAAGCTCTTTGTCTTTTTGAATAATCTCAGCTCTGCAACTTGCAAGAAGTTCACTAGATTTTATGACTGCAGCTTTGCTTTCTTCAAAATTTTGAGTGAGCGTAGCGTTTGCCTTCTTTAATTGCTTTTGACTTTTTCTAGTTTCTTTGACATCTTTTTGTAAAGAAGCAATTAAGTTAGCAAACGCAATACGCTCCTCATCATCATCATACTCATTTGCATGTTGATCATCCTAAGACTCATTATTGCACATGTCTGATGAATCGGGTGTGGTATTGCTATCAACCGTTTCCATCATACATGTGTCATTAATGGATTTAGGTAGCTCATAATGCTCATGAATATTACCAAACACATTATATTTCTCGTCAGTGTGTACCTTATCGATTGGCTCAGTATCAAAGATAGGACCATTGTCATCTTTAGTGACGTTGAGAACTTCTTCAACCTTTACCATGTACGAGTAATGTGCTTCAAATTCTTGGTCAGAGGCTTCATCATCAATATCATCAAGCATTGCTCCTTCCTCAGTCGACAGTTTAACTCCAACTTCTATCTTCTTGCATAGCATCATCTTTTCCTTATGATAACCATAGTCCCTACCCCGTTTCGGCTTCCTACATTCCTTTGCCATATGCCCATAACCTTGACTATTAAAGCACTAAATCCCACTTTGCTGAACCACTTGAGTACCAACAGTTTCCCTATTCCCAACAACAGTAGCAATTCTCGGAGAATCATACTTAGCAGTTTGTCGATCATACCTTGCATAACCCTCAACATGTGTTGGATTATGTCGATCATACCGAGGAGGAATTTCATCACGTAGACGTGTGTCATACCATCGAGGATTCTCAACATATTGGTTCCTTGTGTTAGATGATGTTCGAAGATTGTTGTTGGTGGGTTTGAAGATTTTCTTGTAGGTCTTCATAATGAAAGCAATTTGTTGTTTCATCTCCCTATCCTTCTGAGCTAGTTCTTCATCACTGTCCTCTTTAGATGATGGCTCAGGTGATGGTGATGGTGCTCTTGGTTCTTTGTCTCGTGATCTTGTGGGAGCTGAATACTTAGATGAAGTGGAGTATCTTGGTGAAGAGGATGTAGTGGAGTATCTTGGTGAAGAGGATGTAGTGGAGTATCTTGGTGAGGAAGATGTAGTGGAGTATGACTTTGGAGCACGAGAGCGATGATCTTGAACGTGTTGAGTGCTAGACACCAAAGCAAGTGGATTAGCAGTCTTTGCTATCCTTTCAGCTCGAAGTTCGTTCGCCTCATTTTGAAATTGTCTCAAAATGTCAAAGAGCGTGTGATAGTTGACCTCGTCTAACTTACTATGTTGTTTCACCAAAGTTACGAACCATGTCCACTCTGGTTGAAGTTGCTGTAGAAATTGCACATTGACTTGCATGGTGGAGACTTGCAAATTGTTTCTTGTCATGTCATTCATCATCTTGTAGAACCTTGAGTAATATGAATCAATTGATTCCCCATCCAATGAAGTAAACTTGCCAAAGTTCCATAACAAGTTAGTTTTGACATCTTGCTTGTTAAGTGATTCTCCTTGTTGCAAGCGTTTAATGGCAAACCACATTTCTTTTGCAGTAGAGCACGCATCAACCGTTGAGTAAATATCATCCCCAATCCCACTTAGAATCAGATAGATTGCTTCCTTCTCTGCATCAATCCAAGCACGTTTCTCTTTCGAAGTGTTCTCATATGTTTCCTCAATTGTTTGCTCATCAGAACCGGTCGTCGAGTCGGTTGCTGGAATTGCAGGAATGGTTATTGTAGTGAGAGTATAGGGTCCTTCTTTGATGCAACGTCGAAGAACATCACCATTGGGTTTAGTGTCAAGATATCGAAGGAATCGTGATTACCATTGTGCATATCGACCAGTCACAAGCATTGGTGGTCTCTCTTTGTTACCCGCCACCATGATGTTGTTGTTTGTCACATGATACTCTTGAGTAGAATCCATTTTGAGATACTTGAAATTGTTGAAGTGAAAAAGGATCTTAAGTAGATGTGTTGTGGTTGTTGTTGTCGAAGAAAAAATTTTAAAATCCCCTAAAAAATTGTCTTCACAAGAAACCAAAAATTCTAAGGCCAAAAACACACGATTAAAAATTTTCACTTCGCAAAAATCTGACTTTCGGAAGAATACCAACTTTCGTAGAACTAAACTCTCGCAGAACTCAACTCTTGCAGAAAATCCTTTCGTAGAAAAAACTTTCATAGAAAAAACTTTCGTAGAAAATCCTTTCGTTACTCTGAGAAACTTTCGGAAGAATATACCTTTCGGAGGATTTTGTACTTTCGGAACAATTAAGTTTTCGGAACAGATATAACTTTCGGAGCCCTTGACTTTCGGAAGAATCTTTCGGAAGTTTTGTAACTTTCGTAACTTGTGACTTTCGTAAGTTTCTGAAACTTTCAGAGCAATTGACTCTTTCCAACTTTCATAACTTTACTTTCGGAAGAAGAAATCTTTCAGAACTTGTTGAAACTCTCGGAACTAGAAACTTTCGTAGCTTTGAGGAATTTCGTAGCTTTGAGTAACTTTCGTAGCTTTGAGGGTTTCAGATATAATAGGTTTTGGAACTATTTGGGTTTCAAAGGTTTTTTATTTGTGTGACTTTCGCAACTTCCAACTTCCAATAATGTTATAAACTTTCGTAACACATTTTCGTAAGAATCTTATAAACCCTTTAACGAAAGTATAACTTTCGGAAGAATATGATCTTTTTCAAAACCCTCTTGCGAAAGTTATTACAACCAACCTTAAATCTAATACGAACCAACTTTTTGACGAACCGTATCCCAAAATCAATCCACACTCCCCAAAAACTTGTGATATTAACCACAATCACTAACCTAAATCCCTACCACAACTATGTAGGTGAATTAAATCAAGATTTAGAGCCCGAAAAACACTAAAAAAATTCAATTCGTGGTGATTTTAGATATAATCACACAAATCAAATCAATGACAACAACCAATCACTAATCTACCCCGTGGCGATTGATACCAAATGTTGTACCCATAATTATTCACTTCACCATGATAGATTATAAGAAACAAAGAAGAAAGATAGAAGTTTTTTAGAGAGAGAAAGTAGAGAGAGAAAGTAGAGAGAGGTGATTAACTAGGAGAAATTAAATTAAGAAAAATGATCACTTGCCACCCTCCTAACATTCTAGGAGGGTGCTTATATAGTCCACCCACATGCGGGCTTTCTAATGGACTATATTTGTTTTGGGTCGGGCTTGAATAAATGCTTAGTACCTTGAAAGAGGCCTTTTAAGCTAGCCATCAAGCCCGTAATGTCACGACTATTTTAACTAACTATTACAACGTTCTAATAAGTATTACAATATAAACCTATGACCGAACATTCTTGTTTGACTCAATATTTTGAGGCTAACAGAATATGTGCTAAAGTATTGACATACATTATAGAATATTATCAAATAGACAACACATATTGTTGACACATATATCATAAATGTTCAAACTCATTATATTAAAGAGCTTTGCAACTAGCAAATACTCAATTAACCTAAAAGAGATCTAAGTGCATGGGTATTGTTATGTTATAGTCTTTATTAGCCTACGTTAATGTCTAGAGGTTAAGTGTCGAGTTTCCTAAATAGCTAATTAGAATAAGGTCAGTTGGTTGCTTGTGTCCCAAGCCCAACCTGTTGCTTTTCTTTCCTTGTAATCATAACCGACTTCCCCCTCATCTTTATAAAAGGAGGTGAGAGGGAAGGGATATTACGTCATTCATTCAATAAAACAAATCTACAATTAGGATAATTACAATGTGTATTACTTTTATGTCGATAGCTTCTTAAATCGTGGTTTTGCATCTATTATTCCAAGTTTTAGTCGATCATAACACTACAAGTAGTATCCGAGAATTGGTTCATACTCTCGTTGGTTATCTAGGATCGATCGAAAAATTTGGTTTCTTGTTCGGTTATAGATCGACAAGGGAAGCAAGGATCGACATAAAGGATTGTTGATCGGTTCGATTGACAAATATCAGTGGATCTGCCATTGTTGTGTTCTTTTCCTTGCTTATGTCGTCACAGTGAGAAAGAGGAAGAAAGAAGATGTAGTTGGTGTAGCTTTGTAAACCTGATACTTCAAAGGGTTTTATCTAGGCCTAATACAATCTTTGTTGGGCTAAGAGTTTTAGGTTAGGATAAAGATATTTTTTTGGGCCAGGCTTTATAAGATAAAACTGTTCTATTTTATTTTGTGTTTATAAAATAAAAGGTTAATACTATGAAGTATTTACACAAGGGGAGTTTTTCGGTTTGTGATTGTGAGGTTTTCACAAGGTTTAAAAAACAACAAGAATGACGAGAGCCTAGTTTGACATCGAGAAATTCGATGAAACTGGTGATTTCGTATTATAGAGGATCAAGATGCGTGCTTTATTAATCCAAAATGGATGTGAATAAGCTCTGGAGGTTTTCTCGCAAATATGGAAGCTAAAGAGAAATCTAAGCTTGGTAAGAAAGCTCATAGTGCCATGATTTTGTGTTTAGGTAAAAAGGTTCTGAGAGAGGTTACCGCGGAGACGACTACATCGGGGGTTTGGTCAAAGCTCGAGACTTTGCACATCACAAAGTGATTGGCTAACAAGTTGTACCTAAAGAAGAAGTTGTATACATTCTACATGTCTGTTGGACGAAAGATCTTCGAGCATATAGATGAGTTCAACAAAAACGTTCTTGATTTAGCAAATGTTGAGATAACGTTCAAAGATGAAGATCTTGCTTTATTATTACTCACCTCTTTACTAGCATCATACAAACACTTTGTGTATACCTTGCTTTATGGATGGGAAGCTTTGACTTTGGAGGATGTGATGGCCACAATGAATTCGGAGATTATCAAATAAAGGTCCAAGGCGAAGGGGGATAATTGTGAAAGGTTATACGTGAGGGGAAGAACCGATCGCAAGAATTCGCATCAGTCAAGGGGAAAGTCAAGATCGAAGTCTCGAGGTGGAAGGCTCAAATGCTTTATTTTTCAATATGAGGAGCACTTGAAGAGAAATTGTCCGAAGAATAATCGCAAGAAATCAACGCGGTACATCAAGAAAGATGATCAACTAAGCTCTAGTGGTTCGGTTTATGACGGTTCTAAGGTGATGATGGTGATGAGTGTAAAGGCTCTGCTATATTGGATCACGGATTTAGGAGTTCATATCACATGTCACCTAGTTTAGATGTATTTTTTTATTTTTTAGATTGCCATGGGCGCTTAGTACTATTAGGAGACAACAGGGAGTGCGAGATCAGGGGTATTGGCAAGGTAAAGGTACAACTGAAAGATGGATCAAGTATTATGTTACACAATGTCACTTATATTCCTGAATCGAAAAGAAACTTAATATCGATGGGAACTCTTGAAAAAGAGGGATATACTATAAAATTGCATTTGGGCAAAGTCTAGGTGATGAATGGTTTTAGGGTTATTTTATATGAAACCAAAGGGAGAACCGTGTGTACTCTTTAGATAGTCATGCAGTAGCGAGCGTAATGCTACTGTTGAAGAAAAAGTAAAGTCTTATGCATGTTTGGCATAAAAGACTGCGACTTATCAGTGAGGCGGGACTACAAATGCTGGAAAACAAGTTTATTTGGCAAGAAGAGTCTAGGTAAGCTTGATTTTTGTGAGAGTTGTGTTCTGAGAAAGTCGGGTCGAGTTATTTTTGGTGTATGAAGGTACACTACTTAGGTAGTGATACATTATGTCATTCAAACTTATGGGGCCCGTCTCAGGTGGAATAATTAGGAGGTAAGAGATATTTCTTATCTATTGTTGATGATTATTCGAGGAGGGTATGGGTTTATATTCTCAGGTTCAAACATGAAGCATTTGGAAAGTTCAAAGAGTGAAAGTGGTTAGTTGAAAATCAAACTGGGAGGACGGTTAAGAAGCTTAGGACGAATAATGGTCTTGAGTTTTGTAACCGGGAATTTGACCAACTATGCACTAAGAGTGGGATTGCTAGAGATTGACAGTTGTCGGGACGCCACAACAGAATGAGTTAGTATAACGGATGAACAGAACTCCCATGGATAAGGTACACTATTTATTAATTCAGTCTAGATTGCCCGATACTTTCTGGGCGGAAGCGACATGTACACCCGCATATCTTATCAATAGGTTACCATCGACAACGATTAAGAAGAAAACACCTATGAAAATGTGGTCGCGACATCCTAGTGATTATGGGATATTAAGGGTTTTCTACTGTGTCACATATTCATACGTTAAACAAGGTAAGCTCGAGCCGAGAGCGATAAAATGTGTTCTTTTGAGGTGTCCTGAAGGTGTGAAGGGTTACAGACAATATATGCTTGATAACGGATCACCTAAAATAGTCACAAGTAGGAACATGGTCTTCAATGAAAGTGTCATGTACAAAGACACGTTGAATGATTCTCATGCAGGTGTAGGTAATGATAAGTTTGTTGAGGAATTACAGGTTGAGGTGGAACTGCAGAGGTTAAATAATTGTACGCCTAAGGACCATCATACAGGTCAAGAAGATCAACCAGATCAGGAAGACCAGACATATCAGGAAGATCAGACAGACCCGATCGATGGCTATGATGAAGATGCATGGGGTCAAGAAATTGATCAGCCACCAGATATCACAAATTATCAATCGGTTCGGGATAGAGAGCCCAAGACAAGAACAAAACCGACAAGGTTTCGGGATGAGAGTAATATGGTTGCTTATGCGTTTGCTCCATTAGAGGAAGAAGATACTCATAAACCATCGACATACCTGGAGGCAGTTGCTTATAAAGATAACTCGAAGTGAAAAGTTGTTATGGAAGAAGAGATGGATTCTCTGAGGAAGAACAAGACTTAGGTGTTAGTAGATCATCCAACTGGCTAAAAGCTGGTGAGCTGCAAATGGCTGTTCAAAATAAAGGAAGGGGTTGAAGGTGTTCAAAAGCCTAGGTACAAGGCAAGCCTGGTGGCTCATAGATTCACATAGAGGGCATGTTTGGATTATAATGAAGTATTTTCGCATGTAGTTCGACACACATCTATTTGGGTTATACTTGCACTGACTGTGTGTAAAGATTATGAGCTAGAGCAGCTTGATGTAAATACGACATTTTTACATGGAAACATTGAAGATTGATCTACATGAGGCAACAACCATAATTTAAACAAGGTAATTGACAAGCATAAAAAAACACCTTGGTTCGAGGGGTCGGGGATGATCAAAGAACATGATAGACATTGTTTGTTCTAGAGACAGAAAGTTAGAGAGAGGTGAAGGAAAGTGTGTGTTTTATTTCAAGTGAAAACAATACAAAGAAAAAAATGACTAAACTTCCACACCCCCATGGAGAGTCATGGGAGGTATTTATAGGCCTAGCTTAACTAGATTATCTATCCTTTACATAATAAGTCCCTACGTATAGCAAAGGATATAAATCTAGTCCAACTCACGTGAAAGGCGCCAGCTTACCAAAAGTTAAGTCTAAAAATCTCCCTCCAAGATGGTGACTCACGTGAGTTGGTTACAATGATTCCTACAAGCACAAATAAAGAAAAATGATAAACATGAATTCCAGCATTCCTTGAGACAGTCTTCAACGACCTTCATCTTCTTAAATGCTCCAGCTCTATTTCTTCAGCTTATAGAATCTAGTTGAGTTTTACTCCCTCCCAACTAGAAGGCCTTTCATTAAACAAGCAGTAAAGACCGCTCCCTCCCAAACAGATCCTTCAGAGGAAATCTGTGGGAAGTGATAACGTCATCAAAATTTTCTCACAATTTGAAGCAATCCCAGTCTTGATTCTACGAAAGATTACCAGAAGTACACACTCTATACCGAACATGAAGTCAAACTGTAGCACCAGAGTCAATTAAGTCCCGGAAATGCACATTTCTCCTGACAGGACAGCGATGATAAAAAGTTGCCACATCAAAGTCAATTAAGTTCTGAATGTAGACAACTTATCCCTTTATGTAGAAACGGCAACACCAAAGTCAAGTGACCCCGCATGTACACATTTCTCCCTCTAGGATGATACCTATTAATGGAATCATCCTTCATGTGTGTACGTGGTATGCCAACTGGAACCGCTTACTAATCAATACTATGTGAGAATATGTCAACCATATCTCTCTAAACAAAAATTCTCTCTTGATCACCCTGAACTGAATCCCCTTATCAATTCTGTTGGCCATTGAAAGTGATCACTGATGAAGATAACCCGATAATCCAAACTTGAAACTGAAGTAGAATTCCCCAAACTTGAACTTAAGCTTGCACTATAGTAGAATGAAGAACGATGCAGAGAAGTCTTAAACGTACCCTATACCAAAAGGCGGTATAAAAAAGGTAAAACTTCTCTAAAGTACCCTATACCAAAACAAGCGGTATAAGAAAAGGTACTACATCTCTTGAAGATATCCACAACAGCAAGTGCGTGTGACACCGAGAACCGCAACGAAGCTCCCAAAAAATGATAGTTATCCATGTCGTCGTCCATCCTCCCCTTGACACTGGAAACTAGATACTTCAAGTCTTATTCATAACCGTATATGCTCGAGCAAGTTATCTTATAAAGTTGTAAGTACTCCTTTAAAGATAAAATAAGAACGCCTCTAAAAAATCTCACTTCAACCTTAAATAAGTAGCATCGAATCATCTTCGTAATCACATAAACCGTAATAGCCGTTAGGAATTTAGGTGAATTTTTGATAAGGATCGTTTTAGTGTAATGTATCGTGTTTGTTGTGTGTGTAGTTCGTGAAGAAAGGTTATGATCGAAAACGGATATCCGGCCTTGAATGTCACTGTTTAAACGGCCCGCCAAAGTAATAAAATCATGTCACATAAGCTTTTAACCCGACAAATATTTTACTACTCGGTTCTTTCGAAATACCCGGCTCAATCCAATAATAACTCACGTAATCCACATAATTAATTTTGCACCAATCGGATATAGAATCGGTCATCCCGAATTCGATTGCAAAACTAATCGGCCCACTATATACCTTCGGTTAGAGTAGTGATCGACCCGTCAAAACTAACCAACTCCAAAATTTTAACCATGAGTTACCTTTGACTATACGACCCAAAGTAAAAATACTTATACCCGATCTAAAGAATCAAAAACCCAATGTAACATGAAGTCGGCCCACATGTAGTACAACCCGAACAGTGGTCATGAGTTATATACCTCTAAATCATAAAAGTTAGGTCATAACATAACCTAAACACAACACATTGTAAAGTCGGCCCCCCAACTCACTTTTATCATCAGATGATACTTCCAAATTTGATCATCAATCAGCTAAACCTTTTCAATCACAACCGATAACCACGAATCCCCAATAATCGTTGTTTCAACAACAAATACACCATACCCAAATCAAGAAACCCATTAAACTTATATTATTAATTCGTGACTAAGCAAGACCATCTTTGGCTTCAAGATCATTCCATGGTCTCGGGTAGGTTCTATTTTGATTTTTGGAATAGGCGAAAGTTTTTTTTTATTGTTGCATGTCGGTTTTTTTTATTGAAATCGAGATAAAGACTGAGTCTAACATGCTTGTTATACTCTAGTCTTATCAATCTCGAACATCAACACGGGTGAAAGCCCTATATGGATCTGTGATGAGATGTTAGACGCAAAAAAATCTTTTTCAAGATAAAAAAACGTTTAAACAAAACTGAGGTCCATTTGTGTATGTATACGAGTCTAGATGTGAAGGGTTTAGGTGATAATGGGATTAGGAATATAGATTTGGTGTTGATGGGAGTTAAAAGGTTGATATGTTATAATAATTTTGTCATGATATTTTTTTTAGTCATCGGAAAGTTTTTCAGAAAAAGTCATCGCAATATTTTCTAACTCCCCTCTCATCGCAATATAACAGGCCTCATCGCAATGATAAGCACCCATCGCAATAAACACACCCCATCGCAATAAACACACCCCATCGCAATATAACATGCCATCGCAATAAAAATACCACCCCATCACAATATATCAAAATCTGTCCATCGCAATGAGTCAATATTTTTCCATCGGAATGTTGCCATAACACTCCATTGCAATGGGTCAAACCACCCATCGCAATGAGTCCCATCGGAATGAGTCCCATCGCAATAGGTACAGTCGAACCCATCGCAATGTAGATGTGTCACCCATCGTAATGTGGCCATCGGAATGTATATGTGTTTCCCATCTGAATACGCCATCTGAATGTGCCATCGCAAGAGGGTTTTGACCAACTTTGTAGATACCAAAAAAATGGGTATGGGCCATTTGTTTTTGTCCTATTCCCCAATAAGATCAGATCTTGAATGACGAGACAAAAACAAATAAACAGGTACAAAAAAGTGGACATAAACATTTTGTTAGCCTCAAAAATGGACATAAACAATTATATGTGACGAGACTAGATAGGCACATATACAACAAAGATATACCAAACACATATTCGACAACCATATGGAGACTTTAGCAGATTCGGAGAACATGATCATAACAAAACATGATAGAATCATTAAAAAACGAATCAGAAAAATACCCACTGCGAATCTGATAACACAACACGAACATCAACTCACACGGATATAAGACACCCCCGGTTAGCTCTGATACCAATTGACAAGAACAAAAAACCACCTTGGTTCGGGGGGTCGGGGATGATCAAAGAACACGATAGACATTGTTTGTTCTAGAGAGAGAAAGTTAGAGAGGGGTGAAGGAAAGTGTGTGTTTTATTTCAAGTGAAAACAATACAAAGGAAAAAATGACTAAATTTCCACACCCCCATGGAGAGTCATGGGGGTATTTATATGCCTAGCTTAACTAGACTATCTATCCTTTACATAATAAGTCCCTGTGTATAGCAAAGGATATAAATCTAGTCCAACTCACGTGAAAGGCGCCAGCTTACCAAAAAGTAAGTCTAACAATAACAAGGTATATTTGTTAAAGAAATATCTTTATGGTTTGAAGCAGTCACCTAGGCAATGGTACAAGAATTTCAATGAGTATATGCTAAGCAACAGGTTTAAGCATGCAATTACGAGAACTACATATATTGCAGGAGTTATGCACCATGGAAGTATATCTATATATTGTCATATGTAAACGATATGTTGATTGCATGTAAGATCAAGGCTGAGATTGGGTCTACAAAGTCTTTTCTTAAAAGGGAGTTTGACATGAAGGAGCTCGGGGAAGCAAAGAAGATTTCTAGTGTAAAACCCGCATGCTTTTACCATGAATAGTGCCCTTAAGATCGTACGTCCTAGATTATAACTTACCTTATTTAGTATTGATCACATTCATGTGCTAATAGTCAAGCAAGTACATACGTGTATGACATGATAAGTATCGATTACGTACGAACTCATGATAAACAGTTAATAAATATGTCACGTGAACATAATTAAATCATGATCACCATTTAAAATACGAACTAGAATAATTACGTAAATACATATAATATAATTACGAGCGTTAAGATTACGATAAACGACATGATAAAATAAACAGAAACACTTTAAACACGAACACGTTTAACCACGAACGAACACGAAACATCGGGACACGAGAAAGGTACGGGTAACCCATGTGGGGCCCCATACCCACGGCACAACAACAAGAAATGGGCTAAGCCCATCAAGTTTACATGAAAGGGGGGGTAAAGAGTAAAAACTATTTTTCATTTTCACTTTTCAAGAAAGTAAACATAAAACCCTAAAAGATTTTCTCCTCCTCCTCCTTGCTCTCTCTTGTGCCGCCACCTATAACACCACCATAGGAGGGTGTTGTTGATTTTTGACATTAAAAACAAGTGCTAGAAATCGTGTTTGTTCATCCCCTTTCAAGCTACGTATTGGTATATCATTCTAAACCCTTCTTTTTAATTCTTTTTAATCTTTGATTATTTTCATGAACATGTTATTATTATTCTTATTAAAACATGATAATTAAACATTGATCTAACATGTTTTGGGGTAAATTAAAATCAAAGAATGATATAAAAAGGGTGTTTGTTTTAGCCGCCTAGCAAAACAAACCCGAGGGGGGTTTGGTTTGCTTATTTCCGCCACCACCAAGACCATTTTTGGTCTTGGTTGGTGCTTGTGGGACCCACGGCAGCAAGGGGGCACACGTACCCCGAGTTTGGCTTGGGGTACGGTGTCGAATTCATGCCCGATTCAGGGTTCGTTGGTTAAATCATGATCTATGCTACATGTTAATTTTTATGAATTATGAACTTAGGATATAAATTAATTAATAACATGAGATATTAATTAAATCATGACTTAGGTTATTTTAATTATTAAATTAGCATGATATTAATTTAACCTAAGTATTTTATGTTATAAGTTATAATTAATTAATTATTTAAAACATGCCTATAATTAATTAATTTAGACATGACTTAGGTTATATTATTAATAATAATAATACACATTTTAACCTAAGTATCTTATTTCATTTTAATTAAAACATGCTACACTTTAATTAAAATGCTTAACCTATAGTTTAATTAAAATACATGAAATAATAATTAAACTATACACTATATCATATGACTTAAGAAATAAGCTTATAAACATTTAGACTTATATGTTAGCTTATGTAACCAGCTTAATTCTAAATATGGAAACTTCTATTTATAGAAACTTAATTAAATAAGGCAACTAATCTATTAATGGAAACCTTCTATATATGGAAATTTATCTATTTCAGGCAGCTAATCTAATCATGGAAACCTTCTATATATGGAAACTTATTTAATTAAGGCAACTGATCTATTTTTGGAAACTTTCTATTTTTGGAAACTTTCTATTTTTGGAAACTTTCTATTTTTGGTAATTTCTATTTTTGGAAACTTTCTATTTTTGGAAACTTTTTATTTTTGGAAACTTTCTATTTTTGGAAACCTGCTATTTTTGGAAAGTTACTTATTATTACACAGTAAGTATAATAATACATGAAATACCAGTAATACTTAATCAGATTAATCAAAATACAAGATAAACACAGTTTAAGGCTTTAAACAGTAAACCATGACCTAAAACATACAAAGTAAGCTAAGACGAGACATAAAACCCAGTACGTAATCAGTGAATCGATACTTATACACGTGTGTATTCATGTAGCGTTAGTGATCCAGAAGTAGGAGTCTTTCTTCCGTTCATTCACTGGACTTGAGGTACGGATTCCCGTCCTTTCAGTATGGACATTCTTTCCTTATTAGGATTTCCCCGTATGCAGCCAACTGTTTTCCCCAGTAATTGTTTTATTGTTTTGAACTGCTTATGTTTAATTAGCATAATCTATAGCCATATACAAGCATGACCAGTTTCACCTAGTTATGGAGGTACCATAACCATAACATTGGAGGCACCAATGTTATGACTTCCCCACGGCGGAGTGATTGCTCATGGCGTCCCTTTTCAGTTTTGGCCATATTATTATATCATGTGGGGCGTATGGGTGCATCCTAGTTACATGTTTTATTCAGTATATCATGGTGAATGTGGTGTGTGCCTTGCATCCTTCACAAGGAGTTGATCCCTCCTACCCAAACCAGTATATTAATTAGAGGCATCCCCTCTAATCAGCATGATAAGGTCACCCCTCCAAGTATTCATGCACGTGCCTTTTCATGACCTATATGGGCTATGGTATATATATGTTAAAACAGTTTTCATAAGATAAGCATAAGGCTTTTCAAACTATAAAACTAGTTTTCTTAATACTTAACCAGTTTTACTCAGAACTTAGTCTTCCGCTGTTATATGTTACATGCTTATCCTATTTCATGCTATATTGTACATCCGTGCACTGAGCGTCTTGCTCAGCCGTTTTCCTTTTCATGTTCCCAAAACGGCAGGTACTCAGGGACGCTCGTAGATCTCAAACGTACGTGCATATGGATTGGAAGCTTTACTGTCTTTCTTTACTTTATGCATTTCCTTTACTTTAATACAGTTTGCTATGGACATTGTTTCATCCTTTCCTTTACAGTATTTATGTTTGTGTGTGATGAGCTCTACTTTGGGGTTACCGATGTTTGATTCCGGTATTTCCCTTTTATGGTCAAATAATGCTTAGACATTTATCCTGGTATGCTTTGATGACACGCCATGATTATGCGTAAGATTCCATTTCCAAAATGGGGTGTTACAATTATGGTATCAGAGCCCAAGGTTTCGACCTGTAGGCTCTCAAATATGACCTGTGATTAGTGGGTAGTCACTACGGTCTTCCTAGAACTGACAGTTGTTTTCATGCATTCATCATTTTTAAGCATACATATACATGTCATTGTTACAGGGTTTTTGACTAAGTAATGGTTGGTACAGGACTGGCCCTATTTAGTCGCATGTGTTTTATCGAAACTTTTAGATTTGGGACCGACCCATAGGCGTCCCCTCGATATGTCTTTTGTTTTGAGTGAACTGACCAGAGGCGTTCACTCTCGAGCATCAAAAGTTTTCATAAAACTGCATCATGCATTCATACAAAGATTTTCTTGCATAAAATTTTTCTCGTGAAATTTTTGGTATAATTTTTTTTTTCATGTATATATATAAGTTATATTTTATGTTTGAACTGTTAATCATATGTTTTATGTTATACTGTCAGATGGTTCTCACACGCGAACAAGAGCAGCTCAATGCTGCAATTCAGGCTGTCATGCAAGCCTTACTTCCTCAACTGAGGAATGACATTCGTGCTGAAGTCCAAGCTGCCAACAATCAGCAGCACAATCAGCCACCTCCTCCTCCTCCCCCAGTGACACTAGCAGTGTGGTTGGAAAGATTCAACAAGCTTCGTCCTAGAGCTTTTGAAAAGACTGATAGCCCCAGCGATGCTGAAAGCTGGTTGACTCACATTGAGAAGATTTTCAATGCTATGGGATGTGACCCCGCATTCAAGGCGAGATTGGCATGCTACCGGTTTGAAGGCGATGTACTCAACTGGTGGCTAGCCTTGACGCAGTCAGAAGGAGGTGATGATTGGGTCGCTGGTTTGACATGGGCCCAATTCAAGGAGAGGGTGATGGAGCAGTTCTTTCCCAAGGCAGAGCAGGACAAACTCAAGCGAGAGTACCATGGGATACGTCAGAGAGCGGGCGAGAATAGCAACGAATTCATGCAGCGCTTTCTTCGCTTAGCTGGTTTTCTGGGAGCAGCAGCTGGTACTCCTGAGGAGCTGGCACACCACTTTAGGTGGGCACTTCGCACCTCGGTCGCGAACAATCTGGTATGTGCTACGTTTAATACAGTAGCACAAGTGGCCGACGCAGCAAGGAAGCTTGAGATGTTGCAGGAACGAGATGAGTTCGGGGAAGCTGAAAGACCCGACAAGAGGTAAACATTTCGTGATCTATCGATAACCAGACCGCATCCTATCATTACATGTTCTATAATCATCTCTTAAACTGTATCTTCCAGGCAGAAAACTGGGGACCGGTCTCAGCCGGCTACTCAGCAGCAGCCTAATCAGCCCAAAGGAAACGGTCACACTAACGACCTTTCTGTTATGGAAAGGCGCAACGGTAATGATAATTACCGTAACAATGCGGGACACTCCAACAACAGCAGGTCCTACTATTTACGCATCTTCTCATGATTTCATGTTATATCTCTCATGCTGACACTATATTAATCTCTACCAGGAACCACGGTAACGGGAAGGACCAGAACCACAGGGGTTCGCAGCCTAACCGTTCAGCTAACACTGGTGAACATCTTATGACGCATACGTCTTATACTCGTGCATATACTTTATTTTAAAACATTTTGTCATCAGCAGGCCCTCAGCAAGCAAGGACTCCTGCTGGAGGATTCAGTCATCCTCTTTGCAGTACTTGCCATCGCAGACACCCTGGCCCATGTCGTCGTGATTCTGACGCGTGCTACAAGTGCGGCCTCCCTGGCCATCGTATGAGAGATTGCCGTAAGGGTGAAATGGAGGGTACTTCGGGTCATGCTGATACTAAACCGCCTCCTACCACTGGGCGTGTCTACACGACATCGCGCGATCAGGCAAACAAATCTACAGGTACCATTACTGGAATTTTGTATATGTACGGCCAAGCTGCATGTGTACTGTTCGACACGGGTGCCACTCATTCAGTTATTTCCACTACTTATGCTAAGAACATCAGGACACTTCCCTTGCCTTTAGAAAATAAACTTACCATTTCCACGCCTTTGAGGGACTCTGTATTAATAACTCATGTATACAAGAGTCTTCCTCTAGAGTTTGACGATAAAGTTCGTGCAGTAGATGCACTTCCCCTAGACATGATTGAGTTCGATATGATTCTCGGCATGGACTGGCTATCCAAGCACCATGCTACCATAGACTGCCACTCATATCGGGTGATCTTCGGCGACATTAATGCACCAGAGTACATTCATAACGGGTTCATACCCGGACGGTCTGTACAAGTCATATCTACCTTGCAAGCACGTGCATTACTGTCACATGGCTGCGAGGGTTATCTAGCTACGGTTCACGACATGGATGCTGAATCCCCATCGATTCAGGATCAACCAGTAGTTTCGGAATTTCAAGACGTCTTCCCAGCTGAACTTCCAGGCATACCACCTGCACGAGAAGTGGAGTTCAATGTCGACCTTGTTCCAGGAGTTGAGCCAATCTCTAAGGCTCCGTATCGTATGGCTCCCATAGAGCTAAAAGAACTGAAGGAGCAACTGCAGGAACTTCTTGAACGAGGGTTCATTAGACCAAGCGCATCTCCATGGGGCGCACCGGTCTTGTTCGTTAAGAAGAAGGACGGCAGCATGCGACTTTGCATTGACTACCGTGAACTTAATAAGATTACCATCCGCAATAGATATCCACTGCCACGTATAGATGATCTGTTTGACCAACTTCAAGGAGCCAAACACTTCTCAAAGATCGATCTAAGGTCAGGCTACCATCAGCTAAGGGTTAAAGAGCAGGATATTGCCAAGACTGCTTTTCGTACCCGCTATGGCCATTATGAGTTTGTGGTCATGCCATTCGGCCTGACTAATGCTCCAGCAGTATTCATGGATCTGATGAACAGAATCTTCCATGAATTCCTTGATAAGTTTGTCATTGTATTCATCGATGACATCCTGATTTTCTCAAAGTCCACGGAGGAACACGAAGACCATCTCCGTACGGTACTACAGATTCTTCGTCAGAAGCAACTGTATGCGAAATTCTCCAAGTGTGAGTTCTGGTTAAACAAGGTGGCATTCTTAGGTCACATCGTATCAGCTGAAGGGATCACTATGGACCCAGCGAAGGTTGAGGCTATCACTAAATGGCCAAGACCAACGTCAGCGACTGAGGTCCGCAGTTTCTTAGGCTTAGCTGGATATTATCACAGATTCGTGGAGAACTTTTCCCGCCTGGCATTGCCTCTTACCAAACTGATGCGAAAAGGATAGAAATTCGTCTGGACGGAAGAACGAGAGAAGAGCTTCGAAGACCTAAAGCAGAAGTTGGTATCTGCACCTATTCTTACTCTCCCATATGGTACAAGTGGATTTCAGATCTATAGCGATGCATCGGGGATGGGACTGGGCTGTGTTCTCATGCAACATGGGAAAGTGATCGCGTATGCTTCACGGCAGCTTAAGCCCTATGAAGAAAACTATCCTACGCATGACCTGGAACTTGCTGCAGTGGTGTTCGCATTGAAAATATGGAGGCATTACTTATACGGAGAATCATGCGACATTTTCACGGATCACAAGAGCTTGAAGTATATCTTCACACAGCGAGAGTTGAACATGAGACAAAGGAGATGGTTGGAACTGTTGAAGGATTATGATATTAACCTACAGTATCATTCCAGGAAGGCTAATGTAGTAGCAGATGCACTCAGCAGAAAGTCCGGAATGATCAACGGCATTGAAATCAAGGAACAAAACATAAGAGACTTGGAGCGGCTAGACATCGAAATCATGGTACGTGGGCAGCACGGATACTGGGCGAATCTTAGAGTAGAACCTGAGTTACTGACTAGGATCAAGGAAGAGCAGAAGGATGATGGAGAGATTTGGGCGATAATTCAGAATTTGGAGAAGCAGACAGAATTCAGAATGGACGCAGACGGTATCGTTTGGCAGGGCACGAGACTTTGTGTTCCTGACAATCAAGAACTCCGGGAAGCATTGTTAGCTGAAGCTCACAGCTCCCCATTTTCTATACATCCTGGGTCGACAAAAATGTACCATGACATCAGACAGCACTTTTGGTGGAGTGGTATGAAACAGGATGTAGCCACTTTTGTCTCCAAATGTCTTACCTGCCAGCAGGTTAAGATTGAACATCAGCGATCGGGCGGTCTCCTTCAACCGTTGGATATTCCAGAGTGGAAGTGGGACAAAATCACCATGGATTTTGTTACCGGTCTTCCGCCTACCAAGAAGAAGCACGATGCTATTTGGGTCATTGTTGATCGACTCACCAAATCAGCTCATTTCTTACTGTGACAACCCTGGTTTTGAGGTTCGTCACTTAGTTTTATTTTGTGCTAGTTACGTGTCTTTACGTGTTTATGTGCTTATTGGTGTGTATAGATTGTGGTTTGGATATCGTTTTCGGTACGGGGTACCTTGTGAGTGAAACGATGTGTGATGATTTCATGTTCATGAGTTCACATGGTAGTGACTATGAAGTGAGATGGTGTTATTTAGTGGTTTTACGTATACGTATATGTATTATAGAAAATCGTATTTTTACGATTTACGGTTTAGTATTTTGAGGTCTCTGAAGAGGTATTTAGTCACGAGAATATTTTTCGGGATGGTTTTAAATCATTTAGGACTTAGTTATAAAGTTTATTTCAAAATTTGAGATTTTTTTTAAAAGTGTATATTTTACGACTTTTACGGTAAAACGCGTAAAAATTGACTAGTTTTACGGTTTTGAGGTTTTGGAGGTTTTAGGAGCTGAAATAAATTAAGGTAAATTAAGGTATTGTTAATAACATAATATTAAACAATAAAAAGAAAAAAAAACGAAATTTAATGGATATGGAAAGGGTATAGACGGTTGGAAAAGAAAAAAAAGGAAAGAAGGAAAAAAAGGAGAAAAAGGAAACATTGTATTGGGCTAGGATTAGTATGGTAATTATATAAAGACTTTTATTAACTAAAAACACATCATAATCCCCTGGAGATCAAGTTTAGGTCGAATTTAATGGAGAATATTAGGGTTCTTCATAAAATTTTGGGGTTTTCATAAATCAAAGGTAAATATTCAAATCCCTTTTTAATTTAATTGTTTTTATGTTTTGTTTAATCATCTTATGATGGAATTAGGTTAGAGTTTAATTTAAAAACAGTAAATTAATGTTATAATAATGAGGTTATAATGATTACATAAGTTAGGATTTGTAATTAGTGGGGTTAGGGTTAATTAATTAGTTTAATTTGATTAAATCCGTTTTTAAAAACTGGGCAGAATTTTGAGTCTATTGTTTTGATCATATCTCGAGTTCTAGTAACATTCAAGATGCGATCCAAGTATCCCTGAAAAGGTAAATGAAGTGGCTTTCTAATGCAAGAAACTAGAACTAAATTGGAGGTCGGGAAGTGGGTCAAAAACAGGTTACAACAGTCGGAGGTCAAAACAGTTTTGAATTCAGCCTGTTTTCTTTTTAAGTTTTAGGTTGTTTGGGGTACTTAGGGTTGCATTGGGATCTTCTCACGAACGTGAGAGATGGTTTATATATTGTAGTAAGTATCTGCACTTGGGCTAAGGTTGTGGTTTAGGGTAAGACCCCTTAATGGTAACAAACTTTTAGTACGTTTAAAATCATGAAATCTGGAATGACAAAAGTAGATATATGTATATCGGGGCCTTAACAGTAGCTTTAAGGTTATGGCAAGTGGGAGGTGTTAGCCAACATATGTAAGGGTATGAATATTCCTTTTACAGAAACCATGGGTATGTTTAAGTGGACGTTTGACTTAAAGTTTTGAGACCTAAAACTGGG
This sequence comes from Glebionis coronaria, assembly GCA_025667525.1. NCBI lineage: Eukaryota > Viridiplantae > Streptophyta > Magnoliopsida > Asterales > Asteraceae > Glebionis > Glebionis coronaria. The sequence continues at coordinate 573,115,075 of CM046876.1, forward strand.
ACTGTTTTGTGTAAAATTATGAACGGGATAGCTATTAAACTTAACCAAGTTAGGGACTTGTTAAGGAAGGGTAATGGGGTGATTAGAGCTTAACAATGAGGTAATTATACGGGAATAGACTAGATGTCCATCATAGGTTGATGAGCCATCTTAGTGATTGGTTCGTGTATTGATTTCGTATTTTTGGTTTGTTAGCTTGTTGCTAGTGCGAGGACTTATGAAGAAGCTATCAGGTGAGTTTCATAGTCCCATGTTTAATATTGAATTTGACTTCCAGATGGGATGGAAGAGACACTGTGTTGAGTGATTTTCTAAATTGATGCTGTGAATGTGTTTGTGATTTGAGATGGACTTGTGTGTACATTATGTGATTAACTGCTATGTGATTTTTGATTGTGTATGATTTGGATCGGGGGACACGTGCCGTCTCAGTTATTATGGTTTGACAAGGTAGTGGCCTTGTGGTTTGACAAGGTAGTGGCCTTGTGGTTTGACAAGGTAGTGGCCTTGTGGTTTGCCAAGGTAGGGGCCTTGGGATAGGTACATAGTGTGATCATCTATGGTACCATGATGTTGTTTGGCAAGGTAGGAGCCTTGGATTGGTTTGGTATGATTAATCTTGATTGATAGTTATTAATGCATATTTGTAGCACATTGTCCATATGTTATTGTGTTGATGGTTGTTATTCACAGCTTATAACTGATTTAGCGTTAGAGTCTAAACCTATGACTCTCACCAACTTTATGTTGACGTGTTTTAGTGTCTCTTTCAGGTGAGAATGTGGTTAAGCTTGAGGATAGAAGTGGCTAGACTTGGATGCCTTAGGATTGCATATAGAAGGAGATCCATGTTCCTTCTTAGCTTTGTTTGTTCATTTGTCTAGTGATACTGTTGGCACCTATATGTTTGTTTGTTTGTGTTATTTGTTTGTCTTGGGTAAGAGGTAGGACTGTTACCTACTTACCTAGACTCCTGCATTGTTGAGATATTGTCATGACATTTGTGTCACCATTTTATGACATTTCTTATATCATTTAGTTATCTCTATAGACACGCTATTGTTGTGATGATATCCATACGTCGTGCCCCATATTCCGCCATGGTGGGGTGTGACAGAATGGTATCAGAGACAATGGTTATAGAGAATTAGGTTGCCTAGTCGCGTAGCCTAGTCTATAGCTTAAGGGTCCCTGCATATAGGCGTCATAGGAGTATGTGTGCATTTTATAATAATTGATGTGTTTGGATGTTATTTATTGCGATGTTTTGACTAGTATGAATTGAACCGTAGTATGTTCATACTTAGTCACATGTTATTTTCTTTTCGGGTTTGTGACTAGTGCGGGTTGAACCATAATCGTCCACGCTAGTCACTGTTGTATTTTGCTTAAATTGTACGTTATAGTACATAATTTAGTACAAGGTAGTTTCTATCTTATATCGAGTTATCTTACATACCTGAGGTATGTTATTTTTCTTTTGATGTTTAAGTCATGTTCCCTAAGAATCGTGTGGTAGTTCGAGTTACTAGGAGTAGGTGGATAGGAAGGGTTTTAAGATGTTTCCACTCTTACGGGCAACATGACTTATAACTGATTATGTTTTCGTTTTGGATTTAGTCTAGACTGTTTTAGCTAGACTATGGATTTCTGTATTCCAAGAGTTTATTATGTTATTTTTATAGATGGAGTTTTGGACCTTATTGGTTATGTGGTTATGAGCTTATGTGAGTAGATAGATTTATGTGTTATATGTTGTATTGATTCTTATAAGTGTCATCATAGGAGGGAGTGCATTGGGGGAAGGGTAATTGTATAAGTATGGTGGCCAACATAGTTATACAAGTACCACAACTTCAATGGGTTCTCAAGTATGATTGCATGAAAGAGGGTTAGTACATGCTTGTATATGATGAGATGTGGATTTTGGGTATATTTATAATATATGGGTTTTTGTAACGGCTGCCTATGATATGGATACTGTTCTTTTTGTGTTATATGTTTTGGGTTATAGTTGCGTTGTGTGATTTTGGGGTCACACGATATGGTTTGGTTTTGGAGGTGGGCATTATGTCTTGTTGTGGTACGGTGAGATGGTGATTACTCGTATGGAAAAACGAGCGTATAAAGCGATTGATTGACTTACGTGTATGATAACGAGTATGTTTGGGGGATTCAATAGGTATACATATGCGGATGTATATATACTGATAGATGTTATGTTATGATTTATGGTCGTTCACTAGTTATTATAACTTGAACGTACCTTGTGTTTGTTCGTGTTTTATGGTGCTGGAGTTTGATGGAGTTTCAACGACGTTTTGAATCTTTTGAACTGTGTCTTGTAGCGTATTCTTTGAGTTCGTATTTCACGTGTACGTTTTAAAATGGTGTTCTTGGTTTTAAGTCTGTTGAAATAAATTGAGATTTCTTTTGGGATAATGAAATCTTTTAGGCCGAGTCTTACATTTCTTTTGATTGGTGTATGGAAAAAAAAGGGGACTTGGAAATCTACTATAGAGTTAGATAATTGGTGGTATTCGGTAAAATAAGGGTAAGGTGTTGGAGTCATGTTTGAAACAAGATGTAACATAAGTTTCTTTTTAATCAACACTTAATTATTTCAAATTCTAAAAGACTTTCTTTAAAATAAAGCGAAGTAAAATTTCTTTCTACTTACATAGGTTATATAGTTGGGTTTAACCGATCCACGTCATTTATAATTATAAATACAAGGTTAAATGGAGTTTATGAATATTTCACATACAATTATATCTTTCATTTAAAAGGATTGCATTGATCACTAAGTCTATTCTTTAGTTTTTAAAACAACTAGCATAAAACTGTTTTGGTCATAACTTGTTCGTTTCTAGAGCTTTTTGAGTGATTCAAAAGGCAAAAAAATTATGTACTCGGAACGTACTTTTCAAATATTCAGAATGTATAGTCATGGGAGGTCAGTGGACTGGTCGGAATTGTTGTACAAGTGTCGGGTCCAAGGTTGAGTTTTGAATAGTAGTTTATTTTTATGATTTGGGATGCACGGGATGCCTAGTCTTTGAATTGAGTTTGGAGTTCGTCAAGAGGGTTGTTTGTAGATGGTTTGAGTCACAAAGATGTGAGAGGTAATAATAAAAAGAAAAAAAAAAGATATATATTCTTTTGGAAAAGTCGATCTTTTGCACAGTTTAAATAATATGCCGCGGGGCGTAATATGTTTTGGTTGCCATTGGGTGTTTTCTTGGATTATTTTTCTTCGTTGTCATGGGTCGTTTTGAATTGACACATGTTTTGGGTTTGAGTTTTCTTTGGATTCTCGTGGTTTTTGATTTGTTTTAATTGGTGCACGTGAAATGTCGTTAGTTGTCCGTGGGTTTGATTCGTCGATCGTATCTAGTGGACTCAGGATGTAGTTTTGGTTTTGTATTGTTTGGGAGCGTTGAGGTAGTCATACGAAAGACTTGGTCGCGCCTACACGATTAAGTAGGTGGCCATGAGAGAACGGTCGGAATGCCCTTAATGGGAAAGGAAGAAGTTCGTAGACGAACAAATGAGAATATATGGTCTCTTTGGAGTACCAGGGAGAGGAATAGAGATTTGTATAACGTATGGATATTGGCACAAGTAACGCGCCATATAGAGTGGTTGGAAATTGCAAGGGATTCAGGATAAAGGTTGAGTTGCCTGGTAGTAAATGTGATGTGGAAGCGGTTGAGTGGTCTAATAAGAGGGAGTATTGGTCTTATAGAATACGTGTAGATTTTTCGCGAGTAGAACGAGGTAGAAATTTATTCGTATTGCTTCTAAGAAAGGGTGCAAGGAGGACATAGTTGAGATTGCTAAGGATGTTGTATGAACGCTTTGGGTTTACGGTTATGCATTTGGCTTCGCCAAAGCACTAGCGGTTTTTATGGTGTCAATGAACCAAGTGTGCATGAACGTGTATAAACGAGTTGTCATTGGGAGCATCGACATCTTGATCTACTCAAATCTAAGAAGGAGAGTGAGGCGAAGTATGTGTTGGTTTTGGAGAGGAATTATACGTGAGATTTTCAAGTGTGAGTTTTAGTATTAAGTCTACCATGATGAGTAGTTAGAGATGATGGCATATCATGGAACCAGCAAGGGGCGAAGTGAAGAAGGATGAGGAAGCATTTTGGAGGCTGAAGAGGTGGATTCGATAGTGAGCCGATCTTGGCATTATCGGAAGGGCTGGATGAATTCGCGAAGCATGACGATACGTGGAGCAAGGACTTGGACGCGTACGAGGACGACAAAGAAAGGCGATCGCTTATACGTTGCAGGAACTGAAGATTTGGAAGAACTGGATAGACTTAGTTAGTGGAGCTGGACTGTTATATCTGCCTAGAATGCTAGAGGCATTTGGTGTACGAGACGTGGAGTATGATCTATACGGATCATGAACGTCTCTAACACATATTCAATCATCTTGATTGAACATTTGGCAAAGGTGAGGGGTGGAGTTAAGTGATGAAAGAAAATTGCAAGGCCAAGTACCATCTCGGAAAGGCAAGCATGATTGATAAGACATGGAATAAGAAGAATGAAGTGAAGATGAGACGAACTTGAACTATAGGGATGACGTATTAGGGTGGTTTGGATGAAGGATGTAGGTTGCGCGAGTTGGTTTGTCTAAAGTAGTAAACGCGTCAACATGTATGTTGCGTGGCTTGGACAATCATGTGGAGAAAAGGGACGTAGACTATACTTCCTGCATAGATAGGAGTAGCTTAGAAAGGGGCTATGTAAGGATGAAGTTGGTGGAAGGGATACATAATGCGGTGGAGGAATAAGTACGACGAGAGTTGGGTAATAGTCGATAGACAGACTAATTCATCTCACATTTCAAGAGGAATGAGAAGTCACGTAGTTGAGAAGTTGGAAGGATTGCGTACAGATGTGATGGAATAGATGGTTTTGCGTAAAAGTTAGCCCGATATGTATGGAATGCCTTATGAGGGATTATGGCAAGGGAAGAAACGATGGGAAGCATCACATCGTGATGTATGGTATGTAGAAAAGGAGGAAACCACTAGATTTAGTGACAAAGTTATGTAGGGAAGTTTCACCCACAGTAACGGGTGGTACGTTTTGGTAAAATGGAAGAGTTGATGTAGAGTTTTGTAGGTCTATTTATGATCTTTGGAAAGATCGGACCATTAGCTTATGAGCATAGAATTACCCGGGGGGAAATGAGTTGTATACATGATACATTTCATGTATTAAGATTGGTAAAGGTTGTTTGAGAATGCATTTTGCATGTACGGTTATTCGGGACTTGTATTAATAAGAGTCTTCGTTTATATCAAAGAATCATCGGTGAGATTTATTGACTGTGAGGTCAAGAGTTTGGCAATGAGTTTAATTATTTTTGGTTTGTATATGTGGTATTTTGAAACTTGAACTAAAGTTCACGTGGAAATGAGGGGAGTTCGTTTAGAACAAGTATCCTCATGTGATTTGTTGTTTGTGTGTTTGATCCTAAGGAGTAAATCTCGGGACGAGATTTCTATTAGGAGGGAGTGATGTGACAACCCTGGTTTTGAGGTTCGCCACTTAGTTTTATTTTGTGCTAGTTACGTGTCTTTACGTGTTTATGTGCTTATTGGTGTGTATAGATTGTGGTTTGGATATCGTTTTCGGTACGGGGTACCTTGTGAGTGAAACGATGTGTGATGATTTCATGTTCATGAGTTCACATGGTAGTGACTATGAAGTGAGATGGTGTTATTTAGTGGTTTTACGTATACGTATATGTATTATAGAAAATCGTATTTTTACGATTTACGGTTTAGTATTTTGAGGTCTCTGAAGAGGTATTTAGTCACGAGAATATTTTTCGGGATGGTTTTAAATCATTTAGGACTTAGTTATAAAGTTTATTTCAAAATTTGAGATTTTTTTTAAAAGTGTATATTTTACGACTTTTACGGTAAAACGCGTAAAAATTGACTAGTTTTACGGTTTTGAGGTTTTGGAGGTTTTAGGAGCTGAAATAAATTAAGGTAAATTAAGGTATTGTTAATAACATAATATTAAACAATAAAAAGAAAAAAAAACGAAATTTAATGGATATGGAAAGGGTATAGACGGTTGGAAAAGAAAAAAAAGGAAAGAAGGAAAAAAAGGAGAAAAAGGAAACATTGTATTGGGCTAGGATTAGTATGGTAATTATATAAAGACTTTTATTAACTAAAAACACATCATAATCCCCTGGAGATCAAGTTTAGGTCGAATTTAATGGAGAATATTAGGGTTCTTCATAAAATTTTGGGGTTTTCATAAATCAAAGGTAAATATTCAAATCCCTTTTTAATTTAATTGTTTTTATGTTTTGTTTAATCATCTTATGATGGAATTAGGTTAGAGTTTAATTTAAAAACAGTAAATTAATGTTATAATAATGAGGTTATAATGATTACATAAGTTAGGATTTGTAATTAGTGGGGTTAGGGTTAATTAATTAGTTTAATTTGATTAAATCCGTTTTTAAAAACTGGGCAGAATTTTGAGTCTATTGTTTTGATCATATCTCGAGTTCTAGTAACATTCAAGATGCGATCCAAGTATCCCTGAAAAGGTAAATGAAGTGGCTTTCTAATGCAAGAAACTAGAACTAAATTGGAGGTCGGGAAGTGGGTCAAAAACAGGTTACAACAGTCGGAGGTCAAAACAGTTTTGAATTCAGCCTGTTTTCTTTTTAAGTTTTAGGTTGTTTGGGGTACTTAGGGTTGCATTGGGATCTTCTCACGAACGTGAGAGATGGTTTATATATTGTAGTAAGTATCTGCACTTGGGCTAAGGTTGTGGTTTAGGGTAAGACCCCTTAATGGTAACAAACTTTTAGTACGTTTAAAATCATGAAATCTGGAATGACAAAAGTAGATATATGTATATCGGGGCCTTAACAGTAGCTTTAAGGTTAGGGCAAGTGGGAGGTGTTAGCCAACATATGTAAGGGTATGAATATTCCTTTTACAGAAACCATGGGTATGTTTAAGTGGACGTTTGACTTAAAGTTTTGAGACCTAAAACTGGGACTGTTTTGTGTAAAATTATGAACGGGATAGCTATTAAACTTAACCAAGTTAGGGACTTGTTAAGGAAGGGTAATGGGGTGATTAGAGCTTAACAATGAGGTAATTATACGGGAATAGACTAGATGTCCATCATAGGTTGATGAGCCATCTTAGTGATTGGTTCGTGTATTGATTTCGTATTTTTGGTTTGTTAGCTTGTTGCTAGTGCGAGGACTTATGAAGAAGCTATCAGGTGAGTTTCATAGTCCCATGTTTAATATTGAATTTGACTTCCAGATGGGATGGAAGAGACACTGTGTTGAGTGATTTTCTAAATTGATGCTGTGAATGTGTTTGTGATTTGAGATGGACTTGTGTGTACATTATGTGATTAACTGCTATGTGATTTTTGATTGTGTATGATTTGGATCGGGGGACACGTGCCGTCTCAGTTATTATGGTTTGACAAGGTAGTGGCCTTGTGGTTTGACAAGGTAGTGGCCTTGTGGTTTGACAAGGTAGTGGCCTTGTGGTTTGCCAAGGTAGGGGCCTTGGGATAGGTACATAGTGTGATCATCTATGGTACCATGATGTTGTTTGGCAAGGTAGGAGCCTTGGATTGGTTTGGTATGATTAATCTTGATTGATAGTTATTAATGCATATTTGTAGCACATTGTCCATATGTTATTGTGTTGATGGTTGTTATTCACAGCTTATAACTGATTTAGCGTTAGAGTCTAAACCTATGACTCTCACCAACTTTATGTTGACGTGTTTTAGTGTCTCTTTCAGGTGAGAATGTGGTTAAGCTTGAGGATAGAAGTGGCTAGACTTGGATGCCTTAGGATTGCATATAGAAGGAGATCCCTGTTCCTTCTTAGCTTTGTTTGTTCATTTGTCTAGTGATACTGTTGGCACCTATATGTTTGTTTGTTTGTGTTATTTGTTTGTCTTGGGTAAGAGGTAGGACTGTTACCTACTTACCTAGACTCCTGTATTGTTGAGATATTGTCATGACATTTGTGTCACCATTTTATGACATTTCTTATATCATTTAGTTATCTCTATAGACACGCTATTGTTGTGATGATATCCATACGTCGTGCCCCATATTCCGCCATGGTGGGGTGTGACACTTACCGATACGCAAGGAAGATCCGGTAAGTAAACTCGCAGATACTTACAGAAGGGAGATCATGAGACTCCACGGTACTCCCTCCAGCATCGTCTCAGACAGAGATCCTCGTTTCACGTCGTGATTCTGGAAAGGTTTGCAAAAAGCTTGGGGTACACAACTTAAGCTGAGTACGGCCTTTCATCCTCAAACGGACGGACAGTCGGAGCGAACAATTCAGACATTGGAAGATATGTTAAGGTCGTGTGCGTTGGAATGGACAGGTGATTGGGACGATTACATCTGTTTGGTCGAGTTTGCATACAACAACAGCTGGCACGCAAGTATCAAATGTGCTCCTTTCGAAATGTTGTATGGCAGAAAGTGTCGCGCTCCAACTTGCTGGGATCAAGTGGGAGAGCGAACACTCGAAGGACCAGAGATTATAGAAATGACCAATGAGAAGATCGAAGTAGCTAAGCAGAAGCTGCAGGAAGCACGGTCACGTCAGAAGAGTTACGCCGATAAGCATCGTAGGGACATACATTTTAATGTGGGAGATCACGTCTTCCTCAAGGTTTCGCCGGCACGTGGTGTTAAACGCTTCGGGATCAAAGGAAAACTCAGTCCTCGTTTCATCGGACTTTTTGATATCATTGAACGAATCGGTGAAGTATATTACCGATTGGCGTTACCTCCTCAGCTTTCACACGTGCATAACGTGTTCCATGTGTCCTTACTCAGAGGGTACAAGTATCATCCCCTTCACATGGTTCAGTATCCACTGGAACAGATACGTGAAGATCTCACTTTTATAGAAGAACCCGAACGAGTGCTCGACAGGCAAGAACGAGTCATGAGAAGGAAGACGATTCCATTCGTCAAAATTCTTTGGAGGGACCATACCGAGCGGGAAGCCACTTGGGAAACAGAGGAGTCTATCCGGGCTTCTTACCCTCACTTCATATTTTGAGTTCGGGTATGTTACTTCTTTCCAGTTTACTTTATCTATAATTCGGGGACGAATTATTCTTTTTAGGGGGAAGAATTGTAAAACTCGCATGCTTTTACCATGAATAGTGCCCTTAAGATCGTACGTCCTAGATTAAAACTTACCTTATTTAGTATTGATCACATTCATGTGCTAATAGTCAAGCAAGTGCATACGTGTATGACATGATAAGTATCGATTACGTACGAACTCATGATAAACAGTTAATAAATATGTCACGTGAACATAATTAAATCATGATCACCATTTAAAATACGAACTAGAATAATTACGTAAATAAATATAATATAATTACGAGCGTTAAGATTACGATAAACGACATGATAAAATAAACAGAAACACTTTAAACACGAACACGTTTAACCACGAACGAACACGAAACATCAGGACACGAGAAAGGTACGGGTAACCCATGTGGGGCCCCATACCCACGGCACAACAACAAGAAATGGGCTAAGCCCATCAAGTTTACATAAAAGGGGGGGTAAAGAGTAAAAACTATTTTTCATTTTCACTTTTCAAGAAAGTAAACATAAAACCCTAAAAGATTTTCTCCTCCTCCTCCTTGCTCTCTCTTGTGCCGCCACCTATAACACCACCATAGGAGGGTGTTGTTGATTTTTGACATTAAAAACAAGTGCTAGAAACCGTGTTTGTTCATCCCCTTTCAAGCTACGTATTGGTATATCATTCTAAACCCTTATTTTTAATTCTTTTTAATCTTTGATTATTTTCATGAACATGTTATTATTATTCTTATTAAAACATGATAATTAAACATTGATCTAACATGTTTTGGGGTAAATTAAAATCAAAGAATGATATAAAAAGGGTGTTTGTTTTAGCCGCCTAGCAAAACAAACCCGAGGGGGGTTTGGTTTGCTTATTGCCGCCACCACCAAGACCATTTTTGGTCTTGGTTGGTGCTTGTGGGACCCACGGCAGCAAGGGGGCACACGTACCCCGAGTTTGGCTCGGGGTACGGTGTCGAATTCATGCCCGATTCAGGGTTCGTTGGTTAAATCATGATCTATGCTACATGTTAATTTTTATGAATTATGAACTTAGGATATAAATTAATTAATAACATGAGATATTATTTAAATCATGACTTAGGTTATTTTAATTATTAAATTAGCATGATATTAATTTAACCTAAGTATTTTATGTTATAAGTTATAATTAATTAATTATTTAAAACATGCCTATAATTAATTAATTTAGACATGACTTAGGTTATATTATTAATAATAATAATACACATTTTAACCTAAGTATCTTATTTCATTTTAATTAAAACATGCTACACTTTAATTAAAATGCTTAACCTATAGTTTAATTAAAATACATGAAATAATAATTAAACTATACACTATATCATATGACTTAAGAAATAAGCTTATAAACATTTAGACTTATATGTTAGCTTATGTAACCAGCTTAATTCTAAATATGGAAACTTCTATTTATAGAAACTTAATTAAATAAGGCAACTAATCTATTAATGGAAACCTTCTATATATGGAAATTTATCTATTTCAGGCAGCTAATCTAATCATGGAAACCTTCTATATATGGAAACTTATTTAATTAAGGCAGTTGATCTATTTTTGGAAACTTTCTATTTTTGGAAACTTTCTATTTTTGGAAACTTTCTATTTTTGGAAACTTTCTATTTTTGGTAACTTTCTATTTTTGGAAACTTTCTATTTTTGGAAACTTTCTATTTTTGGAAACTTTCTATTTTTGGAAACCTGCTATTTTTGGAAAGTTACTTATTATTACACAGTAAGTATAATAATACATGAAATACCAGTAATACTTAATCAGATTAATCAAAATACAAGATAAACACAGTTTAAGGCTTTAAACAGTAAACCATGACCTAAAACATACAAAGTAAGCTAAGACGAGACATAAAACCCAGTACGTAATCAGTGAATCGATACTTATACACGTGTGTATTCATGTAGCGTTAGTGATCCAGAAGTAGGAGTCTTTCTTCCGTTCATTCACTGGACTTGAGGTACGGATTCCCGTCCTTTCAGTATGGACATTCTTTCCTTATTAGGATTTCCCCGTATGCAGCCAACTGTTTTCCCCAGTAATTGTTTTATTGTTTTGAACTGCTTATGTTTAATTAGCATAATCTATAGCCATATACAAGCATGACCAGTTTCACCTAGTTATGGAGGTACCATAACCATAACATTGGAGGCACCAATGTTATGACTTCCCCACGGCGGAGTGATTGCTCGTGGCGTCCCTTTTCAGTTTTGGCCATATTATTATATCATGTGGGGCGTATGGGTGCATCCTAGTTACATGTTTTATTCAGTATATCATGGTGAATGTGGTGTGTGCCTTGCATCCTTCACAAGGAGTTGATCCCTCCTACCCAAACCAGTATATTAATTAGAGGCATCCCCTCTAATCAGCATGATGAGGTCACCCCTCCAAGTATTCATGCACGTGACCTTTTCATGACCTATATGGGCTATGGTATATTTATGTTAAAACAGTTTTCATAAGATAAACATAAGGTTTTTCAAACTATAAAACCAGTTTTCTTAATACTTAACCAGTTTTACTCAGAACTTAGTCTTCCGCTGTTATATGTTACATGCTTATCCTATTTCATGCTATATTGTACATCCGTGCACTGAGCGTCTTGCTCAGCCGTTTTCCTTTTCATGTTCCCAAAACGGCAGGTACTCAGGGACGCTCGTAGATCTCAAACGTACGTGCATATGGATTGGAAGCTTTACTGTCTTTCTTTACTTTATGCATTTCCTTTACTTTAATACAGTTTGCTATGGACATTGTTTCGTCCTTTCCTTTACAGTATTTATGTTTGTGTGTGATGAGCTCTACTTTGGGGTTACCGATGTTTGATTCCGGTATTTCCCTTTTATGGTCAAATAATGCTTAGACATTTATCCTTGTATGCTTTGATGACACGCCATGATTATGCGTAAGATTCCATTTCCAAAATGGGGTGTTACATCTAGTATGGAGATCGTCAGGGACCAAAGTCGCAAGACTCTGACAGTGTCACAATACGAGTACGTTTCTAAAGTTTTAAACAAGTTTAGAATAGACAATGGGAAATCGGTATAGATGCCATTGGGTGGGCACTTCAAGCTGCTGTTAAAGGATTTCCCGGATAGGGATTGTGATGATCAAACGATGAGTGGGGTGCCTTATTCAATAGCAGTTGGGAGCTTAATGTACTTGATGGTGTGCACAGGCCAGACATATCGTATGTAGTAAGTGTAGTTAGTAGATATTTGGAGAATCCGGGTAAACTTCATCAGGAAGCAATGAAATGGATCATGAAATATTTGCAGGGCACTATAAATGTGGGTTTAGTGTATGTGACAAATCGTGGCAACCATGTGGACGTAACAGACTTTGTTGATTCAGACTACGCTAAGGTTTCGGATAAAGGTAGGTCTCTCACAAGGCCGGTCCTGAGATTTTTGATGCCCTGGGCGAACTGGTAAAATTATACCCCGACTAAAATAACGTAAACGAACAACTAGCGAGATTTGGTCACGACTTGTAAGATTTTTTACGCCAAAGGGAATGGTCAAAATATGTCCCTGCTAAATGAGGTATAAACAAAGCAAAAAATAATATAAAGTCCGAATAAAATAACCATTTTCATTGAAATAAGTAGGGATGAATGGATGATACCTCAAAATGAATCAAACTTGACACTTGTTTGTTTTTTCTTCTTTTTTGACGTGTAAAAACATTTAGCGATTCCTTTATTTTATCACGAATAAAGTTTTAATTTTTAATTTCCAGACAATTATACATTCAAATGCACAAATTATACACTCAGACGATTATCAATCACGAGGTATTTTCATCAACGTTATCTCGACTATTTCCGCCTTTAGATTTTGCTTTGTATATTTTTTTTGGTCAGTCATCGTAATAAGTATTCGCTTTACATTTTGATCGCGATCAACTAAAAGAGATTTGATATAGGTTTTCTTTGATTTGTGTATTTTCAAAATAAATAGTTATTCTAAAAGTAAGTGAACATAAATTATATGGGCAATTTCATATATATTACTTTATTTTTAAAATCAATTTCATATATATATATATAAACAATTAAATATGCTTAAAAATTATTTTATATTATCCATTTAATAGTTGCATTTTAGATATATATAAATTGATTTTCAAAATAAAATTATATATGAAATTAATCCTAAATTATACTGTAAGAAATTACTCAATTACTCAAAAACGTTTGAAGAATGAAATAGTACTTTGATCTCTAATCTTCTATGCAAAAGTTTTGTTTCCAGTAAGTAGAAAAACTACAAAAATGAAGTCTTCTTTTAGTGTAATAAGTGAAAACTAAAAATTGAGAAATATATTAAAGTTGGGTTCAAAAAGCCGCTCTATTTACACATCACGTGACTACCTCACGACAAAACAAATATCATTTGTTTTCTTCTCTTTCTTGTTTTTCGTCTTCCTCAATACCCCCAAACTGAACTTGTTTGTGTTCATTCATATTCAGCTTTAAATTCCTTCAATTTATAAATGTTCTTATATATACAAATCAAAAAAACATGCCCCTGCTTGTGTGATGCCCTAGGCGGTCGCCCTGACTGACCATAGCTAGATCCGGGCCTGGTCTCTCACTGGTTACAAATTTTAGTACACGGATGTATTGCAAGCTAAAAGGAAATTCTACAACACTTGGTGGCTCTTTCAACTACAAAAGCGGAGTATATGGCCCTTATGGAGGCTGTAAAAGAAGTTATTTGGCTAAGGGGAGTCTTGGAAGAGTTTGTCATGAAACTTAACGTTGTGGCAGTTAATTGTGATAATCAGGACGCGATTCAATTATCGCGGAATCATGTTTTACATGAAAGGACTAAGCACATCAATGTGCGCTATCACTTTATCAAAGAAGTCTTGGAAGTGAGTACGGTCGAAGTTCTGAAGGTGGCAACTAAACACAATGTTGCAGATGCCTTGACGAAGGTGGTATCTAGACGTAAATTACAATACTACTTGAAGTTGTTGAGTGTTAGGATAGGCTAATACAAGTCTGAGGTGGAAATTGTTATGCTATAGTCTTTATTAGCCTACCTCGATCCCTAGGGGTTAAGTGTCGAGTTCACTAAATAGCTAAGTGAAAGTTTATGGACTTATATTTAATAGTCGTGTATTAGGATCGAACTCGAGACTACAGGATTGCACACAATACGTATAGAGTTAATTTATTTAATAAGTATACTTATATGTTTATTAAATTAAATCGAGCTATAACTTTAACGAACGTTAAGTATTAAGAGTTAAGGTTTAACGGTCGTTGTGGAATAAAATAGAAGAGGAAATAAGGCTCCAGAACACCCTTTAGGGGATGTCGACCGTCGGTTATACACAAGGGGGGGAGAAAAGATTTCTTGCCTTCTTTGTTTATCTTGGGGACCAAGTTTTCTAGGCCTATATAAACACCCCTTAAGCCTTCATAATTTTTATCCCTCTCCACTCTTTCTCTCTTGCGATCGCCGGCCAAACACACCCTTAGGGTTCTTTGGTTTTCGATTTAGCTTATAATAAAGTCCTAGCCCCTCTCTAGGGTTGTTGGGTTGATTTTACACTAGACGTTGAAGCTCGGTTTACACGTACTAGCATTACGGTTAACTCGTCGTAATACGTGTGTACAAGAACGTAATATAGTCTTACTTTAGACTATATCTTGGTGATTCGATATAAACCCTAATTCGATGAATTTATTCTTGTTCGTGGGAATTGCTTTGCAAAAGGTATGTAACCCTAATTCGATTAATTATAATTGTGTTATTATGATATTGTTAAATTGTTTCCGCTATATGTGCTTTGATCTTTGTTAGGGTTTTAATAATTGTTATAAACTATATAAACCTTCAGTGGCATTGAGAGCCGTTTTAACATGTTATATCAAAAATCTAAATTTTTTAACTACTAATTGTTTTGAGTTAAAAGTTTTATAGTTTTCTTAAAAATTTAAGGTTTTGTTTTTTTTTAATATTCGGTTTGGCCGAATTTTTTATAAATTTTTTTTGAAACCCTAAATTGCATGTTGTATGATTTTAGATGAAATTGCATGATTAATTGTTATGTCATGTAGATTATTGGCTACGATCCCTAGAGATTTAATTGTTAAGAGATGTGGGTGGATACATGATGAACATGCATGTTTTTTCATGGATCATAAAAATTGAATGTGCTACGTGTTTTATTTTGTTTCAATAAATCTAGAATTAGGGAAGACTTTTTATGAACATAAAAATCCTAAATTTTAAACTTATTGAATAAAATCATATGCATGCGGCTATTTGATTTATTTATTGCACATATAAATTGTTATTACGTGTTTATGATTTTTTTTGTACCTTATTATTTTCATGCATTTTTAATTGTATGTTGTAAACAATGGGTAATTTTTTTAAGAAAAATAATATGGACTAAATCATATTAAAATTAAGATTTGTTTTGAGATCTAAATTACATAGAATTACGCTGATTGGTGATTTGCAATAATAATTTAACGGCCTACTCCTTTTGACAAACTATAAAGTGGGTATAACGCGTTGCTGGTCATGTACCCTTCTAAAGAAGGAGGTTACGCCATTGTCGTTGACCAAATTCCCAGCTTGCCTGTGCGTCAAACTGAAATTACTTACGACTATTATTTGCATTATACCTTAAGGTTGATTTACCGCAAATTCACATCCGAAACACAATGAATAAGGTTATTACTTTGTGCTTTAGCCGAGTTCTAGAAAAAGTATGTTGTGAATAGTTGTGGGTAAAATCATTAATTGGTTTTAACCAATACCTCAACATAATATATGTAGAAATTTAGTCTCGTGAATTTTTTTACTAAATATATTATTAAACTTATGATATGGAGATGTATGCATGCTTCTCCATACATTGATTATGACATCAAATTTATACCCTTTAAATTTAAGTCGAATGCCATCTAATTGACGGACACTTGAAGTTACAATGTCGTCATATGAGATTTTGGACAATGTTGTGATGGAAAGAAAACTTTTCATAGAATGAGAATTCGCATGATAAGTTTTACGTTCTTTATATTAGACGACTTAATTAAGTTACTCAGTGAGATCTAGAAATTTAAGGCATACAGAGGGGATGAAACATGTTTACAATGCAAAACGGTTTTTTTGGCAATGTAAATCCCTAAAATATCTAGAAATTGCAAATTGTTTGTCAATTGAATTGTTCGACAATATGTTGAATACGTTCATTACTAGCAGATCGACTAATGTAATGGATTTATGTCAATATAGGTTCTAGGTTCAAGGGAAATACTATGGTTAATTAATTTACCGGGGTAATTTTATTTTCTTGAAAGTATTTATCGAAAATACTAATATTTTAACTTATTTCTGTAGAAATGGCTCAACCCGACAATAAAATTTTTAAGTACTGCGTTCAAAACGTTTTTTGATTGTCCAGAACTTACTGGCCCAAACATCAATGATTGTTATCCCTCCCTAAGAATTGTTCTGAGAGTAGCGAGTACTATTGATTACTTGTCCACGGCCGACCTTGCTGAAGGAGCTTCGGATGCCGAAAGGCTCGCACATCGTGTGGAACTAAAGAAGCACTCTGATGTGGCTTGTTTGATGCTTGGGAAAATGTCACCTTATGCTACAAAAGAAGTTTGATCTTTATCCTCCCATGCGCATGCTTGAAGAACTCAAGGCTATGTTTGAGAAGCCCCAAGCTGTGGAGATCTACGATTTAGTAGATGCTTTGCATAAATGTAAGCAATCCCCTGGGAAATCCGTAAGTGCACACTATATGGAAATGAGAGGTTACATGGAATATCTCATTTCACTTGGGAAACCCTATGATAATGATATGGCTATTAACTTGATCAATAGGCCCCTTAACAAGAACTTTAATGATTTTGTTAGGAACTATAATATGCATTTCACGGGGAAGACAGTAAATGATTTGCATGCAATGCTCATTGACTATGAAAAAGGGTTAAAGGATAAGGAGTCTACCTCTACTCCTCAAGTACTTAACATACAAAAGGGTAGAGTGACTAAGCCAAAATTGCAAGTGAACAAAAAGATGAAAGGTAAAGGCAAAGGTGATAAATGCAAGCAAGTTGCGACTAATAAAAAGCCTAAGCCGAACTTTGATAAGAAGAATCAATCTCAAAAGGATTAGACTTGTCACCATTGCGGCGCCAATGGTCACTGAAAGAGGAGTTGTCCTCTTTACCTCGATGAGTTGCGATAAGTTAAGCGAAAGAAGTCTGAGTTAAGTGCTGCAACTTCAGGTAACTTGTTTATGATTGAATTATTTAATCTAACATACAAGTTAAATTCCTGGGTATATGATACGGGATGCGGTATTAACATTTGTAATACGCTTCAAGGGTTTCAGCTGGAAAAGAAGCTATCCCATAGGGAGCAATATCTACAAGTGGGCAATAGAGCACAAACAGTTGTTGAAGCTATATGAACGTTTAATTTAGTTTTACCTTCGGGTTTAGTACTGATTTTAAACAATTGTCATTATGCACCTTCTATTGTTAGAGGTGTCATTTCCTTTTCTTGTTTGTTAGATCTTGGATTTATTCACACTATTGATAATAATGGAGTTTCTGTTTTCAAATATGGTATTTTTTTATTTTAATGCAATTGTTGTGAACGGTGTGTTTGAAATTGACATACATGATAATGATTCTAAGTATAATAATAATTATGTCTTTAGTATGAATAAGAAGAGAAAGTTAGACAAGAACTCTTCTTATCTTTGGCATTGTAGACTTGCCCATATTGAGAAGACTCGCATACAAAAGCTTCAACGTGAAGGTCTTTTGGAAAATATCAATGATGAATCATTTGATAAATGTGAGTCTTATGTCTCTAGAAAGATGACCAAGAAACCTTTTAATAGCAATATTGAAAGGGCTACTGATCTACTTGGTTTAATACACACCGATGTGTGTGGACCGCTTAGACATGTGTCAAGGAAAGGTGCTAGCTACTTCTTAACATTTACGGATGATTATAGCCGTTATGGTTATGTTTATTTACTTAAGTATAAACATGAGGTATTTGAAACATTCATAGTGTTTAAAGCAGAAGAAGAATTGCAACTAGGAAAGAAGATCAAAGCTCTTCGATCTGATAGAGGTGGTGAGTACTTAAGTCAAGAGTTTAAAGATTATCTAAGTGAGAACGGAATTGTTCAGAATCTTACTTCTCATTATACTCCACAACAAAATGGTGTATCCGAAAGGAGAAATCATACACTATTAGATATGGTGCGATCTATGTTTAATCTTACAACTTTGCCATTTTCCTTTTGGGACTATGTCTTAGAATCTACGGTTCGTATTTTAAATATGGTTCCCACGAAGAAGGTAAATAAGACACCATATGAACTATGGCATGACAAAAAGCCATACTTGTCTTATTTAAAGGTCTAGGGTTGCGAGGTGTATGTGAAACGTGACTCGGGTGATAAACTCCAACAAACGATCTGTGAAATGTATCTTTGTAGGATACTCTAAGGAAACTATAGGTTACTACTTTTATTATCCACCTGAGAACAAATTTATTGTTGCTAGGTATGGAGACTTCCTTGAAAGTGCTCTTGTAAATTAAGAATTCAGTGGGAGAAATTGTGATCTAGAAGAGAGTCATATGAATACATTGCCTTCTAAAAATACTAGCGAAATAATTTCTATAGAACCAAAATGTCTTGGAGTTCCACCGGAAATAATTCCTCTACGTAGGTCTGAAAGGACAATACGTGCACCAAGCTAACTATGTCTTAACATAGAGGATAATGATGAAGAAGTTGGGGATCTTGGAGAACCTGCTAATTATAAATCCGCGATGCTTGATCCTGAAAATGATAAGTGGATGGTTGCTATGAATGAGGAAATGAAATCCATGAAAGTTAATGAGGTTTAGATTCTTGTAGATCCACCACCAAATGCTAAAGTAGTGAGACATAAGTGGATATACAAGAAGAAAACTGACATGGATGTCAAAACACAATCCTATAAAGCTCGTTTAGTAGCTAAAGGTTTTACTCAAACTTTTGGCGTAGACTACGAGGAGACGTTTTCTCCTGTAGCAGACTTAAGAGCTATTAGGATTCTCATAGCTAGAGCAACATACTATGACTATGAGATATGGCAAATGGATGTTAAAACTGCCTTCTTGAACGGTCGCTTAGATGAAGATATCTATATGCAACAACCAGAAGGGTATGTTGATCCTAAATACCCAAAACGCGTGTGTAAACTTCAAAGATCTATTTATGGTTTGAAGCAAGCATCACATTAATGGAATAAACGATTTGATGAAGAAATCAAGAAGTTTGGATTCATTCAAAATCATGATGAGCCATGAGTATATCGCAAAGCTAGTGGGAGTGATGTAGTATTCCTAATCTTATATGTTGATGACATATTAATCATGGGAAGTAACATTCCAAGACTTAAAGAAGTTAAGGATTATATTGGTAAATGTTTTTCTATGAAAGATTTAGGAGAAGCTGCATACATTATGGGAATCAAAATCTATTGAGATAGGAGTAGACGGTTAATTGATCTTAGTTAAGATGCTTATATTGGAAAAATATTGAAGAAGTATAATATGCATAATTCCAAGAAAGGTTTTCAACCTATGGAAGTTAAGCATAATCTAAGTCATGAGATGGATGCATCTACTCTTGAAGAGGAGGCTTACATGCGAAAGGTGCCTTATGCTTCAGCTGTATGATCTATTATGTATGTTGTAAGATGCACAAGGCCTGATGTGGCGTTTGCTCAGAACTTGGTTAGTCGTTACCAATAGAATCCAGGGAAGCTCCACTAGACTGTTGTTAAACATATTCTAAAGTATTTAAGGAGTACGAAAGATATGTTTTTGGTATTTGGGGGAAAACCAGACACAAAACTGAATGTAACAGGTTTATGTGATGCGTCCTGTGATAAAGACGATACAAAGTCTCATACGAGTTATGTGTTTTTTTATCAATAGAGGAGCAGTTGACCGGAAGAGCAAGAAGCAGACAACTATTGCAATGGATGCTACTAAATGTGAGTACATGGTTGCTTCAGAAGCTACAATGGAAGCTATTTGGATTAGGAAGTTTATTGAAGATCTTGGAGTGATGCCTTTAATCAAAGAACCTATTGATATGTATTGTGACAATTCTGCTGCAATCATATTCGCCAATGATTCTGGAATCATGAAAGGCGCCAGATACTTTAAGCGTAGATATCACTACGTTCTAGAACAAGTTGAAGCTCGTGAAATCAAATTATTAAAAGTTCGCACAGATGATAACGTAGCTGGTCCTTTAACTAAGGCGTTGCCTGGAGGAAAGGTTATTGAACATGCCAAAAGCATTGGGCTTCAATTAGCTAGCGATTTCGTGCAATAAATATGTGATTAGTATTTAGATAAATGATACATTATTATTTAATGAAATAAAGTTTAAGTTACGTTTATTTTTGTTATTAATTTTTGTATCCTATTTTACATGTTTTAATCCATGAATGTTATTGTATTCTAAATGTCCGTAGTCAATTTATTAATATGGGAGTATTATTAAATTAAGACAAATCAAAATTGCGATAGAGTATACTTGAAAGTATATTGATCGATTTTGGATGATATTCGATGAATCGAATATTGGACTTATCCCAACTATATGATTATACTTTATGAATCTTTGTCGTTAAGTATATCATAAATAGTTATCCTCAGACCTGAAATACTAGGAAATTGTCATGGATCTAGTGCATCTGTGTGAATAATCTAACGCTAAACGTAACTGGTAGCTATAAGGGTTATTTTCAGAAGTGTTGCAAAATCCATAGATTTTGCTTGTAGTCAATATGGAATTTATTCCTCCAAATTATTTTGGAGTTTAATACAGTTGGGCCCCTCGTGGGATTAGTAAGATGTTTGTGTGGCCACACCCAAATTTGTTTTGGTAATCTTGCTGAATTTGTGAACGAGAAACATAATGGTTAATGAAAGGAATGACTAAGATCCATATCCTTATTAACGTTGTATTAGAAATTAAAGGATAATAATAATGATGAATCATTAAAAGGTTTTTCCAGAAGACCTTACTCGATTCGTACTAGAGGCATCGGTGTGTATCTAGACGCTAACCGATGTGATCACGCTATTTGAAATATGTCCAAGTGGGAGTTGAATGTTTATGGACTTATATTTAATAGTCGTGTGTTAGGATCGAACTCGAGATTACGAGATTGCACACAATACATACATAGTTAATTTATTTAATAAACATATAATTTAATAAATATACTTATATGTTTATTAAATTAAATCGAGCTATAACTTTAACGAACATTAAGTATTAAGAGCTATGGTTTAACGATCGTTGTGGAATAAAATAGAATAGGAAAAGAAGGCTCCGGAACACCCATTAGAGGGTGTCGACCGTCGATTATACACAAGGGGGAGAAAATATTTCTTTCCTTATTTGTTTATCTTGGGGACCAAGTTTTCTAGGCCTATATAAACACCCCTTAAGCCTTCATAACTTTTATCCCTCTCCTCTATTTTCTCTCTTGCGATCGCCGGCCAAACACACCCTTAGGGTTCTTTTTTCAATTTAGCTTATAATCAAGTCCCAGCCCTTGTATAGGGTTGTTGAGTTGATTTTCCACTACGTTGAAGCTCGGTTTACACGTACTGGCATTACGGTTAACTCGTCGTAATACGTGTGTACAAGAACGTAATATAGTCTTACTTTAGACTATATCTTGGTGATTCGATATAACCCTAATTTGGTGAATTTGTTCTTGTTCGTGGGAATTGCTTTTCAAAAGGTATGTAACTCTAATTCGATTAATTATAATTGTGTTATTATGATCTTGTTAAATTGTTTCCACTATACGTGCTTTGATCTTTGTTAGGGTTTCAATAATTGTTATGAGCTATATAAACCTTCACTAAGTAGAATAAGGTCGGTCGGTTGCTTGTGTCCCAAGCCTAACCCGTTAAGGTCGGTCGGTTCCTTGTAATTATAATCGACTTCCCCTATTTTATCTTTAATAATAGAGCGGAATCACGTTCCCCTAGGAACAGTGATCCCCTCACACACCCAACATATTTTAATCCCTCTCCTCACAAACCCACCAAAATATTTTATTAGTGCTCACACATACTCCCCTCACATACACTCCACCCATTCTCAGGCTCTCTATCTCACACATACTATCATCCTCCTCATCCGCTCTCACCGAACCAGTTAAAAAACGCAGAAATTAGCATTGGTGTGCCTCGGTATATTGATATAAACAAGGTATGTCTTCTCCTTTTTCACACGAACACAAACATAAACATTTCAATCTAAACCCCATATGCAAACACTGATTTCTTTTATATCTTATGAGGGTGCGGTGCAAGGTGATTCAAGGAAAAAGAGGATTAAAGATGAAAATCTTCAATATCTTTAATAACATGTAAGTGATTAATTTAAATTTTGTTTTTTCTTTTTTGTTTAATTTTGTTTGAAATTAAGTCAAGCCTAAATTTAGTTTTAATTGAATTAGAGTTTCGATTGAAAATTAGGGCTTTTGTGACGCGCACATGAAATTTGGGGTTTGGATTCGTTTGTTTTGCTGAAGATGGTGGATAAGAATGTTTGTGGATGAAGAAGGCAGAAACTATGGATTGAAAAGGTATGCATATGTTTTTTTTGCTTCTTAATTGATTTTGATTCATATGTTCTTTTTGATATTTTAAGGTTTGAAATGATGGTTTTGGTTATTTAAGGTTACAAATGATAGTTTTGATGATTTATGGTTAGATTTTGTGGAATTTAGGATGTGAATTAGTTTGGGAACTTATGCGTCTTTAGTTTGGGCGATATTTGTACCAGTTTCATACGGGGTTATGTATTTTAGTACTCTGAATTATGTGTCTTCAAATATGAAGCATTTCATACGAATCTCTCCTAAATAGTGGTGTCTTTAGATGCAAGTTTGATTGATAAAATATTGCGTTTCTGCTATGGTCATTATTGGACTGATAACGTTTTACTTTGGTTGCAGCTTCACAACCATAACACAATCACCACATATGAGCTCAGTGATGCGTGTGGTAAGTAAATAAATCTCATGGGCATTGTTCTAGCATGGAGGAAGAATGAATTGTAGTAATCGATTCATTGACCCGATACTATTTTTAGCATTCACGCTTTATTGCAAGAAAGTATATATTTACTTTCAGTTCATTTTTGAACAACCTGGACTTCTCATGTTTGTTCACATATGTGCCAATTTGGTCTTTTAGCTTCGCCAAACCCCATAAATGCTTATTTCACTCATTAAGCCATGTACCTCTTTTTGCACACATTATGCATTTTAATGTTAAATGTCCAATTTAGTCTTGCACTCATTATTCTTGCTTTTTGTCTGTTCATTTGTAATCATATTTGATGTGAGAATGAGATGATGATTATTTATGTAAGATGATGATTATTTATGTTAGATGAACATGACATATTTGTCAGCATCATCTTTATAAATAAAATAAGCTTCCACCTTAGGTTTCTTTATCTTTTTATAGTTACTCATAACCCTTTATCACATAATGTAATACACTTAGAGTATTTTTTTTCATTAGTATGACAAAGATACGACGTAATTTTATTGATTACCCAAGTTTGATGTTTGTTTTATTTTTCAGGGTGAACAAACCTGATTTATCAATTGCCGCAAGAGACCTTTTTGTCACAACAGGTTTGTTCAAGATGGCGTAGATATATATATGAGATATGTTGATAGTTTAGCTTGATTAATGTAGGGCTGAAAATAGTTTACATGGGCTACATAATTAAAAAAAGTCCCCTGCATCAACATAGAAACTTAAAGATGGTGACTTTAGAACTCATTATGATATTTTTTAATTATGCTACTAAAGAGACTGTTCAATCATATTTGAAAATTTTATTTATATTCAATGTTAAGAAACAATGAACTGGTCGATTTAGAAAGATATAACAATATTAGGATGGTATGTGTATTCTTAGCGAGTAAATGAGCAGGCCTTTTGTTCCAATGGGTATCTAAGATAATGGTACATAGACGTGAATCAATTTGTTGGGTAACAAAATGAAAATACTTCATAGTTGTATTGCTTTTATATCTTTAATTAAAGTTCTTTTATGATGAAATATATTATCACAATGAAACATGTACATATTAGCCAAACACAATGGTGGTTTTGTTGACATTTTTTTAGAACGGAAGTTTTTTACAACTCATACCTTAGAAATCATATGCATTTAACTGTTTTCTACGAATTTTTTGAAAACTATCAATTTGATCGGTTTTGAAGTCGTATGATCTCAACAAGTGCTGAAACCTGTCATTGAAAAGAATAGACATGAAAACACTATTCTTTTGATATTTGCTATACATGAACTTGGAAGTCATCCACACGGGTTCATTAATGGAAATTCAACTTCTGATTCTCAGGGTCATAATTGGGCCAAGGCTACACCAGGTAACACAAACTGGATGCACTGTGGCTCACCAGCGGTTCACGAATGGTTTAGCAAATTTCACTCTTCCATTGTTAGCTATAGCGGTCTATGGCTTTTGTGCAGCAGCAAGTCGAACAATCTTTTTATAGGATTCTGGTCACCAAACCAATACCACAGTCTGTCCTTAATCGATGTGTGCGTGAATATGGATTTAATTGAGCGGTGGGTGAGGAAGAAGATACTGGAATGGGGTGGTGAGAGAAGAAAGTGGTATCTGAGATGGGAGAGACGAAGAGTTATTCATTTAGGTTTACTGATAAGAAGGTTGGTTTTGCATCTCCTTTCCTTTTTGACTGTGTTTTCTTTCTTTCTAAAATTTTGCATATTTTGGCTTATGTTAAAAAGCTATGTCTTGCAGTATCCCTACACCAGCTCCTCGCGAGGCAACCTGGTCCCAATTATGGTGCCACCTAACGCTGATGTTTGCTTTCAGTTCTAGCAATAGGAGTATAAGTTGTTAATGGTGATCTGCAACTATCCTTTTCTGTTGGTTCTTTATTCACGTGATATGGAAATTGTAAAATGAATGTCTTTTCTGGAAATATTGAACTGAAGGTGAATAACATTTCTACCTTTATATACTATACATGCTAGAAAATATGTTTATTTTATATAATGATATGGTTAACCACTGTTTTGTGTTTGCATACAGTTATTGCCACAAGAGTAACCATGCAACAATAATGTTTATTGGTTCTATATTCACACTAGACATGGAAACTTAACAGACATATTCAGACGTTGTCGAAGCTCAAGGTGATTAATATTTTTCTAACATACGACACCCGCTTGAACATATCATATTTGTTGGCTCTAATAATATGGTGGGGTTTTTTTGGTGCAAACTTATTTTTTTTAGCATTAGTGAGTACATGTATAAAGCAAAAGATAAAATAATCTGAGTTCACATGTTAGTGTTCCTCTACTTGATCTTTTTTTAGTTAATGTTTAATGTGTTTTTGCATCAGTAGTGTGTCATACAGATTTCAGTCTTTTAAGTTTAGCAAACATGAGGGCAATTGCCAAAAGGTGAGCGTGGTTAGAGAAACTGTTGGTTTGAAACTATATCCAACATGGAGAAACATATATGTTTAGTTTTTCACTTGTTTTTTTTTTTGTTATTGGCAGGTATGAGTTACATTTACCAGATGATTACAATTGGGAAGGTAAGGCTATATACTCTAAGGAATATAGGATATCTACTTAACTGATGCTAACTTAAGTTGCCACTCTAACCAAAAAGCATTGGTGTCTTTAGGTACATCTTCGGTCTCAGACGGTGGGTTTGTGTGCGTTGTATTCTTTATTTTGGTAACATCATATCCTTTTTCCTTATTCTTCTGCCTGCATAATATCTACACAAAGAACCAACAGAAAAGGATAGTTACAGATCACCATTAACACAGACAACAATAAATTGCATACCTCTCTTCAAATTAGGTACATTTGCATACCTCTTATACCAACATAAAATGATAGTATGCAATTTAGGTACATTTGCATACCTCTTATACTCACATGTACCTAACTCTTCAATTTGTTTTATACAACAGGCACCCCACCTGCAGATATCATTGAACAGCTTTCCACAAACATATTGCCCGAATCCAAAACAAAAAACAAGGTCAGTAACCCAAAGAACTCAAAGCGTCCCCTGTTTCCCGAACTTGAAACCGCTGGAAAGATCGCTAGAAAGAAACCCAAACAGACGTAAAGAAATCAACAAATCCAGCAGCGACTGCTTTTGTTAACAACCGACGACTCAAACAATGTTACGATCTATATAATGTAACATCCTAAACTTGGTCGTCGCTTTTGTACAACATGTATAACAACGTAACTATAACGCACCTTTTGTAACACAACTTATGTATAACAGGTTCGTTCCAACGTACTTTCTTTAACAACCGCGTGTACAACACAATTTACATACGACTTCTCTATTGCCTCCTAAAAACGTTACCAAACACGAACACAGCCCGCCGCGACGAAGCGCGGGCATCATCCCTAGTCTCTAAAAAAAAGAGGGGGGGGGGGGGGGGGGGGGGGGAGGATATCACGTTATCCATCGATACATCTACAATTAGGATAATTACCTTGTGTATTACTATTCTGTCGATAGCTTCTTAAATTGTGATTTTCGCGCATAGTATTTCAGGTTGTAATCGATCATACTACTACATGTATTGATATTAGAAAATGTATGATTGTTCACATTTTAGTTTAGGCTTGCTGCAAAATACTTCACATTATATGTTGACCAATTAAAAGAGACGTTAGGAGTAAAAATTTTTATCCATGAAGAACGCATTTAGTTATACTTCAAAAAAATGACTGACGAACATAAACAAGTAAATACTTGTGAGAAAGAATGAGTGTCACGCGAATGAAGTAAGTTTATTTGTAAATCAATTAGATAATATTTATCATGAAAATGTATTTTCTGATATGAGAAAAAAAAACAAACAAAAAAAAATTTTATTCAAAAATAAAAAAAAAATAAAAAAATAAAAGATATATCTTTTTATTTACAACAAGTAATTAACTATATACTAATTGACCGATCAACAAATCCTGAATAAAAAATTTGTCCAGCTTATGACACTTATATTGTAGTGAAATGAATAAAAAATTGGATTTATTACCATCATACGAAACCCATCCAATATTATTATTATTTCCATTTCATTGACTTTTCAGTCACACTCCATTATCATCTTCATCTTCTTCATCTGTAAAATGGGTTCCAGCAGTAGCCGAATCGGGTCGGGTCAACAACCATCAACATCATCGTCATCATCATCGAGAATGAATCGAACTAAACGCAAGTTATCATCTATTCTTTTATGTGGTCATCATACTTCTTCTCGTACCAACAATAATCCTCAACCATCGGTATAATAAATATATTTCATCGTTAAATAGATTTATTTTGGTGTTTTAAATAGTTAGATAGATTTGTTTTAGTTAGTTTGATGTTTTTTTTAAATGTTTTAAGGTTGTTTTTATGTTGGTTTATGTTTTTTAATAACCTCATTAAGTTTTGAATAATAATATAGTGTATTCACGTACTAGACGCAATCCTAAGCATTTGTTCTAGGGGGGTGGGGGTGTTTGTTTCGCCTTATATAGCCGGCTTATGGCTCTATTATTTGGTTTTGGGCTTGTGTTTCGTAAGCTTACTTTTTGTTGCTTTTTTTGAAACTTTTTTATGGGGTATAAGTTTATCATGGCATGATAAGCTTAGATAAGCAGGAAAGTTTCTAAATAAGCGACAAGAAGTGAGCTTACGAAATAAGCCCAAACCCAAATAAGCCATAAGCCGGCTATATAAGGCGAAACAAACACTCCCACCCCCTAGACGACAAGAGTAGACGTCTTTTAAGCTAGGCTAACGGAAGAAGTTACAATTATTTTACCAATTAGGCTAAACACGAGGTCAAGGGTTGAAACTTTGCTAGGTGTGTACATTTGGTGGTGGCCAGGGAAGGGTCGGAAACGGTCCTGAGATTAAGCTCGTGAGACCGCATACATCTGAGTCAACAAGGCTCGACCTCCCGGGTTAACCACATCCGTTTTCTGACATACGTAATATTTTTTATTATTATCTTGAACAATATTAGAAACTTAGCATTGTGATTTAAAGTTGCAATATTAAATAATGAGTTCCAAAACGAGCATTTGGCAAGTTTTATGGAGTGTGTTATGTAATAATGAGATGCATCTTCAGTGTTAGATTGGAATATCACATTTGTCAGTTATAGTTAAAATCCAATAGACGAACTTAATATGACCCATATGTAGGTGATGTTGGTGATACATATAAATGTGGAATACGCTCGTAATTCCTTTTCAGCAATAAGTGGTAGATTTTTAGCAATATAGAATTCAGATTACAGTTAAAAAGGACTTCACACACGGAGACTCTCGGACACGACATTTAAGTTTGGACAGCAGTAAGGGATGATTGGATGATACATATTAATAAATAATACTTAAAAGCAAACGTTTCTTATAAGAACAGTAGATCATGAAAGGTCTCAACTAATTAACGACAAATAATTAACGATATGCTAAATGCTAATCGATCAGATCAACAAATCTTGAATAAAAAATTGTGTAGCTTATGACATGTAATGAATAAAAAATTGGATTTATTACCATCATACGAAACCCATCCAATATTATTATTATTATTATTTCCATTTCATTGACTTTTCACTCACACTCCATTATCATCTCCATCTTCATCTTCTTCATCTGAAAAAATGGGCTCCAGCAGTAGCCGAATCGGGTCGGGTCAACAACCATCAATATCATCATCATCATCAAGAATGAACCGAACTAAACGCAAGTTATCATCTATTCTTTTATGTGGTCATACTTCTTCTCATACCAACAATAATCCTCAACCATCGGTATAATAAATATATTTCATCGTTAAATAGATTTATTTTGGTGTTTTAAATAGTTAGTCAGATTTGTTTTAGTTAGTTTAATGTTTTTTTTAAACAGTTTTAAGGTTGTTTTTTTATGTCGGTTTATGTTTTTTAATAACCTCATTAAGTTTTGAATAATAATATAGTGTATTCACGTACTAGACGCAATCCTAAGCATTTGTTCTAGGGGGGTGGGGGTGTTTGTTTCGCCTTATATAGCCGGCTTATGGCTCTATTATTTGGTTTTGGGCTTGTGTTTCGTAAGCTTACTTTTTGTTGCTTTTTTTGAAACTTTTTTATGGGGTATAAGTTTATCATGGCATGATAAGCTTAGATAAGCAGGAAAGTTTCTAAATAAGCGACAAGAAGTGAGCTTACGAAATAAGCCCAAACCCAAATAAGCCATAAGCCGGCTATATAAGGCGAAACAAACACTCCCACCCCCTAGACGACAAGAGTAGACGTCTTTTAAGCTAGGCTAACGGAAGAAGTTACAATTATTTTACCAATTAGGCTAGACACGAGGTCAAGGGTTGAAACTTTGCTAGGTGTGTGCATTTGGGGGTGGCCAGGGAAGGGTCGGAAACGGTCCTGAGATTAAGCTCGTGAGACCGCATACATCTGAGTCAACAAGGCTCGACCTCCCGGGTTAACACATCCATTTTCTGATATAAGTAATATTTTTTATTATTATTTCGAACAATATAAGAAACTTAGGATTGTGATTTAAAGTTGCAATATCAAATAAGTTGTTTTAAAACGAGCGTTTGGCAAGTTTTATGGAGTGTGTTATGTAATAATGAGATGCATCTTCAGTGTTAGATTGGAAGATCACATTTGTCAGTTATAGTTAAAATCCGATAGACAAAGTTAATATGACCCATAGTCTTGTAGGTGATGTTGGTGATACATATAAATGTAGAATACGCTCGTAAATCCTTTTCAGCAATAAATGGTAGGTTTTTAGCAATATAGAATTCAGATTACAGTTAAAAAGGACTTCGCACGGATACTCTCGGACACGACATTTAAGTTTGGACAGCAGTAAGGGATTAAATAATATTTTAAAAGCAAACGTTTCTTTATAAGAACAGTAGATCATGAAAGGTCTCAACTAGCAGGGGAGATAATCGTGTGAGGGTCAGACTAGAAACAGTGAGACCATTAGTTAATTAGCTTCGCTTTTTTATTTATCTTTGACTTTTGTGATTCTTCTGACTTCTGTTAGATTGCCATTCCAGTCAAATTAAGGTTGCGATCATCATAATGATATGGTTGTAATTTGGTTATGACTTCGGCAACATAAGGGTATGATTCTAATATCTATTGTCCTAGAGCATTTGCGGTAAGTTCCTAGAACATTTGCGGTAAGATCCTTGATGACTGCTCTACAGTTATTTACCTTGTGGTTCAACTCTCAAGTTTCTATTGTTCTTTACTTTTACTTGAATAGTTTGACTTTTGATTTGCTTGACATCTATATCATATTTTGCTCACAGTTGGAATCACCCATAAGCTCTGTTGAAAATCTTCCTCCTACTAGTGTCGAATCTATAAGTTCTGCAGGGGTGGCTTCCTCACTCTTTGGTTCTGAACCTGCGTGCACATCAAGCTCTAAAACTTCTGATGAAGAATCTGAAAGCTGTACCAGTAAGAATGGTACTACAAGACATGATTCTGGAAATACCAGCGAGGACAAAGCTAGTACCTCCTATGAAAGTCAACCAATTCAAGACTCAGCCTCTGGAAATTACGGGCCAGGCTCGAGTGCTGCATTTGACCCCGAAAGTGTAGTGAACGAACGCATGCCTGTAAGCTCTTTGGACAATACGACCCAAACAAATATTGATTCTGATGAAAATTCTGGGCAGAATCGTGGTGACAGTGCGGATTCTGATGCAAGGGCTTTGTTGGTTCTTTCTGATTCTTTTTTAAGCCTTCGGATGTTCGGAAGTGGGTTGACACCTTCTGGCCCGCCTAATGTTGAATCAGATATGATAAGTGGGCGTATACTTGTTGTTGATACTTCTGAATTAAATAGTCGTGAAGCAAGAAGAAACAGTGGGAGGTTATTTGGGGCTACTTCATTGAGAAACAGCTCTAGAAGGGGAAGTGATTTTCCGGCACTTTTTTTGGCAACTGGTCTTGTTGATGATTTAGGATCCCGTGATCGATGGCTTCTTGATATTAGTGGGCGTGATAGACATGGGGATGGTTTTTTCAGAAATTATAGTAGAAATGAACGGCGAAGGCACTTCAGATCACAGGTATATGTTTGTAAAGCATGCATACACACACATACCCAGCATTAGATATTTTAAAGATGGCAGAATGGGTGGGTTGGTGGACTTGTAACGGTCCGGAACGGTTTTTTTTGTACAAAAACGTTTGTCAACTTGAAACACCGTTGGCCTGACCTTCTTAATCTTTATCAATAGCTATTGTGTCAAATATAATCACAAAACAAATCACAAAAATGATTTAGTCTAAAGAATAGCGTGACTTTTTTTTTAAATGATAAGATTTATGAGGTATCGTGCAATTTGAATTCCGCTTTCTGCATCTTTTTTTTTTTTTTTTTAGAACGGCACCTCAATCTCACTGCGACCCCCGAGTTACACCATCCATAACGGGCAGGCCCCCGGACCCGAACCACTAAGGGAAACCCCTAGAACTCACGGCTTCGCACTAAGGAGGAAAATCATGGATTTTTGTCTCTTGCAAGACTTGAACCCATGACCAAACCCCCTCCCCAAGCTCCGAGGAACCCAGGTGGCCAACTGCTCTTCCAAGACTTGAACCCATGATAAAAAAGAATCATGGATTTCTGCATCTTACCATGTGATATTATAATATGATCCGCAGAAATGGATGACATAGTAAAACCTAGTAAAAATCTGTTTTCCCTTGTAGACGTTAGAACCATATAGGCTATAACTTTAAAACATGGTAAAAGTTAAGTCGTCAATTCATAACTTCTTTTCTAGCTTATCCCAATTTAAATGCAAAACGTCTCTTTTGGGGTAAGGTTTTAGTCTAGTTATACTTGTTTATCTATTAGTGCATATGATTTCTTTATTTTGTCATTGTTAATGGATATATGGGCTATATAACGTATAGTCCAACACTGATCTCTTAAATCACTTGTTGCGTATATCTTTTGCTTGTCAAATAGTTTACATAATGTGCAGCTAAAGAACAAAATTCTGTCAGATATTATTTAGTTCTTTACTTTCAAGCCTTGAATAATGAATAGAGGTTAGAATGTCATTATTTGGTAAACTGTCTAATCATTAAAAACCAAATACCACTTCATCTCTTTAGTCTCGCCACCTATTCCCTACAACCACAAAAAAAGAGATGCATAGATAATTAACACGATTTTTTCGTTGAATCTTTAAAACATACTATTATTTCTTATTATGGAATTCCGTTTCTTTTTTGTGATTATATAGCAACTCTTGATTTTATGCGTGTAGATGTCAGAAAGAGGAGGTTTCGGTGGTCTCGATGAACCTAGATTATGTGCATCTGGCCTCCACCGTGATGGTTCATGTTCATGTGGTTCGTCTTTCATGGGTGAAGATATTGGACCTCTTGGCAGTATATCACGCGTGGTCTTGCTTGCTCAGGCTCTATCTGAGGTATCTTTTTAGTTTGTGTGATGAATATTTCTATTTACCATTACCAAGTAAAAAAAGCCTCATCTTTTCAATGCTTTTGTAATGGTATTTCCTTTGTCCATCAAATCAATTACAATGTATAATATGATTTAATAGTAAAATTGAACCTTCAGGTTCCTGAAAGTTAGCTTTTTTTGTGTGTTGGTTAGGTATTGGATGAAATTCACAGGCAGCCTTTATCACTTTCAATGCCAATGCTTTCACTACCTGCCCCAGAGTCCGTTGTAGATTCGTTTCTCCTTAAAAGCCACAAGAAGATGGAAAACGGGCCTAATTATGTTCAACAGTAAGTTCTTAACTTGTTAGACAGTCGATATGCTTAATCAGTGGTTGTCTATAAAAGTATAAAACATGGCGTCGCGACACTTCCGTCTTTCGCATGTAGTCAAAGGGTGATCACGGTCCGAAAACCGGACCGGACCGAAACCGAATTTGTCCAAAACGCCGAACCAAGGACCAAACCGAAATGGTCCGGTCCAGGTCGGTCTTCGGTCCGGTCCAACAAAGCATAATCGCCGGGTTTTTATAAGACCGGACCGAGAACTGAATATGACGTAAGGCATGGACTGAGGACCGGACCGAAATATGTCCGGTCCGGTTTCTCGGTTCGGTCCGGTCGGCTGTCCAATATGCTCAGCCCCAAGTCAAACTGTCAATAATTTGACACAAATTGTAGGTGCTAATGTCAAATGTGGTTGTTGGACAGGTGCTATATTTGTCTAGTTGATTACGAAGAGGGAGATAAAATTAGGGTACTTCCCTGCCAACATGAATATCACGCCGCTTGTGTCGACAAATGGCTTAAAGAAGTTAATGGGTAATTCTCTAATCCTTTATTTGTTTTTGTCTTTAAATTGTTTTAAGTTGATTATTAAATTTGTTAACTAGCTAGTGTATTTTTCTACTTTTGTAAAGTGTTTCTTTGGTATCATCTACATCTTTTAATGGATGTTTTATTTTTAACTTCGAAAGCGATAGGACATAATCTTCACCTACATTGGAACATAGTGGGTGTTTGGATGTGTGTGCTTTAGGGTTTGATGGCAAAGTCTGATCCAAGTTTGATAATTTTGACCCTAACTATGTAGAAATAGTAACTAGTTACACTCACTTTACCGATACTACTACAAAGTTTGATTTTTTCTTGTTTGAACAATGGGGACCGTCTAATGCAACTAATTGTCTTTCCAGGGTGTGCCCAGTATGTAGGTGCAACGTTTGCGAGGCTCCAGTCTCGAGCGCGGCTCCAGTCTCGAGCTCAGGAGTTCCAGCCTGATGGTTCAATTGTATATACAAGTCAACACAGAAAACATAGTATGTAAATATTGATGACATAGATATATCATGTTTAAGTTAACTGTGTTCTATCCTTTGAATATAGAATTAATAATCCATAATTATAGTTATGATATGAGGAAGTTGAGCTATGAATCTTGACAAAACACCTTAAATGATGCTCTGAAATATGTCAAGGGCGAGCGTTTACCTATTCTAATGTTGTGCATAGTTGATCCAAGCCTCCAAGGTGCCAAATAATAGTGTTTATCTATGCATAGCTATGGCGACTTCGACCTACTTTAATAAATGGCTTTTTGGGTTTTCTTTCTTTAACGGGTCAGTCTTGTCGAAACTCATCCAGAATGATTCTAAAAGTGCTAAACTAAAAATTGCACATTTTGAACTGAATCTGTTATTCAAACTATTTATTTTGCCATTTCTGTACATCAGGGGCATTAACGATCATCGACACAATGTATGCGCTACTCCTCACTCGAAATAGTAGCGCAGACAAAGAAATGAAACACATGAATCAAGAAATGTTACCAGTCTTTAATAGTCAAACACTCGAACATCATATTATTGTTCTACATACTAGAAGGAAACAAAAAATAAATGTCCAGAGACAATTGATCACAGATGCAAAATTACAACTTCGCTCTCCCGAGCTGCAAGAGACACCAGATCCACTGTAGCACCCTTCTTTTTGTTCAATCCCTTTGCCAAGATCTTCAAGAACAAACGTGGAGTTCTTTTTATTGCTTCCAAAGAAAGCACACCAAAAGTAGGGGCCTTTGTGTCTTTTAGCACGAATAATCCCAGTTCCAACTTCAGTATGTGTCTTGTTTTGTATAACTGAAAGAGTTTTGTTATTGTGAATGAGTATGCGTGAGAAGGCATCTGCAGGCTCAAGATGCTTTTGATGACAACCAATAATGAGTCCCGAGATTGTACCAAATGTAGGAAGCTCAACACCACAATTCGGAGCAAATATTTCAGTGAAGTCGTTTTCTGAAGGCTTACAGGTGACTGTGTTGTTTTGACTGCAGTTGCCTCTGCATTCTTTTATGTATTGCAAGGCTATGCAGCCGAGACCAGGGTTGTTGTTTAGTTGGGGAAGTCTTTTTGATGTTCGGTTTGTATTGATAATGTCAACGAGGTCATTTGCTTGATTTCCTGTATTATCAAGAACCATAACATTAATTGATTAGAAGTGTCAAGTATTCACAGGGAGCTGTCATCCATAAATGCGGAAACGGATGTCAACCATAATAAGAACGCAATTTCCGTTTCCTTATCTTGTGTTTCCCTCCAACCAAACACACGTTTCGTATTTGTGTTGTTTCTTTCTTAAAATTCATAAATTACTCGTGTAAACAATAATTCCACGCTCAATTTCATTCGAAAGAAATATTCAAGATTAAATAGTCTTACAGCTCTAAAGAGTATATCTGCCCTCATCCTCCGATATGTCAATTATGACCTAATACTCCAGCGGGAGCCTTAATCGATACCATGAAGGAGGCGTCTTACCCGGAATTATGAGTTTGGGAATCAAGATGCATCGAGTACTACTCATGTGCAGACAACTTTTCTAAAAGTACACCAAAGACTATCTCAGTTTGATTGTCCCTACTCCAGCGACTACTAAACCAATGACCATTAGTTGCTATCGCACATCTAATGTTACATTTCATAAAGCGAGAAGTGTAACCAGTTTTACAACTAGGGGCCCCGTACATTACAAACCCGAGCAACAGTTGTTCAATTAGTTATCAATATCTATATTGTTCTCAACTTCTCATTTTTTCGACTTTTGTTCCACCATTTAGTTCTGAATCATCTAAACAAGAGGATGGATATAGCGTGTAAATAGAACAATGGCTGCTCTACAAAGGCACGTGATATCAAGCGCCACTAGTCATGCAAGTGGTTACTCGCTAACATTGAAATACCGAACGTTGCTGAGAGACGGGTGATACTAACTAACAGCAATCGGATTACAGTGGCTGACGGCGAGACATCCCAACTATGGTTGAGAAAACATAATTGAGGTATGCCTTTCTAATCTTTTAAGGACTTACAAGTTACAAGTAACTCCCACCTATCTCATCAAATAACCATAATCAATTTCGTCTCATCTACTCTTAAACTTAGTATCTCATACAATCATATCACTCTCCATACCAGTACAGTATAAACTAATCCCTTCCTAGTTGAAAACGTAATAATCAAATAGTAATCATTTCTAAAACACGATGTTAAACACCTCTTGTCTAAGCATATTTGATGACCTTATGAGCTTATGCAAAAATTAAGCTAATAAGTTCAATTTTTAGAGCTTATGAGCCTACTACTTGAGCTTCTTAGCTCAACCAAGCTATGATAAGCTCATAATCCATCAAACCACCACCATTAGAGTCTCATTTGTAGCAAGAGATCTAAAACCTAACATAGCTAACCTTAAAAGTAACTACTAAAACATTTTTTTTCACACATTTGAACTAGCAAACAAAGATATAGAAAACTAATAACAGAAAAGAAGCGTGTTTTTTTACCATGATTCTTGGAGGAAACAGGTGCAGCTAGTAGCAGAAAACCAAGAGCAATTATCCACTTAAAACCACAAATTTTGTTTACCATTTTCAAAATTCCCACCAAATAATCCAAACCCTGTTCAGGCTGACAATAATGTGGAAGATAATATAAGAAAAAGGTGTTTTTTACACCCTTTTATCCAGTGCAAAATGTGGTATTTTTTACTAAGTTTATAGAAAAGGGTAGACATGATTGAAGGTTTTTAGGACAAAAAAGAAAACGTGGTCCCACACAACTTAGCCGTTGTGCACTTGTGCCATTTTTGGGATTTTGATTTTTGTGTGTTTGGAATTGTGAGAAATTAGGGGGTGTTTGTTTCGGTTTATATGGAGGTTTATGAGCTTATTTGATTTTAGCTTATATCTAATAAGCTCTAATTTTAAAAAAGTATCTTCTACAAACAAAGCACTAGGTACCAAACATAAAATAACAACGCCCTATATACTTTTGCCCCTCCGACGACATGCTTCGATCGGTCGTTTAGATCTCCATCTTTTTTTTTTATTAGTAGTTTCTCTCCTATCTCCCATAATAATATCCCTTTGCCTATAGATCTATTCGAATCCACCACTGTTTGGCGTCCGACACCGCCGCATCTCGATCTGATGCCTTGCTACGGTTCACTTCTCTTTTGTTCAGATCTGCTGATGGCGCCCTTTCATGCCGTCGATGACTTGCTGATGCTATGGGTTCTGGATTTAGATTTGTTTGGCTTAGGTTTAGCTTCTTTAGGGATGTTAGGTTTTATCTTTTTTGTATGTTTATATGTATCTTGTGTATTTTTGCTCCAAGCTACATTATATGGTTGTGTCTACCAAAAGCTCACATTGGTGATTCCCCACCCTTGTATTGTGTTGCTTCTTTGTCACGGCCTTTACGGTGTATGTCTTGGTTTGTCTCAACTTGTTATCTCGTGTATTTGTTTTGGCAAATCGATTTTAATTTTGCCCTTAATGTTTGATGTAAGTTGTTTTGTAAAAATTTCCTCCTTTTGCGAGATGTGATATGAAATCCTGTTAAAAAAACTCTAATTTTCAAGTTTATATTAGAATGTATGAGTTTACATAAGTTTGTCATATTGTAATAAGTTTATATAAGCCACAAG
Organism: Glebionis coronaria; assembly: GCA_025667525.1. NCBI lineage: Eukaryota > Viridiplantae > Streptophyta > Magnoliopsida > Asterales > Asteraceae > Glebionis > Glebionis coronaria. The sequence continues at coordinate 573,152,972 of CM046876.1, forward strand.
TCTCAACATAAGCCGAGAATATAAGACACTTAAAATATATGCTGAAATCACATAAGCTCACAATCCTACATATAAGCCGAAACAAACACCTTTTAATGTCGTTCATTTAATATGAAGTTATAAGATCTTATTTAAAAGAAAAAAATACACCAACTTAGAGCATAAGGTATGGTTGAATGACACGTGTGGCATCAAACCACCATCCCACATTCCCACCTTATGGCGTCACTCCTTCCATATGCTTCGACAGGTCGGCTTTCACGTTGTACCCACTAGGATACGCATTTGGTTTTTCGTCATTTTTAGCGTGTGTTATTTACGTTTTTTAAGTTATGACGTTAGAATGTGTTTCATAAAGAGGATTGTTTGCACAAAGTGATAGGTTATCAGGTTATAAGAAAATAATGTTGAGAGAATACTATTTTTTTCACGACACAAACCAATGGAACCAAAATCATACTTTATGGTTTATGCTATGTGTAACTCTAATTGTTTTGTTAAAAGTTTGAGCAATGCTATATATATATTCCTAATTTATCTTCTTACTTGTTTATTTAACAACTTAATTTTGAATCATAAATTCATTTAGTTTCACTTTTCGTCTACACCATCAATTTATTCATGCGTGTAACAATTGATAATTTTCTTGACTAATTAATTTATAGTTTTACCCCTTGACTTTTCAATCTTGTATTTATATGCCTATTTTGCTATTTAACCGGGAATTTTTCCTTCATTCAATGAAAAACGTCTACGGACGTGTACCATCTATAGCTTGTGCTCAGTCTGCATTTTCATGAACACTGTGAGTGTGTCACAATTGGTTCATACTCTTACAGTCAATATTAATCGTTTTCCGGATTAATTTCACGTTACGTGAATTTACATACTTAAAGCATTTAACATTATGTTTTACTTGAACTACTTGCGTTTTTACTTTCCCTCATCTCATTTATGCATGTAAATAACAAATTTATGATTTCATATCCTTTTCCTTAATCTTTTCATGTTATGCATCATTTTTGTGTGAATACATATCTCATCTTGTTCATGTGCTTATTTTTGAAATACCAAGTAAATAAATTTTGTTATATATAAACCTAGGGCTTGTAATATGTTCATGGTTGTATTATTTTGGATCTTGATTTTATGGAGATGGAGTGGGATATTGTTTGATATTGATTTGTTGGCCGAGAGTATTGGTTTTGATAAATAGGTTTAGTTTGATGCGGAGAAGGAGTTGTGGAAGTGTTAGAAATTGATTTGTTGTGGATTATTGTTTGACATGCCTGTTGTCTGAATTTTATATATAAGTTGAAGGAAAGTAAAAAAAGTTGACACATGTTTAGTTCAAGATTATGAAAATATAATACGTTTCAACAGTCTACAGGTAAAAAACGAGCTTATAACCAAGGATATATGGCTATTTGAATATAGAGTCTGTAAAATAAGTTTTTATAAAACTTCAAATATAAAACTTGCTAATGAGATTTTCTAAATAGGTTTTTGAGTCGACAATGCTATTTTGAGTAACAGAGAGCTTAAGTTTTGGAAAGATATAGTTGTGTACATGCCTAGGATAGTTGGATCATCCCGTGCGAATTTAAAATGAGTAAGATATGGCGTATTTTAAATATTAGCGAAGATGGACATATATACCACTGCTAAAGCTGATAAAAATAGAAAAGTGGTAAAATGAGCGTTTTCGGTGATATTCGAGTGTTTTAATTGGTGTAACTGGTTTAGTAATACATATATACACATGTTTGGTCACTACTAAAAGTGTGATGAAATATAGAAACTGATTCGTTAACTAGTTATAAAATAAAATAAAATGTTCTTTTATTATCTTACTTCGTGTTTTGTCGTCGCTACTTAACGGATACTTGAAGAGGTGGAGTTATAAGGCTAGAAATGGGTAGGATATTGTCGGATTAATATAAATGGCAAAATTGAAAATGGCGCCGTTAGGCTTTCAAAATCGTTTAAGTTCAAATAAGGATCGCAAATGGAAAATTTAAAAATGGTGTCATAGGCTGTCGATTTCATTTCCGGTCATAAATGTTTTTTTTCTTAAGTGTTAAAGTGGAATAAAAATTATATATGACTTTTAAATAAGACACGTTTTACTATCAAATAAATCTAAAAGCACATCATGAATGAGTGACATACATATTATTATTGTAGTATGAGCATGCATTTACGTGAATTACTTGCTAGCACCACTATTTTATTAGGTCATTTCTACCATTTGCATCTTTTACGAGTTTGTTGATATTTGTGAAATCAATTTCATTTGATAAATGTGAGTCATATCCCCTATTAATCACTACATATGTTTAAACTATTTGGCGGTGAGATAATGCTTGTAACATCGTTACGGACGCAAAACTTCTGTTTATGTTTATAGATATGCCTAAGTACTGTTAACCCACTATGCCCATTATAATGAATCATTAGTTACTTCCAAATAGCCAGAATAGTAAGCACTTATGCTATGGATAGATATATTGAGGTTTATCATCTCCATCCGAGTAAACAAATATATTACCATTCCCAAACAGATGTATATCGTTTGGTCGTTTCAAAGGTCGTCTCGGGTTAAGACACCTATCGGTTCGTTATTCATGTTTCATCTAGTTATTAGCTTCGGTGTAGTGAGGTTAGTGTTATCATAAATTTTGTGAATACAAATATCGTGCTAAAACGATGTTTATATTTTAATCTCTCTTAAGTTTTGTTAACGACAAAACATCAAACATATTTTTATGTTTGTGATACAAACAACACTAAAGCTTTGGATCAATGACTTCTGTTTCGAACTTTTATAAAAAGGTTCTCTACACTTATAGTAAAGTTTTTGTATAAACTTAACATGTGCAAAATATACATACTCTCTCCATATCTCTGATATATAAAAGTCAATTTTAGTGCAATGACGAATGTGTGTGATCTTGGACAAGGCATTTATGAGGCAACAAAAGTCAAAGGTCACGGACCCAAACGTAAAGGGACATACTCAAATGGAAAGCGTCCGTAGGGTTCCGTGAGTTACTGATGTTTTGCCTATAAATACCAAGCATTCTCCAAGATCTCCATTCACCCCTCGCATCTCTAGTCTCTCTAATCTCTGATTATCTCTAACATTCTAACCTCTATTCTTTCTCTCATCCTTGTATATTGTGATATAGATCTTACTCTTCTTGAAGATCATTTACAAGAACTCTATACCCAAGCTTTGATCCTTCAAAGTTTACTTGAGTGGTTGCGTAAAGTGTTATCTATAAAATCACCATTGTTGTACCTATTCATGTATTACTTGTGTAATAGGTTGTTTAGTATTTTAGTCCTCAAAATACATAGTGTGAAGGAAGTTGTTGTAGCCGTGTAAAGAACAAGACATCCTAGGTTAAGTGTATGTAAAGATTGTAAGCGAAGTGTAAGGGCTTCTCCACTAGTATAAACGAGGTTATTGACTAATGAAAGTCGAACTCTCAGGCGGATACTCGAGGAGTAGAAGTATGGGCAAGATAAGTGAGATCTTGCTAAGTCGAACCACTATTAATCCTTTGGGTTCATTGTGGTTTGATTTATTATTTCTTTATCTCTATTACATACTCAATCATACTTGATCTATATCCTCACTAATCACATAAAAAGTTTCAAAGAAGTAAAACTAATCGGTAAAACTATTCAACCCCCATCTCCTTCTAGTTTTGCACAATTGGCATCAAGAGCTACACACTCACGATTTTTAAAGTATATTATATTTTAAAACTTGAATCGATCCATGGATTCAAAAAATTATAAGGAAGGGCAATCTATGAAAAGACCACCACTAATTGAAACTGATGGTTTTATATATTGGAAAACTATTTTGAAACTTATGTGAAATCTAAGGATATAGATCTTTGGTACATAATCATTGAAGGTGATTATGCACCAACCGTCAAGAATATCACCACTAACCACTTTGATCGATTTCGCGTGAAAAGCAAACCGTTGATCAAAAGAAAATGTTGGCAAAAAATAATGAAGCCAAAATGATGCTTTATAATGCTCTACCTAAAAAGGAGTATGCAAGAATCTTTATGTGTCAAACGGCCGAAGAAATTTGGCACTCATTAATTGTCACACATCAAGGAAACTCACAAGTCAAGGATAATAAATTTTATTTTCTCGTTCAACAATATGAACAATTTCTATCCTTGAAGAAGAGTCATTTTATGTGGGTTTTCTCGGTTTAACACCATCATTACTTCACTCAAAGCACTTGACAAAACTTTTTCTACTAAGAACTTTGTCAGGAAATTTCTTAGAGCACTTCATCCAAAATGGAGAGCTAAAGTGACGGCCATCGAAGAATCTAAAGATCTATCGAACTTATCATTAGATGAGCTTATTAGGAATCTTAAGGTTTATGAGAGGGTGATGGAAAAAGACTCCGAGTTCATCAAAGGAAAGAAGGAGAAACAAAAATCAATCGCTTTGAAGGCTAGAATTGAATCTAGTGATGATGATGATGATCAAGATTCCGATAGCAACGATGAAGAACATGCCATGGCGGTCCGTGACTTCAAGAAATTCTTCAAAAGGTGAGGAAGATTCGTGAGGAAACCCGTTGACGACAAGATGGCACCTCGAAAACCTTTTGACATCAAGAAAGGTAAAAAGGAAAGAAAATGTTAGCGATGTGGTGATCCAAATCAATTCATTGGTGATTGTTCAAACCTAAGCAAAAGACATAAAGAGCATTCATAAGTGGAGCTTGGAGTGCGAGTAATGACGAAAGAGATGACTCCAAGAAGAAGAGCTAGCTCTTATGGCACATGAAACTAACGAGGTACATTCCGACTCATCTTATTATTCTTCCTCATTAGATGATGATACCTTGCAAATAGAATACAACAAGTTTTGTGAATTAAGTCTCAAAATCATAAACAAAAACAAGCTTTTGAAAACCAAAAAGGAAAGTTTGGAAAATAAGGTTTGTGAACTAAAAGCAAAGTTATAAATATTAGAACGAGGTAAATCATCTAATGATAAACGCGAGACATGTCAAGAACTTGCTCTCGAAGTTGAAAAACTTAAAGCAAATCAAGAGGCGTTAATTAAAAAAAACTCTAAGTTTATAAAGTTTAACAAAAACACACATTGCATTGATGAGATGCTAACTTTTCAAAGAGATAATAAAAATAAGATATGACTGGGTTTTGGGAAACAAGACATACCTTCTAGCTAAAAAATACAACCACAATACCACAAGATAAACGTCCCTGTGAAAACTGTCACATAGACTCACAGACCCCACGGACCCAAACCACTTGGGTCCGACGTTAAAAAAATTGGGTCCGTGGGTCTGACAGATCAACAGAGACAAAATCGTGTCGAATTCGTGGTTGTGTCCCGTAAACCAAGACAAATGAATCTAGAAAAATATAATATAAATTTTAGAAAGCTGGAAGAAAACATTAGAGCTAGAAATATCCAAACTCGACCAAGACCATCTTTTCCCAAACGTCAGTTTCCAAAAAAGTAACCGAGGAGTACTTGGTAGATATAGTAGAGTACCGTTTAACTATGACTATCAAAATCAGATTTCAATGGGAAACTTGGTACCATGGGATGTGTTTGGTAACACACCAATTGGTATCGTCATGAGAAGTACGTTTAACCCAAACGGACCCATGAGACAATGGGGACCAAACGTTTGAGTTTTATAATTTGTAGGTATGCTTGAAAGCCAGACTTGAACCGAATGAAAGGGTCAAGGACAACAGTTGTTCAATACACATGACGGGTAATAGGAATCTCTTCAGTACATACAAACCTACGAACGGAGGTAATGTTATTTTTGGTGGAAACATCAAAAGCGAAATCATTGGCAAAGGTATGAGTCAGCCATGTCGCAAAAGTTTTGGTTTCATACCTTTGCCATTGATTTTGCTTTGGATGAGTCAAATTTCATCACATAGATGTTTATTTTCCTAATTCCTTTAGCTATGGTTATGCCGTCTTTTATTATTTTACTACCGTTTTCTTCAAAAAGGACCTTGCTAAATGAGTCGTCTATGCTGCAAAAGTTTTGGTGTCATGCCGTATATACTTATACATACATTCTTAATCGTGTCTTAATTAGACCACTTCTTGATAAAACACCATATGAACTCTTAAAAGGATGAAAACCTAATATAGGGTATTTTAGAGTGTTTGGTTGTAAATGTTTCGTTCTTAACACCAAGGATTATCTCACCAAGTTTGACCCGAAGTCATACAAAGAAGTTTTCCTTGGATATTCTCAAAATAGCAAAACATAGATAGTCTTAAATAAGCAAACCATGTGTGTCGAGGAATCATTGAACATAAACTTCAACAAAAGTCCACCTCCCTCTAGAACATTATCTTTGATAGACGATGACCTAGTTGAAAGTTAAGCTCATAATCAACAAGTTAATCTTGAAGAAAACAAGGGAAATTAACCATTAAACCTTGAACCCATAAACATCAAAGAACCAAAAGGTCATCCTCTAACTAACGTCATTGGTAAACTAAATGAAAGGACCTTAAGGCCACAAGCTTAAAATGAAAGTAACTTCTTTTGCTTTGTATCTCAAATTGAACCTAAAAATGTTGATGAAGCTATCATAGAAGAAAGTTGGGTACTAGCTATACAAAAGGAACTAAATCAATTTGTAATAAATGGTGCTTGGTACTTGGTACCTAGACCTAAAATTAAACTGTAATTGAACAAAATGGGTCTTTCAAAATAAACTAGATGAAAACGGTGTTGTGCCTAGAAACAAAGCTAGGCTTGTTGCTCAAGTGTATAATCAACAAGAAGGTATAGACTATGATGAAACATATGCATCGGTTGCTCGACTTGAGTCCATAAGAATTTTACTTGCTTATGCATGTGCACATGATTTTAAACTCTTTCAAATAGATGTTCAAAGTGCCTTTCTAAATGGTTTTGTAAATGAGAGAGTTTATGTTGCACAACCTCCTGGTTTTGAAGACTTTGAAAAACTAAATCATGTTTACAAACTCAAAAAAGGCTCTATATGGTCTCAAGCAAGCACCCAATGCATGGTATGACCAACTTAAGTCATTTTTAATTGAACATGAATACTATATGGGTCAAATGGACAATACTTTGTTCACTAAGAAAAAGGGGTCACACATAATAATTGTCTAAATCTATGTTGACGACATTATCTTTGGGTCTACGTGTCAAGAACTTGGTGATGATTTTTCTAAAACTATGCATGATGAATTTGAAATGAGTATGATGGGTAAACTAAACTTTTTCTTTGGTTTGCAAATGGAAGATGGAATTTTCTTCAATCAATCAAAGTATATAAAAAAAATGCTCAAGAAATATGGGTTACAAGAATCTAAAGTAACACGCACACCAATGTTAACGGAAACTAAATTAACCAAAGATGACATTAACAATTATATTGATAGTAATAAATATAGAGGTATGATTGGTAGCTTACTTTACCTCATGGCAAGTAGGCCAGGTATAATGTTTAGTGTTTGCATGTGTGCTCGATTTTAAGACAACCCAAATGTATCACATCTTGAAGCCGTTAAGATAATCTTTAGATACATCAAGGGTACCACTCATCTTGGCTTTGGTATCCCAAAGGCACGGGAATGGAAAATTGGAAACCATTATCTATGAGGACTTGGATCATGCTGGTGACTATGTCGATAGAAAGAGTACAAGTGGTATATGTACTTTTATTGGATGTTATCTAACCTCATGCTTATCGAAAAAGCAAACAACACTTGTAATTTCCACAACCAAGGCCAACTACGTGTCGGCGAGAAAAGCATGTCAACAAGCGTTATGGATGAAGCAAGTCCTTGTTGATTATGATATCAAACTGGACGATGTGACCATCCTTTATGATAATAAAGGGGACATTGATCTCAGCAAGAATCCCGTCCTACACGCACGAACCAAACATATAGAAATTCGCCATCACTTTCTTAGAGACAATGTTAAAAAGGTAACATCTCTATCGAGAAAGTATCTTCGGAAGATAACATAGCCGACATCTTAACCAAACCACTTAAGCGTGAACCTTTCAACTTTTAAGCCTAGGATTAGGACTAATGGAAATATCGTCTTAAACCAAACACTTGCTGTCTGAACTGTATGCAGCACGGACCCTATTATGTCTAAGGCGGACCCTTTTCATTTGGATCCGTAGGGGTCCATGTCCTACTTAGGAAGTTCTCCAAGTCAAAACCAACGACCATACACCCCATTACTCATACTATCACTCCCATTTTCTGCAAAAACCGACCATAACCATCATTACATCATCTCTCAACCACCCATAGGCAAAAAAATCATCCGTCCAAGTCGTGTCCAATCATCCACTGTAAGTATCCTCTACTTAATTCTCTCTTTAATTACTTCATATCTCTTAATCTAAGTCTAGGGTTCTATTTCAATTGCACAAAATTAAAATTAGGGGTTTCTTAAGATTAGTTGATATATTGTAGGCATTGGTTGTTTATAATGTTAAAACCACTTTGTAAACATAATTTTTTTAAATTGATAGGCATTACTAAGAATCCCCAATTGCTTAAAATGTTTTCAAAAATCCTTCTCACTACTTAGGTCATGTAAAAATTTTGCATCTTTTCATTGGAAATACAAAATATCAAAAACAATGTTTTAATCATGGCATTTGGGCTCATGAACGCTAAAGGAATTGCATCATCAATATGCACTTACAGGTACGTTCGTTTGAAGCAACATTAAACTTAAGGAGCGTTTTTGTTATCTAAAAAATATGCGGAAAAACGCTTTTCTTTCAAAAATGCTTTTGGGTCGAGATAACTGCACCTCCACATTGTTTGTATATAGGCACACACACTATGCATCTCTCTAGTTAATTCTCAAATTTATCTAACTTTCAAATCATGCCTTAGGACTAATCATGTCCACTTGGACTTCTGACTATAAGGATACCATAAGCTACATTCCATCTCTCCAACGAGCTAGACACTTTACCCCGAACAACATGCCCTATGTAAGGAACTTGAGAAACGCTTCTTTCATGAAGGTCAAGTTGTCCATCCCTCCTTTACCAATAGCACAAACATTCACGAAACCTTCTTTAGAATCAACCTGAACAAATTTGTCACGAATTTGTACTAGAATTCTACATGTCCATACATGTTAGCTTCGATGAAGTCCACACCATTCTTCTCAGAGAAAAGGGCTATGGTTTCACCTTCACCCTAAATGAATTCTCCCAAATTCTTAAGATCCCATGTGAAGGCACTTGTTTCTACACCGAAACTCATTCTCTCACAACCCTTGATAAGACAAACATTCCTGTAAATGCTCAAGATAGGTACAACTCCAGACTTTTTGATAAGGACGTTGTAAGAAAGACACTCTATAACCCTAGAAAACTATCAACTAGGATCTCAACTAAAAAGAAGATGATCGAAAAGTATCCATATGGCATGGAAGCTAGTAAGCTTAAAGAAGAATATGCCAGATGGGAAAGGGTTTTGCGTTGCAATGCTATGTGCTTAGTTGGGAATAAGGATCAAATTAATGCATGTCTTAGTTATATCCTATATAGTTTGGAGACCAACACACCTTTCAACCAAGCATACTACATTGCCAATAGGATGTACCATATCCAAAACCTAGCTAAAACCGTTCTACCTTATGGCATGTTGTTAACCTGCCTCTTCAAATGCATTTATCCTATCCAACCAAGTCCTAGTGGTCTAGTCGGCACTACACTCTAGTACAACGTGTCATGACTCCTATTAGTAGTTATAGGGTTCAAAGGGTAATGGTACCACAAACTAGGGGAAAAGGTAAATGTGATCAGTCTCCTGCTAGCTCATCCTCTTCGGCTAGTGAAGATGACAGATTTCTGGATTTTAGGTTGGTACCACTAGAGTGCCTTAGCAGACTACCTAAAATCCTCGATGCCTCATCTGAGTTCAAGCAAACTAAAAGGATGTTTAAGTGCCTCAAATTCTTCCTAAGCAAGATGGATAAGAAGAAAGGCAAGTAATACGGTAGCTTGAATGGGTACATATGGACGATGGTCCTTTCAAAACAATGGTGTTTGTATATGATTCACTTGATACATTTCTTTGTGCTTTTTCTTATTTCTATACTCTAACACTAACTTGTATGACTATGTTGATTATGTGGCTTGGATTTGGTAACACTAATTTTCATGCTTATGCTAGTTGCTCGGTAATGACACGCCTTGACTTTTCAAATGTTAATCCCAAATAAATCCATAACACATGATCTAGATTAGATCTAGAGAGAGAAAAAGAAGAAAGTGGAGAGAGGAAAGAGAGAATAAACTAGAAAGAATGATTGATTGCTAGAGAGAGAAAGTGAATGAACCAACACCCTCTTCCACACATGTAAGAGGGTTTATATACCCATGAGCTTAGTGGGCTCATGGGCTTTGTTCTTGGGCCAGGCTTGACTTACACTTGGGCATAAAGCCCCTAACTTAGACAATATTAGCTAAAGTTCAAGCCCGGTTATCCTGACTAACCTATTACAATACAAGACCTTTAATGACTAAGATGACCTATTACATTCTTGTTCGACTATATAAAATATAAGGCTAACAATCTCTTCCAATGTATCGGTCATCTTTAAATACATATGATGATTGAGTGAATACATTATTGTTGAGGTGATCTTCCTTCTTCGGTCTTGTATCTCAGTCTTGATCTTGTTTGTAACGGCTTTGTTCCTTCATGCTTTTGTGATCTTTACCTTAAGCCTTTGTCATTTGACTTTGAGTGCATGAGATCTTCAATCTATCCTTGATAGTATTCATCTTGTGCTCTTGTGACAAAGATAACCTATTACATTCTTAGGAATCTTGTTTATCGCCATCTTGTGCTCTTGTGACTTCTAAATCGACATGTTCATACTCTGTTGATTTCAAAAGGCTAACAATCTCCCATACAAATATAGTTGTGGTAAGTCCTTCAAACATCCATCAGAGTTGCGGAAGACTTTAACTTTTAGTATGAACATGTGAAGACGACTTCGGTTAGTACACAACTATGCCACCTTCTTGATATGCTGCAACATATATAGACACGAACGAAATGGCTTTGAACATTTCGTCCTAACTCGGTAGCGTTTTACCTCCGATCGATGAAGACCGTTAGACGGTATTAGATACCGTACATGTGATCGGGTAGGTTCAATTAAGGACCTCCTTGACAGGGTTTCTCGGCGGTAGTAGCCAGTTCTCTTTACTCGACTGTCTCAAAGCAGACTGCAACGTAAAGAGTGAATCATAAGGATAAGTTATCCGTCTGATTATAGTCGTCAATTCAGAATACGTGGAACAAGTTTGATTCAAATAAGAATCGCAATATTATTGCTTTCCAGTTTGTCACAAGCTTGATTATAAAGAATCTTACGAGTCACCTACCGCAGTGTTATTTGAGGTTGGCACTGGAAGGGTTTCCATTCGTCACTGTGAGTACTAAAGAGTGTTACTCTGAATGTTCTGGCAAGATCACACAGATTTTGCGAAGAGACCTAGAATCAAGTTTGAATCAATTAAGAATCCAAACTTAGTTGCATTCCAGTTATCACAAGTTTGATTCATGTAGAATCGCACAAGTTACCTACCACGAGCTTGTTTGATGTCGACTCAAGCAGGATTTCCATCTTCATTGTGAATCGTATCACTCGGATGTTCTGGAAATATCACAAGGATAATGCGTAGGACTCGATCGTGTCCTAATGAGATGATAGATTGATCTCTTTTGGCTCTAGACTCGATAAGTGCATTTTGGTAATCGGAGGCTGGAGCAGACTGCCACCTTTTTAATATTAACTAACACGGAGTGAGAAAGTCAATAGATACGTGTTGATCTCCATGAAAATGAGACAAGTTTTTTTAGAGAAACTCGAATGGTTGGGAAGGGTTGTGCATTGCATCATTGGGTCCATGACACTTGTCATCAATAGATGTGTTAACCCGGTTTCTGCCTAATTTGCATAGAATATTCAACTCCTTCAATGCTTACCAATACGTCATAACTAGCACCTTGTTGTGATTGTTCTAGTGCTAGCTTAAGTAATCATTCATCTTCATTCAACTTCATCTTTCCTAAGGACAACTATATCTAGCTATGGAATGTCCTTGGGTATATCCCTCCGGTTCTGGTTGGATCATAGGACTTAGTTTCCTATCCTAAACCACCTTTTGACTCCATCGCTCCGTCGTGGATAGTATGTTTTTTGGGTATAGATCGTAACCATAAAACCATTGAAAAACCAATCAAAGTGTTTGATAGAAATCAAAATTTTTAACACTTTGAAAGTTTTACATTTCCGAAATACTCCCCCTACACACATGCATCGATATTCGAAATAGTTTAGCATGTGAAGGAAAGAGTTGCACTTGAGTCTTTAAGATCACATGTTGTGATATATTACATTTAATCACATTTCTTCCCTATCTATAATATAAAAACTTAATATTAGAGATACCAATTGATTAATATATGATAATTTTTTGAAAACTGATGGGCAAGAAAGATATGTACACGCATGAATCATGGAACATTAGTCGGGTAGGTCCCCCTCAACAATATATGTGGGTCCTAATTGGTTAAAATTTAACAATATATAGGAAAAATGACACCACAAAATATGTTAAGGTACAGAGATGAGATGCCTTTTCCGATATAGTATATTACATATGATAGTTTTAAACCATTTTTGGAATGCGTTGGATACATAAAATATGGCAATATATGAGATGTACCCAACAACATTAAAGGCTTTGATTTTAAAATGCTCCCACTCAAAAATTGATCCAAATAACATATAACATTTTGAAATATAAAAACCACATTATGAGGAAGGGAGTGTTGAACACACAATTTTGAAAGATTTAGAAAAACCTTTTTGAGAATTCTTGAAAAATTATGTTCAACGGTTTTAAAAATAGTGTCCGATTTACATGAACTCATAACTTTGATTGTTTTATGACTAGCTCATGACCGAGAAAATTTAATTTCCCGTTGTGAAGGATAAGTTATCATCTGTGATAAACTTTCCTTAAGGTGAAGTCCGAGTTCTAAGCTGACATTTACTTAGAAGTCGTTTTTCATGAACTTAAAAACATCGAATGTTTTTATGAGAAGCTCATGACCGAGAAGTATGAATTTCTCTTTCAGAAGGATAAGCTATCATCTGTGATAAACTTTCCTTTATGTGAGGTCGGATTCCTAAGCAAAGATACGCTTAGAATTCATCTACACGAGCTTAAAACTTTCGAATAGTTTTAATATAAGCTCTTGTCTGAGAAAATTGAATTTCTCATTATGAGGATAAGTCATACTCGGGATGAACTTTCCTTTCTTTAGAGTTCGAGTTACAATCTGTAATGCGACTGCAAGTCATTACACCAGCTTTAAACTTTGGAATAGTTTGAATGTAAGCTCGTGTCCGAGAAAATTTAATTTCTCGTTTCGAGGATAAGTCACCATCGGGATGAACTTTCCTGTCCTTGATGAACGAGTTACAGCTTGTAATTTGACTGTAAGTCATACTAAAGATTAGTTGTGAACCCATGAGACACTTGTTTCTCAGAGATCTACTTCTTTAGCAACCAAACTCTGAGTGTGTCTTTTGTTGAACGACATTCGAATATTGGACCTTTGTGTTCCCGTTTAACCTTAACTTCAGTACCTGCACTTTCATCAGCAGTTTGTATGCTTTCATTTGGGTTAGTGATATCTTTATGAGAACCATGTGGGGGTTCACAGTGAACCTTTGTCGTGCTAGAGGGGAATATTTTTCCAGTAGGAACCCATTTAAGACCAATTGTTTTGAAGATTCTACCCGTTGGTATCCACTTAAGACAAGGTCTAGGAAACATAGTTTTCTCATGCACAACGGAATACTTAATTGGAGAAAATCTATTTCCTGCAGGGTTCCGTCTTTGAGGTGCTCTATCTTTTTGGTTCACCTTGTTCAGGACTTTAGTGATACAATCATCATGAATGGAATTAAACATGAATTTGTTACATTTCGTGCAAACAAAGTGCTTAGCATCTGAGAAGGATCTAGAGGTCCTAGGGTTGGCAGATTTGTGCACATCTAAGAAGGGTCTAAAATTCCTAGATGTGTGATCAATAATCCTAAGTTTAGAATTGGTCCTATCTCTTGTTGTTGTCTTTTTTCTTAGCATCCTCTAGATAGCTTTTATGACCCGTGTCAATTAAACTACGACTAGGCATATTCTTGGAGCTATTTCTAGAGTTGCTTGAAGCATTCATGTAATCGGGTTTTGCAGAAGCAAATTTCTTATGAGGGTCTAGATTGTGGAGTGACTGGTTTAGGCAAATTGCTACGTACGTCAACTTAGATGCAAACCTCGGGTTCGATGTTTTGGGTCGTTAAGATTTAAAGGCATTCGGTTTTCTAGCAACCGAGCGATTTCTGAATGGCTGAGAAGGAGGTTTCCCCAAGACTGACTGTTTGGCTAACTTAGTATCCACACTTCTTCCTTTTAGTTTCCTTAATTCATTTTTCACCGATGTTAGTGCAAAAACCTTTTCCTAAATTTGAACTTTTAATTGCTCATTTTGTAGAAGTAATTTAGTGACACGTTGTTCTAGCTTAATGTTCATATTGTCAAATATGTCTTTATCAGCATTCGCATCATTACTATCTATAGTGTCGATAGGTTGCACATACATTTCTCTTAATGAAGCAGGCGGAGGACTTTGATTTTGAGAAGCCAACTTTGATTCTAACAAATTTATTTGTTTCACAAAATGTTATTTTTCCGCATTAGAATCTTGAATTTTATGATCCAATTTTTGTTCAAGAACAACATTTTCTTTTCAAGTTTTTCAAAATAAGCTTCAAATTTGTCATTTTTCTTTGAAAAATCGAGTTTGGCATCCTCAAAATCTTTTGTCTTCTGAGCTAACAGAATTTCAAGCTCGTGAATCTTAGAATCAACATCCTGGGAAGTCTTTCCTCCATTAGTACTCGTATCTGATGAATCAGGTGTGGTATTGCTATCAACCTTTTCCACTAGATACGTGTCAAAAATGGGTTCAGATTGCTCAGTATGTTGATGAACATCATATTCAACATTTAATTTTATCGTAGCCATAGTCTCATCGTCACAAATGGGTCTGATAGATGTATCAATGGTTTTTGTATCATTCCCTGAGCTATTGCTGGTATGCTTCTTCTCTGATTCTGTCCCGCTGCTTTCTGTATCAACCGAACAAGCATCCAATGCTTGACCATTATCGAATTTGCTCTCTTTCGTCTGCATCAGTCTTTGATTCACCCTTCTTTCAAATTGTATTTGATGACGTGTTCATTCAACAATTGACTTCTTTATATTACTCATATGTTGAAGAAGTGTCTCTTTGAACGCTTGAAGATCTACGAGAGTATATTTGAAAAAGTATGTACTTGTGAACTCTCGATCGTTTTTGGATAAGCCACTTGAGTCAATGAATTGCTGGAACTGATTGTTGAGAGATAAAAAGACCTCCATGGATTCATCCTCTTGAAATTCATCTTTGTCAAGTTGTTGTTGAAAATGATCCATGTTAAGCAGCAACGTTCTTGTGAAGGTCTCAACATCTTGATCGAATACTAGAACGAATACCCATTTGAATCCAATTTCAATACAAGTTCCTTTTAGGTCTTCTCTTGAAAGAATCTGAAGGTGTGACTGAAGTAACTTGAAATTTCCATGCATATCTCTTTTTCTTGCGACATCTTGTATTTGATCGTATGAACAATTTTGGTTGTAGAATCCAAGTTGTGTTTTGTAGCAGGTTTACTGATGGTACACTCAGTATTTGTTTGAAGCTCTGGATTCTGCATCTTCTCTTTATTCACCTCATCCATGGACGTTGTTGTTGAATCTGTTGGTTTGACTTTCGAAGAAGGACTTGAGAATTGATCAAATGTCGTTCCTAGTAGGATGATTGGTGCATCAATAGTACTCACAGCCTTTCTTTTCAAATCAGGATTAGGAAGTTCGTAGTGTTATGCGAAGATGTCCATTGAATGGATGTCTCGAAGAGGATATGATGTGTATGGATTACAGATCTTAGTAGATGTGTTGTGATTTGGTTGTGGTTGAAATTTCGAAATTTCTGATTTTTTTCTCAGTCCGACAATAAATGCTTCAGTCCGATATAACGTTGATCGAAAAATAATTTGAATCACCAAATTTTGAAATCGAGTTATAAATAGCCTAAAACTATTAGGGTAAAAATTTGAAATATGAAAATTTTGGACGAAAAATAAAACCTAAAATGGCCTAAAATTTTGAATTTATCGCCAAAATTTGAAATAGAAGCTTAAATGGCATAAAAATGGTCTAGGAAAAATTAAATTTTACTATGGTCTTCCCGCAATGTAAAGATCTAGGATTTTTTTTTGGGAAGTATGTTCCGTAACTAGTCTAGATATAGGCTAAGTCTAAAAATGCTTCAAACAAAAATCTCGCAATAAACCTATGCCAAAGATCTGGAAATAAGTCTTCAATAATCTCGCAATGTGAAGATCTCGGAATAAGGCCAAAAGATCTCGAAATAATACCAAGATTTCGGAATGTATGAAGATTTCGGAATATATGAGGATCTCGGAATGTTTGAAGATTTCAGAATATATTCCGAGATCCTTCAAACACGGTTAGCTCGGTTTGAAATAATACCTCTCTAGGGTTGTTGGGTAGATTTTATATAAGCGTTATAGCTCGGTTTACACGTGCTAGAATCACGGTTAACTCGCTGTATTACGTGTGTACAAGATCACAATATAGTCTTACTTTAGACTATATCTTGGTTATATACGGTATAAGCCCGAATTGGTGATTCGTTCTTCGTCTTGTTGATTTGCTTTAGCGTAAAGCTATGTAACCTAATTCGATTAATTATAATTGTGTTATTATTATGATCTTGTTAAATCGCTCCGCTATGTGTGCATTGATCTTGTTTAGGGTTTTACATAATTGTTATGATGTTAATAAACCTTCAAAAACTCGTGATTTTTTTCAAAAATCAAGCCAAACACCCAAAAGATTTGTGTTTTTTATCAACATAAAATGTAAGAACCCGTACTTTCCGAACATTGTTTTATTCTTTTATTCGTGTTTCTTGAATTTTCCAACGTATTACATTTTCTTGAATTCTTTATATGTAAATCCTGAGATCATGATAATATTAATAAATTATACTTTTTAAGTATTTCTGATCATTGATAATACTTTACTTGGAATTATAAATTTTTTATTTCATTTTTCCATATTTATTTAAATCAAAGTTTTTGATTTAAAATCACCAGCGTACATTTTACAACGAGTTTACTCAAAATCAATGAACAACGAGAATTCCTCGTGATCGCGATACCGACGGATGCCCAAAATTTTACATTTCATTATCGATTGTTTCGATAATTAATATTTTCGACAATTTCGTTTTAATTACGTATTAAGTCGTGTCGGCAAACCATACTATCATATTTATGATGCATTTTAACTTTTGAAAAGTATTTTTACGAAACCCGAGTCCCGTAAATATTTTCAGTATTTACTATTAGTTATTTTGTACCCTTTAAACTATTAAATTTCTTTTTAAGTCCAATAGAATACACAATTAGCAAAACTAGCCCTCCACCCCACTATATAAACAAAAATTTTTACAACCACCCTCATTTTTATCATACAAAATCACACACAAAAAAAAATCTTCTTCCTTTCTTTTTCTCTCTAAAAATCCGCCACCCCTAACACCATAAACCCCCAAAAATCTTGATTTATAGCTTGTTTTAACTAAAACTAAAATATATCCCATTCATAAATATGAAAGGTGATTGTTTTGATACCATAATCATACACATGCATCAACTTTCAAGTTTTTTTTTATGATTTTATGATTTGTATGTGTTTTGATGATCTTGCATGTATTGTTTTTGCTAAGATCTTCATGTCTTGACGCTAAAAAGTTATATTTTGATCTTTGGTTTTTGTTAAATTGACATGAAAATGTTTTAGGAGTTGTTTGGTTGATGGGTATGATAGTAGGGTAATACTAGAGATATGGATCATAGTGGATTTGAGTCAAAATGATGTTTTTCTATGATTTTCTAAAGTGTAATTTTGGACAGCAGGTTAGAGCAGATTTTTCATGGGTCAAAGTTTGATAAAAGCTTGATATTATAGGATATTATTGTAGTGGTTGTCCAAACGCTCGTTTTGACATAAGATAGAGCTTCTAACTCATTACGGATCAAAAGTTATGCTAGTTTTAGTATTCGTGTACCGGGAGACGCAAATCGGCATAATCCGAAATTGTGGCTGATTTTGGGTCGACTCTCGGGGACTTTAGGCATGGTTAGATAATTGATACTACTGGTTTTTAAAGTTTATAAACCTTATATGATGAGTCTAGTAGTGAGTTCAAAAGGTGGAATGACAAGATAATACTTTTAAAGTGGTATAAATGGTTTTATAAAACAACTACACATTATGTCCCAAATTTGGAGTCGAGTAAAGTGTCGAGCTGATGGGTTTTAAAAGGTGAACTTTGGCTCAAATTTTGGCAGGGTCTTAGACAGATTATAAGTGACCTTGACACCAAATTTGATCTAAATCTAACAAGTCTAGATAGGGTAGATCGGTGTGTACATTCAGAGTGTAGTTGCTGATTCGTGTTTTGGACACATAGTTCAATGCTCGTATGGCGTGAGTTTGAGTATTCACTATTGGTCATGGTGACTTACTCAAGTGTTTAGTCATTATATAAATGAATTAGCTACTGGTCCGAATAAGGTAAAGGGATATTTTGACTTACGTTGACTTGGCGTCTTATGACGTGTCAATTTCAAGTGTACAAGTGTTTAAATATGTATTGATTGGATAAATTGGATATATGGATCCACGTGTTTCGTGTCATTAATTTTGAAGTATGAGTACTTTGAAAATACTTAAGTCATATTATACTTCGTATATATCGATATTTGAGTTCGAATCTTAAGGCGCGCCTTATTTTGATAGGTTGTGGTTTTCGTGTTTCCCGGGCATCCATATCGTCGGTGATCGTCATGCTACTACTTTTTCTACTCAACTTCTGAGTACAATGATTTACTTACCTCGTGGCAAAGGTGAGTTCATAGCCCCTTTTTACTTGCACATTGTCTCTAAACGTGGGGTGAGATGTTACATGGTGGAACACAACCATTTAAAAACTGTATGCTACCCTCAACTTGTATGCTATCCAGAATTTGTATGCTATCCAGAACTTGTATGCTTTCCAGAACTTGAGGATTTCCAACAGATTTTCATTGATATCATTGCTTTTAGTCTATAGCCTTAAGTTGCCTCTCTTGATCATGAACCGTTAATTTACTTGTGTTGCTAAGCGCGAATGTTGTGGGTGGATCCATCGGGATTGACAATCCCCGTCCCGATTACCTTGACGCATTTACATTTGTTTATTACTTGAGTATTTAGGCTGAATACTCACTAGAGGAACTTACACTGAGTTAAGCTTCGGTTCATGAACTAAATAACAATAATAATGTTTCGAACTATGGTTATCGTACGCAACCATTTTCCCCTATTTCTTGTTTACAAATGGATGCTTGTGTTCCACACTTTTACTGCTAAACCTATGGTTATCACTCAATTTATGTTGACGATTTTACATGTTTAATCTCAGGTATTATTACTTATCTTTGCTTGGATGGGAGCCCACAGGATATTATCGTAGCTTGGAGATTTCTGTGTAGATTTTAACCTTGGTTTTATCTAAAAACCGTCAGAATATTTTTCTGTATTTTTGTGAAATAAGTGTTATAAATCATGATGAAATAATAAATCTTTCAGCATATAAAACTCTGGGACCTATGTTTAAAACTCTTATTATTTTATGATGTAATGTACATGTTTTTATTACGTCAACTATGTGTCAACAATAATTCATTGTTTCTTGTACCATGACGTGGAACCCCCTTGCTGCCTAGTTGTTCCCTTGTCTGATTCTGGGGGTCTCATAGATTGGTATCAGAGCGATGGTTATAGGGAACTGAGTCATTTTTCAAAACTTAGTCTATAACCAAAAGTTAAAATATTTTATGTTTTAAGTGTCAACCATAGAATCTGCCAATGTTTTTCGATATCTGCGCGGGTAACTCTCTAATCCTTATTATTTACTTTTAATTATCGTTGTATCATTTCATCTATTGATTACATGTTGAAATATTACATTACCCTCGTGACGATAATTACTATATCTTTTCAAAGCTTTGTGCTTCATGAATTATCATTGGATATTACTTGATTACATATTCTCTTACTGCATTTCTTGAATTCTTGTGAATTGATCTTGTTGCAATGATTTTATATTGTTATGACGTTACATACTTGTATTCAGAGCGGGTATGCTACCGACTTTTCATACTCAATTTTCTGAGTACTATTGTTATTTCTTTTATGCGTGATACGACTGACCTCATACACTCGTTCAATTTGAACCGGCTGTTTTTCTCGACTCACTGTTACATGTTGTGCGTACTCTTGTGATACCATTGTTCGGGATTGAATAAGTGTTGTTTTCGATGAAACTTCTTATTTTCATTTTACTACCGTGCGTGTTGCTTTCATTGTTAAATCTCTTTAAAATATCCATTTAGATATCCAAATTGCTTTCGACCAATTATGATTGGATGTCTTGAACAATAGTCTATAGACCATTGTGTAGCTCAATGTGTCTCCCAGAAAGACTAAAGGACATCGTGTGAGTCACACATCTCGAAGCATTCATTGAATCAATGTTGAATAATATCATAGGTTTTCATAACCATGATTGACCTTTACGTCACGGTTTTACACGACAGTTGTGCATGGACTACATTTTATTTCATTGACCAAATCTACGTTTCGACTTCGAATTACAACGTCCGTTGTACCTTGAAAGCATCGTCATCTCGCAATTCATCCTCTATTATGTGATGATTGTTTGGAACACGATTGTACTTCTATAAACATGTACCCTCCCTTTTATTAAACCTCCTCGCTTCAAGAGTGCGACTTGTTAATGTCCCATTTCTTTCTCGATATGTCTTGTAATTTTGGAAAATCACGCCACCAAGTCCTGTATTGCATCTTGAAATCTAAGACACGCATGTCATGCGCCATTTTTTATTTCTTAGTTTATCGTTGGCGTTCTTTAACCATTTCTATACTATTTTTCTTTACACGATTAATTTTACAATTTTTCTCTTTCGTCTTTATGGAATCCACAAGTAATGTGTGTACATAAATTTTGGGTCATTATAAAGTTTGAATTAAATTTCAAGTATGTCGAAAAATATACTTTGTACAGAAACTTTACAGGAAATTTAACAGTGTCGAGAAAATATTTTTGTAACTTTAAACATAAAAATATATATTTCTACTTGTTGAGACGTCCGTTTAGGACATAAAATTTGACCAGAAAATATTAAAAACACGAGCAAGTTACGCACATTTGGGATTGCAAAATTTAAGAACTTAATTCTGCATTTTTCAAAAATTTTATTTTGTTGACAGATTCAATGCAAGGGCATTTTCGTCCATTTTTAATCCGTTTCAAGTCTCGAGTAAAAGTAGAAAGTTGTTCAAAACATCGTTTTACACCAAATTGCTTTAGATTTCGAGTATTAAAAATGTCATTTAGCAAGTCGTTTGGTCTGGTCAAACCTGAAAGTCAAACTCAAAGGTCAAAACTGATAAAATTTAAAAATATGATTCGAAGCGTTTTTGAGTCCGTGTGAACTCGTAAAACTTTAACTAATGATATTTTAAAACCACGAAACATTGATTGCTTTTGAAAATATTTACAAATAATAACTTGAGCTCGGTCATACATAAATCTAGAACCTTTAAAACCAAGTGATTTGATAAACCAATGATGAACTACAAGTTTAGAAAAATGTGTACATTTTTATGCGTCACTATTACGTGTTAAAATTCCTAAACTTTCCTAAAATGGAAACTTTTCGAGTAATTGTACTATTGTTAACTAATGCCCTACATTTTAAAAGTACATTTTATGTCAAATAAATTACGACATGAGCACACATATGGATTCCTCTATCCTTCTTTTATATATGACTTAATTGTCATTCTATATTATTTTTCTTTGCTTCTATCGTACCACTGATTTGGGCCGAGGTTTGAAGTTCTTGTCTTCATATCGTCCGTTATCATCTTGACACGTGTCTCATGACGATTCCGGCTAAACCTTTTGAAATTTTATCACCATGTAACCATTTCATTGATTGTCTTGAACTACTATTCATCACCCTCCTGTAACCCACTCGCTATTTTGTAAGCTATCATCATGTCACCACATGAATTTAACTGGTATTGTTTGCGAAACATTTTATAAAATGTTCTACATTGGTCATCATTTTACGATGTAATTTCACAAACCGTTCAACAATTGTCTTGTAAAGAAATCTTGTAACATTAAATTTATTGATTTAAACATCTAGCCCATTTGTTTCTGGCGAAGAGTTTCATAAACTATTTTGATTCCTGTTTTTACAAATGGCATTATATATGCATTTTAAATTATATGACATGTAATACTGGTTTGACGAAACTGAGCATCGCATTGCTAGTCCTAAATTATGCAAGGCCTGATCACCTATGCGTAATTTAAAAGGAGTCATGCAAGGCCGAATAGTAGTCACCATAAATAATTGACCAAGAATCAACTTTTTAATTATGTTCCTTAAAAAGTTAGATAAAATAAAGTTTTGAAAACTTCTACATCTTATGCGAGTAGCACCAATTCACGACATACACATATGAACCCTTATATTTTCTTGAACAAAGTACACGTATCAAGCACATATTTCCTTACACAACAATTTTTGTTAGACTTTTAACCTCATCTTCTTTCGTGATATGATTCTCGTTACCACTTGTCTAATTTCTTCCCATTGATACAAGACTTGAAAGTTTCAACGTTGTTATGCTTTTACATCGATCGACATTCTCTATCTATTTTGGTAGACCTTCGAAACATCTCTGGACGCGGATAATGACATATGACTGAACGCGAACAATGATTTCGTGTAATTGTCATGATGTGTGTTAGATTCTATTTTGAAATTTATTCGTGCGAACCATATGTTGATTTCGCCTCTCATTGCTAATGTTGTTCATCCTACGAGAATTACTCCCAACTGACTCCTTAAGAATTTTCTTTGATTCGAAAACTTGTTGTGTGGTTTTTCTCTTTCGATCGTGTATCGACCACCGAGAATTTAATAAGCCGTTGTTGGTGACACCAACTGCACTCAAGAAGTGATGACTCGCTATAATCCTTTGTTTCTTATTATTTTTATCATCGACGCGTCTATTCTATCACGTAGGTTAAGAATTGATACGACTTTTGTTTTATTCCCTTGTGTTATTGCTCGCATACAAATTGTTGACCTTTATATGTTTCATATTCGTTGCTGTATTGTCACCTTTTGAAAACCATAAAATGTTACTGTTTATCATTTGATACCTTAATCACCTAATTGGATTTCTAAAGATTGTTACAAATTTTTGAGAACGTTTAACACATTTTATCAAATGTTTAAATTACCAAAATATCTGTTTCAAATTTAATGTCTGATCTATACATCCTATTTAATATAATTATAACTAGTGTTAAAAAGATGGCATGCTTTATCTTCTAAAGTATTTGATATTATCATACTTAACTTACAACCTAATGAAATTATTAATTTAATTTATAATTTCTAACAATGATATTAAATAACATGGAAAATCTGATTTTCTCTAATGGTAACGATAAACTTGAGCTTCTAACAGAAACTTCATGCAGTCATCCAAAAGTTCTTAAGCCGATCAGGATAACTATTTTGGAACTGTTCTACTTTTTCTTTGAAAATCTTGATCAAGAAAGAGATATAGCAACAACTTACTCACTAAATATAAATAGTTTGATCTTAAATCACTACACCTTGTAAAATTTAGTTTTAATCAAGAAAATATTTAAACCGAGTTTTAAAGTAATACCAAAATCCTATACAACTGATTGTGACAACTTGTATTTTAAATGATCATATGTAATTTATTTTTCCCTTCTATTTCTCTTGTAACTAGATTGTTACGTTTTAAGATCATCATGCTTTACAGTTTCGCGATTTGTGATTTCTTGTTGATTAACAATCTTGGTTCATTTTAATGCGCTTTGTCAGTTTTAGCGATTCTTGTGTTCATTCTATCTCTTGATAATTCTCCGTATTGAAAGGTCATTATTCTAATTCAAGTTTGAAAAGTTATTCGAAAAGGAGTTAAGCAACTGAAGCATAGTGAATTCTAATTGTTAAGGTACGTCGTGGTGCGGAAATTACCTGGGAAGCAATTAATCAGTCCTAAACTATGTACCTCCTTTTGTTTGCATGTTCTTTTGTCTCATTAGAACTCTGAGGGACCAGAGTTCCTTTAGGGGAGAAGACTGTAAGAACCCGTACTTTTCCAGCATTATTTTATTCTTTTATTCGTGTTTCTTGAATTTTCCAACGTATTACATTTTCTTGAATTCTTTATATATAAATCCTGAGATCATGATAATTTTAATAAATTATACTTTTTAAGTGTTTCTGATCATTGATAATACTTTACTTGGAATTATAAAAAATTTATTTCATTTTTCCATATTTATTTAAATCAAAGTTTTTGATTTAAAATCACCCGCGTACATTTTACAACGAGTTTACTCAAAATCAATGAACAACGAGAATTCTTCGTGATCGCGATACCAACGGATGCCCAAAATTTTACATTTCATTATCGATTGTTTCGATAATTAATATTTTCGACGATTTCGTTTTAATTACGTATTAAGTCGTGTCGGAAAACCATACTATCATATTTATGATGTATTTTAACTTTTGAAAAGTATTTTTACGAAACCCGAGCCCCGTAAATATTTTCAGTATTTACTATTAGTCATTTTCTACCCGTTAAACTATTAAATTTCTTTTTAAGTCTGAAAGAATACACAATTGGAAAACTAGCCCTCCACCCCACTATATAAACAAAATTTTTTACAACCACCCTCATTTT
This sequence comes from Glebionis coronaria, assembly GCA_025667525.1. Taxonomy (NCBI): domain Eukaryota; kingdom Viridiplantae; phylum Streptophyta; class Magnoliopsida; order Asterales; family Asteraceae; genus Glebionis; species Glebionis coronaria. The sequence continues at coordinate 573,178,144 of CM046876.1, forward strand.
TATCATACAAAATCACACACACAAAAAAATCTTCTTCCTTTCTTTTTCTCTCTAAAAATCCGCCATCCCTAACACCATAAACCGCCAAAAATCTTGATTTTTAGCTTGTTTGAACCAAAACTAATATATATCCCATTCATAAAATTGAAAGGTGATTTTTTTGACATCAAAATCATACACATGCATCAACTCTCAAGATTTTTAAGATTTTATGATTTGTATGTGTTTTGATGATCTTGCATGTATTGTTTTTGGTAAGACCTTTATGTCTTGACGCTAAAAAGTTTTATTTTTTATCTTTGGTTTTTGTTAATTGACATGCAAGTGTTTTCGGATTTGTTTGGTTGATGGGTATGATAGTAGGGTAATATTAGAGATATGGATCATGGTGAATTTGAGTCAAAATGATGTTTTTCTATGATTTTCTAAAGTTTAATTTTGGACAGCAGGTTAGAGCAGATTTTTCATGGGTCAAAATTTGATAAATGCTTGATATTATAGGATAGTATTGTAGTGGTTGTCGAGACGCTCGTTTTGACATAAGATAGAGCTTCTAACTCATTACGGATCAAAAGTTATGCTAGTTTTAGTATTCGTGTACCGGGAAACGCAAATCGGCACAATCCGAAATTATGGCTGATTTTGGGTCAAATCTCGGGGACTTTAGGAATGGTTACATAATTGATACTACTGGTTTTTAAAGTTTATAATCCTTATATGTCGAGTCTAGTAGTGAGTTCAAAAGGTGGAATGTCAAGATAATACTTTTAAAGTGGTATAAATGGTTTTATAAAACAACTACACATTCTGTCCTAAATTTGGAGTCGAGTAAAGTGTCGAGCTGATGGGTTTTAAAGGGTGAACTTTGGCTCAAATTTTGGCAGAGTCTTATACAGGTTATAAGTTACCTTGACACCAAATTTCATCTAAATCGGACAAGTCTAGATAGGGTAGATTGGTGTGTACATTCGGAGTGTACTTGATGATTTGTGTTTTGGACACATAGTTCAATGCTCGTATGGCGTGAGTTTGAGTGTTCACTATTGGACATGGTGACTTACTCAAGTGTTTAGTCATCATATAAATGACTTAGCTACTGGTCTGAATAAGGTAAAGTGATAGTTTGACTTGCGTTGACTTGGCGTCTTATGATGGGTCAATTTCAAGTGTACAAGTGTTTGAATGTGTATTGATTGGATAAATTGGATAGTATGGATTCACGTGTTTCGTGTCATTAGTTTTGAAGTGTGAGTACTTTGAAAATACTTAAATCATATTATACTTGTTATATATCGATATTTGAGTTTGAGTCTTAACGCGCGCCTTATTTTGATAGGTTGTGGTTTTCCTGTTTCCCGGGCATCCATATCGTCGGTGATCGTCATGCTACTACTTTTTCTACTCAACTTATGAGTACAATGATTTACTTACCTCGTGGCTAAGGTGAGTTCATAGCCCTTTTTTACTTTCACATTGTTTCTAAACGTGGGGTGAGATTTTACATGGTGGAACACAACCATTTAAAAACTATATGTTATCCTCAACTTGTATGCTATCCAGAATTTGTATGCTATCCAGAACTTGTATGCTTTCCAGAACTTGACGATTTTCAACAGATTTTCATTGATATTATTGCTTTTAGTCTATAGCCTTAAGTTGCCTCTCTTAATCATGAACCGTTAATTTACTTGTGTTGCTAAGCGTGAATGTTGTGGGTGGATCCATCGGGATTGACAATCCCCGTCCCGATTACCTTGACGCATTTACATTTGTTTATTACTTGAGTATTTAGGCTGAATACTCACTAGAGGAACTTACACTGAGTTAAGCTTCGGTTCATGAACTAAATAACAATAATAATGTTTCGGACTATGGTTATCGTACGCAACCATTTTCCCCTATTTCTTGCTTACAAATGGATGCTTGTGTTCCACACTTTTATTGCTAAACCTATGGTTATCACTCAACTTTATGTTGACGATTTTACATGTTTAATCTCAGGTATTATTACTTATCTTTGCTTGGATGGGAGCCCACAGGATATTATCGTAGCTTGGAGATTTCTGTGTAGATTTTAACCTTGGTTTTATCTAAAAACCGTCAGAATATTTTTCTGTATTTTTGTGAAATAAGTGTTATAAATCATGATGAAATAATAAATCTTTCAGCATATAAAACTTTGGGACCTATGTTTAAAACTCTTATTATTTTATGATGTAATGTACATGTTTTATTACGTCAACTATGTGTCAACAATAATTCATTGTTTCTTGTACCATGACGTGGAACCCCCTTGCTGCCTAGTTGTTCCCTTGTCTGATTCTGGGGGTCTCACATAAAAATCCCAATCCACTAACCAAAGTTAGGAGAAGGTTTTTAGCAAGATTTAGACCACAAAACACGATTTTTTTTAGATCAAGATTGTTGAGCCTAAAAACCCACGAAATCTATATAAAACAACCGTAAAACCTTCAATCACCAATCTACTATAGGCTCTTGATACCAAATGTTAATCCCAAATCAATTCATAACACAAGATCTAGTTTAGATCTAGAGAGAGAAAGAGAAGAAAATAGAGAGAGAAAAGAGAGAATAAACTAGAACGAATGGTTGATTGCAAGAGATAGAAAGTGAATGAACCATCACCCTTTTCCACATATGGAAGAGGGTTTATATACCCATGAGCTTGGTGGGCTCATGGGCTTTGTTCTTGGGTCGGGCTTGGCTTACACTTGGGCATAAAGCCCTTAACTTAGACAATATTAGCTTAAAGTCCAAGCCCGGTTATCTCGACTAACCTATTACAATACAAGACCTTTAATGACTAAGATGACCTATTACATTCTTGTTCGACTATATAAAATATAAGGCTAACAGCAAACAAAAAGGTACATTTTCTTATTACCTAAGTTCTAAATTACAGCATATACATGTGAAACACCTTTCTCAAACACTTCTTCCAGTCAAAAACCACTTCCGGGGTCACAATTCTTATTTATCTCCATTTTCTCTTGTCTGTTATAGAAGCTCACGGACCCCCGCGAAATCTTTCCATTTGGGTCCGCCTCTATACAAGAAGGGTCTGTGGCATTTCCCTCTAAAATAAAAATTTAAATTTCTGAGAGTTCTACCTCGGACCCCTGTGGACCCTTTTCCATTCGGGTCCGCCTAACAAACGAATGGGTCTGTGCCATCTAAAGTTCTCATACATTTTTTCATCATTACCTTCATTAACTACCCCATTTTCCAAAACATTCATCTTCTTTTTGTTTTCCCTTTAAACCTGCATATTAACTCTATTTACTCATATCCTTTTCTTCTTCCAATCAAATTACACATTCATTAAATATATAAGTTACCTAATCTCCTATTTAAACCTCCCCCTTTCTCATCATCTTCCTCACAACTTTCATATTCTCTTATCTTAACCAAAAGTCCAGAAATTATTCATTTTAAAAATGGCCAAAGACTCAAAATTCGCCTCCAAACCTTTTCTTAGAAGGACGACTCGGATTAGTGTTCTCCTTTCTTGCTTTGGATTTACCGCACCCTCACCACCAACAACCTCTTCTACAAACCCACACTTGTCTCTAATTCAAGATGAAATATCTCAAGATCTTGGATACATATTAAGAAATTCGAGATCACCAAATCATCTCCTCCTACAACAACTCCCATACCAACTCCTCCATTTTTCGCTCCTACTCACTCACCAACCACCATGTCCACCCCACCAACAAGGACCAACATGCCTAAACCTTTGGAAGTCTTTGACACACCTCCCACTTTTCCAAACCCTCACTTGAAGAATATTGAGGATGTGCCACCATATTCTCAAGCAACAAATCCACATTCCCCGTCACCAATTCATACCTCAACTCCCTTACCGTAAACAATCCCTCTCCAATCCTTACCTCGAGAAACCCTCCTTCCATTCCATCGTTTATGTAATTGGATGATTTCCTATGGATTGAACAACCTTCCTTCCGACATTCTCTCCCGAACTCACCATCACCATACTCTCCTACTAGTGTGCTCTCACCTCCTCAACAACGGGATCAACAATAAGAAGACCTCAACTATCGATATGCCTTCAACGACATGGTAAATCGACATATTTAAGAGGCACAACGCCTCAGAGACTCAGCCGGTCCTTTGCCACCACCACCACCACCTCCTCAAAACACTCACCATAACCTTCCTAACTCCACCCTCCCTATGTATGTGACCATTGTCGTTACACACAAACTCTTGTCAGGGATTTCCGTGAAGAGACGAGGTTTGCATTCAAAAACATTCTTGAAGGGATCAATGCAATCTTATACCCACCATCTCAGTAGGAACCTTAGCCACGGGATTCCGAGATCCATTTCTCTCCTTTCTATGTCTCTCTTAGAGATCTACGGATCCCGCAGACCCTTTCTCATTTGGGCCAGCACTGATTTGGGTTCGTGGTCTTCTGACTTAATTTCTCGTTTTCTTTTTCCATTTTGTAATTATGTAATATATATCTTTCCAATGTTTCACATCTTATATGTTGTAATTTTACTTGGGCAAGATGAATGAACCCCTGGTTTTCTCTAAAATTTGTTTATAACTTTGGCTATTAATTCTTGTAACAAACTGAACCACTAGGGAGGTCAATTGAGTTCAAATAGTATTTATGTTAGTTTAGACTTTATTTTTATAAGTTTCTTCTCATTTAATGCATAACACATTAAATACCCAAAGCTTTTACAAAATACTTGAGAACTATCGAGTTTTTATCAGCAAAAATAACTTTTCTAAAAGCTTTAATCGCAATGTCAAAAACTCTTTCACTAAGCTTTTTGAAATAGTGTAAAGTTATTCACAACTTGATATATTATGAATGTTCTAAGAGCAAGGGGTGTGGTGAATAGGAAACACCTCTCCACTTTGGCCTCACAGCGTCACCTCACACCAAACTAACTCACAAAAATGCCCCATTACTCATGACATTTTTTTCTCTTCTTCAATTTGGCCTCATCTACTATTTTTTTTAAAATTTTCACACAAATTAAAAATCATTTTATTAAATTAAAAATACAATTATATAAATAAAATACAATATGAAACTAAAAATATAATATGAAACTTTAAAAAAAATGAAAATTAAAAACACACGACAAATAAAAAGATACAACAAATTAATCTTGCTTTGCATGTTTTGTCATTATTTTTTCTTGTCTCTTTCGGATAAACGATGCCATTTGGTTTGGACATTGAGTCGTAATCAACCGTGAGAAACTGAAACTCGGTTATCTCCATCATCTTTAATTCATTTGCCTTTTTTGCCTTGTACGCGGATCTACTGGTATGCATCTTCTAATGTAATACATCTTTTAGCATGTCCTTCATAGACCCCGAGCCACTTCCGTCGCTGCTCTCAGTTGTTTCTGATTTGATTTTCTTGGCGGGTCGAGTTTTTTGAGCAGGTCGAGGACGAGCATCAGACCGAATGTTTCCTTGTGATCATCCACATCAAATCTTTCGGCCAAATCCAATTTTGAGGTGTTTTTTTAGAATCTTTCACGCGTGTTCGTAAGAAAACTTTTTCCCCTTATACAAAGAACTATATTCGTCTTTCACAACTTTCAAAACATCATCGTCATTCATACCGCTTTTACGATTTATTCCTTTGTAAACCGCGTGAAACTTTTGAGATTCGGGGTTCAACCGACTCCATTTCCCTGCACGCATATTCTTGGTACAAGGCATGAGAAGCCTCGTTGAAATCTTCAAGAATATGCCCTCAAAATTTATCAAGGTTTTTGTCATTTCCATTGTCGACGTTCTCCGACACTCCAATCCAACACTTGCACAATAGTATCTCCTCACCACGTGTCCAACGTACAACATTTTGGCTAAGAGCTTCCACAGATTGTATGTCGTCTTCGTCGTCGTCTGCAGACAAATCAACGGTTTTTGATTTTTTGGCCATTCTTTTTCCTTTAGACGGTTATCTTTGGATGGTGGTTGTGATTCTTATACTTTGAATTCTATTTCAGGCACTTGTTGAATTTGGACATTTTGAAATTGGTTGTTCTGCGTTTTGAAACGCGAGGAGTTGTTGGAAAATTTGTTCGAGTGTCATTTCGGGAAAATAGTGTTGAGCAAAAGGAGTGTACAGAAATTGAGAGCCGGATGAGAATTGCGAAAATGAAATAGAGTTTTGCGACGATGGCATCAACGGGGTAGAGGACGACGAAGGATTCGGGTTCGATGTGTTAAGAAGAGAAGTGAAATTGAGATATGAAAACCCGTCATTTGAGATTTTTTAGTAAGATGATAGATTTAAGATGATAAAAAGAGATGTATGTGTTTAAAATGTTAAAAAATGAGAAATATATATAATAATAAATAGAGCTTAATTTCTTTTTAAAAGTCACTGTTGGAGTGTGAAGCTAACGACTTTTTTCCTTTCTCTCTCGTCGTTAACGACGAATACTCGACGAAACGGAGGATCGGAGCATCGACGAGTACTAGCGAGACCTCCACTTCAAACCAGCAACCTCGATCGTTCCGCTACACTCCTTCCTCTAAAAGGTGTTTAATAAATTAAATAGCACTGTGCGTATATTTTAATTAACCATTTATTGAAGAAAGTATATTGTAGTTGATTTTTTTAATTAAGAAAAATTAAAGATTTTGAACCCACACTCCATTAAAAGACAAGTCCAAAATGTCGTAACACGTTTTTTTTCTTAACGAAATGTCCAAGAAGTTGACTAGGAAAGAAAGATGGTCATGAAAGGCCGATGATCTTGTCTATAGTCTATACTACTTTAACGCCTTACTTTCGGTAAGCCAACCGACTTTCCAACTTGGATTTATTACAACTACACCTTTCAAACACAACTCACAATAACATTAACCAATTATCTCCCTTCATAAAATTTCTACAAAAAATCTTATAAACAAGATCCACTTAATAATAGAGTTTCATTTTATTCCAAACACTTTTGTTTATCAGGTTTGATCTACTACTTATCACTTATGATCATTATTTTTGTTTTTATTATGTTGTTTTTATATTTTTATGGTTTGAATCGGGTCATGATCAATAAGTTGACTTGTTTTATTTTGTTATCATTTATATAAATTTTAAGATTAAGATCATTTTGATCCTAAATTTATCAAGGATTTTTACTTCAAAACTCAAACTTTTAATACTAGGGCCTTTGATACCTAGAAGGCTAATCTCTACAGATATTTTAGAAAACTTATACTACAATTTTTTCCGCTAGGGGGGGGGGGGGGGGGGGGGGCACTTGCCCCCGGCCCCCCCCCCCTCCCTATCTCCGCCCATGGACCTAGCCCTAATGAGCACATGTTTATGACCTTTGGTTGATGCAACTAAATGTATGAGGTTTTCCCTGTTCAAGTTATCCTTTTGACTAAGATGTATGTGGCCTAACTGGGGTATCCCCCAACTTTTTTCCGACTCTTCTGTGGCCACCTCAAAGGTGTACCTAGTGAGGTTTGAACCCTTGACGAGGCGGTCAAGTGCGTTACCACAAGGCTATTTGGTGGTGGTTTGGTTGGTATAACTAATCAACTGAATTTGTTGTTCTCTTTCAAGAATTGTTTTCTTTTGTTTATTTAGTTTACGGGGTGTTTAGGTTTGTGTTTTTGAAATGATTGTTGCAACTATCACTATCGAATAATTAGTGTTTACAGTCATGGGCACTTGTGTAATTGTAATCAGAAAACTGTAAACCTTATTCTGTTTTAGGGAGTGTTTGGTTTGGCTTATATAGCGTAAGCCTATTTCGGCTTATATAACATAAGCCCTAATTTTGTGGATTATCTAGAGACTTATGGGCTTATATAAGTTTATTATATCATGATAAACTTATATAAGCCCCTGTCTCAAAATAAGCCACAAAATTGGGGCTTATGTTATATAAGCTAAAAGTAAGCCATATATCGGCTTATATTTCATAAACCTTGATTTTTTAAGCTTATTTGGAGACTTATGAGCTTATTTAAGTTTGTTATATCCTAATAAACTTATATAAGCTCTTAAGTCTCCAAATAAGCCACACAATTGAAGCTTACATTATATAAGCTAAAATGGGCTTACTTTATATAAGCTAAAACAAACAGCCCCTTAACATTATGCGCAGCAAAATTAATCAGAGGCTAGACACATATTTAACTAAGAACTTCTTAGTTACATGTTTAATGGTGTCATTGGTTTATTTACTGCTGTTATATGATTGAACTTGTACATTTTCAGGATTAGTGATCGTTTGTTTGGTTGGATACTGGCATATGCTAAAATGAGTCCGAAGAATAACGTGTCCTCTCAGTCGCCCAATTTTCTCCGTAACCTTTTAAAGGCTTTAGAATATGCGGTTTGTGAATGGCTGCTTATGTTTTTGTTGTTTATCGATGCATGTTTTACGTACTTGATCTCAAAATTTGCATCTTACTCTCGACTTCAAAGTCCATGTATACTTTGCTCGAGACATGATCACGTTTTAGCTAAGAATAAAACAGGAGTTTATTGGGATTCGATATGTGATCATCACAAATCTGAAATATCTTCTGTAGTTCTTTGCAATGTTCATGATAAGCGTGTTTCAAGAGACTCTGCGGATGATGTGCATCCTGCTAGTCCAATTGGTGGCCCCACTAAGAATGAAAAGAATATTTTTGTGGACGAGTCTCTTGAGTCGCATGGGTCTTCCAACATGGGAATAAATCAAGTTGCTCCTTCATCAGATATCGAGTACCAGGAAGTTAATGTAACTTCTGATAATGGAAGTGTCCGCACTTTCGTTCCTGAGGATCATTTGAAGTCTGATTTACGTTTTGGAGTTCGTGATCTTCAGAATGATTCTGCAACTGTTGCAACACATGATATAGAGGGACTAAAATGGCGGGATGATGCAAATAAGGATGATACATCTCGCGCAGCGGAATTAATATCCTTTGAGGTTCCATCATCTGATAATGTGGAAACTCCTGCTGATGCGTCTGTCGAGACAAGTAAGTTCTTTCTCCTTTTAAGGGGTGTTTGGATTAGTGTTTTAGAAGTCATCATCTTATTACTGGTGTCTGGTGCCTGGGATAACCTATGTCCTTGTATATTAAATGGGTCAAATATTCACTTTCAGACAAGATCATACCAAAATTAGAATGTTTTAAACAATTAAATGCGAAAGCAGTTTCAAATCCCACATGCAAACACCACTTGATTTACATAGCATTTGTATACCTAGAGTTTTGTAGCCTAGCAGTAGTTACGCCATCCTGCACACCGTATATATTAACCAAGTCTCCTGAACAAGGGCCTGTGGGTTCAAGACCGGCTGTTGCACAATGCCCGTATTTGACCATTTACAAAGGGAGGTTTATATGTGCACAACAATTATTTGTTTGGCACACAATAACATATTATTTTGCTTTTTGAAAACTATATCTATCACACGACAACATAGGATAAAAGGTGCTTAAAATATGTCAAAAGGAATTATATTGTTGTGTACAATTGTACAAATCACCTTTCTTCAGAAAAGTATCTACTTTTCTTGGAAAAATAATAGAAACGGCAAACTAACAGGTTGGGTAACTTGTATGGTCGACCCAAAACGTTTTGACCTCCTTTTCAGAGTTCCGTAAATAAATAATGCGCCAAGCCTGATTACGTAGAACTACATTGTGGTCTATGTTTAACGTGTTTGGCCCGTTCAGGAAGCATACCCAGACCGACCCATATATAAGTTGATGGCTGAAAATTTCCAGCCAGTAAATTTGTAAAATGGAAAGTGAATTTGTGTCTACCACTGAATGTCAACCTCTTGATCATAAACTAAACTGGTTACTTAAATTTGTCTATCTGTAGCTGATCATCCAAGAATAGATGAAGCGATCAAAAACCCTGTTATAGAAACTGATGTATCTGCAACTACTAATGGCCACCAAGTGTTGAACCATCTGGAACTTGGTGATGCATATAAGCTTGCTATAAGTAGTAAAGCAAGACAACTCTCTGGGAAGTATCTAGACCAGAAATCCTTTAAAGAATCTTCAACAAGAGTCAGTGAAGACTTAAAGAATTTATTGTCACACAGATCTAACGACAATAATCTTATAAGCCCCAAACTATCTTTTAACAGTGATGACTTCTTTGGTATGCAACTCTTTCAACGAAAAATCTCTTTGGAAAGAAACGAGTCCAATATTTCAGTAGATGGAAGTGTTGTGAGCGAGATTGATGGTGAAAGTGTGGTTGATAGACTGAAACGACAAGTTGAACATGATAAGAAACTTATGGGTATATTGTATAAAGAATTGGAAGAAGAAAGAAACGCTTCGGCTGTTGCTACAAATCAAGCTATGGCTATGATTACTAGATTACAAGAGGAAAAATCTGCACTATATACAGAAGCATTACAATCTTTAAGGATGCTGGAAGAGCAAGCCGAGTATGATAACGAAGCTTTACAAAGCGCGAATGATCTTATTGAACAAAAGGATAAACAGATTCAAGACTTGGAAGAACTTCTTAGAAATACATCCCAAGATTATAGAGAGATGAACCTGGAAAGCGATACTTGAAGGCCCTCAGTTATCTTTTTAGTATTACGCGTGACAACTAGTAAAGTCTGTTCTTTGTGACCCAAAAGTCATGAATCGAGTCCAAACCCTTTACAAAGCCGGGTTGACAGATGATGCATTAATATATGGATTGTACAGTTTTTGATGAGGTTATATAAGGTTTGCTTACATATTGTAGGTATATGCCGTAGTGATCATATGTTTATTTTGTTTGGCGTGTTTGATTATTCTTATGGTTTTGTGGTCAATAATATTTGAAGAAATTTGTAGAAGACGATTATGGTTCAAGATGTATACACTACTGTATGATTTGCTCAGTGAAGATGAATAAGTGTTGAATATATGACCATAGTCAGTAAGCTACTAAGCTGAATAAGTTGCAATAAATGCAGTATTCTGCTGTCAGATTTGTAAAGTAGTGAGACGTAAACCCTGATCAACAGAGCAGCACTTTAGGTTGGCTACAAAATTCTTTCATGCTTCGTTTTTTACTCGTGTCACGATTGTGTTTCTCTATTTACATTTAAGGCTTTTCTGATTCGACATTTTTAGTCTTTTTAATGTTTTCTATTTTTTAAATTACTGTAATATCATTATAGCTCGAGTACCCAGATCTTATTTTTCTTGGTTACCAGAGTTTTTGCTCTACCCTGCGAGCCGATTAATCCCAAAGCGACTACTCTTTTGGTTAGGCCGGAGTCGGCGCATGTAACCTCTATGGCCACAAGGAGATTAATCTTTATAAGGCTGGTATTGTTACCGTTGGGTCACCCCTTGTGATTAGAAACTTCACTGTTTGGTTAAGAGACAGATATACGAACTCAACATTCCTTTGCTTTGTAAATGATCAACAACAAAATCCAGATTAATGCCCAAAAACTACAACAAGCTCAGGTTCTTTAATATTAGTATCTAACTAAAAAGAACCCAGCAAGGGATACCTAAGCCTCGACTTCCGCTTCTCACCAAAACAATAGTAATCAAAAGAGAGTTGACGTACGTTGTACTTAAAACTCAAAAACTCGCATCTCAACCATCCCCTCATTTCTCTTAGGGGAATACCAAGCCACCACTTTACCAGATCCTAGGTACCTCATCGAGTAATTCAAGCTATATATTACATCCTCTATATGTGGACCACGCGCTCCACTTGATGAACCGAGTGAAACCCTTGAATTTACCCTAAAAACAATAGGCCCTGCAACCTGCAAGAACAAATGTAAACAAAATCTGAAATGGGCTGCTTTTTTAATCCCAATTTAACTTGGTTTTCTCATAAAACTAATATGTTACTTGTAATATGAGAGCTTATGTATGAGGCTGATAAAACATTTCCAAATAATTTCAAGAATTCACAAAAACTTTAAAGATAAAACTAGATACACTTGACTCAGAAAGTCAAACGCAGTCATTTTGCTAACACAAAGGTGAACAAATGCTCACAAGGAGAACTCTGATCCATTTTGAGGGGGTTTGGGGTTTTATCCTAGTCTCGGATGCTAACACTTTTGATTGTACTAAAAGATATAGATTTTAATGTCGCTGATAATTTACTTGCATATATGTTAGGAACGTGTACCGTTTTTTAACGAAAACTAATTCATCGACTCAAAAGTCATATGACAGCATATTACATATACTGATTTGATGCGAGTTTTCTCATGAACTTAATAATAACACTTACATTTGTACTTAAGATTGTGGTTAAACTTAAAAAATCATAATGTAGAGAAGGCCAAATATTACAATCCTAAATTCCGAAGTTTGATTAGGGTTCCCTCACAAAATTAGTACAAACTTACCTTTCCTGTTTATATATGTATGCAATTGCCATTTGTGTTTCACAATTGATATAAAATACGGTACACTACACATTTTCACTAGGATAGATCATTACGAGTTTTTCATGGTTTGGATATGCAAACTTTTGTAGTATAATTGGTGAAATTGAGTACCTGTTGCTGTAAGATCAGATTTAGCTGTGGTGAAACCGAAGAAGACTTTAAACTATCTGAAAATCCCTTCACTAACCATGAAGCCGAGGGCACATCCAAACGAGCATCAAAACGAGTGAGGTCACCATATGGCTTTCTGAACTTCCCATGTTGTATTGCAAAGCAAAGTGAGCCAAATAAATCAGCACCAACCGGACTTCTTGCAGAATTCTTACTAAGCCATGCCTCACAAGTGCCACCTAACATTAAAATTTAAGGGTCAATGTTGCGTGGAAACGCCAATAAATATCATCTGATCAAACGAGAGGGGCACATTTCAACCCATTTGCTTATGAACGCGTCAATTTGTGTCTTTCTATATCAGTACAGCTTGAATTAAATATAAAATAAAAACAGCTAAAAAGAAAATGGGCCAAACTGGTTGATAGTCACCCAAACCTGTATTTTTTATGCATAAAACCTGCTAAATCATTTCGTGAAGAAACAACTATATCAGTAGTAACAAAATACCATTTTGTAGCCATATTTGACACACTGATCAAATGTTAGATAAAATCATAAGTTTGTGACAGAAAGTGTTTAGGGTCAAGTGAACAGTTTGATCCGTTCCCAACTCACCCCGCTTTGCCAAACAAAACGAAACACACAAAAACATAAGATCAAACAATAGTGTAAAAATAAAGACAGTGTTTCTGTTAACTAAAGTAATACGATTTACCAAAAATCCCGGATATTGCAGCATGTGGTTCCTTCATACATAAATCATAAGCCATGTTTCGAAAATCGCCCCATCTTGTCTTTACTATAGCTAGATCCTCTTTTGTTTCTGGTATTCTCCAAAGATCTTTACTTTTTTCATATGAAAAGGCAGCTTTTGCACAAATTCCCGGGGTCAAAGAAGCTGGAGGTTGACTATCAGCAGAGTCAGCTGCTGTAGCAGAACCACCGTTTCTATGTACGCCAAATCGATACCGTAAACCTGACTCGGAGACAAGAGATAAACAGTCCAATGACATTGACTGAGGCAATTCCCAGTATTTTCCATTGCGATCCACAAAAAGCTCAGGCCAAGCAGCTTCCAAGGTGACATCATGTTCAGGAAGCTGAGCTACGATTACAGAAGCTGACATTAATTAAATATACAAAAAGTGGATACTGATTTTAACTCAAAGTAATAACTTAGATAGTAAATACAGTGACTAAAACTGCATCTCCTTTTATAGAGCAAAGTAAAAGGATTTGAAATTTGATTCATCTGGTAGCAACTTCCTGTCTCTTAGCAACAGATATACGGAACACACACGAAAAATGGGGAACAGGGTTCGGACCCAAGACTTTCTAGGGATATAGGGCAAAAATAGCAATTTGTTAAATGATAACAACGGGGATGTTTGGAACAGTGTAGTCAAAAGCGAGAAAAGCGAGCGCTTAAGCGAAGAAGCGAAGAGAAGCGCCCTAAGGCACTTTGATTAAGAAGTGAGGCGTTTTAATAGAGCGAGAAAAAGCGTTGTCAAGCGACCGAAAAGCGCTTGCTTTTTTGTATGATGGCTAGTTTTTAATTTTTTTAGCTAATGAAGTTGTACAGCTGGCCCTAATATTCTAAATTAGGTCAAATAATTATAAAACTAACCCTATGGTAATGATGCTGAAGGGGAGTTTGTGTTTGGTGAGGATGAAGCACTAACTTGGGGTACCGTAGCTAGTGCTAGTGGTGTAAATGAGCGAGGCATTATACAAGATGAAATGCATCGGCATTACCAGTGGAAATCTACAAGTAGTACACTCTATGATTAATCCGATGAGGATCTTGTCGATAATAATGAGAACTTCGATGATTATTGCGAATATAAATAGTAGACTTTAGGCAACTTTTCTCTTCTGTGGTCTTTTTATATTGAAAATGAAGATTTTAAGATAATTATGTTTTTATTTAATCATTGTTTTCATACAAGACACTAATATATGCACAAATTGTAAAAATTTAACTACAGCGCTCGCTTTTGTCGCTTCTCACTTTAGGGAAAGGCATGTCGCTTTGAGGTCGCTTTCGCCTTTAACTACTTTGGTTTGGAAGTGAACTAATCATAATGATTTGACAATAGTTTTATTCGTATGCACAAATATTCCCATTTGGTTCATGATTTGTAACTTTACGAGTAACTAGTCTATCTCCATCTTGTTGAGATTTGTCAATTCAAGGGCTATAGTCAGAATAAATGGTAGATGGAAATTCAAAGTTTGTTAATTGTGCTGAATAGAAAAATGTCTTTGCAGCAGATGCTTATACTCATCAAGAAGTATTCTGGAAAATATGGATAGAAAACTAAAACCCTTAAGGACTTATAAAATAATTCTATCTGCTTAATTAAGAAACAAACAGTTCCATATTACTTAGCAAGATCCTCTTTAGCCTATCTCCCTATCAAGACCTTTATGCCCTTATACAAAGTTCAATTCCCCCTCGATGTTCATGCGTGATTTCTTCTCTTTTTTTGGGTAACCATGGTTTTCGAACCGGGTAAAGCCCTCCCCTTTTTTTTGGAAGGTTGGCGTGGCCAGTGGCCACATTGGGTCGTTTGCAACAAGCATGAATTAGTCACAAGCCTTTTACCACTAGGCCACCCTGTCATGCATGCTTTACTTACACCTAGACTATATGGATACTCATATTAACGCAGTCGAATTGCTTACTTTGATATCTATCTATCAAGGTTAACTAAACTCGCCAGGATATATTGACATTCATATCAAAAGATGGTAATTCTAACTACTACCCAACGTCTGACATATAATCTCCCAAGTTCCAACTTTTGTTACAAGGCTCACAATTATCATTTTCATACACAATTACTAGACTTTTTGTTCTTATCTTACATACATCAACAAAATTTACTTTCTCAAAGCCCTATTATAAAAATTTACATCCATTAATCCAATTGGCATCATATCTTATTAAAAGTAGCAGCATTTATTTTAGTCATTGAATTAAAAGAATACCATTCCTTGTAACTAAAGCATAACCTATAACTTAATGATAAATTATACACGTGAGATCTCACAACAATGGACAATAATATATAATATAATTGATATTTCACACGGTTACGAATAGTACTGATATATGATTGGTGATAAGACGCTTTTTTTAGATATGCAAGTGTGACAAGCATGAAAGTTCAAATGATTAAATTTCTCTATTTCCCTCTAAATACAGCTCGATTTTAGTCTTAAAGGAGATGAAGAAATGTAAACTTGCCTTGTGAACAAGAACGGCCTTGGTATGTCGATTCTTATTTTGACCATCTTTTTCTACGTTTACCAATACTGAAGTGGCCTCACTTAAATCCAAATGAGAGTTTAAGCCAATTGAATAAAATGACTTGTCAAAGAACTTCTTTACAGCACGTTTAAACCCAGGCACCTTTGAATCTGCTTGAAAAGCTTCTGCTTTAAGGGATGATAACAACTTTAGTGGACGTATCTGTCCAACAAGTCCAAGCCACCTGCATTTGATACAAATCACAATAAATAACCATACATATCAGAGTAAAACTTTGAAAAGTTTGGTAATGTGAAAGCATAAAAATTGCATGATTACTTCCGATCACAGCCATATACATGCGTGTATATGTATATTTGAAAACGGAAACAGACAAAAAACATATGTATCTAAAGAGACTTGAAGTTGCAACATATGGGTTGCGGATAAGCAACTAGTATGATTGGCTCCGGTTCAAGCTATACTAATTCACCTTACATAAAATTATGCTCAAGCAAAATAGGACACTTAGTTCTACAAATCCAAAACTTAGGTCCCGTGGAACAATTTCCAAATAAAATTTATAGAAACATCTTACTGGATAAGTATCAATGGGTAGGGATCCAGTCAGAAGAAAACCTTAAATGAAAAGGACAAGAAATAACTACAACCACATATTTGACATGCATTGACTTGAATTCGATGCATCTCTACTCATTAAGATGCATCCCATTTAGGTTCGAAAGTGATTTTGAAGTAAAAACGACCAAAGTGGTACTAGCAATAAATTTGACCCTTAGAGGACTAAACATACATTGGATTCGCCTAACTTGATTAAATGCAGCTAATATATGTATATGCATCTAAATTTTAGTTAGAAAATATACTAGGGTGCATCTCAAAGACTAGTGAATCATCTAATTCAAGTCGATGCATCTCTTATATGTTGGTTATAGTTATCTTTCATCCTTCTCATTTTAAGATTTCTTCTCACTTGATCATAAGTCGTGTAGCAATACGTATCAGTAACAAATGGAAGCAAACTTCTATACATTTGACTTTCATAAGTCAAAATACAAAATACTAATAAACCAAATAAATATTATACAAAAAAACAAAACTACTAATACTATAAACTCGGTTATTATACAAAAAGTAAGTTTACACGAATTTTCGCCTAAGTTACTAAAGTTTCATTTTGTTCACTTACATTACTAAAGTTACCAAACCGACTTTTGGGTTACTCAACATCACTTGTAAAAACACAAGTTTAGGTTACTTAACTTGTGAAAGTGTGACACGTTACTAAACTTATCAAAAAATACGTGTTACTAAAAGTGCAACATTTATGTTACTTAACTTGTAAAAGTGCGACATTTGTGTTACTAAAATTTATGTTCACGCTCGCTTCTTAAAAGTTTAGTAACCTAAGTGAGCAAAATGAAAACTTGGGCGAACATTGTAAACTTTAGCAACTTTTTTTATATTAACCACCTAAACCCAACGGCTAGAGGTGGCAAAATAAGTGGGCGTGCGGGCGGGCGGGCACGGGCGGCAAGCTAAACGGGCGCAAGCTAAAAGTCTAAAACGGAGAAAAAATATATAAAAACGTAGAAATAAAAAATAAAAATACTTGTTTGAAAGTCGGGATAAAAAAATTAAATATAAAAGATTCAGCGAATAACATAATTATTATTTTACATATGCGCCCATTAAAGCCATTTATTTTCTTACGCGACCGTTTAGCCCATCAATCAACAATAATGAACGGGCAAAATCCTTTTTGGAAAAGTGTCAAAAAGTGCCAATATTTCTATATTTAATCAAATGGGCACGATTTGGCACCTCTACCGACACCAAATCGAATTCTTCAAATTCCAACATTGACTTAACAAAAAGTCAACTCAACAACCAAAACTAACCCAAACCACCAAAAGGGTACTCATAAAACCAAAAACCCATCTCAAAAAACCAAAAAAAAAAAAGGTACCAGTTTTGAGTAGGCTGCTTGAGCCACATAGACTGCAAATTCAAAGAAGGAGAGCCGTTTGGAGAAGACAAAGGAGGAGTATAAGAAGGGACTAAACCCAAAGGAAAGCCAAGTCCCAAAAGTGAGAGCTGTTGCATTCTGAGCATCTTCCCGGTGTAAGCTCCGTCGACCGGAGGTGGGTCGCCCGGGATGGAGCGTGCAGTGGCGTGAAGGGTTTGTGGTGTGGATATGTTTACATCGTAGAATGATGTGTCCATTGATGTTCTTAGATTCGCCATTTTTGTTTTTCTTATCTGTTTGTTGGTAGTGTGTGTAGGTGTGGGTTTTGGGGAGATGAAATGAAATGAAATGAGATGAGAGGGTTTTGTTCGGTCTAAGCAAATGAACCCGAAAACCCATCCGATCGGCCGCCCGAATCGAACCAAACCGAGTTAACTTGATTCGGTTTTAGTTTTAGATTTCTTGTCCGGTTTGATCGTGTTTAGTTCGCTTAGCATTTATATCGGATCGAGCGGGTCCGACCTTATCGGTTCGAACCATCTAAAACGGATCGAACCGATTCGATTTTATTTGGTTCGGTTACGATTACCCGACTATAAACTTTGTTCGATTCTCGATTGCTATATTCTCTTAACTCAGTTTTGGGTCGGGTCGATCTCGGCCTGATGCTCAGCCCTGTGTAGTAGCAAAGGAAAGGGTTTTGTTACTGATTTAGAATGTATCGTGTGTTGGAGAATTCCTGAGTTTGGATGTGGCTAAGAGCGTGTTGCCCAGAATCAGGAAGTCCTAGTTGGAGCGGGAGTCCAACTCTATCTATTCTATAGTATTTGGGATAGTATAAATGTAATCCTAGTTGTAGTCTAACGCGTCTAGGTTAGTCTATATATACCGCGAAGGGTATGGATTCTCATTGTATCGAATTGGAGTTTTGAGTCAGTTTCTTCAATTAATAAAATCTGCGTGTTAGGCAGCAACATACCTGTGTTCTTTGTTTTCTGTTCTTGCTTGTTTCTGCTGTGCATACTCTCTGATAACTTCAATTGGTATCAGAGCTTTGTGGTGTCTTGTGAACGATTGTTGGCCGCGTCTCAGGGTCTCAATTAAGGTGTGATTGACGATCACAGAAAACAAGCAGAATCCTCATCGATTTAGGGTTAAGGAATAACCCTAATTTTAAGTCGACTTCAAGAACCTGTGAGAAAGAAAATAGGTATTTTTTTTACATTCATCTTAATCAGTTGGGCTGTTTAACTCATTCATTCAGTTGGGCTTGTTGGGCTCTTCACACTTGTTTTGAGTTATTATTATTTGGGCGTACAATTGCATTCAACAGCTTTTATTTTTGGTTCATAACAACGAGTTGGAAACAGTTAGTTAACTGTTGATTGTCTCGACTGTTTTAGTTGATTATTGGTAGGACAATCCGGGAAACCGTTGATAGTCTTACGAGTGATCAACACGAACCAAGAATATATCCAAGCCGTGGATTAAGGGCTGGATCGTTCCCCTTTACAAACATATTCTCGATCAAGAAGAAGAGGGTCTAGGATGGTGTTGGGAGAAAGCTCACAACCGCCCGTAAAGGAAACGACATTGACGTTTCAATGTCCGGTGTTAACGTCAACAAATTATACCATATGGATGATGCGTATGGAAGTGCTTCTTGGAATCCATGGAGTTTGGGATGTGGTAGATCCGGGCTCAGACGATGCCAAGAGAAACAATATAGTTAAAGGCTTGTTGTTTCAATCGATTCCAGAAGATTTGATCTTACAAATCGGAAACTTGAAAACCGGGAAGGAGATGTGGGATGCGATAAAAACTCGTAATTTAGGGGCTGATCGTGTGAAAGAAGCAAGGCTTCAAACCCTAATAACGGAGTTCGAGAATCTGAAGATGTCAGATAATGTTACTATAGATGCTTATGCCGCGAAGTTGTCGGGTATAGCTTCTAAGTCAGCCACGCTTGGAGAAGTTATGACGGAACACAAGTTGGTCAAGAAGTTTCTCACAAGCCTTCCTAGACGATTTGTTCACATCGTGGCAGCCCTTGAGCAAGTTTTAGACCTTAGTACTACGGGGTTTGAGGATGTGGTAGGTCGATTGAAAGCGTATGAAGAAAGAGTCAAAGAAGAAGATAAAGCAAATGATTCGCAAGAAAAATTGCTTTATGCTAGGACGGATTATTCCAATAGGAATAGTGACTCAAGCCGAGGAAGGGGACGTGGTTCGAACTCTCGAGGTAGAGGTCGAGGTCGGGGTCGTGGTCAAGGTCGTGGAGGAGTCAATAATGAAAACCAAGGACAACGTAACTCCTGGAAAAACCGTGAAGATAATAAGCAGAAGGGAAATCAACAGGAGCAACGTGACCTCTCTCATATAAAGTGCTATCGTTGTGACAAGTTTGGACACTTTGTATCAAGATGCCCAGATCGAAAGCGTAACTATGAAGCAAACCTTAATGAGACACATGAGGGAGATGTGAATCACGAGGAAGGTATGTTTTTTATGATGAACCATATTCAAGAAACAATTTTCATGAATGAAGAAAAGTACACTCCACCAAAGATCGAGTCAAATACCGAAGAAAAAGATATATGGTACTTTGACAACGGTGCAAGTAATCACATGACAGGTAATTACTCTTACTTTTCTGAATTAAATGAAAATATTACTGGACGTGTTAGGTTCGGAGATGGTTCTTGTGTAAGAATAAAAGGGAAAGGCTCTATTTTGTTCCAAGGGAAAAATGGTGAACAAAAGTTGCTAAAAGATATTTATTACATTCCCGCACTTCGTAGTAATGTAATAAGTCTTGGACAATCTACATTATCCGGCTGTGATATTCGTATACAAGGTGATTTCTTAACCATGCGTGATAGTTGTGGTCGTTTGCTAATTAAAGTCCCGCGAAGCGCAAATCGTCTATACAAGACTCAACTAAAAGTTGGCAAATCTTTATGCTTGCAAGCTAACATTGATGAAGAGTCGTGGTTGTGGCATGTGCGACTTGGTCATATCGGTTTTGGTGCAGCGAATTTGATGCACAAGTTAGCAAAAGGGGTACCGGTAATTAAGCATCAAGATCAAGTATGTGAATCTTGCATGGTTGGAAAGCAAACGAAGAAGTCATTCTCAAAGAAGGTGACATATAGAGCTTCGAGAATACTTGAGATGGTTCATGGCGATATATGCGGACCGATAACTCCTTCCACTCAAGGAGGTAACTCTTATATCTTAGTTCTTATTGACGATTGTTCTAGGTACATGTGGTCTTTTCTTTTGAAGCACAAAAGTGACGCGTTTGGATTAATCAAAAAATTCAAGGCGTCGATAGAAAGACGAACAGGTAAAGAGATCATAACATTCCATACGGACAGAGGTGGTGAATTTACATCACATGACTTTAATCGGTTTTGTGACCAAGAAGGGATAGCACGAATGTTGACGGCTCCTTATGCACCTCAACAAAATGGAATAGTGGAACGAAGAAACCGTACTTTACTCGAGATGACTAGGTGTATAATGAAGGCAAGAGGTGTACCAAATTATTTTTGGGGTGAAGCGGTTCGACATGCAACATACATAATAAATAGAACACCTACGCGAGCATTGGTAGGAGTTACACCATACGAGAAGTTTTATGGGGAGAAACCGAACCTTGAAGACTTAAAGGTATTTGGGTGTGTTGCATATGAGAGGATTGTCTCAAAGCATTTGAGAAAGCTCGATGATAGGTCGAAACCGTTAGTATACCTTGGCAAGGAACCTAGTTCGGGAGGATATCGTCTTTATAATCCACGTGAAAATAAGATCATAATCAGCGCCTATGTGATTTGTGATGAGAAGAAAGGTTGGAAGTGGAATGCTGAAAACTCTAATCTAACGGGAAAAGAAGAAGGTAGCTTCACCGTCTTATGGGATGTCACTCAAAAGGCTGATTTGGAGCAGCAGCATGATGAACACACGAATCTAGGACAGAATACTGTTCATGCTACAGTAAACGGACAGAATACTGTTCATGCTACAGTACCAGAACAAAACACGAATTATGCTACTGCTCACAGCCCTAATTCCAGCCCCGTTCATGTATTTGAGTCACCTGCTCATATGGAAGATTCAGATGGTGAGGAGGACGAGTGAGAAAGTGATGTTACACCTATCCCGGTACGACGTTCAACCCGTATGAAAGTGTTACCAAAGAAGTTTGTAGATTACCAACTTAATGTTCATGAATTGATGCTAACACTTGATGAGGAACCAAGGAATTACAATGAAGCCAAGTTGAATCCTAAATGGCTTAAAGCAATGAAAACCGAGCTTGAATCAATTGTAAAGAATAATACTTGGAAACTCGTTCCTCTACCTAAAGGTTTTGTGCCAATTGGGTTGAAGTGGTTGTTTAAGATCAAAAGGAACGCGGATGGGTCAATTATGAAGTACAAAGCACGTTTAGTTGCTAAAGGCTATGTACAACAACCCGGGATAGATTTTGATGAAGTATTCGCGCCGGTAGCTCGACTCGAGACAATACAACTATTGATTGCTCTCGCAGCCGGAAAAGGATGGAAGATTCATCATTTGGATGTGAAAACGGCTTTTCTGCATGGTGAACTAAAGGAAGAAGTGTACGTGGTTCAACCTGAGGGATTTGTAAAACCAGGAGAGGAGAAAAAAGTATATAAGCTAGCTAAATCGCTATACGGCCTAAGGCAAGCTCCAAGGGCATGGAACATAAAGCTTGATAGTACTTTGAAAGAGATGGGTTTTCAACAATGCATGCAAGAAAAGGCGGTTTATAAAAAGGTGCCCAATGGAGAATTTATCATTATTGCGGTTTATGTGGATGATTTATTCGTGACCGGGACAAGCTTGGATCTTATCAATGATTTCAAAAGGAGAATGGCGTCTCAATTTGAAATGTCGGATCTTGGTGAGTTAACCTATTACTTAGGTATTGAAGTCTCACAAGGAAAGGATTGCGTGGAGATCAAGCAAGAGAGATATGGAAGGAAGATCTTGAAAGACGCTGGTATGGAAGATTGCAATGCTACTTTATGTCCAATGGAACCAGGACTAAAGTTGTCAAAAGCAGAAGATGAACCAGAAGTTGAAGCTACCCAGTATCGAAAGGTTGTGGGTTGCTTGCGTTATCTCTTACATACTCGTCCAGATTTAACTTACTCAGTTGGAGTGGTTAGTCGATATATGCAAAGTCCAAGAGAATCACATGCTCGAGCTATCAAACAAATCCTACGCTATCTTAAAGGTACAACTTCGTTTGGTGTTAAATACAATCGTAGTAAAGACATGAAATTGGTAGGATATAGTGATAGTAGTCATAATGTTGACATTGATGATGGACGAAGCACTACTAGACACGTGTTCTACCTTGGTACATCGCCCATTACGTGGTGCTCACAAAAGCAAACTACCGTGGCATTATCTTCGTGTGAAGCCGAGTTCATGGCAGCCACTGCAGCTGCATGTCAAGCAATTTGGCTTAGGGAGTTATTGGCGGAAGTGACAGGACTAGAAAGACAAAAAGTGATAATAAGAGTTGATAACAAATCAGCGATCGCGTTATCAAGGAACCCGGTCTTTCATGGAAGGAGCAAACACATCCACACTCGATATCACTTCATTCGTGAATATGTGGAGAATGAGCAGGTAATTGTTGAGCATGTATCCGGAGAGAATCAAAGGGCAGATCCGTTAACGAAGGCCTTGGCGCGCATAAGGTTCAAGGAGATGAGATCGTTACTAGGAGTGCAAGAGTTCCCCTCTACGGCTCAGAAATTCGGGGGGTAATTGTTGGAGAATTCCTGAGTTTGGATGTGGCTAAGAGCGTGTTGCCAGAATCAGGAAGTCCTAGTTGGAGCGGGAGTCCAACTCTATCTATTCTATAGTATTTGGGATAGTATAAATGTAATCCTAGTTGTAGTCTAACGCGTCTAGGTTAGTCTATATATACCGCGAAGGGTATGGATTCTCATTGTATTGAATTGGAGTTTTGAGTCAGTTTCTTCAATTAATAAAATCTGCGTGTTAGGCAGCAACATACCTGTGTTCTTTGTTTTCTGTTCTTGCTTGTTTCTGCTGTGCATACTCTCTGATAACTTCATCGTGTTTAATATAACGGAAAGAAAATTAATTTATTTGTGATCAAGATTCTTTTCGTGATTTAAGGTTAGATGAAAAGGTAGTTTATTAGGCACAAACTGAGAAGTGTTGCACCCCCTTGAAATGAGTTTCGCACTTTCCATGTTTGATGGGTGTAACATCAACAAATTCGCTCATGATCAAGTTATAACTTAAGATCGTTTTAAGATTAGTCAATTTGTAATATCGAGTTTGAAACCTACCTAACCATGAAAAAAAGTTATTAAGGGTCCGTTTGGTTTAAAGTCGGGTTTCACTTTATTTGTGTGTTTAAAAAGTGGATGTTTTGGAATTTGGTTTGAGATAGATTTAAGAGAGAAATTATATTTATATTATATAATGTAGTAAGAGAAAAAATATTAAAAAATAGAAAAAATAGATTTTTATATTAAAAAGTATATATTTAAAATTAAAAAAAGAAATTTCTGATATTAAAATAAGGAGTTAACTGCTTTTTTGGTCCTCGTGGTTTGGTGCGTTTTTCACTTTTGGTCCAAAAATTAAAATAGTTTCGATTTTGACCAAAAAGGTAAACTATTTCTTCGTTTTTGGTCCATTTTTGTTAAAACCGTCACTTTGACTTGTTTGACTGTTAAATAAGAGGGCATTTTCGTCTTTTAATACAACAAAAACACCAATATGTTACCTTTTTACTAATAAATCAATATTTTCTTAGTATTAAAGAAATTTAACAATCCAAATCTTCCAACTTACAAATCTATCATCCCTCTCCCCTTCAGCACTTCTATTTCTCTCTGCTGAAAAACACAACCATCACCCTCTCTTATCACTAATACCATCTCGTCACCATCATTTTCCTATTTCTTATCACCAAATACCATACCCACTGAACACCACACATCATCAAACACCTACCACCATCAGTTTGCAACACCCACCACACCCATCAGTACCCACCTCCATCAATTAAACCCACCACATCTGTATTAAACACCCACCACTAACATTAACCCTTCAAATATTCCTTCAATTGAAAAAAAACCAAAAATACCCGAAATTTAAAAACTATCCCTAAAATAAACACAAACCTCCATTCTTTCACCACTACACCATCGCTACCAAACCCCACCACCACAACTCGTCAGCAAACCCCAGCGCAACTCATCACCAAAAATACCCAAAATCAATATTTTTCTTATTATGAAAGAAATTTAATACCTTGAAGAAGAATGCTTGGATCGTGTTGCATATCTTGGTTCTCGGGCCTTGAAGAACGATGCTTGAAAAATACAGTAATGAAGATAATCTTGATCAGAAATAGAGAAAGGAGGGTCTCGATGGTTGATTCGGGTGGAGGGAGAATCTTGCTTCTCTCGTTGGAGATGTAAAAAAATTAATGAAATGAACATATGTGTACAATGATAAATAATACTAATACTAATAATAATATTTTTTTTAATAATAATTGTTTTTATTATTATTTATTATTATTATTAACAATTATAAGAAAAAGGAAAAAACATCTGAAAGGGTATTCTAGTAATTTAATGACATCAAAATAAGGGTATTTTAGTCATTTTATATCCTTTAACTGGTCAATCTAGCGGTCAACGTGAATTTGGACCAAAAACGAAGAAATAGTTTACCTTTTTGGTCAAAATCGAAACTATTTGAGTTTTTTGACCAAAAGTAAAAAACGCACCAAACCACGAGGATCAAAAAAGCAATTAACTCTAAAATAAGATACACAAGAGATAAAAAAAAGAGGTGGCGCCTAATGATAATACAATTCCTACATCCCCCCTACCTTTTCAAACAGTGTGGGGTTGAGCCCCAATTTGTGAACCCATCTTTATAACCAAACAATGTTTTGTAGCTTTTTCATCCACAAATCCAGCCCAAAGTTGGTAACCAAACGGACCCTAATATGATAAGTTTGACAAAATTAGACCATTTGTAATAGAAGAGATTGAACACACATGAAGCTAATTGGGAAAATCACTCAAAAATGTAGTAAACTTACCACTTTTTATGGTTGTGTGTAGTAAACTATTTTTTTCTTATTGTGTGTATTAAACTTTCAAATTCACATCATTGTGTGTATTTTGTGACTATTTTACCCCTACTTTTTTCAAATTTTGAAGGGTAAAATGGTCATTCTACAAGATAAAATCGTCTCAAAATACACACAATGATTGAAATTAAAAAGTTTAATACACAAGATGAGAAAAAAATAGTTTAGTACACACAACCATAAAAGGTGGTTAGTTTACTACATTTTTAAGTGATTTTCCCAAGCTAATTTGGCATGCAAGAGGCGTCTTACCTTTATTATGTTCACTCATGGTCTATGGACGACCGAGTCTAGGATTAATAAAGATAAGTCGATTGTTTAGGCGATTGAGTTGTGCAATGTTGTTGTGTGTATGTGTGTGCTTGGTTTAAAAATACGTTTTGCGATCCATTGCGCTAAAGGTCCCAAAAGCTATTGCGTAATGCGTGATGCGATTGCGAGCGCAATTTGGATGCGATGCGTTTAGTATAATATAAAGTAAAAAATTATTTAGAAATAGTATAGTCTATCAAGTACGAAGTATGTGAAATAAAGTTACAAAATAAGTTACTAACATATTGAGATTCGTCCTATAATCCCTTTGTAACACAAATAAGTCGAAAGTAAAGCTTGAAAAAAAACACTTAGTAAACGCATGGTACTAAATTTTCGTTATTGTGTTTGTTTTAGATGTTTTTTTAATAAGTTTTATCTTTAACGATCCATTAAAATACGTAGGTATCTTTTATATGCTTAAAATTTGACAAAAATGACCTAAGTACTAGATTGCGACAATTGCTACCATCGCTAGCATTACAAAAATGCGGTAAATTTCGGTTTAATGCGAGCGCAATATGGGATGGCAATGCATTAGGCACCTCGTTGCGAAATTTTAAATGCAATGCATTAATGCGTGCAATTCGCGCAATGATGCGCGCATTTTTAAACCAAGTGTGTGTGTGTTTATCAAATGGTTTTTGAATAGTGTACTTGTGTTTAAGCGAGTATATTTTGGTAGTTTTATTGATTGTGTTATTACATTAAGATATTATTCAATAGTTATAATTTACATAGTAGGAGAAGGCAAACGGGCAACAAGCTGCGCCGCTAGCCTTTTTTATATAGTAAAATCAAGTCTATTAAATACAATGTTTGTGGTTTTAGGAGTCAAAACATTACTATTCATAACACGTTGTATTCTGGTAAGTAGCTTCACCGACTCAGGTGCAAGGAAACCAAATGTATCAAACGCGAAAGGAATAAACACGTGTTGATTTTCAACACATGCTTTCTCGTGTTTAGTCACTTTGCACGAGGCGGTTTTAATAGCCGCTTGACCCGCTATAAATCTCGACTGCCTAACCCCACGAGATGAGAAACCCCTGTCAAATCAACGCACGTATGTTTACCTGCAATCCATGCAAAAACCAAAACGTCAGCGGGTCTGACTGTGGATCTCCCATCTCACAGATCAGTCAAGAAATTCATAGGTGTATTGAACAAAATAGACAATCAACCTTATCAACATCTAAAAAAACCACCTAAACCCACACCAACTCAAATTCTTCAACGTCCAACATTGACTTCACAAAAAGTCAGCTCACAACCAAAACCAACCCAAACCACCAAAAGGGTACCCATAAAACCAAAAAACCATCTCAAAATACCAAAAAATGTACTAGTTTTCAGTAGGCTGCTTCAACCAAATGGATTGCAAATTCAAAGAAGGCGGGCCGTTTGGCGAAGACAAATGAGGAGCATAAGAAGGGACGAAACCCAAAGGAAAGCCAAGTCCCAAAAGTGAGAGCTGTTTCATTCTGAGCATCTTCCCAGAGTAAGCTCCATCGACCGGAGGTGGGTCGCCCGGGATGGAGCGTGCAGTGGCATGAAGGGTTTGAGGGGTGGATATGTTCACATCGTAGAATGACGTGTCCATTGATGTTCTTAGATTCGCCATTTTTTCTTATTTGTTAGGTAGTGTGTTTTTTAGGTGTGGGTTTTGGGGGAAATGAAATGAAATGAGATGAGTGTTTTGTTTGGTAAATGAACCCGAAAACTAATCCGATCTGGCCAGCCGGCCGAATTGAACCGAACCGAACTTATTCGGTTCGATTATTAGGTTTGGATTTCTTATCCGGTTCGTCAGTTTAGTTTAGGTTAGAATTATACTTAGTTGGTTCCGACTTCCAACCATCTAAACCGACTAAACGGGGCTGACTTTAGTCGGTTCAAACCATCTAATTAGTTGGTTCGGTTACGGTTACTCGACTCTAAGCTCTATTAGGGTCTTGCTTGCTATATTCTCGGTTCGATGCTCAACCGTAGGTACATTGTTGTAAATATCGGTCATGACGGCCGATATGTCAGTGATATATCGTTTGGCGGTGGTCCACCGCCATGGTATATGGCATATCGTCCAACCTTGGCGTTCTGGTCAATATCGGTCAATATCGGTCAATATCAGCCAAAAATCGGTCAAAATCAGTCAAAATCGGCCGGCTTGACGTTTTGGTCAATATCGGTGAATATCAATCAATATCAATGAAATTAGTCAAGATAAACCAAATTTCAACTAAAATCACACATAATCTATATATTTACAACTAATAAGCTTAATAAAAACATGTAAAATTTAAAATTTATATTAAGTAAATATTAAATTTATTAAAAATAATAATAACTTATAGTACTCGCCGAGAAAATGATATATCGTTTGACGGTGGTTGACCGTCAAGACCCCGCCGAACGATATTTACAATCGCATTAGCAAGGAAAAGAGTTTGTGATTTACTATGATTTAAAATGCATCGAGTTTAAATCTAATAGAGAGAAAATTAATTTATTTTTGATCATGTATGTTTACTTTCGCCGATTCAAGGTTGTACGAAAAAGTAGTCAATTTAAGATTAGTCGATTTGCAGTATCGAGTTTGAAACCTATGTAACCATAAAAAATCTACTATCTATATAAAGGAGGGTTTTGAAAAATATGATCTTGGTCTAAAATTCTGAAACAATGACACCTGTATATTCATCAATAATCAACGGCTTAGAATCATTCTCATCAAAGACCGTTTAATGAGAAAAAAAAGGAAACTTGATCTTCAACCTCATTAGCTATTTTTCCCCAAATTTATTAAAACAAGAATACATAACAATCAGATCGTCACTTATAATTATTTTTTGATGAATTACTTGTTACCATGCACCCTAAATCCAGTCACCAATTAGTATTAAGATTGAAGAATTTGATTGGATAATCAAGCTCGAAATCCACTATTATGCATATGGATTAAAAGATTCGGGATGTCTAAGATACATACTACTGGTTTCATCATCAGGTTATTTTTTATTTCTATAAATTTAGGGTATTATTAATTTTATTATGATTGTTTGAATTATTATTATCAATTTCATCATTTGAATTTTTTGTATTATTTATATTTTAGTTTTATTAATTCTTCCAGATTTCTTTATATATAAAATTTTTTCAATTTATGAATTAGTGAGTGAATCTTTAGATAAGAAAATTTGAAAATGATTTTCATAAAACGCTTATCAATCATTAAAAAGTAACCGACATCCCTGATTTAATTTGAGTTTAGAAATCAAGTCCTTACCTTTCTTATTTGAAATGGAATACACACATAAAGGTGGTTTATTGATTTTATGTGTTTTTGGCGATTATTGTTGTGTAAACTCTAGATATTAACTTGAAAAACTTCATTCAAAATGGCAAGACTTTTCTAAATTGTGCATTCCGATTTGTTAGATGTGCAATGTCAGTGAATCATTTAACTATGATTAGCCACGATGAAACATATATGCTGAAGAAGTATAAACTGTAGCCAAACAGTCCATGCATGTTTTTTTTACTATGTTTGCTTTATAGTGGTTATGACAAAATATTTTTTACCTTGGTGTGTACAAGGAGGCGTTGAAGAGATTAGTTGAAAAAAGCTGTCTTTAAAGCCATTGATTTGGTGAGCCCTATTTGTTCCAGGTTCTAAAGATAAGCCAAGTGAAGGATCGCGAGATGACGAGAAATGACAAACAATGAAGCTGACATTATCTGGGTATTAAATATTGAACTTAATCACTCAATCAACTATAGTTTTAATTAACAAATTTGTTTGTAAAGTTGCAGCTCAATACGCCCAACTTGTAATAATTGCAGGAAAACAATATCATTTATAAAAGTACTTCCCAAAAAGTTTAATAATACATGAATCTCTCTATTTTTCATTATTTTTAATGTTTCAGGACGCCGAATGGCATAGTTGTTTCAACCTTATCACGTCATGAATTAGGCATGCGACGTGGGGATTTTACCAAAGTTGTGGGTAAAAAACTACATATAATGTGTCTTAGTCGAAAATGGGAGCTGCGAAAAAACTATGACGCTCTTTACAAAATTGATAGTTCTTATTTTTGAAGACAGCCGAATCATGATCAACTCCTCTCTTTGCTGCACATGCACTTAAAAAAACTCAAAAATATGATAAAATTCCTTGAATGCAAATAGACATCTGTATTGTCAACTTCTACATCACCAACGATTAGTTTAATCTTCATCAGGTTCAATTTTTTACCTTACTTTTGCAAGTATTTATATGTCTTTCATTATATCAGTCTCTTCCATGACGCAATTCAGTTATCTTTGTTTGGAAGCTAATGTGTTCAATCCTAGACCTTTCAAACTATATTTTTGATGTGTCGTGGAATGTATATTAATTAGATACGTTATAGGGTAAACTTAGAAAATTACCTTTAGGAAAAAGTAATAGACTAAAATTTACCAAAGACGAATTTAATTAAACACGATGATGAACCAAGTTCGTTGTACACGAAGATCGAGTGAATTTGAGACGTTTTGTTTCGATTTGGACAATTGATTCGAATGGGTTTTCGGTTTTTAAACTAAAAACTATTCCTACAAATTAAAATCCTAAAGTGCATGAATTGTTCCCCATTTAGTCTTAAAACAATTATTTAAAATTAAAACTTTTAAACTTATTTGAAATTAAACTATTAAAAAAATCTATTTAAAACTAATTTAAAACTTAACTATTTAATTAAGACGACTTTTACACTTTTTAAAATAAAATTATTTAAACAAATTTAAAAACTATTTTAAATCTAAAAATTAATAAAACATTTTTTTATTTTTATTTTTATTTTTATTTATTTATTTATTTATTTAAAACTTTATAAAAGTAAAATTTAGTAAAACTAAAATTAAAATTTACTAAAGATGTAAAACTTGTAATTTAATCTACTAAATAAATCTGACAGCCTAATTATACACTATATTAATTACGAAAACAGATATAACACTAAAAGAGCTGTCTAGCTCAATTGGTAAACATGCTTGACCTGTGACCAGGAGGTCACAGGTTCGAATCCCATGGAGAACATATTTTTTTGATGATTTTATTTTGGACAGCTGAACGAATTGTGAGTCATAGTTATGACTCGAGTTGTATAATTTTAGAAAGCTGATAAGGATAACAGCTTGTGAACTATCATATAAATAAATCTGATAGCTATAGAAAAAACAGCAAAACAGCAGAGTAAAAAGAACAGTCAAGCTAGCCAAAACTCAGCAAAACAAAACACTCAATACCTCTAACCAAAATCAGCAATGATTTATCAGAAAAGTTAACTTATACCAACAAGTTAAAGCTAATAGAGTTATATCAGCAAAACCATTTAAATTCAACAAAATAGAAATTACAGCTAAATTGAACATTTATAACATTAACCAAGTAAAACTTATATCAGCTTTCAAGAAACAATTTAGCATTCGTCATGTATAAGCGAAATCATCACAATTAACTTATCAGCAGAGTTAAAAGGAACATGATCGAAACTTAAGGCAGTGACATCAAGCATTCAAGCTATCAATATCATCAAGCTATTTTAAACACCCACATCAGTAATAAAACGAAGTAAACAATTCTAAATCTCAGACAAACAAATCTTTAAACATTATCAGTTAAAAAACATTAACAAAATAAAACCAAAATAGATTACCAAAGTAGCAAATCTTATCAGTTTTCATTTCATACTAATAAAGCTGTAGTACTATCACTCAGATTCACAGTATAATCAAAACAAGGAGATAAAATCAAAACTCTAAGCAGATAAAGCTAACTCAAAACTTACTTAAACTTAATCTAATGAGCAGATTTATTTAAAAACATTTAAACAATAAAAATAAAAGGATGTGAAACCTTTTGGAGTACACCTTTGAAAAGTAAAGCGGCGCCGAGCCGTCTAAATAACTAACTCGAGACCACCATTCATCTCACAACGAACCACCATCATTTTTTATCTTTCTCGAACCACTCTCGATCCAAGAGTACGAACCAAACAGCTTATTTATAACTTAATCAGTGGATTAAGCATTAATCCCTTATTTCACTCAAATCTCTCACATAAACTATTGAATAAGCTTATATGAATGATTATCAAGCAATAACATCAATTTGTAATACTAGAAAATGCAAATAAATGTCAACAGTAAAATTAAAACGTGAGTTAAAGAGATAGTAAACTGAAAATCAATTTTTATTAATTCAATCCAACATTACAATATTTAAGAAATTTAAAATTACAAATCCTAACTACAAAGTAACATTATAACATTAAAATGAAAAAGGGATGATAAATTATAGTAAAGTGGGGGGTATTTATAGCTGGTGAAGAGGTGAGGGGTGGTTGATGAAGACGATTTTGAGCCATTGGATGAGCATCTTTCATCTTCTCTCCATTCGGTTTTGATCTAACGGTAGAAAGACGCCCTTGATCCCACGGATCGCCAACGTGGACAAGAAGTGTGCTTCTTGTGCTTCTTCATTTATGACGTGGATTTAGATGATTGGTAGATTTGTGATTGATGTGTTGTATTAACCAATCAAATGATAGAAAGGGAGCCACGTCACCCTTAAAGCTCCATCTTCTCTTCTGATATAGTTGGGGTTTTATTTTCCATACGTGTGAATCACACGTATCGCACAAAAGCCCCAAAAGTATTTGATATTTTTTTTGTGATTAGGGTTTTGGAACATTGAATTTACAGGTATTTAGGGTGAGGGTGAAAAATTGAGAGAGAAAGACATAGAAAATATCGAAAGAAGTGTGTGGTGAGATGGTAAATGACTGTGTGGGTAGATTTTGACTAAAGAAAGGGTTTTAACGTTTATGAGTTTATAACTTTTGTGAATGACATGGGCTTGAAGCCTAAATAAACTTAACGTCCCAAGTAACTTTCTCAAATCAATGGGCTTTTGGCCCAAATGTCCAATCCGTCTCAAGTAAATTGATTTTGGGCCTATGTTGGGCTCTTGGACCAAAAGTAAATAATACTCTCTCCATAAATGGGCTTTTAGGCCCATTAAGTAAATGTGGGACCCACTAAGCCCAAATCTCTTTCTTAATATTAGATCCTATTAAAACGACTCGATTTTGGCTTCCTTGATCTTTTTCTTCAAACTCGTGTCGTTTTCGTCGGTTTTCGTGATCATCGGTACCTACACACATGAAACGACAAACAAACGAATACAAGGCAATTTTCATTCATTATATGCATTTATTCATCGTTTTTAGATATAAATTATATGAGTAAAATAGCTCATATCAAACTCCCCCTTGCTAAGCAATTTTCGTGTCCTCACACAATGATAAAATTAAACTCTAGCTACACCATTATTCAACTTTTGACATTTTATTTTGCAAAGACATAATGTATTGCTTTCATTATTTGAAAAATAACTTTTAGGATCATAAAACTCAAATAGATTCATCGTCCTCGACTTTTCACTTTTCCATGCCAGTGTAAAAACAAGATCATTGTCAATCATAAGCCCTAAAATTAAAACAACTCATACAAGTAATTTGTGTTAAACTCAATCTCCTATTATTCCTAATTGTATCTCTAGATTTTATTTCTCATTCACCCAAAGGCTCATTTGACTTATTTGACATTTATTAATCCAAAAATGAAGGCAAAAACGGTGTAAACTCAACACTCAAAACCTATCCTCGACTTCAAAAACCGTTGTCACTAAAGAAAGCCCACATCAAGGATAACTTAACACGATTTGAGGAATAAATCTCCGGACCCGAAATTTGGCTAATAGGATTACTTAAAAGCAACAATAAAACCTCCAAAGTCAATTATGACCTTATTAATAGAGTTAGCAACAACTACATCATATCACCTCGTGGCTCTTTAAGATGCAATTGTGCTCCTTATTTAAAATCCACACCCGAAGGCTCCTTGGACAAAAATAAGGGAATTGACATTCACCATCCCACCTTATGGCTCAAGATGATGAAGCAATTTTTATTCAACACATCCCCTTGCCATACACCCTAAGGCTCAAATAACAAGGTTAGTGCTACATGACTCCCACCCGAAGGCTCATAGAGAACATGTTTTTATTTATTATTCTTTATTATTATGATATATATATTAAGCCAAATTTTCGCAATCCCATGATCAAAAGTCCATGACGCTGACACCCTTAATGTGTTCTCACTTTAATTACAAGGGAAGAAAAAGAAGGAGTTACGAGTTAAGATATCAAGCCTAAACCGCTAAAAACTTCATTTATTAAGCAATTAATTATTCAAGCGTGGAAAATAAATACGAGGAGATTAAATCAAACACAAAAATACTTACACAAAGAAGAATTAACCTTAGAAACTTATGATTAAACTCTATCATCTCTTGTTCTCCATATTGTAAAATTCCAAAAAAAAAATGTGAAATCAATGGATACTTAGCCTATTAAATCAAAGTTTTGGGTTTTCAAGTCATCTATAGGATCTTGCATCTTCTTATACTTTTTCAGGTTTTAGAATTTGTGTTTTAAAGTTCCCTTGATAAACGACTTTCTAGGATCAGTTATAGGAACTTGCGAAAAGTTCTCGTTCTTAACCCGTATGAGTTAAGACTTTCGCGTTTTAAAGTTCTCTATATAAAAGCCTAGCAAAACTTAATTCAAATACGTTAAGGAAAAGCTAAGGTAAAAACCGAGTCGAGTCAAAAACTATTTTTATTTTCGCCAACAGAAAGCCTACATTTGTGTCAAAAGCACTTATTTTATTTATTAAAACTTAAAAATAACACTAAAAATTTAAATTGTTTATGAAAAACGAGAAAAACGATTACGTTTGGACACGACAAAAGCAATTGCAAGCGATTATATCGATTGACTCCCCCATGCTAAAACCAAACATTATCCTCAATGTTTCTTAGATCAAGAGAAACACCCCCCTGCTAAAACACGAAGAGTCTAATGCAAAATCCTAACATGGTAAGAGCACGCAAATCTATAAGCCGTTTATTAATTATGCCTCAAGATAAAACGTTAGTCGATAAAAATCAAAGGATAGAGAGTGTGCCCCTTTTGGCAATCAAAGGAAGGAAGATCAAGTGGACCGGCAAAAACCGAACACGAGAGTCTTCAATGATTAGGGTCATACCTAAGATTTACAACACAACAAAACACGAGCACGAGCTTGAAAGATCAAGCCATATTAGTGTTAGAAAATATATAGAAGATAGAATGTATGGGACTCCCCCACAAGGCACCTCATTTTTGTTAACCGAGTCATGAGCTCGACTCGGTCCCCGCATTCATTGGTCCTTAGGGAAAATGGTAAAAACCGACATAATGGAATAGAATCCAACATAAAGCGCGATGCGGGGGTCAAAGATTACATCCTCGTTGTCGGATGACAAACGAAAGGATAAAACTCCAACATAAATCTCCAAAAAGAGATGGTGGTCACAAATCAAGATATGGATAAAGCATGCTCCCCGAGATAAACTCGCACCAAGATGATCGAAAAGTCTTTCAATTAGTGCATCGATGAAAGGCCGAGATTTCCCTAAATCAACGATTCCGGGGTCGAATACCTCGTCCTCGAGAGAGAAAGGAATAGACAACACGGTGTCGTCTCCCCATTCTAATCCAAGATCATATAAAGCACATGGTAATGGTGGGTTAAAAGTCTCAACAATTGTGGTATCAACTTGCATGACTTTGTTGACCTTATCACTCTTATAAATGTGGACAAAGGGGTCATGGTACTCAAAATGAGTCGTATGAAAAACCCGTACATTAAGATCAAAGCGAGTGGGAAGGATAATTGGAGTAAAGGTAATTTCTCCCTCCCGGTCAACATTATCATCATCATAAATCGGGTGATCAAACCAAAGATTTTCAACACCGCCATTAGACTCTTCCTCAAATTCCGAAGGAATGTCTATGGAAAGTAACTTATCAAACTCCTAAATGAAAAGTTCATCATCACAAAGGTTGTGAGATGTAGGAGGTATGATGCTCTCAAAATTCTCTTGAAACAATGGCTTATTGTTCGTTGAAGCTTCAAAGAGAGGATTTGAGTAGGTCACAAAAATGTCATCAGTCTTGTCATCACAAGAAATATCTGACAAAGTATCAACAAGATCATCATTCTCATTAGAAGGAAGTTAATCGGAGAATTCCTCGAGAATGGTAGGTAAAACATGAGAATCACGCTCGATCTCGAGATCGGAAACGTCTTCACTTCCCCGTGGAAGTGGATCAACAAGTTCATCGGCGAACTTATCGAATGAATAGTCACTAACGTCACTCGGTGTGAAGTTAGGAATCAAATGGTCCATTTTCAAACATTGTTCAATTAAAGCAATATCTCTCTCGGGATCAAAATTCTCACTATTAAACTCACTAGCATCAAATGGTGCACTAAGGTATTCATCAATTTCCTTTTCAATCTTAGAACTATCATCCTCGAGCTCTTCTAGAATGAAGTCCCCTCCCTCAAATGGAGTGAGTGGAGACGAGATAAGATTACAACATGATTCAACAGAACAAGCATCTTTCTTTGAAATTAACTTTTCTTCTTCACAAAATGAGGGTTTCATAGTTGGCAAATCACCTTTGTACAAGAGAGATTCCTTGTTTGTGTTACTTTCAATAGGTTTAACAAGTTTCACACTTTCCACTTTCTTAGAAACAAATCTTGGAATTTTTTCCGTTTTGAAAATCATATGTTTATCCCCATAACACAATTTAATCTCCTCTTTCCTCATATCAACTATAACTTGAGCCGTGTAAATAAATGGTCGTCCTAGAATTATAGGCACACAAGGATTGGTCTCATAATCAACGATTGCAAAATCGGCAAGGTAAATGAACTCTCCCACTTTAACAACGATATTTTCCGCTATACCAAACGAATGGGTGGTGGTACCATTAGCAAGCTCAATGATCATTCGATTGGGATTAAGTGGTTCATATTCAAGAGTCTTCCAAAAGTCTAAGGGCATTACGTTAATGCTAGCTCCTAGATCGGCTAGAGCTTTGCATTCCCCAAGCTCATCAAAGACACAAGGTATCAAAAATTGACCCGGATCTTTATATTTCTCTGGATAGAAATCAAAGAAAACCGAGGAACTAATCATATTTAAAGTAGTCTTGGTAACATTAAGAAAAGTTTCTTTAGGTGGAACATAAAGCTCAATCCCTCTTTCTACATTATCATCATCATAAGCGGTGATAGCCTTAAGCTCTCCCCTCGGGTTTGGAATGGTATTGCTAGGTAAGCAACCCGAAGAAGAAGATGGTTTAGACATAAATCCCTCAAACATCGAAAGCAATTTGTTTTGACCTTGTTACAAATTTTGTTGCATACGATTTTGACTTTGCTCTAATCTTTGCTCAAAACGGTTTTGGTTTTGCTCTAGTCTTTGTTCAAATCTTTGTTGGTTAAGCTCAATCTTGTTATTTTGCCCCTTGATCGTATTTTGAAACTCATTCTTCAAAGTTGCCATTTGTCCTTGAACATTGTTTTGAAAAGCTTTCAAATTTGCCTCATTCGTTTTAATGTAGCTTGACAAATCATTTTGGTTATTATGAAAACCTTGATTGTTTTGATTAGCATTAAACCCATTTCCTTGGTTGAAATTCCCTTGGTTACCACGGTTAACATTATTCCCATTGTTTCCATTGTTGTACCTATTTTGAACCGGTGGAGCAACATGATTTTGACGAGGAACTTGACCGTTGGATCCATAAGTTCCCGTCGCGGAAAAAGCACTAGCTTGATCAAACCCCGTGGTTGAACAAGCATAATTAGGATGTGCTCCACCACATGATACACAAAAATTCTCAACCGCATTAACCTAAGCGGGAGTGGTCTTCCTAATCTCACTCAACAAAGTCGCGAATCTACTATCAATCTTAGAGTCCAATCTAGCAATCTCGGGATTAAATGAATTCACATTGGAAACAACCGGTGTGTTTCGTGAATATTGTGCTCTATACTTATTCTCAATTATACCCATGCGTCTCTCGGAGTTTTTCTTAAAATATTACCACCCGCGGCGGCATTTAAAGAATCTTGTTCAACCATATAAATTCCATTATAAAAAGTATTGATTTGATGCAATTCGAGAAACCGTGGTGTGGACATTGTCTTAACAGATCTTTAAAACTTTCCCAAGCAACCCCAAACGATTCATGCACTTTTTGTTCAAATCTAGTGATCTCGTTCTTAAAGTGTGTTGTTTTGGATGGTGGAAAGAAGTAATTCATAAACTTAGACACTAAATCATCCCATGTTAAAATCGAACCCGGTGGTTCTTTCTCATACCAAATCTTAGCGTTACCCTCGAGCGAGTACGGAAAAAGCATGAGCTTAATCGCGTCATTCGGCACATCTCTAAACTTGAGAGTCGAGGTAATATGAAGAAAATTGCGAATGTGAGAGTGCGGGTTATCGGTCTCATTGCCACGAAATTGGTCGACACGAATGAGTGATAAAAGACCCGTCTTAATCTCAAAATGATCCGCCAAAATAGCCGGCACAACGATTGCTTCCCTATACCCTTCGGTGGGTGCACGGAGCAAATCCTCCATTGTGCGGTTATCAGCCATCTCTACAACAATAGGTGGAAGCTCGGGTTCCACTATTCGTTGTTGACGATTTCTATTTTTACGAGGAATATTTTCAAGCCTATTTAAATCAATCAAAAGTCGAGAAGATCGTAATTGCATAAACCAAAATGACGAGAATTTTAGAGGATTGAAGAAAAGAAACTAGACAAGAACAAGATTATTTTTGGTATTTTTATTTGGTATTGCTCAATCAAAAAGATTGATAAAAACAAGGAATAAGGATAACTACTATGGAAGTAAATTACCCTCGGTCGACTTTGAAACGATTGGTGAAAACCTAAACGTCTCGAGGTTCAATAAGTAAACTACAAAAATAAGATATAATACTACTTGAGTTGGCAAACCAATAATCGGTCGTCCCTCTCAATATACGCACAAGCAAGCGGGGAAACGAGGTGGCACAAAGCACTTAAAAACCTTTTTCCTTAGACGGCCTTTTATAGCTCGTCGCCTTATACCCACCTTATAGTTTGTATAAATCGGGTTCAAACTTTTTATTAGTATTTATCTATTATGCCTTTTTTTTAGATTCGAATACAATAGCTAGGTGATGAAATCCCAACTAAGGTCTTATTTGGAAGTAGGTAAATTTATTGTTCTACGTAATATAATATAATAATCACAAAAAAACGAAAAACGATACATACTATATATAATAGAAAAATAACAAAACTTTCCGAGGACGGAAAGGGTCTTCAAATCAACGATCAACAAATCTCACAAAGACGAATCGTACACAAGATCCCCGGCAGCGGCGCCAAAATTTTTTATGTGTCGTGGAATGTATATTAATTAGATACGTTATAGGGTAAACTTATAAAATTACCTTTAGGAAAAAGTAATAGACTAACATTTACCAAAGACGGATTTAGTTAAACACGATGATGAACCAACTTCGTTGTACACGAAGATCGAGTGAATTTGAGACGTTTTGTTTCGATTTGGACAATTGATTCGAATGGGTTTTCGGTTTTTAAACTAAAAATTAATCCTACAAATTAAAATCCTAAAGTGCATGAATCGTTCCCTATTTAATCTTAAAACAATTATTTAAAATTAAAACTTTTAAACTTATTTGAAATTAAACTATTAAAAAAATTTATTTAAAACTAATTTAATACTTAACTATTTAATTAAGACGACTTTTACACTTTTTAAAATAAAATTATTTAAACAAATTTAAAAACTATTTTAAATCTAAAAATTAATAAAACATTTTTTTATTTTTATTTTTATTTTTATTTATTTAAAACTTTATAAAAGTAAAATTTAGTAAAACTAAAATTAAAATTTACTAAAAATGTAAAACTTGTAATTTAATCTACTAAATAAATCTGACCGCCTAATTATACACTATATTAATTACGAAAACAGATATAACACTAAAAGAGCTGTCTAGCTCAATTGGTAAACATGCTTGGCATGTGACCAGGAGGTCACAGGTTCGAATCCCATGGAGAACATATCTTTTGGATGATTTTATTTTGGACAACTGAACGAATTGTGAGTCACAGTTATGACTCGAGTTGTATAATTTTAGAAAGCTGATAAGGATAACAGCTTGTGAACTATCAGATAAATAAATCTGGTAGCTATAGAAAAAACAGCAAAACAGCAGAGTAAAAAAGAACAATCAAGCTAGCCAAAACTTAGCAAAACAAAACACTCAATACCTCTAACCAAAATCAGCGATGATTTATCAACAAAGTTAACTTATACCAACAAGTTAAAGCTAATAGAGTTATATCAGCAAAACCATTTAAATTCAGCAAAATAGAAATTGCAGCTAAATTGAACATTTATAACATTAACCAAGTAAAACTTATATCAGCTTTCAAGAAACAATTTAGCATTCGTCATGTATAAGCGAAATCATCACAATTAACTTATCAGCAGAGTTAAAAGGAACATGACCGAAACTTAAGGCAGTGACATCAAGCATTCAAGCTATCAATATCATCAAGCTATTTTAAACACCCACATCAGTAATAAAACTAAGTAAACAATTCTAAATCTCAGACAAACAAATCTTTAAACATTATCAGTCAAAAAACATTAACAAAATAAAACCAAAACAGATTACTAACGTAGCAAATCTTATCAGTCTTCATTTCATACTAATAAATCTGTAGTACTATCACTCAGATTCACAGTATAATCAAAACAAGCAGATAAACTCAAAAATCTAAGCAGATAAAGCTAACTCAAAACTTACTTAAACTTAATCTAATGAGAAGATTTATTTAAAAACATTTAAACAATAAAAATAAAAGGAGGTGAAACCTTTTGGAGTACACCTTTGAGAAGTAGAGCGGCGCTGATCCGTCTAAATAACTAACTCGAGACCACCATTCATCTCACAACGAACCACTATCATTTTTTTTACCTTTCTCGAACCACTCTCGATCCAAGAGTACGAACCAAACAGCTTATTTATAACTTAATCAGTGGATTAAGCATTAATCCCCTATTTCACTCAAATCTCTCACATAAACTATTGATTAAGCTTATATGAATGATTATCACGCTTAACATCAATTTGTAATATTAGAAAATGCAAATAAATGTCAACAATAAAATTAAACGTGAGTTAAAGAGATAGTAAACTGAAAATCAATTTTTATTAATTCAATCCAATATTACAATATTTAAGAAATTGAAAATTACAAATCCTAACTACAAAGTAACATTATAACATTAAAATGAAAAAGGGATGATAAATTACAGTAAAGTGGGGGGTATTTATAGCTGGTGAAGAGGTGATTGGTGGTTGATGAAGACGATTTTGAGCCATTGGATGAACATCTTTCATCTTCTCTCCATTAGGTTTTGATCTAATGGTAGAAAGACGCCCTTGATCCCACGGATCGCCAACGTGGACAAGAAGTGTGCTTCTTGTGCTTCTTCATTTATGACGTAACTTTAGATGATTGGTGGATTTGTGATTGATGTGTTGTATTAACCAATCAAATGATAGAAAGGGAGCCACGTCACCCTTAAAGCTCCATCTTCCCTTCTGATATACTTAGGTTTTATTTCCCATACGTGTGAATCACACGTATCCACAAAAGCCCCAAAAGTATTTGATATTTTTTTGTGATTAGGGTTTTAAAACAGTGAATTTACAGGTATTTAGGGTGAGGGTGAAAAAGTGAGAGAGAAAGACATAGAAAGTATCGAAAGAAGTGTGTGGTGAGATGGTAAATGACTGTGTGGGTACATTTTGACCAAAGAAAGGGTTTTAACGTTTATGAGTTTATAACTTTTGTGAATGACATGGGCTTGAAGCCCAAATAAACTTAAGGTCCCAAGTAACTTTCTCAAATCATAGGGCTTTTGGCCCAAATGTCCAATCCGTCTCAAGTAAGTTGATTTTGGGCCTATGTTGGGCTCTTGGACCAAAAGTAAATAATACTCTCTCCATAAATGGGCTTTTAGGCCCATTAAGTAAATGTGAGACCCGCTAAGCCCAAATATCTTTCTTAATATTAAATCCTCTTAAAACGACTCGATTTTGGCTTCCTTGATATTTTTCTTCAAACTCGTGTCGTTTTTGCCGGTTTTCGTGATCATCGGCACCTACACACATGAAACGACAAACAAACGAATACAAGGCAATTTTCATTCATTATATGCATTTATTCATCGTTTTTAGATATAAATGATATGAGTAAAATAGCTCGTATCAATTATCTCGTTTGAAACTTTGGTCTAATCAGTTAGGTAATTAGTTGGTTTAGTTGGTATGGGTGTCAATGCTTCCTAACTAAACATTAAAACATGTTGCTTTAAGTACTTACTTTATTGTTTTTTTTATTATGAAATTTTATTGTTCATTTTGTTCTATGTTACTTTTTCATAGGCTTTATGACCTCTAACTAGCCCAATATACTACATTGCACTTTATTATCTTATACACTGAATCAATTATAGATATTTGCTCTTATGTTCTTCAGTTTCGTATATTATGGCTTTTAATGTTTGCTCTTCATCATCTTATATATTGAATCAATTGCATGATTTATTTTTTGTGAACGATTGGTCGCCTTTAATGTCTTTTTGCATCTATTTTTGTTGTAGTTTACAAAGGAATTCCTCAAACATTTTTCGACATTCAGCACATCTTATATTTCCTTATTTGTGTAACACTTATGTCATACGGGTATACTTAAGAGGGTGTTTAATGTGCGTATTTGCTTATGTTTTTATTTAGTACATATGTAGTTTTGCTGAACATATTCCCTTGATATCTGCGTTGTTTGATTATTGTTTGCCTTA
The DNA here is from genome assembly GCA_025667525.1 of Glebionis coronaria. NCBI lineage: Eukaryota > Viridiplantae > Streptophyta > Magnoliopsida > Asterales > Asteraceae > Glebionis > Glebionis coronaria. Next base: position 573,221,368 of record CM046876.1, read on the forward strand.
ATTTTGATGAATTAGGGGGTTTTGGGATTTCATTATAAACCAAGTTTCTTATTTCAAATAAATTAGTCTTTTGAAGTTTTGATGCAATAATCAGATGAGTACTTTCAAAAGTTTGTGTCAATATGTATCTCATATGTATCTTAATTTATATCATGTGGAGGAATTCAATGACTTCACCCCATATATTGTGCTTTTGTTTCTTAATTGGGTTGGCATTATCTATATGTTGAAGGGGAAATCACGTACATGTACTTGAAGAGCCAGTCTCTTCCGGGAGGTTCACACCAGAGTCATTATGTTGTGAAAATTGTCTAATTGTCCCACAAAAGATCTATGTTGAAAAAGCTAAGAGTTTCACTCAACGTGGATCCGTTGCTCAGAAGAAGGTTTTCTTTGAAGCTCATTGCAAGAAAATTGTTGCTCAAAAGGCCGTAACTGCAGCCTTGCTAGAGCAAGAAAATTAAAGGCAGAAGCTAGAACTCGTCAATTAAATGACGATGCAAATAAAAACATTGAGAACCATGTTTCTTTTTTTGTTGGCGGAGGAACATCCTATTTGAGAAGAATCTGTTGAAGCACAAACTGAACCCAGGTGACGAGGTTACAACACCAATGGTCAAGAAAAACCATGTAGTTTCGCCTTTGGTGTCATCAATTGGAAGGAAGCCATACGGAATCCCAACTCCAACAACAATATTTGTAGCTTCTGTAAATCCTAGGAAAGATAATGTCATCACCCCAAGAAAAGAACACATGGATGAACTAAAAGAAAACACTGTTTGTGAACTCTAGAGATTCAAGTTGAAATAACCTTGTCTTAAAGTCCAAAAAGTTGATGCTTGTTTCTCATGTTAGTTGACGTTTCTTTACAATGAGAAAAAACAGAAGCTAAGTAGTATTTGTATGCATGTGCTAAAAAGCAAACTTGGAACGAGATAAAATGATAATGGACCATATCTTCTATTGCTTTTTATTTTAAACAAATACCGGAACCAACATAACACGCACCAAACATTCAAATGATTATATCGTTGCAATGTTATGTGAGAAACTTTTTTGTAACTAAAGTTATTACATTCGTCATTTTCCATTTTGTGTGAGAAAACTAAACTTATCATACTCTTCAGTTATAATATTGCTATGAGTGATGCGCGTGCCAATGTAAAATGTTGGGAAATTGGAAGAAACGATTAGTAGGATTGCCATCTACCTATTGAACATGAAGATTCTGGCCAAAATTTATCGCTACATCAAATATTAACTTATTATTGTCTTCTTGAAATGATAAAACTTATTTACATTCGTTTTTTATTACTTTATCCACACAAATGACTATTGAATGAATATTTTCTACAAAGCCATAAAGACCAGATAGAGTACGTACTATTTGTTTTGACGTTATTGTATCAAATATCCTACAAATTTTTAGATCGAAACATTAAGATTTTGATACCTTCAAACACCTGCAGAATTAACTGAAAATATTTTATAACTAGACCTTACATGTTGCACATACAACATTTTATAAAGCAAAATAATTTTAATGTGTGTATATTTTATAATAATTTTTAAAGCTAGCCGCCCATCGAGCGGGCCTTGAAGCTAGTTTATTAATATGACAAGTTTGAAGAAATTAAACCGTTTGTAACAGACGAGATTGGAGACACATTTGTCGCTAATTTAGCATGTAAGATGTGTCTTACCTTTATGTTAAGAGATATAAGTCCAAAACCTGAAGGACTTACTTTGACAAGTGAGAAAAGATGAAGGTATAGCTGAAAAGACTGAATTTGCACCTTTGGGTTGTTGGAGGGCTGAAGATCTAAGTGGGAGTATATATACTCCCACCTACCTATTCGTTTCTTAACTTTTCATTATTCTGGTTATCAACTGTGTGTAAAAAGTGTGTTTCTGTTCAAGATCAATACGTTTTGATCATTGTGAGTTTGAGAGATTTTTCATTCTTGTTTTGTAACAAATAGTGTTAATTGATTGATTAATAAAGTGAGTCAAGGGGAGGTTGGCTGAGTTTACTGATATCTGGTGTTCTTGTTGATATAGAGCTTTGATTCACTTGTTTTTACATGGTATCAGAGCTAGGTTGCTCTATATCATCGATTAAAACTGTTTTCAATCGATTTTGAAAATTAGGGTTTGTTAAAAAAATTAGGGTTTTGATCTATAATCATAGATAGTAATCTTGAATTGTTTTTTTATATGATTCTATTGGTTAATTGTTTTAAATCATTCAATTGAAGGTTTAATTAGATTTTTAAAAATCAGGGTTTTGTTATTTTTTTGGGGGTTTTGTTCTTGGGTAATCTCTGGTATATTTTCTTGGTTTATTGTGGTTAGATCGTTGTTAATCACAATAATCTTGAAGAAACCCTAAAATCAAAAATTAAGGTTTCTTCTGATTTGTAAGTTTTTGGTTATATTGTTATTCTTGTTTGTTTAACGCGCAGGTTCTTTATTTCCGCTGCTTTGGTTGGTTTAGATTTTCTTGATCTACGCTCGGTTTGCTGCGCGTGCTCGTAACACCTCTCACTCTTTTCTTTTAGGATTTTTCTAGGTTTTTTAGTGGGGTTTAGAAGACGAAGGGATTAGGTAGTATTGTGGATTTGTTGATCAATGGTATTTTGTGTGTAGTTGTTTGTAGAGGAGATATAAGGGATAGTTGTTTGTAGTTGATTTGTTATTTTTTGTTTGATCTTGTGTGTTTATAGTTTTAGTTTATTGTTTGTTTTTTGTTGTTTTTAGACCAATTTCAAGTCTCTGCTCTTGACCTGTCACCTATTGAGTGGTTAGGAAGCCTGAGAACTGTTTTTTGTGTTCTTCGTTTTTCTTTGTGTGGTTTTATCATCATGGTTGGTTCACCTAAAAGTGAGTCACCTAAATCTCCTAAATCCGAAACTAGTGTTGTTAAATTTGATGTGTATGATCCTTTATATCTTCATCCCCAAGATATAGGATCTCATTTAATTTCCTTCAAACTTGAAGGACCTGAGAATTACAAAGTTTGGTCTGCTTTAAAATTGGCTTTACAAACTAGGAATAAGTTGGGTTTTGTTATTGGTACTTATGTTCAGGACACTAATGATGGTCCTGCTAGGGGTCAATGGGATATATGTAATGTTGTTGTTCTTTCTTGGTTACTTGGTTGTGTTTCATCAGAATTGTAGGGTCAAATATTTTCTAAATATGCCCAAGACGTTTTGGATGAACTTGAGAAAACCTCTAATAAACAGGATGGTTCTGTTATATATAATCTCCATCATAAAAATTATACTTGAGCTCAATCTAGTATGTCTTTGTCTGAATATTGTCATAAATGTAAGTCTTTGTGGAGACAGTTTCATGCTCTTGTTGATTCACTTGATTTTACTTGCAAGGGTTCCGAGGCACTTAAGGAACATGATCAGTTTCTTAGGCTGATGCAGTTTCTTATGGGTCTTGATGATAGTTATAGTGTTGTGAGAAGTCAGATTCTAACATCTGATCCCATACCAGATGTGAGAACTGCCTTTGCTACTTTGTCTAGAGATGAGTCTAATAGGAATAGTCTTGGTTGTTCCAAGAATCCTAAGTCTGGGCCATCTACTTTTGTTGTTAAGTCTGGCAGGAATTCTAATAATCTATACTAATTATAAAGGAGGGATGTTGATTCTTGAAAGTTGAAATTTTTCAACAAAACTTCTTTTGTAAGCTTTAAACTAATTATGGAATTGTTGAAAAGTTAATTACATAAAAGTCAATCCTCGCTTCTGATGTAAACCATTACTGAAAAGTTTTATTCCCATCATAAACATCTATGACATTAATACATTCCTCTCACACACACAACTACACAAGCCTCATTCTCTCTTAACCTAATTCACAACACAAAACCATGCCGCCCCGTGATTTTATTACCATCGAATCTGCCGAATCCGCCCCATCTCTTGGTGGTTTAGGTGGTTTCAAGGTAGTTTCGATTGACGATATTGCTGGTGGTATTGGTGGTTGGCCTAGGTGGTTTACAAAATTGGATCCCCATTTTTGATTACAAATGATTATCTACTGTCGATTCTTGAATACAAAATTCGAAGCAATCACAGGTAACACCATACACTCTTTACCAAAATTCGAATTAACCGGTATGATTGAATTCGAATTTTATATACTCGATTCTTTATTGAGGCATCTCAGAATCCAAACAAATCGATGAGGTCGGTGTTGTATTTCGTTTTTTTATTATTATATATTTGGTTTTAGAATACTAAACATTATTTTATTTTATTTTGATTTTGATAAATTTATAACGGCGGCTCAAAACAGATATTCACATACTTTCACATAAATTTTTGGTAAGTGACATATAATATTAGCCGTATTTGCTGTTTTAGCTTCGTGGGATGAATAACTCCCTTCCTTTTTAATTAATTAGTGTGTTAGCTGTTTGGATTAATTTTTTAATTACGAAGATTGGGGTGATTAAGGGGTGTTTAGATTAGCTTATTTTAATTACTTTTCAACAGCTTAGCAGCTCAATTGTCAGATAACTACATAAAATTGATTAATAATGATATGAGTTATATGATAATATGTTACACTAACACTCGAAATTCCTATTTTTTTGTAGGATCTTTATCCGATAATTCTACTGATGTTTTCTGGTCATGCTTGACACGTCGTTGTTTGGCTGATATGAAACAACAACAATATAGGGTAGTAGTAGTAAAGGAGTATTCAAATAGGGTTGGACATTTGGCCACGTTGTAATGGCAAAACAAAATGTCCCCAATGATTTGTGACAACTTCATTCACTACTATCATCATGTGTATTTAAGGTAAGCCTTAGTGTTGTGCAAATATAATGAAATACGCTTATGAAAGTTGGCCAAACTTTGGGGCATATTACATCTTTTCAAGGTTATCATGAATGGATTCATAAGAATGGATTGGGTTGCTTCGATGTATTGATCATATCTACCGTTAATAGGTTAACTACGATTGTAATTGTTATGAACAGTAAACAATTGCGGTAATACATAACTCTTATGAACAATAAACAATTATAATAACCAATCTCATTAATCAAATTATCTTCTGTGATGTTCAGGAAAATCAAGCTTTGTTGTTTATGTGTTTGTAGTACTAACGTAATCCTTTGTATTATTGTTTTCAATTTGATGTTAAATCAAGTTATCGTGTATCATGTGTTCAGGTACTCCATAAGGAATTGCTGAACAGGAGGGGAATCTTGTGAGAAAGTTGGAAGATATGGGATTCAAGTAGATTTCAAAGTTTTCAACAACTACTTTACTTAATAAGATAGTACATGCATGATAGGAATATAAAAGAAATGTGATAATACAGTTTTTAGTTATTTGATATTGTTATAGAGTCAAGTAGTATATGTCCCTGATGCACCAAACGGAAAAAAGACCAGGTAATTTTAAGTTAAGTTTTTTATTTTTTTATTAGAATGTGATCACTGTGTGCTAATACTTTCATATGCTTGTCTTTTTTTAACAAATGAGGAGGTCATGCTACTGCAGACTACCAAGGAGAGAAATGGCCGTAGGTCAAGTAGTTCAAGTAACAGCTCCTCGATCTTTAAGGGGTAATTGGGTAAAAAAAATTTATTTTCGTTAGAATTTAATTATAACGATAGAGTTGGTGGTGTTTTTATTGATGTGGATATTAACGTTTTTTCCTTATTTTTGGTGTCATTTATACAGATTCAGATAGTGACAATTTGTCTGAAGAAGTATTACCCAAGGGTTTATAAGGAGCAGCTGATTAAGGTATAGCTTATTCATGTTTGTTAATAAGTCATGAACATTTTCACTCCTTAAATGTGTAGTTATTATGGCATATGTTGTGCAATTATTTTTATAAACAACAATCACATAAACACAACAGAAGTTTGCATTTCTGGATGTGACAGGTTCTAGCAAGGCAGTGGCGATCAGAGTAACCGCTGATCGGTGTGCTTTTTATAACTGCAGATTTCTTGGCTAACATGTAAAAAATACGTAGTATAATTTTTATGCCATGCCTGACATATGCATTTTAGATGATCTTCCCTTATAGTTGAACCCATTTCACGCATTCCTCTAAAAAAATTGATTTGACCCCTTTGGATGTGAACCAATATTTGAAATGTATATGATAACCACATGGGTTGAATTATCACCTCTGCCTTTATGTTTTCATTGACCCTGAAAATTTAAAATGTTGCAAATCTTAAGTGTTCAAGAGTTACATATCCTTAACTCATGCCATTAATGCCACATGATCGTTCTGTGTTTGCAAGAGTGTGAACATCTGTAAATACTCCACTGACCATAGAAAATTTGAGCACTATTTTCTTGTGCTAATCTATCTGATGGGTATAGGTAATGGGTATAAACAGGTTCATGAACATATTTTATCTTTTTTTTCTTTGTTTCGATTTCCCTAGCAAGTTTTTTTAATTCGACTCATCTGCTTAGTTTGAGATAAATACCTAAATTGCCCTAAGTGGGTTGAAGTTTCCATCTCTTATATCTTTTAGAATATAGGGGCGTGTCCACCTGGAAGTGGTTGTGGTTAACTGGTCGTGTTGATTATTTTTTCATTAACATTGAAGGAATTACTTGGCTTGTTTTGATTTATGTATAAGTATCATCCCATGCTAGGCAAATATCTGCTGAATCACAATCTAGGCATCTCTGTTGTACTGAGCTAGAAATGTATGGCTTCAGCATTGGGCAAAGCAAGAAACTCCCAACATAATACCAATCAAAATAAGAAACATCACAAAGAAGAGTCACTCCATTCTGGACATTAAAAAGTGCAGCTAAAACTAGCTGAAGTGAAGTCATAGTGATCATATAATTAAGGATATTCCATCTTAATTTTGTGCAGGCAAGCTTCATTGCTGTCAGAGACATGGGTTGGACAATTTGCAACTGATCACTCCGATAAAAAAACATATGGTAGCAGGTCATAATGATATGATATGGGTGAACCGGGTCCAGAATATGTGTCACTAGAGGACCTTGCTCCATTGGCTACGAACAAGATAGAAGCCCTTCTCAATCGAGGGGTTAAGAATACAGACGGGCATGTCTGATAAGAATGCACCTTCAAATATCCCACAAAGGTAGCTCGCATCTATAATTTGTTTTTAAAGTGTAAACTTTTTAATAAGAGATTTTATTTGAAGAGAAGTCCTGAATCAAGTTAGATCATGTTCATTTGACCTATCCCGTGTACCAAACCTAATTAATGTATATTCTTGACAGCTTACATTTTGCATTTTCTAGGCCAGAATATCCAGAAGGCATCGCACGCATTAATGCTAGAATCCGTACTTGGAATTCAATAATTGTTGCATTATTCTGTGTTTTTACGGATTCCCAGGTGTTAAGTTTAGTCCTTACTAATGATAGATTAGTTACAGTGCTATATGTGTAGAGTTCATAAAACATACAAGTACAATTATTTAGGCACAATGCTTCACATTCTGACAGGAACATAATTTTTTTTGATAAAGCCATATGATCCCCCTTTTGCAATCTAAGAAGATGAATCTCAAGAAATGTAAGGTTGAAAGTGGCGTCTGGACCCTTTCGGTTGGAGCCATGCCAATGGAGATGCACTTACTATCTTACTAATTTTGTAAAATTCGTTACGTAGCACATGTTATCACGGCCTTGATATATCGTCCATCACCTTCTTAGACGCATCCTGCCCATGACCCCCACCCATGTTATAGGTGGTGTCCACGCCCACGACTCATCATAAATAAGATCAAGTCATGTGAAATTATTGTATGCAACAATGCGGTATTTTATTTCATTAATTTTTGCTTACTATATTATGGTTGTGTTTGATCCCGAGTTTGGTTGCATTATTAAGTTGTACTGTAACTTGTGACCTATTCTCGCTTGTATGATTAGAATCAGAATTTTTAGCCAACCAATTCGCAAAACATACTAGATAAGAGAGAACCATATTTTCATTATGGTAAAATGAACTTCATAATTGACATGCAAATTGATTTGGGTTGGGGATCAGTGAATTTTCACAATTATGTATATACTGGATTTTCACATTGATGTCTTTGTTTGGCCTGTTTTTGTTTCTCAAGTCAATAGTGCAAGTTTAGTATTGTGGTGCCAGTGTGTAATTGTATGCTTATAGTAGGGGTGAGCATGGTTCGGTTTTGTTCGGTTTTTGTATAAAACCAAAACCGAACCAACAAATTTCGGTTTCTGATTTTTAGGAACCATTCGGTTTCAGTTTTGTGTCGGTTTGGTTTTTCGGTTTTCGATTTACTTTCGGTTTGGTTTTTCGGTTTTTTGGGTTTCTATATGATTTATCGAGCTTCACTTTTCCAAGTCGATTTTCAGTATACTATAAACCGACACGTTAAAAGGTTTAAATAAACGATAACAACAAGAAACACAACATTAACAATTAGGAAAAAATATCATATAAAATCCTAAAAAAAATCATTTATGTGTATAAATCAACACAATGGCAACGATAAAAACCTAATTAAAAAAACAATCGAGAAGAAAACTTTTTATTTAGTCATGTTCAATAAGCATATGAAACAATCAACGTGAACTTATATATATATGTATTCTTATGTTTATAAAGATCGGTTCAGTTTATATCGGTTTTCTTTAATGCTAAAACCAAACCGAACCAAAAGCTTCGGTTTTTTCAAAATGCAAAAACAGAACCATCAGTGTTTCAATCAGTTTCGGTTTTTTAGGTTTCGGTTCTTCGGTTTATTCGGTTTAGGTTCGGGTTTTCAGTTTCTTGCACACCCCTAGCTTATAGCATCTTGTTATTGGTTTAAATATAATCTATATTGCCTTCAAATTAGAAGAAAAAAATGTACACACGTTGACACCACTGTCAAACTCACAATTGGCGCATTAAAGAGTAACACACAAAAGTTAACCAAGAACGACACACTCACACACACACACACATGATAATAGACAATACAAAAATTTGATCACGCCATTTTTAAATCCATAAACAAGATCAGTTCAAAATAGATTACACTCAACATATCTCCCAACTAGCTCTGTTAGATACTTTTTCTTGTAAGTGTTCAATTAACTTTTAAACTAAATGCCACATTCAAGTGTTGCCATAGTATTTAAAAACATATTGTAACCTTACCAATAAACACATACTAATTATATATAACTAAGCTTAAACTTATACTTGTAACGACATGAGATCTAAGAAATGTAGCTATAAATCCTAAGACAGGAATACCTTGATGTTCTTTTGTAAGTACTGAAATATATATATATATATATATATTCATGTACACAAAATCTTTTTTACTAAAGTTGAATTATCGCATGTTACGATAATTTGCAATTACATTTACGACATGTTGCTAAATGTTTTTTTGTTGTTGATACATGCCTATTGAAGATTTTGTTTAAAGTTGAACAATCGCACGTTACGACATTGTGCAATTACCATTTGATCTTACCACGATATAGAGTATTATTAATTATCTACGCTAGACAATTCCGCCGCTATGTGCGGGTAATCGTCTAGTTGGAATAAAGGGGTGAATAATTATTAATAATAATAATTGGAATTTTAGCAAGACTGTGTCTGGTGGTTATAGAAATGACAATCTTGTTTGCAAACATTGTAATATGACTGGTCATACTATAGACAAATGTTTTGAATTGATTGGTTATCCAGCTAATTTCAAAAGAAATAATAATGGTGTTACTCAGAGTAATGTTCATAATGGTAGTGTGAATAATAATAGATGTGATCAGGGGAAGAGTGTTCCTCACACTCTTATCTCTGATCAATATCAGAGATTGATAAAGTTACTGAGTGTTTCAAGTGATAATACTATGGGTTCTGCCAGTGTTGCAGGTACCTTTAAAATCAATAATTATGTTGTTAGTTTTTTGGCTTGTAGATTTTTTAACTATAATTCAAACATAAGTACTTATAGTACTTACGTTGGCTGGATTATAGATTATGGGGCTAGCCAGCATATAAATTTTTTTGAGAAACTATTGTTTAATGTGATTGATGTGTCATACTTAAATATTAGTGTGGTTCATCCTAATATATGGAACATTAGAATATGTGAAAAAATGGATGTTTTAAAATTAATAATCTAATTATTAAAGATGTGCTGCTTGTTCCTGGATATAAAGTTAGACTCTTATCTATTCAAAAATTTGCTAAGGATAATAAAGTTAATGTGGTTTTTGATTAATCAAATGTGATATTCAGGATATAACTCAAAAGGTCCCGATGGGGACTGGTAGTGAAAAAGATGGGTTATACTTTCTTGATGAAGGTAGGCCTATGTTAAATAAAAATGTTAAATGTTGTCATATGTCTAGTTTTATTTGGCACAATAGGCTAGGACATCCTGCTGATCAAGGTTTGGACGTCCTTAGAAGAGATATAATGATATTAAACTTAATAATTCTAAACCTTGTGATGTGTGTCATAAGGCTAAGCAGACTAGGGAGTCTTTTGCTTTAAGTGACCATAAAACCAAGAATCTTTGTGATATTGATATTGTTCACCTTGATGTTTGGGGTCCTTATAAAGTGACCAATAGGGAAAGATTTAGGTTTTTTCTTACTGTGGTTGATGATTATACTAGATCTGTTTGGGTGTTCTTGTTAAAAGGTAAAAATGAAGTTTTTGATTGCATTGAGAGTTTTTTAAACTTCTTGATAATCAGTTTAACAAAAGAGTTAAAATTTTTATAAGTGATAATGGAACATAATTTGTTAATCATAAGTTTGCTGGTTTTGTTAAAACTCATGGTATTATTCATCAAACTACGTGTGCTTATACACCTCAACAGAATGGTGTAGCTGAAAGAAAACATAGGCATTTACTTAATACTTCTATAACTCTCATGTTTCAGGGGGCATGCCATTAAACATGTGGCCTGAACGTGTGCTAACTGCTACTTATTTGATTAACAAGTTACCTACTCTTGTGTTATCTGGTAGAAGTCCTTATGAAATGGTTTATAAGTCTAAACCTAGTATTCTTCATTTTAAAGTTTTTGGTTGTTTATGTTTTTCTACTGTGTTAAATTAGTCTGATAAGTTTGGGTCAAGGTCAGAGAAGTGTGTTTTTGTTGGATATGCTTTTGATAAAAAGGGATATAAATTGTTCAGCTTAGATAATAAAAAGTTTATTTTTTAAAGGGATGTTAAATTCTAGGAGACTGTCTTTCCTTTTAAAAATGTTGTGATTAGTACAAAGTTTGTTTTTTTGTAAAAATGATGTTAATGATTTAAATTTTTTAAACATAAACAGTCAAGGACCTAGTGAATCCTATGATGAGAATGGAGATAGTACATGTAGTAAGCTTAAGTCTGTACCTATAGACAGTGTTAATACTAGTGACAACAATGTAGAACCTAGTGAAGTTAAAGAAGGTGTTCATACTACTGATACATATATTTCTTCTAAGGTAGATATATCACCTAATACTGACACTAAGTCTAGTAGGAGGGACGCTAGTCAATGATGATAGTTATGATAGTTATTCCTCTAAGGATGAAGGTTTAGAGTCTTTTGGTAATATGTTTAATTGGTCACCATAACTAGCAGCAGAGAATACTGTTAGGAAAACTAGTAGAAAAAAGTAAATTTCCTTCTAAATATAAAGATTTTGTGCTTAATAAAAATGTTAAATATAACATTAACAAAGTTGTTAGTTATGCTAATCTTAGCATTGATAATTCTGTTTTTGCTACTAATCTGAATAAAATTCATGAGCCTTCTACTTATTCTGAAGCTATCAAAGATAGCATATGGATAGAGGCTATGAATCAAGAAATGGAAGCTTTACACAGGAATAATACATGAATTATTACTGATCTTCCTGAAGGAAGAAAGGCTATTCCATGTAAATGGATATGGAAAGTTAAATATAAGTCAAGTGGTGATGTAGATAAGTTTAAAGCGAGACTTGTAGCAAAAGGTTTTAATCAAAGAAAAGGAATTGATTATGAGGAGCCATTTTCTCTTGTTGTGAAAATTGTTACTGTTAGATGTGTTCTTAGTCTTGTTGTTTGTAATAATTGGCCATTATTTCAATTAGATGTGAATAATTCTTTCTTGTATGGTGAACTCGATGAGGAAGTTTATATGAAAATTCATGAGGGTTATGGTGATAACAATGATAACAAAGTGGAATGAAAAACTTGTTTATGTTCTACTTGAAAATGGCTTTATTCAAAGTCCAAATGATTTTTCATTGTTTATAAAGAACAAAAATGGTATTTTCTTGGTTCTGCTTGTATATATAGATGAAATTGTTATTACTGATAATAATTTGGATGAGGTGAACATTTAAACAGTTTTTGAGTTGTAAGTTTCTTATCAAAGATCTTGAAAAACTTAAGTATTTTCTAGGTATTGAGGTTATTGATACAAGTGATGGTATTTGTTTAACCCAAAGGAAATACTGACTGAGTTACTATCTGAATTTGGAATGTTAGGGTGCAAACCTTGTGGTGCACCTATTAAGGTTAATCCAAATAGTAAAAGCTTAAAGATAAGTTTGGAGATGATGAAAAACTTATTGAAATTACTCCATATAAGAAACTTGTTTGATAAGTTGATTTACCTTACTATGACTAGACCAGACATTGCTTATGTTGTGCATTGTCTTAGTCAAGTTATGCATAGTCCTATGAAGTTTCATTTAAGACTTGCATTCAGAATTCTAAGATATCTGAAATATGAACCTTTAATATAGGAGTTTGTAACACATTATATGTGTTTGTAGACTCTTATTGGGCTAAGTGTAAAGTAACCAAGAGATCATTAACTGGTTATTGTGTTTATCTTGGAGGAAATTTGGTTTCATGGAAGAGTAAGAAACAAAGTGTTGTTTCTAGGTCTTCTACTGAGGCTGAATACATGGCTATGTACAATGTGTATTGTGAGGTTATGTGGATTCAAAAATTCTTGGTGATCTGAAAGTGGATGTGATGCTGCCTATTGATATGAATTGTGATAATAATTCTGCCATCCAAATTTTTTTAGAATCCTGTACTTCATGAAAGAAGTAAACATTTTGAAATTGACCTTTATTTTTTAAGAGAAAAAATATCTACAAGTTTTATTAAGCCTTTAAAAGTTAAATCTAAAAATATTACTGTAGATATATTTACAAAGGGGTTGTTAATTTCTGATCATAAAAAGTTTGTAGTATGCTTGGTTTGTTTAATGGTTTTGTAGGTTAAGGACTTAAGGGGGAGTGTTAAGAGATATAAGTCCAAAACCTGAAGGACTTATTTTGACAAGTGAGAAAAGATGAAGGTGCCAGTTCTCTACTGAAGTGTACAAGTTATAGCTGAAAGGACTGAAGTTGCACTTTTGGATTGTTGGAGGGCTGAAGATATAAGTGGGAGTATATATACTCCCACCTACCAACTCGTTTCTTATCTTTTCATTATTATGTTATCAACTGTGTGTAAAAAGTGTGTTTCTGTTCAAGATCAATACGTTTTGATCTTTGTGAGTTTGAGAGTTTTTTTTATTCTTGTTTTGTAACAAATAGTGTAAGTTGATTGATTAATAAAGTGAGACAAAGGGAGGTTGGCTGGGTTCACTGATATTTGGTGTTCTTGTTGATATAGAGCTTTGATTCACTTGTTTTTTTACATTTTATTATACTCACTTGTAGATCGAGTCTTTAATTAAATAAAGATAAATCGGTCACTTACGATACTCAGTTGTGCAATGTTGTTGTGTGTGAGTGTGTGTTTATTAAATGGTGTTTGCATGATATATTCGTGTTTAAATGAGTATTTTTCGCTAATTAAGTTGATTGTCTTATTACATTAAGTTGGAGATAGAGTTAATTGTATTACGAAAGAATTGATGTGGTTTTAAGGTATTATTACATGATTAGCTAATGTTCAAGTTCAACAAGTGGAGTATATGTTAAGATTAAATTAGTAGTTATTGGTAGCTGGTAATGTGTATGGATTTAGATTTTGCTTTGGAAGTACACGAAATATTCAAAAAGAAATAGATCAAAATGGTTGATTACTTATGAATTAATACATTGTTATGCTTACAGATTTTAATAAATATGGTCATTATCACTCAAATTGTTGACTTAAAACATGACTATACTTCCTTTTTGTTTGTTTTTATACAAATTTAATTATTAGCTTCATCACAATTTGTACTAGCATACTTAATTGTTTGCTATAACGTATTGTGTGCGTACTCTTAGAGAGATCATTGTTTGATCTTTGAGTTTTCGTTTATATTGGTGGTTCGATAAAGGTGTTTAATTCATCGCTAAAAGGTACGCGTTTCTTTATCGTTTATGTTAATTACTTGTTTATACGTGATCCTGCGTACTCGTGATTATTAATGTGTTAATATGATAAAAGGTTTTTATAAATTCCAAATTTATTAAAATCTTGCACCAAGTCCATAACCATATTATGCATTGAGATGATAGATTTTAACCATTTTAGTATTTTTTTTCCCATATTAAAAAAGGATTTTGATCTTTAGTAGTACTATTTACGGAGTTTACGATGCCAATCGAGCATGTGAAGAAGTCCGAGACATCTTGAAGTTAAACTAAAAACATCGGAAATTCGGAATAATATAATTCTAATAGTGATTGGAATACTGAACTAAATTTGTTAGTTTAACTAATTTTATGATTCTAGACGCATGACAAAATCAGTATTTATGATGACGAGGAAAAAATGCACAAGCCATTTGTCGTACATTTTATGGTTGTACAATAACAAAGTTTATTTTATACGTTTTCATTTTTGTTCTCAGTGTGTTAAGAGTAAAAGGGTGTCACGGCTATGTTTTACTTTTTTACTTGTGTCACTTTGGCGTCACATTATCTCCACTAATCAAAACAAAAAATCAACTAAACACCCCCTCACTCACAACTCTCTCTCCTCTTCACTTGGGTCCCACCACTCACCATTTTATTTCTTTTTTCATTTTTCATACAAAATAAAAATTCATTTCATAAAATTAAAAATTACAAATACTTCAAATAAAAATAAAAATACTTAAAAAAATATGGAAAAAAAACAATACGAAAAAAAATACAATATGAAAAAAAAAATATCCTAATCATCGAGTGCATATTTCGCCGCGATTTTTCCCTATTTTCTTTTGATAATCGACTTGTTCGGTTCAGGCAAATCGTCGGTTCTGATCGAGAGAAACTCCATCTCTTTGAACTGCAATTCAGCATCGGCTTTAGCTTTCTCGGCATCGGCTTTAGCTTTCTCGGCTTCGGCTCTAGCTTTCCTCGAGTGGTACATGTCTCTACCGGCATGTATTTTGAGGAGTAAAGCCTCGTTTATTTCTCCCTTCGAAGTGGTCGAACCACTACCTGTGCTGCTGCCAGTTGTTTATGATCGGGTCTTCTTGGCGGGTCTCTGTTTGTCGGCTGGTCGAGCTCGAGGATCTGGACCGAATACGGAGGTATGATCATTTTCGTCAAGACCCTCAGGTGCGTCCCATTTTGAGTAGTTTTTAAGCACCCTCCACACATGGTCAAGCGTAAATTTTCTCCTCTTGTTACAAGCCGCAAATTCAAGTTTTGCAGCATGAATCACGTCATCTTCGTTCTGACTGCTTTTCTTGTTAAGACTTTTGAAGATAGCGTGAAACTTTTGAACATCGGGGTGCATCCTTGACCATTTCCCGGTCAACATATTCTTGGTACGACGATTCGCATTACGACCATTGAAATCGTCATAAATCGTGTTCCAAAGATACTATTCAGTTTGATCAGTCCCGCGATCTTTGTCTTCTGAAACGCCGACCCAACACTCAGCCAGTATGACCTCCTCAGCAGGTGTCCACCGTTGGGGTGTTGACTCCACCACAACATCGGCTTCGTCATCGATGCCGTCTTCGTCTGCGGACAAATCAACCGTCATAGATTTTTTTGACCCCCGTTTTCCTTTACGAACTACTACTTTTTTTTATGGTGGAGGTTGTGGTGCTGGTATTTTGAATTGTGTTTCAGGGACTTGTTGACTTTGAGATGGATTAGGATTAAACTGCGATTGATTAAACTGAAATGGATTAAATTGAGATTGTTGTAAAGCTAGTAGTTGATTATAGTAGATTTGTTGGGGTGACAAGTTTGGAAAGTATTGATGCGAAAATGGTGGGAGGGCTGCAAATTGACCGGAGCCTTGGCCGGACTGCGTCGCCGGAGATGAGGACGACGATTGATTCGGATCCGTGATTTGGTTAAGAAGTTGCGAGTAGCAGAGGTGAGGATAATCATTTGGGAAGTTTGACATTTTTTTTGTGATTGTAGGTGTAAATTTGTGAATGTAGTGTGTGTATATTGTGAATGTAGTGTGTGTATATATAGGAAAATAAATAAATTTAATTTTTTTTTATTTTTAAATATTACCGTTTGGCAACTGTTTAAAATTGAGTGAGGCCCAAAAATTTCTCTTGAAGATCGACGAATGGGGAACGGCGAGGGGGGATGGATGTCACGGCGAGCACCGGCGAGGGTGCCACGTCGGACCGACGAGGGCCCCTCGCCGTGACACCGTTTACTCTAAGAGCCTATCTTGTAGATTTGGCATGAGGCTTACAAGTTTCATGAAACGGTCCTGACTGAACAAAAGGTATCATAAAAAAGTTTTTTCTCTCCATTTTGTTTCTACAGTTACTATATCAAAGTAATATCAGCACGAAACAATTAACCAAAACACTTTTTTTTGGACAGAGTCAACCCTTCTTCATTTTAACATTATCATTATCTTTAATTTTTTCTTTTACACAAGTTTAAATTCATTTTATTAAATTAGAAATATAAATACATAAATTAAAATACACTACGAAAAAAATATCTTAAACTAAAAACATTCTAAAAATTACAAAAATTAAAAATTTAAGCTCAATAATGATAAATACCCCTTTGAAGTAGAAATTGTAAATGTAATATTAAATCTTTTTTATAGTAATAGTCTTCTTCAACAAAACAAATTACACACAACAACACCTACAAACACACCCAAAAATAAAAAATAAAGAAAAAACTAAGAAAAATATAAAAAAGAGAAAATCCTTCTCTTTCCTCTTTGTGCTCTCGTCGGTGCAGGGAAGAATAGGCGAAAAAAAGGAGATCGGTGTGGCCACGAGGTGCGGCAAGGATCGACGAGAATGACACCTCAGTTCGACGAGACCTTACGTACCACGACACTCTTTACTCTTAATAATATGAAAAAGATAGAATTAGAGAGAACCAATAAGATTGACGAGAAAAAGTAGTCAGTCATCAATCAACTTCTGTAAAACTAAGGTAAGAGAGCTGGGAGCGGTTGACATCAAAAAGCGATGCCAAAGTCGTCACGTAGGATTTTGGGGCTTTGACACCAAAAACCTTTTGGCATCATATTTACGGAGAGTGGTTGGCACGAGAAAAAGTGATGCCAAAGGGGTATAATAGGCCCACATATACCCACTTTTATTACTAAAAAGAAAGTTAAATCTTTTAGCGCTGACGGATGATTTTAATGTCAGAGATAGAATAGTGCGCCAAAAAGAAGATGACACCAAAAGCTTATCAGCCCACTTTCCAACCCCCGTTCTCCTTGCTCTAGCAGTTTTGTGACACTTGTATGTTTTGTTCGTTTATCTTAAAACTTGTCCAAAGAACATGCTTTAATCTTAGGCCAGGCCTGTATGGACCTCTTAAACATAAATAGGTATACTTAATTTGCAAACAAGTTTTTTTCCATACTTTCATGATAGTGCATAGTTAGTTACGAAGCATAACTTCATCATCAAGTGGCAAGGAAAATCTAGATTTTTTTTATTGTGCGAAGTCGCAAGTTTACAAGTTTTTTTTCGCATGTCTCTCTTCTAATGGTTTGAGTCCCAAAATCTGTCCATTTAAATGATCTAACTCGAAAATTGGATTTTAAATATAATCCCGTTCTAAAAAAATAAAAATAATAAATCCATCATTAAATGTGCAACCGTCTCGTCTCATCTTGACATAAAATATGTTATTTTATTCACCATTCATTCATCTAAGATTCTATCTTTTGTAAATGACTAACTAAACAATGAAGTAGTCACGCGTATTTAAACTAATTATTTCGAGTCTTCTACAAAATGGATAGAACCGTATTAAAAATAATTAAGGTTTAGAGAGTTGAAGACGTCCATATACTCATTATTGATGTATAGCATCACTCCTCATTAAGAAAATGTTTCTTGTACTCAATAAGAGATATAAATTATTAATTTAAAGTTTAGGTACGTTTTCTTGTCAAATACTTTATTAAGTTAACAAATGTATAGTTCTAAAAAATTAAAAAACAGAAAGTAATTAATGACATTTTCAGCCAACTAATTCACGAAATTTGAATCCGTCATCATAGAATTTAAACCGAATAAAATCCTCCCTTTACATGAGGTGAGGTTTAGGGCATGTTTGGTATCAAGCGTTTGAGAGCGTTTTGGAGCAATCAACGACAAACGACTAACAGTTTAAATATAATGCTTGCTTGGTAACGAGCAATTAGTGGTCACATTATGTGTAACCGCTCTTATTAAGACAAAAGTTCCCTAAGGAACATGCATCCAAAAAAGAAAAAATGAAGCAATATACACCATCCATTTAAATCACATCTAATGGTGTATATTAATTTTTTTTAATTTAATTAAAAAAACACACTTTCATCCTATTTCTTAAAAATTAAATATTTCTCAAACCATTAATCGTTATGAAAAAATAATTATACCGTCACGACGGGAATTAAATTATCTTTCTATAGATATGCACTTCTATATACTTTCGGCGGACTTTTTTAAAAATTTTCGTAAAAAAAAATCACATGTGATTCTCAAAAACTTACATGTGATTCTCGAAAACTCATGTTGATTTATTATTTTAAAAATCACATTTGAATTTGTAATGTCACATGCGATTTGTGAAAATCACGTGTATTCTATTTTACGAGAATTTCAACATTGTAAAATCGTTAAAAGTATATGAAAATAACCGTCTATTAAATGACAAAAATATTTTCATTATTACTTTAAAATCACATTGTGATTTATGTGAATTACAATAGAAATGTTTGAATCACATGTAATTCTGTCAATATATTAAAGAAAAATGATAGAGAGACCTAATTTGTATGCCTAAAAAGAGGCCTAATCACAGGATTGAAACACGTGGCACAATTAAAGGCTGAGGTGAAGAAAGAGAATATATGAAATTGTGGGCCTCTGCATTTCACCAATCACAACACGCCACATGTCATTAGGTCTGTTTTTAGACCTTCTTATTAGGTCCATGTATCAACACTCTATATTAAAATGTTTGTTGTCATTGATATAAAATATGTTCATTTTACCGGGCTGGAGTCCCCTTTACCAAAAAAAAATATATGTAAAACAAATTGGCTTCTGAATTACATGTGATTCGGTGATAATTACATGTGATTTTGTTTGCATTACATGTGATTCAAACATTTCGAAATCGTAACTTTTTCTAACAAACCCACATTAGATGAATCACATGTGATTTTTTTAATCATGTATTATCTGTTTTCATTTATGTAAAATATATAAAACAAATTGGCTTCTAAATTACATGTCTTTGAATCACATGTAATTCTACTTGAATTGCATGTGACTCGGTGATAATTACATATGATTTTGCTTACATTACATGTGATTCAAGCATTCCGAAACCTTAACTTTTTCTAACAAACCCCACTTTAAATGAATCACATGTGATTTTTTTAATTATGTATTATATGTTTTCATTTATGTAAAATATATAAAACAAATTGGCTTCTAAATTACATGTGATTTTGTTTGAATCACATGTAATTCTGCTTGAATTGCATGTGATTCTATGATAATTACATATGATTTTGCTTGCATTACATGTGATTCAAGCATTTTGAAACCTTAACTTCTTCTTAAAAAACCCACTTTAAATGAATCACATGTGATTTTTTTAAATCACATGTAATCTTGATAATATATTAAATTGTCTGCTTGAATTACATGTAATTCGATGATAATTACATGTGATTTTGCTTGCATTGAGTCACATGTAATTCGATGATAATTACATGTGATTTTGCTTGCATTACATGTGATTCAAACATTTCGAAACCTTAACTTCTTCTTAGATGAATCACATGTGATTTTGTTTGAATCACATGTAATTCTGTTGTCATTCATATAAAATATAGAAAGTAAACTGGCCTCTGAATTACATGTGATTTTGTTTTGATCACGTGTAATTTTACTTGAATTACATGTGATTCTCTATGTGTTTTTACATGTGATTCATGTAAAATATATAAAGCAAATTTGCTTTTGAATTAGTTATGAGTTTATTTTAATCACATGTAATTATGCTTAAATTACATGTGATTTAATGATAATTACATGTGATTGATCTGAATAACAAGTTACTTATACTAAATCTAAAATCATAATTTTCGCCAAATCGTAAGTAATTTTTCAAACACTTGTGATTTGTGTCAAATGACATGATTTTTACCAAATCACATGTGATTTGTGATAAATTTTCTTTTTAATGATACGTACTTCTATATACTTTCGACGATTTTTTTTTTTAATTTCCGCACTCACGGATCACATGTGATTTATTACTTTCTAAAACACATGTGAATTTGTAAAATCATTTATAATTTAAGGATTTCTGAAATCACACGTGATTTGTTACTTTAATATCACATGTAAATTTATGAAATCACATGCGATATATGGAATCACACATGTATTTTAAAAATACAAATCACAATTGATTTTACAAATTACTAGTGATTTTACAAATTATGTGTAATTTTTTTGACAAAAATTTCAACAAAAAATCATCGAAACTATATGAAAAAGCTAGTAGCGTAACTTGTTACGTGTTTACATTCGACTATGTAAATAATTACACTAATAAATAATAATAAAAGTTATTTATTTATTCTGTAAAAATTATTTTTTTATTAAAAAATCACAAGTAATTTTTCCGAATCACATGTGATTTTTATAGTCGAAAATCGCAATAATAAAAATTCGTCAAAAATATATCAAAGTGCCTATCTACTGAAAGATAAGAATTTTTTCGACGCAATGGTGTATTTTTCGTAATCTGACGATTTATCGTTTAAAAGATATGGTGTTTTTTAGAAAAAGGTGAAAGATGAGTTTTTATTTTTTGATGGAAAAAATAAATGGTTGAGATTGATTCATTTCTTCTTTTATTGGTTCATGTTCTATGTAGAACTCACCTCATTTAAAACGCTTCATTAATAAGCATTTAGATCTAATTGCTAACGGTTTGACTCTAAAATTACATATATTTTCTTTTTATTTATTTAAAGAATTTTATGTTAATTTGTGTATGTCTATTCAAGTAATTTTAAATGTTATAATTACATCTGCAACTATCTTATCAAACACTTTTATTTAACAAACAATAACTACCAAGTGTTACTACTTATTGCTACTGCTTAATGCTTTCTATTTATGACGCTGCTACATTTTACCAAACATAGCTTTAACATGTTATTTTTGTTGCTATAGTTAATTCCAATCAAACTATTACAAGAGTGAAAAAAGAAAGTATCTCTAACGGGTCATAACGTGAAGAGAAGTTTATGTATTAAGTCGTGGTTGTTGGAATTTATAAAAACCCTTAACCATATTAACACATTAATAATCATGAGTACACAGCGGAATATAAAGATCACGTATAGACAAGTGGTTAACAAAACGATAAAGAAAAGCGTACCTTTTAGTAATGAATTAATTCACCTTTATCGAATAATCAAATAACTGAAAACCAAATTAAGATCAAACAACGATTTCTCTAACAATACGCACACAATACGTTTTTAAATAAACAATTAAATATGCTAGTACTAGTAGCCATATAGTTAGAGATTACTTGATTACTTTAAGCAAGTAAAACCAAACAAAACTTCTATGCTACTGAAGTTGATCACATATGATAAGACAAAACAAAAGAAAAGCGAACGTATGGTTTTTGGTTTTCTAAAAGATAATATCATAATGAATAAGAATTCATTATATACATGTCTAGATGACTTAGAAGGAAAATTTGCCAATCTCAAGTCAATTAGGATATCAAAGTCGGTAGTTCAAACCAAAGATGATTTTTCTTTTATTTGTTTTACATATAAATCTTGATAGTTAACATTTAACTATTATTTATAAATTTCCGTCAAGTAACTAATTAATTAACTTTTATAATAGCTTATCAGTAATTAATATATTACACATAATATATTAGCGGATAATTATTTTACGTATTAACGCGTGCGTCTCTATATGCTCGAAACAACTTCTAGACATATATTATTTCATATACATATTCTTTCAGCTCCGACTTGGACATGCACACTAAAGTAATATAATAGCATCAGTTAGCGTCTAGCAACACGCTGATGCTCCCGGAAACTCTCGAGCGTAGTTTTCCATAAAGTACATTTAGATGGCTTAAAGATTTACAATCCCATTGTTTCTCAAATGCCATTTTAATAATCGATATGGATTGAAGTCATTCCATTTTAACTATTATGTTTCTCGTATTCCATAATTGATCAAGATTACCAATATAATCGAGATAAATCTAGATTACCATTGCGTACAGCCGTACACACATCTGATTAATTAAATGAGAGGCCCAGTAGTATGATTCTTCAAACCTTGTTGAATGAACAAATCATGTCCTAACAACACGTGCCTCTTACATGCTTCAAGATACAAATGATTATAGCCTTTATTACTATCTTGTTTAAGATAGTGTTAGAACTATAGCAAAAAGTACCATCCACATATATAAGACCTGCTTGCATCTCAAGTCAAAAGATTTAGTAATGTAAATCATTTACAAGTTTCACTTAATGACGACGATCCATAAAGTGATTGACTTGTTAGTAGGAGATGTCCAATATGCAACCTTTGAATATTGTATGAGTTGGTGAACTGTTCTTACATATTCTATGAATATTGCCATCACTCAAATATGCCTTAATTCAATTATATTCCCATATAATTGATTGACATAGACCATTTAGAATAACATATTATTCAAAGATTTAAACATGCAAAAAATAGGACCGATAAATATAAATGAAGATGAATATATCAAATACTTCAATTCATAATATAAATATTATTTAACAGTATCCTTTATCCAAATACTAAAAGATCAATACATGATAATCCTAGTTGAAAAATCATGCCTCAAGATATGACGATCGTACTTATTGGTAAGGTATATAATTCATAAAATTCTACTAGGTTTGATCTTTGAAACTTTGAGAATACTTGTTTCAAATTCACAATTATGAATATCTCTGAACATATATATATAATGATTGTTATTGTGTACGTTTCTACGTATGAACACACAACAAAATTAGGGTATTGTTGTTATACATCTTATAAGGTGTGCGACTCCAACAAAATACCTTATTGAAAATAATCATCTTTAATAGCTTTTTAAACTATAAAGTATTATTTATTCTTTTAATATGTATTGCAACATTAGGCTTAATTGAACATAGTTAGTCCACATGGTCATCATCAAATATGAAATCATACCATGATTAGTATTGAGAGTTGTCTCAACCAAACTATCATCCATGTCTAGAAACACCACTATGATATATTATAATCCATAAAGTTTAAATTATTACTATGATAATATTTGATATGTTTCTAAACTCTAAGTTTGTTGACAATGATAATTACATCTTATTATCGTATAGAATAATCATTACTTGGAACAATTCAAATTAGTAATAATTATTTTATCCTAAACAAATTTTATCACAACATTTGTACTAATCATCTAAATGATTTTCTCTTAAAGCAATCGTTGTTGTCAAATCTTCTTGTACTTATACAAGTTTTACAACTATCCATATACACAATATGTTTTTCATGATGAATCCCTTAAGTATTCATCTCATGCCAATTCTCATCAAATGAGATATATATTCATTGAGAACTTCTAAATGATACTTTATATTGTGTTGGATTTCATTAACCACAAATGTTTGTTCAAATAAACATATATAAATTAAGGTCATACGTTTAACTTTTAAATCCTTCCATATAAAACTTTATTCCAAACTTAGATGGAATATAGTTTTTTATATGTTATACGTCATATGTGATTTAAAGAAATAAATATAATGCTTATACTATCTTTTAGATGTACTCACAAATTATCTTAGATCTAATTAAAAATCAAAACATGAATTTAATAATTAGACTTGAGATATATTCCTTAGATACATGCATTAATCCATACATGGATTCTTGTATTATGTACAATACATAAAGATTATTGTAATCTATAAACACTTTGATTACAACCGTCCTCGCAAATGTAGTATACACTAGAGTTCAAATATTACATTGTCATATTTATCATTATAAAAACTATCATGACAATAAATCATCTTTATTAATGTGTGTAGAACTTTTCTATCAGATATTGCGCATTAACATGTGTACAATATTGACCATATGAGTCTTTCATTGAAGAAACTTATATTTACCTCGCGGTCTAACCGATTGGTTAAAGATTAATCAAGTTTTCAAAAATTGATTATCTTATATGGACTTGCATCTACTCATTCATATTTTTATTTAATCATGACATTCAAGATTCAATAATAGATCTATATCGTTAGTAGGTTCACCATGATCCTCTAACTTACATTCCTTAGTATTGATATATCAATATATCATTCAAGTACTAAAGATATCCTTGTGGATCTATGAATGTGAGTTCTATCATCATTAGAGGTTCAACATTTAATGTTCACCCTCACTATGACATTCGCTAGTAATACAAGAGATTTTGTATGTAAAAAGTTATCGTCTCGGTCTTTTCGAATTGATTACTAGTTATTAGTGCGACCCAGTCGTTCTTGGTGGAAAATAAAATTATGTGATTGTCTATTTTAAAGCTAAAAGTAAAATGAAAGTGTCGTTGAGTAAAAATTAAAGATTTAAAAATTAAACTAAAAATGACGAGTTATAAATAAATGACTAGAAACTTAAAGTGAATTTAAAATTTAAAACTTTGTAAAAAAAATAAACTAAGACAAAACTAGTTTAAAAATAATACTAAGTAAAAAAAATGCGGGAAAAGTTAATTTTGAAACTTAAAATAAAACGAGAAATAAAATTAAAAACTTGAAAATGAATCGCAGTCAATGCGATCGGGGTGCTTAATCGTGCCTGGATCGCACTTGGATCGTACCCTCGATCGTGACCTTTGATCGCAACAAATGATCGCAGCCTACGATCGTAACAATCGATCGTAGACTAGTGATCGTAGCCAGTATGATCGCACTCAATGCGATAGTAAGAGTGATCGCACTCAATGCGATCGTAGCCAGGGATCGTACTCACAGATCGCAGCCTACGGATCGTACCCACGATCGCAACAAGTGATCGTGGTGTGGATTGTAGGATAAGATCGTAGTGAACGATCATACTATGGATCGCAGCAAAGGATCGCAAGTAGAAACCCTAGGGGTTTATGCGATCACACTTACTCGATCGGACTTGGTAAAACCTCAAAGCTGTTACGATGGATTTCAAAAGCAGAAAGCAAAAATGAATAAGCACAAATAAGCAAAGACGAATAAGCACTTATTTAAATCTCAACCAAATGAAAACAAGCATAAATTTAAAAACTTTTAAGACACGAAATAAGCAAACTTTATGAATCAAACTTTAAAAAGACTAAACTTTTAAGAAAACTTAAAAGTAAATAAGCTAATTACAAAATAAGCCAATAAGCATGATAAGCTCAAAGCTCAAATCGTTTAAAAACTTGGATACGAATAAAAAGTTAAACTTTTTAACCAATCAAACATCAAGATTAAACAAGATGCTTTAAAATTTCGGATCAAGAACAAATAAAAATCAAGAAAGGTAGAAGAAGATTAAAGATGAAAAGCTTAAACTTTAACTTGTAGATTAATGATTCCAAAATACAAGATTAAACTAAAGCTTAAACATGAAAGAAAGAAAAGATGAAATTCTAGTGAGAGAAAGTTAGCCCTTTCTCTCTCTAAAAATTAAAACTACAAAAGAAAAATGAACTAGCTAACTAACTAACACCCTCCTAATGACACATTAAGAGGGTATATATAGGAGGTGGGGAGGTGCATGTGTTGCTTCCTTTTTCTTTCTTCTCGTCTCGACTCGATTTAAATTCTTTGTCTTTCTCGACGTCGTCTCGGGATTTGTCGATATAAATTGAACTCGTCTTATAATTTTCTTCTATAATTAGACTTGGTTCTTCGACTTCATTAAACTTCCGTCTTTAGACTTTTTCTTCGATAAATCTTCAGAATAGGCCTTGGACTTCCGTTCTTTTTGCACTCTTGATCTTTTGACTTCGTCTTTTCTTGTTTTCTTCGATAAAAGCCCGTGATAGCCCGTGTTTTGTCCTTTTTCATATCTTTATCCAGAAACACAATAAAAATACAAACCACGCATAATTCCGACTTTTACGACATAAAATACACGTTTTGGTCTTGTTATTATTGGAAATAAGTGGTACAAGGATAAGTGTTTTCACACTTATTAAATCCTCTACACTTGACCATTGCAATGCCCTCATGCAATGCATTAATTTTAAAGCACATATTACATTTCTCATCATAAATAACCCACATTGGCTTTTATTAAATACTAAACTTTAAGGAAACTAAAAAGATAGAAATATGTACAAAACAAGTAAAGAAATCAAAGACTTACATTGGGGGTTTGGCTGTCATGAATGTTCATCATCCTCAAGTTTCACGTTCCCCAAACCAAGCTTATAAACGAGATCATTGTTATTATAAGTTAGCAAACTAACACGAACTCATGTGGCCCAATTATTCACTTAGACTCTCTTATTCCTAGGTGTATTTGTTTGACTTATTTTGATAGTTATTTAGGCTGAAAATAAAGTGTGACGATTTAATCAATAGTTAGCTAAAGGAAAAAAATCTTTTAAAACTGCTTCTCGGGACCTCATAAAGTTCATATCTTGGCATAACTCGCTTCACGATTTGAGACCTTTCTCGGACCGATATTTGGCAGCGACTTCATACTTCGAATCTTTGAGAGACGTTCTTGAAATTATGGTCTTCTCTTCATAACAGGAATTTCTTCACTTGAAGTTTTTGAGAGATTCTTCATACTTGGACCACGGCTTCTTCAATTTTCTCCAATCTTTATTTTGGACTTTGATATACAACGATCCGCCTCCTTTTAGGACTTGGATCTATTTATCCTCATACCTTGCTAGGGTCTTTTCGGATAGACTTCTCCATGATCTTTTGGGGAGTATTTGCTTTTCGCCGTGTGTCTCGATTGTTCATATTGATTTTTGATAAACGATTCTTCACATCACTTGGGATCTTTAGCAACAAAATATAGCCCTCATGCCTTGTTAGGTCCTTTTCGGACTCGCCAATCTTCGCATCCCGTTTCAATAAGTTATGTCTTGGCTATGAACTCTAATTAATACCGAGCAACTTTTAAACGATCTTGGGCTAGAAGCTAAGTAACTTTTAAATCGTACAACCTTATTTATTGCAAATATATTTATTAACAGGCGATGGGAGAAAAAGCTCATAATCAACTCACATAAATTCATGAAAGAATACCAAACTTATAATTGACTCTATCATCTCTCGTTCTCCACAATTTAAAATCTCAAGGAATGAGACTCGTGGATGCTTAGCCAATTAAATCAAAGTTTTGGATTTTCAAGTCGTCTATAGGATCTTGCATCTTCTTAGACTTTTTCAAGTTTAGAATTTGCATTTTAAAGTTCCATTGATAAACGACTTTCTAGGATCAATTATAGGAACTTGCGAAAAGTTCTTGTTTTTAACCCGTGAGAGTTAAGACTTTCGCGTTTTAAAGTTCCCTATATAAAGGTGTTATGAATAATCATCATCCTCAAGTTTTCACTTTCTCCAAACCAAGCTTAAAAACGAGATCATTGTTATTATAAGTTAGTAAACTATCACGAACTCATGTGGGCCAATTATTCACTTAGACTCCCTTATTCCTAGGTGTATCTCTTATATTTTATTGTTGTCTTGAATGATCACGAGGATGCATTGTTTGACTTATTTCGATAGTTATTTAGTCTGAAAATAAAGTGCACGATTTAATCAATAGTTAGCTAAAGGACCAAATCTTTTAAAACTGCTTCTCGGGACCTCATAAAGTTCATATCTTGGCATAACTCGCTTCGCGATTTGAGACCTTTCTCGGACCGATATTTGGCAGCGACTTCATACTTCAAATCTTGAGAGACGTTCATGAAATAATGGTCTTCTCTTCATAATGGAATTTCTTCACTTGAAGTTTTGAGAGATTCATACTTGGACCACGACTTCTTCATTTTTCTCCAATCTTTATTTTGGACTTTGATATACAACGATCCGCCTCCTTTTATGACTTGGATCTATTTATCCTCATACCTTGTTAGGGTCTTTTCGGATACACTTCTCCATGACTTTTGGGGAGTTTTGCTTTACGTCGTGTGTCTCGATCCTTCATATTGATTTTCGATAAATGATTCTTCACATCACTTTGGATCTTTAGCAACAAAACATAGCCCTCATGCCTTGTTAGGGCCTTTTCGGACTCGTCAATCTTCGCGTCCCGCTTCAATAAGTTATGCCTTGGCTATGAACTCTAATCCATACCGAGCAACTTTTAAACGATCTGGGGCTAGAAGCTAAGTAACTTTTCAAATCGTACAACCTTATTTATTAGCAGATAATTTTATTAGCAAGCGATGGGAGAATAGGCTTATAATTAACTCACATAAATTCACGAAAGAATACCGAACTTATAATTGGCTCTATCATCTCTCGTTCTCCACAGTTTAAAATCTCAAGTAATGAGACTCGTGGATACTTAGTCTATTAAATCAAAGTTTTGGGTTTTCGAGTCGCCTATAGGATCTTGCAAATTCTTAGACTTTTTCAAGTTTAGAAATCGCATCTTAAAGTTCCCTTGATAAACGACTCTCTAGGATCAATTATAGGAGCTTGCGAAAAGTTCTTGTTCTTAACCCGTGAGAGTTAAGACTTTCGCGTTTTATAGCTCCCTATATAAAAGCCTAGCAAAACTTGACTTAAACACGTTAAGGATACTAGCTAGAGTAAACTCGGATTGAGTCAAATGATTCACAACGTTTGAAAATTAAAACCACTTATGAAACATTTATTCTAGCAAAGAAAGAAAATAACTATACAAAAGGGAAAAACTAATAGGCCAAAATAGATCAAAAATTTTGAAAAATGTCGAAAAATTGATTTTCCGTTTAAAATGAGGACAAATACAAGGAAAAGACCACTTAACTTCGATAGAAGTCCCCCCTACACTTAAGATAAACATTGTCCTCAATGTTTAAGCATGTGGGAGTAAACTCCCCTACACTTAGGACATTGTGCACGTTGTTTAAATCTTGCTAAGGAAAAGACAACTAAAGAGATTCCTATTTTAATATTGAGAATATATAAAATAGTGAATCGAAAAGAGTTTAGGATAGAACCGGGAAGAAGTAGAACATGGAATCACGGGTCGTCAAGAATCATCAAGAGTGGATCATTGAAGCTCGAATCCCTGATTAAGAAGTGAGGAGAGGAAATAGCAAACCAAAGGGTCCCCCCTACACTTATGGTAAAGAAAGCGAAAAGATAGATGCATGGGTTTCCTCCCAAGAAGCGCTTGGTTTTTGTTAACCGAGTCGTGAGCCTGACTCGACCTTGATCATCAACGGAAGAAGCATGAAACATATCCACCAGGATCGAAGACATAGTTTTCATCCATCAATAAGCAAGAGCTTAAGGCGAACAAGGCAAGCCAAAGAAGAGTAGGCAAGGTTCCCTTAAGCAGCGATGGAGCACGGTGGAAGCAAGGTTGAAGTGGTGCAAGCAGATTTCCAATAATTCCAAAGATTTCTCCTTTTATTTCATCAGGTGGATACTGAGATGGCTGTAGAATGTCAATACCGGGGTCGAACACCTTTTCCTTCAAGGGAAAATAGCACTCAGGCTCAGCCGAGTATGAAGAAGATCCGCAAAGAAGCACAACCTCGTCCTCAGATGGAAGACAAAGAGGTGTCAAATCATAAGTGCAACGGATTTTGGTGTCGACCGGTTTCTTCTCCTTTGACAAAATGCTCTTCAAATCCAAAGTAGGATCAAGTCGACAATCTTCAAAGTCCAAAGGAGGAGCATCACTCTCATGAGGGAAGTAAGTGTTAAGAAATTCAGAGAAATCTTCCTCAAATGAATAATCGTCCAAAGTAGGATCGAGTGATGGAGGATCTTCATCAAGTGAAGAATCGCTCGAGAGAGTATCAGCCTCATCGAAATCATCGAAAGTGGGCAGCTCGGGATACTCAGAAGTACAATCAAAATCATCCGAGTCTGAGCTAGAATCATCATCATCATAAGCATCAAAGACCGGTGGTGAATTATAAATGGTAGAAGGTTCCAAAGTAGGGAGAGAATCATCCACATTATCTTCAAAGAGTGGATTATCAGTGGAAGACTCGAATAGAGGATTGTCATAGACGATAAAGTCATCGAGCACATTTATCATATTCACTGATTCTCGGCCTCCAAAAGATTTACCTGTAAGCTTCCCCATTTTAAAAACTTTTGAATCATCCCCGACTCGTAAGATTAACTCACCTTCGGCCACATCTACTAAAGCTCGTCCGTTTCTCAAAAATGGCCGACCAAGTATTAAAGGAATACGAGGGTCCATTTCATAATCAACTACGACAAAATCGACCGGGAAAGTAAATGTGCCAACTTTGATAAACACGTCTTCGGCTATACCAACGGGGTAAGCGAGAGTACGATTTGCATGTTCGAGAGTCATCTTTGTTGGAATGAGATCGGGCAATGATAGTGTTTTCCAAACACTTAGTGGCATCAAATTAGTACTAGCCCCGAGATCAGCAAGGGCAGTAAATTCTTCAGTTTTGTTGAACACGCAAGGCAACACAAAATGACCGGGATCTCCAAGCTTTTCCGGAAGTTCTCTAAGAAGAACTGTAGAGCAGTTTTCATTTAAGCGTGTGTTGGCGAGTTCAATCAGCTTCTCCTTCTTGCTAAGCAATTCCTTGAATGCTTTGACAAATTTCGGCATGTGGCAGAGTGCTTCAACAAGGCTAATGTTGATGGTCATTTTAGATAGCATATCCACATATTTCGATACTTGACAGTCATTCTTGGTTAGTTCGTTGGTCTTGCCTATGCGAGAAGGGTATGGGATTCTGGGTTGATAAGGGTTAGGTGAAGGTGTAGTTGGTGAAGGTTGTGATGTTGAAGGGTCCTTCCGAGATACATCGTCATGACGAGGCGGAGACGGTAATGGTGCACTACTACTAGGTGTAGGAGGAGTAGGGATACATGGTGGTGGAGGAGGTGTAGATGATGGTGGTGGGATAGGTGGATCGACAATGGTAATTCCACTACGCGTAGTTATAGCACTCACATTAGCTCGCGGATTAGTGACGGTGTTTGAAGGTAGAGAACCCGAAGAAGAAGAAGGTTGAGCTTCGGGCAAGAAACTAGCCAACAGATTCTTTAATTCAGTTGTTTGAGTGATGAAGGAGGATTGAAGATTATCACGGACCTCGGTTCTGATGTCATTACCTTGCTTCAAGATATCTCCTTTCAAATTGATTATTTGGCTCTGTAGATTCTTGATTTGCTCACCTTGAGTTCTCATGATGGTGTCAACATCGGGATTAATGGGTGGGTGTTGTTGGGTGGGTGGTTGATAAGGGTTAGAAGCACGAGGTGGGATTTGGTTGCTTCTATTGTAGTTG
Source organism: Glebionis coronaria (assembly GCA_025667525.1). Classification (NCBI taxonomy): domain Eukaryota; kingdom Viridiplantae; phylum Streptophyta; class Magnoliopsida; order Asterales; family Asteraceae; genus Glebionis; species Glebionis coronaria. The sequence continues at coordinate 573,253,328 of CM046876.1, forward strand.
TTGGCGGGGTTTTGGTTTTGAGGAGAAAAACCGGGTGAAAGATAGTTGTTGGAACGGTAGCTCAGCAGATTTCTATCCCCTTGTTGTCTAGCTTGGTAATTTTCCGGTGAATAATTACCGTAAGCTGCATACACATTTTCCGGATTTCCTTGTGTCGAAGGACAATCGGTGTATGGGTGAGGACCGCCACATGTTTCACAAGGATTAGCAACCGCTTTAACTTGTTGTTGTTGTTGGTTTGAAGCGAGAAGCGTAATACTTTTGCTCATTTCGGCCATCATGCGGGTGAGTTCGGTCATCTCAGGGTTTGCTGAGGTAGAAGAAACATTGACTCTCGGGTTGTTCCTAGAAGAAGCAGAGGAATCCCAGTTCTTGTGGTGAGTAGTCATGTTCTCAATTAACTCTCTACACTCCTCGGGTCTCCTTTTCATGAATGTGCCACCGACGGCTGCATTTATCGTATCACGATCTCGAAAAGTCAATCCGTTGTAGAAAGTATCGATTAAGGTCACAGGGAGCATGTTGTGGTTTGGACATCTATCGATCAAGACATTATATCTCTCCCAAGCGTCAAAAAGAGATTCATCAGGGTCTTGCATGAAACCGCTGATCTGATTTCGAAGGCTTGTGACAATGGATGGTGGAAAGTAGCGCGATAGAAGGCGTTGAGTCATATCATCCCAAGTGTGAATAGAATTCTTCGGGAGACGATCAAACCATTTCTCGGCATGATGCGATAAAGTATGTGGGAAGAGTTGTAGGCGGAGAACATCCATTGTGGCCCCAGGCAACTTCATGCTTTGGGTGATTGTAATGAACTTGTCGAGGTGTTTGTTGGCATCATCATCAGGCAATCCTCTAAATTGGTTTGTTTATACTTGCTGAATCATGTGGTGCTTCAACGAAAACTCAGGAGCGTTGATTTGCATCGGCGCAATCGGTCCTCCTCGTCCAAACATGGTTGGTTGACAAAGTTCCTCCATGGTCCGAAGATCGGGCTGTGGAAGAGCATTGTTGTTATTATTGAGGTGCGGTGGTTGATTATTGTTGTTAACACCTGCCATACTTAAATCTTCTTGAGTCTCGGGCTCTTGATAATTGGAAGATCTAGTACGCATACACCTGAAAATGCAAAAGAAAACAAAACCAAACACAAAAACAATATATATACACAATAAAGATAAAATCTTTTTGGATTTTTGAAATTTTTAATTTTTATGGTTTTTTATCATTTTTTAATTTTTTATGATTTTTTTGAATTTTTTATGCAAGAAAAATAACGTTCACAAGTGAGCGGATCCCAAAAAGCAACGTGTCTAGCATAGAAAACTGTTGATCTTTACGAAAAGAGCCGGCAGCGGCGCCATTTAATACATGGCTTTTGGCCAGGTAAAAAGAGATTCGTTTTAGTATGTCTAATCGAATTGATCTTAGTTCTCTATGTGACTTCGTTTTATTTTGGTGGAAACAAAACTGTGTCGTTGTAGTGTTTAAAGTAAACTGTGCAAAACAATTAAAGTAAAGGTGCTCTTAACGTAAATCTAAGTCTAATTAAAATAAAGGTGCAAGTATTTAAAGCGAGACTGAAATTAAAAGCACTAAAGTAAATGACGTAAACTTAAATCTATCTAAGGCAAACTTAAAACGCGACTAAAACTAAGGCAAGTAATCTTAAAGTGCAATTAAATAAAAGGCGGGAAAAATAAAGCTTGAAAATAAAAATCAAAGACAAAAGCTAATAAGAACCTGAATACAGCTCATTCGGAATAAACCTTCGTTTGGAATAATCACTCGTCCTAAATGTCACCTTCGGTTGAAATGATTCTTCTTCACTTGGGATATTACCAAAATCCTTGATCCGGAACTAATTGATCTGAATATGTCACTTATCCAAAACAATCCTTGGTTCGGAACTTTACTGATTCGGAACTTTTAAATCTTGTCTTGATTCGGAAGTATTTGGTCACCCCTTGATTCGGAAGTTTCCGAAGAAGCCCCTTTGATTCGGAAGTTTAGAACTTCCGAATGAACACCTCTTGAGTAGGAAGCTGACCCTTGATCCGGAACTTTATTCGGAACTTTTAAGTTCCGAATGAAGCTTGGTCCGGAAGTTTATGACTTCCGAATGAAAGGCCTTGATTCGGAACTTGCCCCCTTGATTCAGAACTTTGAGTTGATTCAGAACTTTTGAGAAGTTCTGGATAAAACCCTTGGTTCGGAACTTTGGAGTTCCGAACGAATACTTTTGATTCGGAAGTTTTCACTTCGTCCGGAACTTTGAAAGTTCCGGATGAACAAGTTTGGCTCGGAAGTTTTGTTGAGTTAAAATCTTCCGGATGAAGCCTTGATTCGGAACTTTAGAAGTTCCGAATGAACACTTTCCCTCCTTCTTGGTTCGGAACTTTTCCTGGAAAGATCAGAAACAAAGCAAACACCCCCGAAGAACAAGGAGATACAGAAATAGCAGATATAACCACAAATTAATCAAATAAACACAAACGATCAAACTAAAATAACAACGAATCAACAGTAATAACAAACAAACAATTTAAAACACGAAATCAAACAACTTTAACCAAAATAATCAAACACCACTTGGATCAAAATAAAAGCATGAACATGAACATAACATAAACACATGAATCAAAGAATAAGAAAGGTAGATAAGAGATTGACAAGATAAAATAAAGATTTGACAAGAATTAAAATGAAAACTTACTTGGAATTTAAATGGTAATTAAGGTGCATAACATGAATTTAAATTGACAAGTAATGTAAATGACAAGATAAGTAAATGGTGGAAGGTCTAATTGTCACTATTAGCCAACAAGAGTGAAATGTAAACATCCTAATCTATTTATAGGGGAGGATTAAGGAAGCTTCCTCCCCTCCTTCCTTTCTTGTTAATTGCAAGATTAAGTCCCTTTCTTCTTAATTCTTCATTAATTACGTCATTAGTCATTTTCTTCTAATCTTCTTTAAACTTGGACTTAAAGGACTTTTGGCTTCGGGATTTCTTCGAACTCGTCTTTAAATTCTTCAATAAAATAGACTTGAATTCTTCGGCTTTTGATAAACTTCCGTCTTTTGACTTTTTCTTCGATAAATCTTCAGAATTGGCCGTGGACTTCCGTTCTTTTTGCACTCTTGACTTCTTGACTTCGTCTTTCATCCTTTTCTTCAATAAAAGTCCGTAAATGCCCGTGAATGTCCCTGGTTTCTCCACTTTTCACCTTTTCATCCTAAATCACAACAAAAACACAAACCACGCATAATTCCGACATAAAAGACATAAAATACACGTTTTGGTCCGGTTATTATTGTAATTAAGTGGTAGAAAAGATGGGTGTTTACACACCTATCAAATCCCCTACACTTGACCATTGCAATGTCCTCATGCAATGCATTAGTTACAAAGCAAGATTACACTTTTCATCATAATCAATCCACGTTGGCCTTTATTAAAGAGATAGAAAATTAAAATCATACAAAATAAAGAAATCAAAAGCATACCTTGGGTTTTTGGAAATCATTTAATACATGGCTTTTGGCCAGGTAAAAAGAGATTCGTTTTAGTATGTCTAATCGAATTGATCTTAGTTCTCTATGTGACTTCGTTTTATTTTGGTGGAAACAAAACTGTGTCGTTGTAGTGTTTAAAGTAAACTGTGCAAAACAATTAAAGTAAAGGTGCTCTTAACGTAAATCTAAGTCTAATTAAAATAAAGGTGCAAGTATTTAAAGTGAGACTGAAATTAAAAGCACTAAAGTAAATGACGTAAACTTAAATCTATCTAAGGCAAACTTAAAACGCGACTAAAACTAAGGCTAGTAATCTTAAAGTGCAATTAAATAAAAGGCGGGAAAAATAAAGCTTGAAAATAAAAATCAAAGACAAAAGCTAATAAGAACCTGAATACAGCTCATTCGGAATAAACCTTCGTTTGGAATAATCACTCGTCCTAAATGTCACCTTCGGTTGAAATGATTCTTCTTCACTTGGGATATTACCAAAATCCTTGATCCGGAACTAATTGATCTGAATATGTCACTTATCCAAAACAATCCTTGGTTCGGAACTTTACTGATTCGGAACTTTTAAATCTTGTCTTGATTCGGAAGTATTTGGTCACCCCTTGATTCGGAAGTTTCCGAATGAAGCCCCTTTGATTCGGAAGTTTAGAACTTTCGAATGAACACCTCTTGAGTAGGAAGCTGACCCTTGATCCGGAACTTTATTCGGAACTTTTAAGTTCCGAATGAAGCTTGGTCCGGAAGTTTATGACTTCCGAATGAAAGGCCTTGATTCGGAACTTGCCCCCTTGATTCGGAACTTTGAGTTGATTCGGAACTTTTGAGAAGTTCTGGATAAAACCCTTGGTTCGGAACTTTGGAGTTCCGAACGAATACTTCTGATTCGGAAGTTTTCACTTCGTCCGGAACTTTGAAAGTTCCGGATGAACAAGTTTGGCTCGGAAGTTTTGTTGAGTTAAAATCTTCCGGATGAAGCCTTGATTCGGAACTTTAGAAGTTCCGAATGAACACTTTCCCTCCTTCTTGGTTCGGAACTTTTCCTGGAAAGATCAAAAACAAAGCAAACACCCCCGAAGAACAAGGAGATACAGAAATAGCAGATATAACCACAAATTAATCAAATAAACACAAACGATCAAACTAAAATAACAACGAATCAACAGTAATAACAAACAAACAATTTAAAACACGAAATCAAACAACTTTAACCAAAATAATCAAACACCACTTGGATCAAAATAAAAGCATGAACATGAACATAACATAAACACATGAATCAAAGAATAAGAAAGGTAGATAAGAGATTGACAAGATAAAATAAAGATTTGACAAGAATTAAAATGAAAACTTACTTGGAATTTAAATGGTAATTAAGGTGCATAACATGAATTTAAATTGACAAGTAATGTAAATGACAAGATAAGTAAATGGTGAAAGGTCTAATTGTCACTATTAGCCAACAAGAGTGAAATGTAAACATCCTAATCTATTTATAGGGGAGGATTAAGGAAGCTTCCTCCCCTCCTTCCTTTCTTGTTAATTGCAAGATTAAGTCCCTTTCTTCTTAATTCTTCATTAATTGCGTCATTAGTCCTTTTCTTTTAATCTTCTTTAAACTTGGACTTAAAGGACTTTTGGCTTCGGGATTTCTTCGAACTCGTCTTTAAATTCTTCAATAAAATAGACTTGAATTCTTCGGCTTTTGATAAACTTCCGTCTTTTGACTTTTTCTTCGATAAATCTTCAGAATTGGTCGTGGACTTTGATCTTTTTGCACTCTTGACTTCTTGACTTCGTCTTTCATCCTTTTCATCCTAAATCACAACAAAAACACAAACCACGCATAATTCCGACATAAAAGACATAAAATACACGTTTTGGTCTGGTTATTATTGTAATTAAGTGGTAGAAAAGATGGGTGTTTACACACCTATCAAATGGCCTAGCAAAACTTGACTTAAACACGTTAAGGATACTAGCTAGAGTAAACTTAGATAAGTAAACTCGGGTTGAGTCAAAAGATTCACAACGTTGAAAAATTAAAACCACTTTATTCAAAATTTTATTAAGCAAAAAAAGTAAATAATGCTAACAAAGGAAAATACTACTATACAACTAGGCCAAAATAGATTAAAATTTTTGAAAAAATATCGAAAAATTAGATTTTCCGGTTAAAATGAGGACAAATTCATGGAAAAGACCACTTACTTCGATAGAAGTCCCCCCTACACTTGATATAAACATTGTCCTCAATGTTTAAGCATGTGGGAGTAAACTCCCCTACACTTAGGACATTGTGCACGTTGTTTAAATCTTGCTAAGGAATGGACGACTATAGTGATGTCAATGTCAATGTATAAGATATGAAATATTGAATCACTACAGTTTAGGATAGAACCAGGAAGACGGGTACACGAGATCACGGTTCGTCAAATGTCATCAAAAGTGCTCTTTGAAGCTTTAAATCCCTGCACATCATAAGAAACAAGACAACAAACACATACGGGGCTCCCCCTATACTTATTATGAAAACCGTAAAGGATAGATTAATGGGTTGCCTCCCGAGAAGCGCTTGTTTTTATTAACCGAGTCACGAGCCTGACTCGACCCAGAACTAACTAAAGGGAAACGTGGTGAGGGATGGAATCATCTCATGAGAGATGTCCTCACCAAAGTACAGCTTCACACGCTGGCCATTCACTTTAAAATTAGGCTCATTTGGCTGAGAAAGCTCAATGGTTCCGTAAGGGAAGACTTTGGCGACGGTGAATGGACCAGACCAACGGCTCTTCAGCTTGCCCGAGAAGATCTTCAACCGAGAGTTAAAGAGTAAAACTTGATCACCAACGTGAAACTCTCGGTTCTTAATCCTTGCATCATGAATGATCTTGGTCTTCTCCTTGTAGATCAATGAATTCTCATAAGCTTCATTCCTCAGTTCATTTAGCTCGTTGAGTTGAATCTTCCGAAGACACCGGCTTTGTTGATATCAAAATTGGCCCACTTCAAGGCCCAATACGCCTTATGTTCCAGCTCAGTAGGGAGGTGACATGCCTTCCCGTACACAAGACGATATGGAGTGCAACCAATAGGTGTCTTATATGCGGTACGGAAAGCCCACAAAGCATCATCTAACTTATCGGCCCACGAGGCACGATGCTCTCCCACAGTTCTCTCTAAAATTCTCTTTAATCCATGGTTAGAAATTTCAGCTTGACCATTTGTTTGGGGATGATAAGCGGTGGAAAGACGGTGATTGACACCGTACTGAGCCATGACTCGAGCAAATTGATCATTGCAAAAATGAGTCCCGCGGTCACTGATGATAGCACGAGGAACACCGAATCGAGCAAAAAGCTGCTTCAAAAAGTTCACAACTACCCTCGCATCGTTCGTTGGGAGAGCTTTTGCTTCAACCCATTTAGATACGTAGTCAACGGCTACGAGGATGTACTTGTTCCCTTTGGATGATGGAAATGGCCCCATAAAGTCGATACCCCATACGTCAAAGATTTTACATTCTTGTAAGAAGTTTTGAGGCATCTCATCTTTATGTGTGATCTTGCCTTGTCTTTGGCAAGCATCACAATGTTTAACCATGTCGTGTGAATCACGCTAAATGGTGGGCCAATAAAATCCAGAGTCGAAAACTTTCTTCGCGGTGTAATTGGGACCAAAGTGACCGCCGATGGGTCCTTTATGGCAAGCCTCTAGGATTAATAAAGCTGGCGACCCATCAACACACCGACGAATGACAAGATCCGCACATTGTTTGAAAAGGTAAGGGTCGTCCCAATAATAGTGCTTAATGTCCTTAAAGAATTTTTTCTTTTGCTGGGACGTTAACCCTTCCATGAGAATTCCACCCGCCAAATAGTTTGCAATGTCCGCAAACCACGGGGTTTCATCAATATTAGAGTTAATAGACATCAAGGCCTCAAGGGGAAAAGAGTCATTAATCTCTTGATTTGGGAGCTCCACTTGATAAGGATCCTCGAGTCTACTAAGATGATCCGCGGCTAGGTTTTCCGCTCCCTTTTTATCAAGAATTTCGATTTTAAATTCTTGAAGGAGCAAAACCCAACGAAGAAGTCTTGGCTTGGAATCTTTCTTGGTTAACAAGTACTTCAACGCGGAATGATCGGTATACACAATGGTGGTGGAAAGGACAAGATAGGGGCTAAATTTCTCAAAAGCATACACTACAGCTAAAAGCTCTTTTTCGGTAGTGGTATAATGCAATTGAGCCCCCGACATTGTCTTGCTAGCATAATGGATTGGTTGGAAGTGTTTGTTCACTCTTTGTCCCAAAACCGCTCCAATAGCAAAGTCGCTAGCATCACACATCAATTCAAAAGGTAACTCCCAATTAGGGGTAACCAAGACCGGTGCCTTAGTTAGTTTATCCTTAAGAAGATTGAAAGATTCAATACACTCTTTAGAAAAGATAAAAGGAGTATCTTTTTCCAAGAGGTAGGTCATCGGGCGATCGATTTTAGAAAAATCTTGAATGAATCGACGGTAGAAGCCCGCATGACCAAGGAAACTTCTCACACCCTTTACGGTTGAAGGTGGAGGCAATTTAGCAATAACATCGACTTTAGCACGGTCGACTTCAAGACCGGCTTTGAAGATTTTATGTCCAAGAACAATGCCTTCTTTTACCATAAAATGGCATTTTTCCCAATTAAGAACGAGTGAGTGTCTTCACATCGTTTGAGCATACGTTCTAAATTGGCAAGGCAAGTAGAGAAAGAATCACCATAGACCGAGAAATCATCCATGAAGACTTCCATAGTTTCTTCAACCATGTCATGGAATATAGCCATCATACACCTTTGGAAAGTCCCGGGAGCATTGCATAAGCCGAAAGGCATTCTTTTGTAAGCAAATGTTACATAAGGACAAGTGAATGTGGTTTTCTCTTGGTCTTTGGGATCGGTGGGAATTTGAAAATACCCGGAGAAACCGTCTAAGAAGCAATAATAATCATTACCCGCTAAACACTCGAGCATTTGATCCATGAAATGGAGAGGAAAATGATCCTTGCGAGTGGCATCATTGAGCTTGCGATAGTCTATGCAAACTCGCCAACCCGTGACAAGTCGAGTAGGAATCAACTCGTTGTTTTCATTGAAAACAACGGTTATTCCGCCTTTCTTAGGCACACAATGGACGGGACTAACCCATGGCGAATCCGAAATAGGGTAAATCATTCCGCATCTAGAAGTTTGATAACTTCTTTCTTGATGACGTCATGGATTTTTGGATTAACCCTTCTTTGGCTTTGGATTGCGGGTTTAAAGTCATCCTCCATGAGAATTTTATGAGTACAAAAGTTCGGATCAATTCCGCGGATATCGGAAATTTTCCAAGCAATTGCCTTCTTAGAATTCTTCAGCACGTCGATAAGTCGAGATTTTTCTTCTTCTTTCAAGTCCTTAGCGATGATGACGGGTAACTTCTTATTGTCTTCAAGGAAAACGTATTCGAGATAAGACGGTAGATCCTTAAGCTCTAAATCCGGAGGATTTTCGGTGGAAGGCGTAGTCAAATTCGGATCACCGATAGAGATTTCCTTAGGAGATGGTGGAGAAATATGGTCCTCATTGAGAAGTTTCTCAATGGTACGAATGTCTTCATCCCAATCGGAGGGAGAATCGTCATATTTTAAGTCTACATCCCCCAAAGTTGCTTCAAATTCTTTCAAAAGGAAATCACTTTCTCCAAATGGAGTTAGTGATGGAGCAATACAGGCAACGGTCTCAACAATGGGTAGAGAAGAAGAACCACTTTTACAAGCGTCTTTGAAATGCTCTTCACAAGCCTCATCAAGAACGTCAATGAAATTAACGCTCTCGTTTTCATAAGGTTGCTTATAAAGTTTACCCATGTTGAAGACGATTTTATCGTCACCAACTCTCATCCGTAGCTACATCAATGAGAGTGCGACCGGTCCTCAAGAATGGACGTCCAACGATTAATGGAACACGGGGATCCATCTCGTAGTCAACGACAACAAAATCCGCCAGAAAGGTGAATTTGTCGACATCGACGAAGACATCTTCGGCTATCCCCACCGGATAAGCAACCGTACGGTTAGCTAATTCCAAAGTCATTCGTGTGGGGACTAGCTCGGGTAGAGATAATTGTTTCAAAACACTTAATGGCATTAAGTTTATACTAGCACCTAGATCGGCTAGGGCCATACAATTCTCTACCCCGGGGAAGTTGCAAGGAATGAGAAAACGACCCGGATCACCAAGTTTGGTTGGTAATTTCCTTAAGAGCACTGCGGAGCAATTCTCGTTAAGTTGGGTCTGAGCGATATCAAGAAGTTTCTCCTTATCACTGAGAAGATCTTTAAACATTTTAGCATATTTCGGCATGTGAGCGAGAGCCTCGGCAAAGGAGATGTTGAAATTCAGTTGTTTAAACATTTTAAGAAAGTTAGAAACCTGAATATCATCCTTGTTCTTCAACTTCAATTTCCTCAACCTTGAGGGATAAGGTATATTGGGTTGAGATGAAGGCTTTGGAATGGAATTCTCACTCACATCCTTGGGTGGTGGAGGGGTGGAAGTAGAAGGTGGAGGAATTGGAGAAGGGGACTCGTTTTCCTTTGTCACAATCACCGGTGTAGGTGTAGGAATCTCGGGTTCCTTTAAACCTTTGCCACTTCGGGTGGTGATTGCTTTCATCTCCCCTCTTGGATTAGCAACGGTGTTACTCGGAAGAGAACCCGAACCAGAGGCTTGATTACTTTTGGAAGAAACTAGCCATCATATCCTTTAAGTCATTCGTTTGACTGCTCAAAGAGTTTCGCATATCGGCTCGAAAATCATTCCCTTGTTTCGCCATATCTCCTTTCAAGTTGATGATTTGTCGCTGAAGATTCTGCACCAGTGCGTCATTAGTCCTCATGTAAGTTTCAACCTCGTGATTAAATGCGGTTGGTTGGTTGGGAGGAAGAGCATGGTAAGCAGGTGGTTGATAAGCGGGTTGTTGGTAAACTTGGTTGTTTCCTTGAGGTGGATATGGGTTTCTTTGGGTTGGATATTGATTTGGAGCTCGAGTTTGGTTTTGATTGTTGCGATTGAGGTTGTTTGGGTTTTGTGGGGGAAAACCGGGTGGTGAAAGGAAGTTGTTTGAACGATAACTGAGCAAATTGCGGTCACCTTGAGGACGTGCTTGATAGCCTCCCATAGAAAAGTTACCGTTCGCGGCATACACATTTTCCGGATTGTCATGAGTCGAAGGACAATCGATGTATGAATGAGAACCCCCGCATATTTCACATGACTGACTCAAAGCATTAACTTGCGCATTGATGTTTTTGGTATTGTTATCGGTTTGTAGAGCAAGTGCTTCAACAATCGAACTAAGCTTATCAATTCTTTTGTCGGCGTCACTAGTACTAGCACTAGCCACATTATTCCGAACACTCTTAGTTTGCACTCTAGACTTATTCTCAATAATATCCCATGCGGCATTAGAAGACTTAACCAAAATGTTACCCCCCGAAGCACTATTTAGTGAATCTTGGTCATTCATGCTTAAACCATTGTAAAAAGTATTAATTTGATATACTTTTGTGAAACCATGTTGTGGACACTTTCTTAAAAATGTCTTAAAACGGTCCCAAGATTCACTAAATGTCTCACCGTACTTTTGTTCAACGTTAATGATTTCATTCCGTAAAGCGGTAGTACGTGAGGGTGGGAAAAAGTAGTTGATGAAGTTGGTCTCTAAATCCGACCACGTAAGAATACTTTGTGGCGGTTCCTTATCAAGCCAATGTCGGGCTTGTCCCTCTAAGAAGAAAGGAAAAAGTTGCAAGCGAATGACCTCTTGTGAAACCCCATTATACTTGACCGTATTAGTGAGTTGAAGGAACCTTTTGATATGGTCATGAGGATCATCAAGTGTACGCCCCAGAATGGTTGAGCATAGACCATTTGAATAAAGCCGAAGTTGAGCTCAAAGTTGTTGGCTCTAATCTCGGGTATGACAATAGCATCGGTTTGCCCTCTACTTGCGATTGCAAAAGCTTGATCATTGGTCAATTGTCCATGGTGACAATAGGTGGAGTTTCGACTTCGGCTTGAGTTGCTTTTTTCTTACGAGCATGGGTACGCATACACACCTACAAAAAGAAAAGAAAGATAGACAAGAAATATTTTTGGTTTTTTTATGTTTTGCTATTTTTTTTTGGATTTTTGAAAATTGTTAATTTTTATAGATTTTTGAAAATTTTAAAGCAAGGAAAGTAACGTTCAAAGATGAACGGATCCCAAAATCCAACGCGTCTCTCACTAAAAACCGTAAATCTTAACGAAAAGAGCCGGCAGCGGCGCCATTTAATAAAAGAGATTTTGTATGTAAAAAGTTATCGTCTTGGTCTTTTCGAATTGATTACTAGTTATTAGTGCGACTCAGTCGTTCTTGGTGGAAAATAAAATGGTGTGATTATCTATTTTAAAACTAAAAGTAAAATGAAAGTGTCGTTGAGTAAAAATTAAAGATTTAAAAATTAAACTAAAAATGACGAGTTATAAATAAATGATTAGAAACTTAAAGTGAATTTAAGATTTAAAACTTTGTAAAAAAATAAACTAAGACAAAACTAGTTTAAAATTAATTCTAAGTAAAAAAAATGCGGGAAAACTTGAATTTGAAACTTAAAATAAAACGAGAAATAAAATTAAAAACGTGAAATTGGATCGCAGTCAATGCGATCGGGGTGCTTGATCGTGCCTGGATCGCACTTGGATCGTACCCTCGATCGTGACCTTTGATCGCAACAAATGATCACAGCCTACGATCGTAACAATCGACCGTAGACTAGTGATCGTAGCCAGTATGATCACACTCAATGCAATAGTAAGAGTGATCGCACTCAATGCGATCGTAGCCAGGGATCGTACTCACAGATCGCAGCCTACGGATCGTACCCACGATCGCAACAAGTGATCGTGGTGTGGATTGTAGGATAAGATCGTAGTGAACGATCGTACTATGGATCGCAGCAAAGGATCGCAAGTAGAAACCCTAGGGGTTTATGCGATCACACTTACTCGATCGGACTGGGTAAAACCTCAAAGCTGTTACGATGGAATTCAAAAGTAGAAAGCAAAAATGAATAAGCACAAATAAGCAAAGACGAATAAGCACTTATTTAAATCTCAACCAAATGAAAACAAGCATAAATTTAAAAACTTTTAAGACACGAAATAAGCAAACTTTATGAATCAAACTTTAAAAAGACTAAACTTTTAAGAAAACTTAAAAGTAAATAAGCTAAATACAAAATAAGCAAATAAGCATGATAAGCTTAAAGCTCAAATCGTATAAAAACTTGGATATGAATAAAAAGTTAAACTTCTTAATCAATCAAACATCAAGATTAAACAAGATGCTTTAAAATTTCGGATCAAGAACAAATAAAAATCAAGAAAGGTAGAAGAAGATTAAAGATGAAAAGCTTAAACATGAAAGAAAGAAAACATGAAATTCTATTGAGAGAAAATTAGCACTTTTTTCTCTCTAAAAATTAAAACTACAAAAGAAAAATGAACTAGCTAACTAACTAACACCCTCCTAATGACACATTAGGAGGGTATAATTAGGAGGTGGGGAGGTGCATGTGTTGCTTCCTTTTTCTTTCTTCTCGTCTCGACTCGATTTAAATTCTTTGTCTTTCTCGACGTCGTCTCGGGATTTGTCGATATAAATTGAACTCGTCTTATAATTTTCTTCTATAATTAGACTTGGTTCTTCGACTTCATTAAACTTCCGTCTTTAGACTTTTTCTTCGATAAATCTTCAGAATAGGCCTTAGACTTCCGTTCTTTTTGCACTCTTGATCTTTTGACTTCGTCTTTTCTCGTTTTCTTCGATAAAAGCCCGTGATAGCCCGTGTTTTCTCCCTTTTTCATATCTTTATCCTGAAACACAATAAAAACACAAACCACGCATAATTCCGACTTTTACGACATAAAATACACGTTTTGGTCTTGTTATTATTGGAAATAAGTGGTAAAAGGATAAGTGTTTTCACACTTATTAGCTAGTATATTTAGAAGGTAGCGTATTTTGTTATTTTATCTCTTAACGATCTACGAGTCCTCCCACTTGCTTTTAGTAATCATAGACTATTCTTCAAATTCTTAGCATGTAGAGAAACAACAAACTGTTATCTTTTGGACACTTCATAAAATATCTTTATAGTTCTTGACAAATTCAAAACTTCATTTTAAAACTCATTATGACTCATCACATTTCATAGCTTGATTGTGTCTATGTTTCCTTCTAGGTTGGAGTAATATTAAAATATATACTTTGTATATTTAATTTCAAAACCTTGACAACTTTTGGAAGTAGAGTATTTCAAGTTATCAATATCAAACAATTATAAAGAATTTGATTTATCATTCAAAAAATTCCATGAGTATTGAGATTGTAAGACTATATCACAATCCCTAAATACTTAATACTCTAGGTTAAATACTTATCAATTGGGTCAAGACCAGCTAAGCATCATTGGCTTGGTCAGCCTTTACCTGACCAACTACCTAATACTACGCAAGCTTAGAATTCTTTGTTAGAAAGGGCAGGCAAAGCCCAAAGGCTGCTATCTCAATAGTCCAGGGGGCGGAACGTGGAGAGGGGCAGAAAAATGGAGAGGTGAGTGACGCCAAGGGTAATTCTAGCACGAAAGCAAGTGTTGTTATCACACGTCTGTCCTGTCTGATTGATCCACCTTCGATTATTCAATCAAGGGTGCGACCGACACTAGGTAGGTACCTGTGCAAGTGAGGCGTCGATCAGGCTCAAATAAAATTAATGAGATCTACTTGAAATAATAAGTTGTGCAAATCTACTTAAACATTTAAGTTTGTCTATAGATTGATAATTACAATAATCCAATCCCACCTAATGATGGCTTTTCCTTGCAAGGAAATAGAATATGTATACATCTCTCTCTTTCTTATAAGGAAATGAGTTTTTTTTTGTCGAACAAACGTAAGTTTATGAAAATCCGTTGCGATAATACTTTTAAAAGAGTCACAAAATTCAATTTTAGTATTTTCGATAATACTATCTTTATAGAAAATTAAAAACCTTTTATAAATAAACAATTAATTTTCTAAAAGCTAGAATCCACCAAGACATACCACCACGACATCAGTTGATCTGCTAGTGATGATGATATTCAAGTGGTAATTGACGTTCAATAACTGTATCTAATACAACTTCTAGAATTATGGGACTTTACTTTATGTACATCATTTGTGACATATTCAAAAGTGAAAAAGTAAGCATGTATATCCCATCAATTGCCACGAGTTAAGGTCTCACCTATCTTAACTTGCTTAAGTCGTCCAACCAAAATCGTGATTATATAGCACCGACGTCTCACAATCGAGTGTATTATATTACCTTGGGTTACAAAATCACCACAATCTAACATATGATGAAAGAGTAAGTGCAACTGCTTTTACACGTTGGATGGCAAATAAACATATCTAAAAGGGTATAATTTTTTATAATTACAAAAACATGTACAAAGAGCATGCAACATCTTTGTATCATTAAAATTTACTTAATTACACTAATTCCAAATATCACTTAATTAACTCACAAATCAATTGTATAAATAATGATATCAAATAAATTGACGATTTAACATGTTTTCTATTTAAAGAAGTTTAATTTTGTCACGGACAAAGATTAAAGAATGATAAAAGTCATTCAAACCCTAGACCATTCGTGGCTTCCTAAGTAGTATGCAAGGTAAAAAAAAACTACAAGTAGTCTGACATTATAGGGTAATGGTATCTACAATACCAAAGTCTTGATGAGTCTCCCCGAACCTTATCCTTGCAATTAGATAGTACTTTTCAAATTACATCATTAATAAAATTTTACATCTTTAAAGTAGAAAATATATTATAAACTTGATTCTTGCTAGTCACCGTGTGAGTTAGATTTAAAACCATGTAAGGACGACTCATTTGTTGCCACATATGACCGTGCAAGAATAAGCTTATAATAAATCAAGTTTCATATAGTTTTAGTCCTGTTTATTTTTATTTTCCAAAAAACCCTTTGCTTGAACAATGATATACAACAATTATAATCAAAAGCAAAACAGATAAACATTATCCTAAAACATAAATCCAATTAACAATTAATCGCATACCACATGCATACTAATTGATGATGAATCCAAGTCAATTAAATTAAAACAATGCATATACATGAATACGACTTTCACCTCTTAATGTAAGTAAGCCACATGCATCGAAAAATTGATTCCATATGTCAAATTCTAGTATACACCACATAGCACGTAAAGTTGTCTTTGCAATTTACGTTGACTTCAGATCACGCTAGAGTATAACTCGGGTCTTCTCCAGCCTTAGCTCAAAATTACAAAGTTGTATACCTTTGAGTCGTGGACCTCCTACAAAAATTTAAAATTTTTCTGACATCGTATGAATATATTACGAATTTTTTTGTGGCGGATGTCAAAACAAACCTTATTAGAAATTACACATTAATTATGTCAAGATTCATCAGAAAGCATCAATTAAGCATGTATAAACCATTAACGATTAATTAACTTCTTTACATCCGATATCAAGAACACATGATCCATGGTAGACTTGCATGACTCCCATGGATCTATCATATTAACGATTAATAAAGCGATAAATAACGACTAATTAACAATTAACAACTTATTTATCACTACAAATTGCATACAACTTAGGGTTTGTCTAATTAAATTTATTAACCCTAATTGGGGTTTATGAAAACCTAATCATCAAATAAAACAAGTATACAACATCATATTAAGTTTACACAATTATGGATCTTTCATTTTTAATGTAATTATAAGTTATAAGAACGGCTCGTGATGCTACTATTGAAATTTATAATAACCCTTAACCATATTAACACGTTAATAATCACGAGTACGCAATGGAATATAAAGATCACGCGTAGACAAGTAATTAACAAAACGATAAAGAAAAGCGTACCTTTTAGTAATGGATTAATTCAACTTTATCGAATAATCAAATAACCGAAAACCCAATTAAGATCAATCAATTATCTCTCTAAGAATATGCACACAATACGTTCTTAAGCAAACAATTAAATATGCTAGTACTAGTAGCAATAAAACTAGAGATTACTTTTTTTTTTGAACAAAGAAACTAGAGATTACTTGATTACTTTAAGCAAGTAAAACCAAACAAAACTTCTATGCTACTGAAGTTGATCACATGATAAAACAAAACAAAAGAAAAGCGAACGTATGATTTTTGGTTTTCTATAAGATAATATCATAATGAATAAAAATTAATTATATACATGTCTATATGACTTGGAAGGAAAGTTTGCCAATTTCGTCAATTAGGATACCAAAGTCGGTAGTTCAAAGCAAAGATAAATTTTCTTTTATTTTTTTACATATAAATTTTGAGTCCGGTTATTTTGCATACCTTGTATCATTTGGATACAAGGGGACTGATCTAAGCCGTCCATCTCATCTCATTCAACAGCCTATATTAAAAACAAAAAAAAGGGAGGGGTAGTTTCGTCATTTTACCCCTCCCACCTAACACCCCTCCCACTTCCACATCCCAGATCTAGATCGATGTTTTCTTTTTTCTCCTTCTCTCTAAAACACACACAAAAACACATACATGTACACATATTCAGGTCTTAATCTATCATCACAAACATCAAATTCATCGATCATCACCATCGTAAATCAATCATTCCGTTCATAAATAAGGTAAAGTTCATTCGATCTGTTTTGATTCATCTTTTTTTAGCTTATTCGATGTGAATAAGCTTATAATTCATCTTATTTTTTATAGCTTATTTGATAAGTTACGTGAATTTGACATGTCGAATGATAAGGTAACTTGATGCTTAATGTGAATAAGCTTATAGATTATCATCAGCTTTATTATGATGAATTATAAGCTAACTTATTAGCTTATTTTCATGAATTATAAGGTTTTATGGCTTAATCTCGCTGAACATATTTAGTGTAACCTGTTTGTGAAGTATCATATATGATATAGTATATCATATATGATATAAGCTAAAATATCATATATGATGAAATATATCATATATGATTATATGGTTGAAAATTGAATTAACTCTTTTTTTTATGGATTAATCTGGCTGAACATATTTAGTATGACTTGCTAATGAAGTATCATATATGATATAAGCTAAATATCATATATGATTAAATATATCATATATCATTATGTGCTTGAAAATTGAATTAAACATTTGTTTTTGTGTAGAGAAGGTTGTTTACAAGGCGTGTTGAACTTACAAGCATCCAAAAGGCCAAGAAGCTTTAATGAAGAAGCTCATGAATTTTTCTTTTACGTTTATTGTTTGTTTTTTCCTTGTAATCTCCTTATGGAGTTTTGAAGTATATGAACGATTTTGTAATCAATTGGTATCTCGTACAACATCTTGTTAATATGATTTAACTTTCTTGGTATTATGTCATGATGGTTTTGATAAATTAAGTCATACAGAGTATATGATAATGCACTATCATATATGATACTCAAGAAAAACTTGGATATATTAAACAAAGAATCTAATGAATTCATGATTACAACAAAGAGTATGCACAATTTATAATTAAACACTTGTTCATGACATTAATAAATGTACTTTTGAACAGAATCATATATGATAATTCAAACAGAACGTAACCTAATATAAATTCATATATGATATACCTCTGATATCATATATAATAACCATTTATACAAAATGTATTTGCCTATTAAATTCATGATTAACACCAAAAATATTCTTATTACTGAAACTACTCTTCTTCTTCTTTAAGCAATTCTTCTTCATACTCGTGCACGTCCTATTGTTATGATAAGTACCCTATCAACTTTGCTCTAACCATTGCAACATCTCTCTCTTCTCGTTGTTTTGTTCGCAAGATCTGCATTTGTATAAAACAGAAAAATAATTTTGGGGTCAAGCTATATACAATACAATAAAAGTGTAAAAGTCATATACAATATCATATAAAGCACGTTTGAAGAGCTTAATGATATTCAATGTAAATTAATCATAAAATCTAGTTTTTTCTTCTGGTTTGTTAGATACATCATATATGATACCTCATGTATCATATATGATATACCGATCATACATCATATATCATATATTTATCATACATGATAATATGAGGTAACATATATGATACACCAACCTTAATCTAGCCAACATCAGCAAAATAAAACTCCTACTAATACAGCTTATTCACAAAAACATAAGCTTATTCATAACTCTCTTATTCAAATAATCCGATAAGTCTTTAAAAAAGCTAATAAGCTAGCTTATAATTCAACACAATAAATTCAAATCATCTAATTTACAAGTTTATTTGTAACTCTCATCTAATTAAAAATCTCATTCATAAGAAATAAGCTTATTTACATAAATCACCTAAGAAATTAGCTTATAAGTAAGAACAATCGATCTTAATAATTCGTTCAAAATAAGCTAATTAAAATCTTATAATTAAAATGATAAAGAACTAATAAGCTTATTCAAAATCAAATAACATAAAAATAAGAAGAGATTTTATACAAACCTGATGATGAATTCGTATGTGATCATGAATTTGTGTTGATTAATTGATCGAATTAAGCGATTCATGATTGATTCATGATGATGTTCGTGCGGGATTCATGATTATATGCTTAGATCTATCTATTATAGAGAGAGAAACTAGATCGGGGGAAGAGATAGAAACAAAAAGACGGTGTGTGTGTGTGTGTGTGTTTATGAGAAAAAAAAGAGAAAATGGCTTATATAGTGAGCGGGTGAAATGACGAAAATACCCTTCAGTGTAAATTGTAGATCTAATCTCAGCCCTTGGATGAGATGGAGATAGATGGTGGGGATGAGTCCCTTTGTATCCTAGAAAACTTTGGTATCTAAAAGAACTTAAATCATAAATTTTTATAGTTAACATTTAACTATTATTCATAAATCCTGTTAAGTAACTAATTAATTAACTTTTGTAATAGCTTATCACTAATTAATATATTACACATAATATACTTGCGCATAATTGTTTTACGTATTAATGCATGCGTCTCCATAGGCTTTAGACGACTTCCGGACGTATATTATTTCATGTACATATTTGTTCAGTGGCATGGTGGTCCTCTCCCTTAATGCGCGGCTAGCTCCTATCAAAGATCCTATGCGTATGGTGAATGCTTCAATGGGGATGTGCGTTATCGATGGTGTAGAAAAAGTCATGGCGTGTTTTTGTAATGTGATAAAAAAATGAAGTATATGTAAATTCTTAGCGAGTATCGCAAAAATCTAAATAGTGAGTAACTGAAAATAGAGGTGGTAAAATAGGTGGGTTGAGTTTAAAAATAATACAAAATTTTCATGTATATCGGTCCGTTAATATAAACAATTCTTAATTAGCCTTTTCAGGAACAACGTTCAAGTTCATTCTCTAAGTATATGATTTGTTGTTATAACATACAATATATATATATATATATATATATATATATATATATATATATATATATGTATATAGATTTGCGTTCATGTAAGAACCAGTCTTAAAATAAAAACAATAAGAACCAGCCAAAATATGACAAGTGGCACATTTAATTAAAAGTATAGATAATTTAATATAATGTACCTAAGGTTACTATGGTAATTAGCTATAGCTTTTGTACTCTAATATGACGTGTAGTTACAATAACTAGAATTGATGGAATCACTTTAATTTTGTGAAAAAGTTAATGAATCTGTTTTTTTCTCTCTTATTTAAGTAGCCAATTAATTATATCCTCTAATTCATTCTTCGTGAAAAGCGAACGTCTATAGTCATCAACATAAAATATTTTTTTTTATTTATTTCAATTCGATCTTTAAAAATGGTAGCGACGATTTAATTTGATTTTCATAATCAGATCGGGTTACATACACGCCGTCAACTTTAGCTTTGATTTAAAACATATTTCAATTATTATTTATATCTAGACAACATATCTTTTAGTTTTGAAACTTGAATGACGTAAAGATTATATGTAAATATTTTTGGTTTTGAAACTTGAATGGTGTTAAGATTATATGTAAATATTCCATAACAGTTAATGCGTATGTGTGAAAAAAACTATAATGTGTCACAAAACATAATTTCTAAATTGTATCATAAAAATTAATGTGTCACTATAAACGTATCAAAACTTTAGTGAATTTAGTGTGCCGAAAAGGCTATTTTTCACTAAAAACGCGTTATAAAATAATTGTTCACTACTAATATTTAAAAAAAAATTGTGTTTCGACAAGCTTATTTTGTTACTAAAAATGTGTCATAAATAAATGTGTCATAAACTAGTGTGTCATATAATTATACTAAAATCTTATAATGTGTCACTAAAAGTACTTCATTTTTAGTGTGTCACTAAATGTATCAAGAATCTAGTGTAATTAGATATAAACTAAAATTATTGTTGTCACTTATATTTGTATTTATTAAAAAACTGTATCATATACCATTTTTCTAAATTTTGGACGATGGTTGTACACGTAATTTTCGTGTGTCACAATTTTAGAAGCTAAGTAGATATTCTTTGTTTAAAAATTAAGTTATCAATATGTGTGCTTAAACAAATGAAAGTGAAAAATTCAAAGAAAATTTATGCTACATGTAAAAGTAAAACGAAGAATGATACAGAAAAAAAACGGACGATGTGAATAAGTGTTCAATTAGGCATTTTAAAGTGGTCATATAATTTAAGTTAATTACATTCATGCCACTCAAGCCATATTTATTAAGTGACATTATTATTGATGCATCTAATGGTCCACATTGGTTTTTATTGTTTTTACTTTAAAGTCGGGCACCACAATAACGCTCCTATATATATATATATATATATATATATATATATATATATATATATATATATATATATATATATATATATATATATATATATATATATATATATATATATATATATATACATATATATATATATATATATATATATATATATATATATATATATATATATATATATATATATATATATATATATATATATATATATATATATATATATATATATATATATATATATGAAAAATGATTTAGGGACCTAATTTGTATGTATAAAAAGAGGCTTAATCACAGGATTGAGATAAATGGTTGAATGAAAGGTTGAGATGAGAAAAGAGAAAATATGAAATATCGGATCTTCTGTATTTAACCAATCACAAAATAACACGTAGACTTATGTATATTTTTAGGCATTCTTATTAAGTTCATATATCATTCTTTGCGGCAGCTTGTAGCTTGTTGGGTTTTATGGCGATAAAATAGTATCACTTTCAACTCTCAAATCATGAGGAAAAATGATATTTTTGATAATATTTGTCTTTTTACTTTCTCGTGGTTTAATCATAAAGGCAAAAAAATATATTACGTGAAACGTTTGGTTAAATTTTGCTAGCTTATTATTAATCTTTTTAATATAATTTGCACTTAAAAGAAAAAAATTGTTTACAAACATAAAATAAAGAAACGAAACTCTTGGATGACTAGAATGTTTCGTTTGTTTAAGTGTTGCTTTCTTTATTTATTATTTAACATAAATATTCTTTTAAATGATCGAGTATTAAGTAATCGAGGTACCCATTTCACAAGAGCCAAAAAGATTTGTAAGTTTCTTCCAATCCAAACATACCGTTTTGCCCTCGACTATTTACTATAAATTCACTCATTGTTCACAAGAAATCCAAGATACATTCATACATTCCTTTCTGTATTTTAAGCACAAAAAAAAATGAGTTTTCCATCATTCTCTCTTATCATCTTTTTATTTTCATTAATTTTCTTATCCATCAATGGCCAAAACCTCATATATGACACTTGCAAAACCTCCTCACAACAAAACCCTAACGTGAAGCTCCAATTCTGCACCACCTCTCTCCAAGCTGCCCCGGCTAGCCATTGCGCTAATCTTACCGGGCTCGGGATGATGTCAATTAGGCTAGTACAGGATAACGTCACCGACACGAGGTGTTACATCAAACAATTGCTCAAGAATAGCACAAAGCTTGATCCCTATGAAAAGGCGTGTTTGAACGATTGTTTTGAACTCTATTCTGACGCTATCCCGGATACCGAGCAAGCCATGAAGAGTTACGGTGCCAAAAGTTATTTAGATACAAATGTGCAAATAAGTTCGATTATGGATGCTGCTACGACATGCGAAGATGGATTCAAGGAGAAAAAAGGTGTTGTTTCTCCATTAACTAAAAGAAACAATGCAACGTTTGAGTTGGGAGCTATAGCACTTTCAATTCTTAAAAGTCTTCAGAGTGGTTCGAAATGATATATTCACTTCTCTAAGTAACATACTTATAAATAAGTTTCAGGCTAAACCTGCATGATATTCTTACATATATATGTGCATATTTGATATATACCTGAATATCAAACTCGTTATTATCAAACTTTGCAACTGTCGTCTTAATAGGAATATAGGATAATATGCTGTTTTCCGTTCTTTCTTCTAAGATCCTTGTAAAATGATGCTTAAGAAAATGTAGTAGTCAAGCAGTGACGGAGCCAGAATTTTTAAGTCGGGTAGGCTAAAACAAATTTTTTAAAAAATATACCAATAAAAAACAATAAGAATTTAAAAAGTCGTACAATAAATGTATTTTATTTCAACCGCACACGCCGTTTCTATCACTAAAATCATCTAAAATACTATCCAAACTAAAAGTTTTGGTAACATCTTTATCAATTTTAAAATACTAAATTATTCGGAAAAAATTCAAAATCACCCATTTTATTAAGTAATTTGTGCTCCATGATCTTCATGGTTAAAAACGCACCAAAATTATAAATTGTTAATCATAGTGTTGTCGAAGATTATTGTTAATAATATCTTGTATCTTACATAGAGGTGGAAAAACGGGCAGGTGGCGGGCAAAATGGGCGGCGGGTTAAACGGACGCAAGTTAAAACGAGAAAAAACATAAAAAACATAAAAAACGTAGAGATAAAAAATAATACTAATATTTGTTTGAAAGCCGGTGATAAAAAATTAAATATAAAATATCCGCCGAATAGTCTAATTAGTATTTTATATATGCGCTCATTAAGCTTATTTGGTGTCTTAACATGTGCGTCCGTTTATCCCATCAATAATAATGAATGAGCACAATAATGTCTCATTCTTTTTTAAAAGTACCAAAAATTAACAATACTTATCAAAATAGGCAAAATCAGCCACCTCTAATCCTACACAAATACTAAACAAATAAACAGTTAACCACTAAAATATTAAACCTAACAAAATATATATATTTAGGAACAAAATATATATACCTAAATGATATGAAAACAAATCAAGTCTTGAATAACGCATGAACAAATGTAAATATGAGGGGAGTGGGAACTGATAAATGGTTTATCAATTTTCCTTGATTTGTTTAAGGTAAAAACCTCGAATTATTTTTAATATATCAAGTGAATCATATCACACCAATTTGTTTTATCTATTTTGGATGGGCCATTTTGAAATTTATTATACAAAATTCATTAGAATATATTACAATGCTAGGACTAATATAAAACTTGGGGTTGATTTTCCGAATGCCAACGTAGCTCAGTCCTTGTATTCAAGAGAACTTAATATTTGAAAATAAAATGATTGAGAGACATAATTCGTAGGTCTAAAAAATGTTTAATTACAAGATTAAAACAAGTGGTTAAATGGAAAATTGAGATAATGAAATAGAAAATATAAAATAACCTCATGCATTTAACTAATTACAAAACGACATGTATATTTAAGTTTATTTTTATACCTTCTTATTAAGTTCATATACCAACACTCTCATAATTATGTGTCCTCTAAAAGAAATGGATGTAACAATATTAAACTAAGGTTTGGAAGTTTAAAGGTATTCATGCGACCTATTGATGTATGGCATCATAACTCATAAAATAAGGTTTCTTAACTTAATAAGATTTGCACATCAATCTTAATTTAAAGGTTCAATATTTTTTACAAACTTAAAGTTGACATGAATATACTTGTTATTCATATATCGTAAAATAATCAAAGTTTAATTGAGAAACGATGTAACATACGATAATTCAATTCAAATACAAATTTATAAGTAACTCAAAGAACGTAAAAAGAATTAGTAAAACTAAAAAAAAACTTACAAGAATAACATCTCATCAACCAGATATCACTCATTTTTACAAATTCGCAAAACAGAAAAAAGAAACTTTAAATAAAATGAAAAATGATGTGTAATAAAATAAAGGTATTGATGTAATTGAAGCAATATATACATGAAATAATATATGTTCAAAAGTCGTCTCGAGACTAAGGAGACGCACACGTAAATCACTAAGTAATAAATAGAATTATAATTAAGTTCAATTGGATACCAAACTTATCTAAGATATTAGTGGATTTATTCTCACCCTTCATCTTCTTACCATTCAATGACTGAGATTAAATCCTTATTTTATACTATAAGGGTATTTTTGTCATTTCACCGCCTACTATATAAAGTTTTTTTTTTGTTTAATAAATTTTCATTAACACACACACCGGTGTGTGTTTTCTCTCTCTGCCAAACAACACCATATCCATCCATCATCTTCTTTTTTTTATTCGATGGATCATCAATAACATCACAAACATCTAATCAATCATCACGACAATCGATTCACATCATGAATCGATCGATCGAACCATCATCACGAATCGATTGATCAATGGTCCATCATCAGGTTTACATTATTGTTATCTTAACTTATTAGATGTCAATAAGCTTATTAATTTATAATCACTTGAATTTATAAGCTTTTAATTAGCTTATTTTGAATGAATTATGTGAATTAATTGTTCTTATTTACTAGTAATGTGATTTATGTGAACAATTATGTTAATGTGAATAATTTGATTCAAGTGAATAAGTTTATGATTTAGAGGATATGAGAGCTATGTAAATAAGTATATGAGATAGAAGAGAGTTATGTAAATAAGCTTAGAAATTAGAGGAGAGTTATAAATTAGCTAGCTTATTAGCTTATTTTGGTGAATTATCTATGAGAGGTATGAATAAGCTTATGTTAGTGTAAATTATTAGACATTTTAATTAAGTTGCTGATTTAAGTTGTAAGTTTGAAGTATCATATATGATACCTCATTTATCATACATGCAGTGACGGAGCCAGGATTTTTAAGTCGGGTAGGCTAAAACAAAAAAATTGAAGAAATATACCAATAAAAAACAATAAAAATTTTAAAAGTCGTACAATAAATATTTTTTATTTCAACCGCACACGCGGTTTCTATCACTAGAATCATCTAAAATACTATCCAAACTAAAAGTTTTTGCAACATCTTTATCACTATAAAATACTAAATTATCCGGAAAAAATTCATCACTCATTTTATTAAGTAATTTGTGCTCCATGATCTTCATGGTTAAAAACGCACCAAAATTGTAAATTGTTAATCATAGTGTTGTTGAAGATTATTGTTAATAATATCTAGTATCCTACATAAAGGTGGAAAAACAGGCGGGTGACGGACAAAATAGGCGGCGGGCTAAACGGGCGCAACTTAAAACGAGAAAAAAACATATAAAAACGTAGAGATAAAAAATAATAATATTTGTTTAAAAGCCGATGATAAAAAAATAATTAATAAAGATCCGTCGAATAGTCTAATTAGTATTTTACATACGCGTCAATTAAGCCTACTTGGTGTCTTGCATGTGCGTCCGTTTAGCCCACCAATAATAATGAATGAGCACAATAATGTCTCATTCTTTTTGAAAAGTACCAAAAATTAACAATATTTATCAAAATAATCAAAATTTGCCACCTCTAATCCTACACAAATACTAAACAAATAAACAGTAAACCACTAAAATATTTAGCAAAATATATATATTTAGGTCAAGTAAAACAAAATATATATACCTAAATGATGCGAAAACAAATCAAGTCTTAAATGACACATGAACGGATGTAAAATTGAGGTGAGCGGTAAGTGATAAATGGTTTATCAATTTTTCATGATTTGTTTAAGGTGGAAACCTCGAATTATTTTTAATATATCAAGTGGATCATATCACACCAAGTTGTTTTATCTATTTTGGATGGGCCATTTCGGAATTTATTATACAAAATTCATTAGAATATATCACAATGCTAGGACTAATATAAAATTTGGGGATGGTTTTGGCCCACCCGAATGCCAACGTAGCTCCGTCCCTGTAGTCAAGAGAACTTAATATTTGAAGAAAAAATGATTGAGAGACATAATTCGCAGGTCTAAAAAAAGGCTTAATTACAATATTAAGACAAGTGGTTGAATGAAAAATTCAGATGATGAAATAGAAAATATAAAATAACCTCATGCATTTAAACAACTACAAAACGACATGTAAATTTAAGTTTATTTTTATGTCTTCTTATTAAGTTCATATACCAACACTGTTATAATTATGTGTCCTCTAAAAGAAATGGATGTAACAATATTAAATTAAGGTTTAGAATTTTAAAGGTATTCATGCGACCTATTGATATATGGCATCATAACTCATAAAATAAGGTTGCTTAACTAAATAGGATGTGCACATCAATCTTAATTTAAAAGTTTAATTTTTTTACAAACATAAAGTTGACATGAATATACTTGTTATTCATATATCTTAAAATAATCAAAGTTTTATTGAGAAACGATGTAACATACAATAATTCGATTCAAATAAAAATTTATAAGTAACTCAAAGAACGTATAAAAATTTAGTAAAACTAAAGCCAAAAAACTTACAAGAATAACATAACATCTACCATATATCACTCATTGCTACAAATTCGCACAATAGGAAAAAGAAACTTTAAAAAAATGAAAAATGACGTGTAATAAAATAAAGGTAATGATTTAATTGAAGGAATATATACATGAAATAATATATGTTTAAAAGTCGTCCCAAGCCTAAGGAGACGCACACTTAAATCTTTAAGCAATAAATATACTTAGAATTAAGTTCAGTTGGAATGTAAAATTATCTAAAATATTAGTGGATTTATTCCCACCCTCCATCTTCTTATCATTGAATGGCTGAGATTAAATCACTACAAGAGTATTTTTGTCATTTCATCCGCCTACTATATAAACTTTTTTTGTTTAATAAATTTTCATTTAACACAAACACCGATGTGTGTTTTCTCTCTCTACCAAACAACACCAGATCCATCCATCCATCATCTTCTTTTTTTCTTCGATGGATCATCAATAATATCACAAACATCTAATCAATCATCACGACGATCGATCCACATGAAGAATCGGTCGATCCATCCATCATCACGAATCGATTGATCAATCGGTCCATCATCAGATTTACATTATTTTTATTTTAACTTATTTGATGTCAATAACCTTATTAATTTATAATCACATGAATTTATAAGATTTTAATTAGCTTATTTTGAATGAATTATGTGAATTAATTGTTCTTATTTACTAGTAAGCTTATTATGTGATTTATGTGAACAATTATATTATTGTGAATAATCTGATTCAAGTGAATAAGCGTATGATTGAGAGGATATGAGAGCTATGTAAATAAGTATTTGAGATAGAGGAGAGTTATGTAAATAAGCTTGGAAATTAGAGGATAGTTATAAATAAGCTAGCTTATTAGCTTATTTTGGTGAATTATCCGGTCTTATAAGTATGAGAGGTATGAATAATCTTATGTTAGTGTGAATTATTAGACATTTTAATTAAGTTGTTGATTTAAGTTGTAAGTTTGAAGTATCATATATGATACCTCATTTATCATACATATAGTGACGGAGCCATTTTTAAGTCGGGTAGGCGAAAACAATTTTTTTTTTAAGAAATATACCAATAAAAAACAATAAAAATTTAAAAAGTCGTACAATAAATATTTTTTATTTCAACCGCACACGCCGTTTCTATCACTAAAATCATCTAAAATACTATCCAAACTAAAAGTTTTTGCAACATCTTTATCAATATAAAATACTAAATTATCTGGAAAAAATTCATCACTCATTTTATTAAGTAATTTGTGTTCCATGATCTTCATGGTTAAAAACACACCAAAATTGTAAATTGTTAATCATAGTGTTGTTGAAGATTATTGTTAATAATATCTAGTATCGTACATAGAGGTGGAAAAACGGGCGGGTGGCGGACAAAATAGGCGGCGGGCTAAACGGGCGCAAGCTAAAACGAGAAAAAAACATATAAAAATATAGAGATAAAAAATAATAATATTTGTTTGAAAGCCGGTGATAAAAAAATTAAATAATAAGATCCGCCGAATAGTTTAATTAGTATTTTACATACGCGTCCATTAAGCCTATTTGGTGTCTTACATGTGCCTCCGTTTAGCCCATCTATAATAATGAATGAGCACAATGATGTCTCATTCTTTTTGAAAAGTACCAAAAATTAACAATACTTATCAAAATAGGCAAAATTTCTCACCTCTAATCCTACACAAATACTAAACAAATAAACAGTGAACCACTAAAATATTAAACCTAACAATATATATATATATATATATATATATATATTTAGGTCAAGTAAAACAAAATATATATATACCTAAATGATGTGAAAACAAATCAAGTCTTGAATGACGCATGAACGGATGTAAAACTGAGGTGAGTGGTAACTGATAAATGGTTTATCAATTTTCCGTGATTTGTTTGAGGTAAAAATATCTAATTATTTTTAATATATCAAGTAGATCATATCACACCAATTTGTTTTATCTATTTTGGATGGGCCAGTTTGAAATTTATTGTACAAAATTTATTTTAGATGGGCCAACGTCGCTCCGTCCATGTAGTCAAGAGAACTTAATATTTGAAGAAAAAATGATAGAGATACATAATTCATATGTCCAAAAAAGACTTAATTACAAGATAAAGACAAGTGGTTGAATAAAAAATTAACATGATGAAATAAAAATATGAAATACCCCATGCATTTAACCAATTATAAAACGACATGTAGAGTTAAGTTTATTTTTATGCCTTCTTATTAATTTCATATACCAACAATGTTATAATTATGTGTTATGGATGTAACAATATTAAAATAAGGTTTGAAAGTTTAAAGATATTCATGCGACCTATTGATGTATGACATCATAACTCAAAAAATAAGGTTTCTTAACTCAATAAGATGTGCACATCAATCTTAATTTAAAAGTTTAATATTTTTTACAAACTTAAAGTTGACATAAAAATACTTGTTATTCATATATCGTAAAATAATCAAAGTTTAATTGAGAAACGATATAACATACGATAATTCAATTCAAATACAAATTTATAAGTAACTCAAAGAACGTATAAAAATTTTGGTAAAACTAAAACCAAAAACTTACAAGAATAACATGACATCAACATGATATCACTCATTTCTACAAATTTGCACAATTGGAAAAAGAAACTTGAAAAAAATGAAAAATGATGTGAAATAAAATAGAGGCAATGATGTAATTGAAGGAATATATACATGAAATAATATATGTTGAAAAGTCGTCTCGAACCTAAGGAGACGCGCACGTAAATCGTTAAGCAATAAATAAAATTAAAATTAATTTCAATTAGATACCAAAATGATCTAAGATATTAATAGATTTATTCTCATCCTCAATCTTCTTACCATTCAATGGCTGAGATTAAATCCTCATTTTATACTGCAAGAGTATTTTTGTCATTTCATCCGCCTACTATATAAACTTTTCTTTTGTTTAATAAATTTTCATTTAACACACACACTGGTGTGTTTTCTCTCTCTACCAAACAACACCAGATCCATCCATCCATCATCTTCTTTTTTCTTTGATGGATCATCATAACATCACAAACATCTAATCACTCATCACGACGATTGATCCACATCATGAATCGATTGATCGATCCATCGATCATCACGAATCGATTGATCAATTCGGCCCATCATCAGGTGTACATTATCTTCATTTTAACTTATTTGATATCAATAAGCTTATTAATTTATAATCACTTAAATTTATAAGATATTAATTAGCTTATTTTGAATGAATTATGTGAATTAATTGTTCTTATTTACTAGTAAGCTTATTATGTGATTTATGTGAACAATTATGTTATTGTGAATAATCTGATTCAAGTGAATAAGTATATGTTTTAGAGGAAACGAGAGCTATGTAAATAAGTGTATGAGATAGAGGAGAGTTATGTGAATAAGCTTAGAAATTAGAGGAGAGTTATAAATAAGCTAGCTTATTAGCTTATTTTGGTGAATTATCAGTTTTAATAAGTATGAGAGGTATGAATAAGCTTATGTTCGTGTGAATTATTAGGCATTTTAATTAAGTTGTAAGTTTGAATTATCATATATGATACCTCACTTATCATACATGCGGTAACCGATCCAGGATTCTTAAGTCGGGTAGGTCAAAACAATTTTTTTTAAGAAATATACCATTAAAAAACAATATAAATTTGAAATGTCGTACAATAAATGTTTTTCTATTTCAACCGCACACGCCGTTTCTATCACTAAAATCATCTAAAATACTATCCAAACTAAAAGTTTTTGCAACATCTTTATCAATATAAAATACAAAATTATTCGGAAAAAAATCATCACCATTAATTAAGTAATTTGTGCTTCATGATCTTCACGGTTAAAAACGCACCAAAACTGTAAATTGTTAATCATAGTGTTGTTGAAGATTATTGTTAATAATATCGAGTATCTTACATAGAGGTGGAAAAACGGGCGGGTGGCGGATAAAACGGGCGGCGGGGTAAACGGGCGAAAGCTAAAACGAGAAAAAAAAACGTAGAGATAAAAAAATAAAAATATTTGTTTGAAAGTCGGTGATAAAAAATTAAATAATAAAGACTCGCCGAATAGTCTAATTAGTATTTTACATACGCGTCCATTAAGTCTATTTGGTGTCTTACATGTGCGTTCATTTAACATATCAATAATAATAAATGGGCACAATAATGTCTCATTCTTTTTGAAAAGTACCAAAAATTAACAATATTTATCAAAATAGGCCAAATTTGCCACCTCTAATCCTACACAAATACTAAACAAATAAATTGTTATCGAATAAAATATTAAACCTAACAAAATATATATATATTTAGGTCGAGTAAAACAAAATGTATATACCTAAATGATGTGAAAACAAATCAAGTCTTGAATGACGCATGAACGAATGTAAAATTAAGGTGAGTGGTAACTGATAAATGGTTTATCAATTTTTCGTGATTTTTTATGGTAGAAACCTCGAATTATTTTTAATATATCAAGTGGATCATATCACACCAATTTATTTTATCTATTTTGGATGGGGCAGTTTGAAATATATTGTAAAAAATTCATTATAATATATCACAACTAGGACTAATATAAAACTTGGGGTTGGTTTTGGTCCACCCGAATGCCAACGTAGCTCTATCCCTGCATATATGATAGTTATATGATATGTAATATATGATAGGTTAATAATATATGATATATGAAGTATCATATATGATGTATCTAACAAATCACAGAAAAATCAGACTTTGTGACTAATTTTGCATAAAATCTTTTTAAGCTCTTCAAACCTGCCTTATATAATATATGATTTAGTTGTTGATAGCATGGCGCCTAATATGTTCTCTCATTTCTTTATAAATGCAGACTGTGCTAACACAACAACAAGGGAATGCTGCAATTGTCCGGTTTGAAGCAAAATCAAGCGGACGTGCACGTGTATGTGTAGAAGTGCGGTTAACATCATGTAGGGATGAAGAAGTAGTTGATTGTTTTTATTGAAGAAGTTTTGTAATTTATGTTTTTTTAGAAACCATGTATGGGTTTTAGTGATTTAGCATATATGATATTTTTATTTTACATTTTTTATTTAATGTATCATATTTGATATGTTATCACATCATATATGATGTTTCATAAATGATAATCTATGAAACTTTCTTTCTGGGCATCATATATGATAACGCATTATCATATATGATAATGTAGTATCATATATGACATAATTCAAGTGTTACATGCATGATCATATATAATGATATATTATCATATATGATACTGGAAAAAGGTAAAAAAAGGTATACTTCTGAAATATGAACAACATTAACAAAATAGTCATCATCCATAAGTTATATCCGCAGATGTATCGCCATTTTCATATTCAACCAAAATCATAATGATTGTGTAGAATTACAAAGTTAAATCGTTACATCACCATAAGGAAATTACTAAAAGATAAACGAGTCAAATTCCTAAAGTTATGGATGTTGATCTCATGCATCAACATTTTTGTTACAAACTTGGCACTTAATAAGTGTGAAAACACTTATCCTTTTGCCACTAAAATCAAAGAAAAACAAGACCTAATCATGTGTTTAATGTCTTAAAAGTCGGAATTACGCGTGGTATTGTATTTTTGTGTTTAAATAGGTACAAAAGATCAAAAGGAAAGAAAACACGAGATTTCACGGTCAAATGTTGAAGAAAGTCCAAAAAGAGACGAAGACAAAGTCAAAAGACCAAAAGGTGCCAAGTTCACGAAAACCGATGAAACCGACATGAATTTAAAGAAAAAGATTGACGAATCCGAAATCGAGCTCGATATTATCGGATTTAAAGTTTTTGACGGATTTTTGTCAAGTGAGTCCTACAATTGCTATTTGGGCCTAAAAGCCCAATTGTGGATGAAATGTATCCACCTTTCTTTACTAAGGCCCAAACAAAAGCCCAAGTCAAATTAAGAATTGGGCCAAGCTCAAAACCACAAGCCCAATTTACTTAAAGAATGGGACGGTGAATACAAATGGGCCAAAAGCCCATTTTGATTGATAAGTATGGTACGGTTAAAAAAACTTGATAAACTTTGGCTAAAATTAAACTTCCCCCACACGTGTCAAAAACAAACCGATTCTCCACAATTAATAAAATCGTTTTTTTATATACCTCCCCAACACATTTCGATAGAAACAAGGCTTGGTCAAATGACCAGTTAAAAACAAAACAAAATCACCCCCACATGGTCAACATTTATCCCATCACTTTCCCCACAATTTGAACGGTTTACCATACCCTCCCACGTGTCCCTCACCCAAAATAAACAAAACGTTTTTTTTAACTCCCACTTTCACATTTCGTTTATACCAATATTTTTCACCCACTTTCATCCCTTCTCTCTAATTATTTTTTTTACACAAGCAGATCTTACAAACCCTAATAAAAAATTACCTACCAAAAAAATTGGGTCTTTTGTTAATTTCTATTAATTCACATCAAAAGAAATTAAACCCCCCAAGAATCGGAAGAGAACACTCAAAGTGGTCCTCTCTCTTGATCCTACGTGGCTAAATCTCCCATTTTGATTGGTTAAACCACCTCAGCATCTCCAAATCATCCAATCACAATAAAACAAGTTGGCAATCCGTGGCAAGGATAAATTTCTACCGCAAGATCATGAAAGAGAAGAATAAGTGTTGGATTATGCGGCAGGGATTTATTGCTTAAAGATGAAGCTAAGGAGAAGGGTTTCCAGGGTTTGCCTATAAAAACCCCTCTTATCATGTAATTTAGGGCAGCTTTTCTTTAATTTTTTATTTTTTCAGTAAATTAGATTAGGGTTTTAATTTAATTCTTGTATTTTAAATTCCAGTCGATTGTAATTTTTATTTTATTAATGAAAAGTTGATTTCTGTTTATCTTCGTCTCAATTTAATTTTTCTGTCAGTTTAATTTTAATATTTAAATCTGCTTCTCTTTTATATAACTGTGGAATTTTATTCGGTTTAATATAAAAAAAAAGAAAAAAAAAGAAGGAAAGTAATAAATCTCCCTACTGGAGATTTATAAAAGTTTACTGTTTGAAGTGGATCATTGTTTGGTTCGAGGCGTTGTACTGTTCGAGTATAATTATTTTTGGTTCGAGAAGTTGTTGATGGTTCGGTTAGTGATTCGAAGGTGGTGTTTGTTGTGCTTCGATTAACAAGTTGGCACAGCGCCATACTTCTTCTCAACGGAAATCATCGAAAAGGTTTTTCCTCTTTTTATTATTTTTATTAATCTGCTTGTTTTAGTTTATAAATATTATTTGCTTATTTGTTTTAAATTTGCTCTCGTTTGGATGACTTTTATTATCTTTGGTTAAATCTGCTCATGTTATTGCGTTTAGATATAGATTAGTTTTTATCTGCTTTTGATTTGGTTCATTTTATTCACATATCTTTTAAGTTGCTGATTAAGTTTCTGTTGCTATATGCTTTTGATTATGTTAGGAATCTGCTTAGGTTCCTGATTAAGTGTTTACTTTTGGAATTATTTCGTTGTTTTTATTCGAGTAGTACTAGGATTTATAGCTTATTTCTGTCTGCTTATTCGTTTTGTTAAGTTTTAGCTTATTTGCATAATCTTATGTTATATCTGCTTATTTAGTTTGGGGTTTCTCGTTGAATTGTTTGTTCAGTTTCCTGTTTATTTGCCTTTTAATGTTGCTGATATTACTGCTTTCAATAGATCCCCTTGGTCTATTGGATTAAAATTCCAACAAGTTCAAAAAAAAAATCAAAAATATTAGCAAAATATTGTCCTGGTGGGAATCGAACCCAGGACCTCTAGTCTAACTGTCAAACGCCACTACCATTACGCTATAACTCTTTCTTGTGTTCATTTACTCCTTAGTTCATTAATATAGTGTTTTTTTTAGCTGCAGTTTATTTTAACTAAGTTTAATTCAAAGTTTTATTAGTTTTAAATTTTATTTAAAAAGTTTTATTTAAATTCAGTTTTTTTTATAAAATATAAAAAGGATAAAAAAAATATTTTAATTTTCTTACTTTTATAAATTTACATTAGTTTTATATTTCTTTTATAATTTAAATAGTTTTTTAATATAAAATTAAAAGTAGTTTTCAGTTATTATTTAAATTTTAGATTTAAAATAACTTTTCAATTTATTAAGTTTTGTTTAAAAATAGATTTTCATTAAAATTTTTTAGGTTTTATTAATTAGTTAAAGTTTATTTTCAAATTAATAGTTTAAATAGTTAATTTAAGTAGTTTTCATTTAATTAAATAGAATTAAGTTAGTTTTAAAATACCCAAAAAATAGATTTTACCAAAAACAAGTTAAGTTGAAACGTTAAACCGGAAATCAAATTCGAGTCGAATCGAGGAAAAACGAACATTAATTGCATTAAAAAGGACTTAAAAATCCTAGTTTCAAATGGCGCCGCTGCCGCTTCGCTCGTACGATTGACGATTTTTCGTGAAGACGTTTGGATTTTGGGATCCGTTCTCTTTGAACGTTACGTTTCTTGCAACAAAAAAAATCAAAAATACAAAAAAATCAAAAACTTAAAACTAAAAAAAAAAAATTAAAAAAATCACAAAAGCAATTTCTTTCCTAAGAATTGCACCAAAAAATAAATTAAAAAAAATCCAAAAGTAATACTTTTTCCTAAAAGTATTACACCAAAAATATTACGTATTAGTGTTAATTTTCTTAGTTCGATTTCTTTCGATTTTTCTTGTGAATATATATTTTTCTAAAAAATACAAAAAGATTTTTCTTTTACTATAATATATTACGTAGCACAATAATTTACCTACTTTTCAAATAAGCCTTAGTTGGGATTTCATCACCTAACTATTGTAGTCGAATCCTAAACGAAATAAAAAGGCAAAATAGATCAATACTAGTAAGACGTTTGAACTCGATTTATACAAACTATAAGGTGGGTATAAGGCGACGTGCTATAAAAGGCCGTCTAAGGAAAAAGGTTTTTAAGTGCTTTGTGCCACCTCGTTTCCCCGCTTGCTTGTGCGTATATTGAGAGGGACGACTCAATTAGTATTAAGTATATATTTTTGTAGCTTTTTACTATTGCTCCACGAGAGGGAAAATCCTTTTCCTCTCAAAGTCTACCGAGGTCACCTACCTCATTCTAAGGTTTTAATTGTATGCGCACTCGCGCGCGTACATACATACCGAGTGGTGTACCAAATACTTCTAATTCTTCCAAAAAGAAGAAGAAGAAAAACAAAAAGACCGTCATTCAAGCCGATCCCGAGAATCGAGCTTTCGACATAACGATGGCAACGGATAATCGACCAATGATTGAGATTCTTCAATCTCACGTTGAAGGAAACGATGACGCGATTGTGGTGCCGACCATTGGAGCTAATCATTTTGAACTTAAACCGGATTTTATTCGAATGGTTTCCGCTACACCATTTTTAGGTCGTACTAATGATGACCCACACGCTCATATCAAACGATTCATCCAATTAGCAAATACCGTCAAATACAATGGGGTGCCACAAGAGGCCGTTCGCCTACAACTCTTTCCTTTTTCCCTCGAGGGACAAGCCCGGATTTGGCTTGATAAGGAACCACCCCAAAGTATTACCACATGGATCGACTTAGAGACCAAGTTCATTAACTACTTTTTCCCACCATCACGGACCACTTCTTTAAGAAATGAAATAATCACTTTTGAGCAAAAATATGGGGAAACGTTTAGTGAGTCTTGGGATCGATTTAAAGAGCTTTTGAGAAAATGTCCACAACACGGTTTCACTAAAGTGCATCAAATAAATACGTTTTACAATGTTTAACTCTAAATGACCAAGACTCACTTAATAGTGCCGCGGGGGGCAATATTCTTGTGAAAACCATGAACGAGGCTTGGGCCATTATTGAGAACAAGGCAAAAGTGCAAACCAAGAGTGTTAGGGCCACTATGGCAAGTGCTAGTTCTAGTGAGAGTGACAAGAGAATCGATAAACTTACTTCGCTTGTTGAAACACTCGCTCTAAAAACCGACGCCCTCACCACTCATGTGCATGCCGTGAAAGATAATAGTGAAACGTGTGAGACATGTGGTGGACCACATTCATATTTCAATTGTGACAAGGTTTACAATAATCAACAACAACAAGTTTGTGCTTTTAATGCTAATGAGAGGGTTCAATTTAAACCTAATGTTGATGTTAACCATTTGTCTTACAAGAATACTAATTATTTGGCTCCCCCGGGTTTTGTAGCACCACAAAGACCACCCCCACCCGCCCAAAATACCCAATACCAAAATAGGAACCAAGGTCCTCAAATGGGTAATTTTCAAGGGAATGCAAATCAAGGGAATTTTAATGGTCAAAATCAAGATTTTCAAAATAACCAAGGTTTTTATAATAACAACGGTTTTCAATCTCAATTTCAAAATCAAGGTTTTCCTAATCAAGGGTTTAATCAAATGAACATGCAAAATCCTCAAATGGACTTGGTTCTACAAAAATTGACCGAACATGAGAAAATCATGCAAGCTATGCAAGCATCTACTAGACAAATGCAAGAGTCCAACGATAAGAGATTTTTGACTATGTTGCAAACCCTTAGACCCCAAGGTGCCTTACCATCCAATACCGAGATTAACCCTCGTGCTAATGTGAGTGCTATCAATACTCGAAGTGGAGCCAATTTAGTGGGACCTTCCATCTCTTCGCCCATAAAGGAGAGACAAGGCCCGGAGGTCATAATGAGTAGTCCTATTCCCCCTCCGGTGATTCCCCCACTACCACTCCTAGTTCTAGTCCTCCATTGCCGAAAGAGCCTATTCCTACGGTTGTTCAAGAAGTGAGTCCTTCTCCTTCTCAACCTAAGCCTAATATTCCTTATCCATCTAGGTTAGGCAAGACTAAAGTGCTCACCAAAGATGACATTCATGTCTCTAATTTTTTGAAAATGATTTCCAATGTGAATGTTAACGTAAGCCTTATTGAAGCACTTGCTCAAATGCCAAAATTTGTGAAAATATTTAAAGATTTGCTTAATAAGAAGGAAAAAATGGTTGAGCTCGTTAACACCCGTTTAAATGAGAATTGTTCCGCGGTTCTTCTCAAAGAGCTTCCCGAAAAGCTAGGAGATCCCGGACGATTCGTGTTACCTTGCTCGTTTCCTCAAATCGATGATTGTATGGCTTTAGCGGATCTCGGCGCTAGCATCAATCTTATGCCACTTTCGGTTTGGAAACAATTGTCATTACCCGACCTTGTACTGACTCGTATGACTTTAGAGTTAGCTAATCGAACTCTCGCATACCCCGTTGGTATTGCCGAAGATGTTTTTGTTCGAGTTGGTACATTTACTTTTCCCGTGGACTTTGTCGTCGTCGACTATGAGATGGATCCTCGTATTCCGTTAATACTTGGTAGACCATTCTTAAGGTCCGGAAGAGCCTTAGTTGATGTAGCCGAATGGGAGTTAATTCTTAGGGTTCGGGATGAACAACAAGTTTCTAAAATGGGAAAAATCACAACAAAATCAAATGCAAAAGAATCGGTTAATATGATTGATGTTCTTAATTTTAATGAAGAGATTTTTATTAATCCTTTTGGAATTCAAAAGTCTACTAAAAATGATTTTGTGATAAACTCATCCCTTCCCTTAGAGCCTCAAATTTTTGAAACTCCTATTTATGACACCGATAGTGATGACACTTCTTCAAGTGATCACACTATCTTCGGCTTAGACGACTCGACTTTTGACCCACCCATTTTGACCCACCCATTTATGATCAACCAATCTTTGATACCTATGATGATGACACTTCTTTAAGTGATCTCATCAACTTTGATGACCCACCCCATAATCTTAATGCACTTCATATCCCTATGAGTGATTCGTCCATGGAGACTCCTTTTGACTTCTATACTCCAATTTTAGAAGTCATGACTATTGAGGAGGATCCTCCACTCTTAGAGATCTTACCTACTTTAGAGGTTATTCCATTTGAGGAGGATTTAGATATCTTTCTAAATACCTATTTTCCTCATGAGGAAGAGTTTTCCTATGACTCCGACGATACTTATGTTTTCACATCAAGTTTGGAAGAGGATGACTTTCCCACTATGGATTTTGATGATATTTTGAGCTTAAATGTCGACACCTCTTGCTATTTTCCCATTAAGGAACCGGTGTTTGATCCGGGAATAGAGACTTTTGTGCTTTCATTGACATACCACCTTACCTTTCCTAGTAAGAGACTTTTGCCTAAGGATACCCCACTTTTCTATGACTTGCGTACCACCTCGGGGTTTATTTCCTTTTGTGATGGAAATTATATGTTTGACCCGGGTGGATTTTCATGGGGTATGCCTTGTATGGTTTTGTTTCACCTTTATCATGGAGAGATTTTCCTCCTTTGGAAATCTCGGTTTTCCATGATTTTCCCATTTGAATGATGACATTCGGGAATTCGAGTCGAGCTAGAGACTCGTGTTAAAAATCAAGCATCGTTTAACTAGGTTAGATTTTTTTTTTTACCATTTTCCACCCTTTTTACCCTTCACCCATTTTCACCAATAAGTGTAGGGGGGGAGCCAAGTAGGTTGTTTGTGTTGTGATGTTGTGTGCAGGGACATGTGCTTAATGATCCACTTTTGGTACTTTTGACGAGACCCGTGTTCCCGTATTTCCCGTGTACCCGTTTCCTTCGATAAGTTTTTGCTATTGTGATTCAATCTTGTATAAAAATAAAACGAATAAATGTAATCACTTTAGTTTTCCTTTCCTTAGTTTTAAACAACGTACTCAATGTCCTAAGTGTAGGGGAGTTTATTCTCCCACATGCTTAAACATTGAGGACAATGTTTATATTAAGTGTAGGGGGGATTTCTATCGAATTTTTAGTGGCCTTTTCCATGAATTTGACCCCTTTTTAACCGGAAAATTTAAATTGTTCAACGTTTTTCAAATTTTTGATCTATTTTGGCCTAGTAGTATTTTTATTTATTTTCTTTCCTTTTATCATTGCATCGCATTTTATATTTTCCATTTCAAGAATAAAGTCAAAAATAATTAAATAAATAAAATGGTTTTAACAAGTTTAGATGTCTTTGATATATTAGGCACGTCGTGAATATTTTGACTCAACCCGAGTTTACTTATCCAAGTTTACTCTAGCTAGTATCCTTAACCATATGGACCTTAATTGGTTTATTAGGCTAAGCATCCACGAGTCTCATTCCTTAAGATTTTAAATTGTGGAGAACGAGAGATGATAGAGTTAATTATAAGTTTGGTATTCTTTCATTAACTTATGTGAGTTAGTTATGAACTTTTTCTCCCATCACTTGTTAATAAATATATTTGCAATAAATAAGGTTGTACGATTTGAAAAGTTACTTAGCTTCTAGCACAAGATCGTTTAAAAGTTGCTCGGTATTAATTAGAGTTCATAGCCAAGGCATAACTTATTGAAGCGGGACGCGAAGATTGGCTTATCCAAAAAGGCCCTAGCAAGGCATGAGGATACCCGAGTCCAAAAAGGCCCTAACAAGGCATGAGGATTCACTTTTTTTGCTAAAGATCCTAAGAAGATGTGAAGATCATTAATCCAAATCAATATGAAGGATCAAGACACACGACGAGAAGCAATTACTCCCCTAAAGATCATGGAGAAGTCTATCCAAAAAGACCCTAACAAGGTATGAGGATAAATAGATCCAAGTCCGAAAAGGAGGCGGATCGTTGTATATCAAAATCTTAAATAAAGAAGAGGATAAATGAAGAAGTCGTGGTCAACATTTGAAGCATCTTTCACTCCTTATGAAGATGTATACCAAAATGAAGAGAAGACCATAATTTCAAGATCGTCTCTCAAGATTTGAAGTTTGAAGTACAAGTCAAATATCGGTCCGAGAAAGGTCTCAAATCGTGAAACGAGTTATGCCAAGATATGAACTTTTTGAGGTTTCGAGAAGCAGTTTTAAAAGATTTTGTCCTTTAGCTAACTATTGATTAAATCGTCCTACTTTATTTTCGGCCTTAATAAATTATCGAAATAAGTCAAAAATGCATCCTCGTGATCATTCAAGACAAAAATAAAATACAAGAGATACACCGTAGGAATAAGGGGGTCTAAGTGATTAACTAAACCACATGAGTAAGTGTTAGTTGTGCTAACTTGTAATAACAATGATCTCGTTTTTAAGCTTGGTATGGGGAACGTGAAACTTGAGGGTGATTAATATTCATGACACCAAAGCCCTAATTCAAGTCTTAGATTTCTTTACAAGTTTCTTCTATAATTTCCAAGTTAATAAATTGCTAAAACTTTTGTCTCCTTTTAAGTTCTTATCTTATTATTGTATTAGTAGTAGTAATAATAATAAAGGCCGAGATGGATTGATCATGAGAAAATGTAACTTATGCCTTAAAATAATGCATTGCATGGGGTCATTGCAATGGTCAAGTGTAGGGGATTTAATAAGTGTGAAAACACTTATCCTTTTGCCACTAAAATCAAGGAAAAACAAGACCTAATCATGTGTTTAATGTCTTAAAAGTCGGAATTACGCGTGGTATTGTGTTTTTGTGTTTAAATAGGTACAAAAGATCAAAAGGAAAGAAAACACGGGATTTCACGGTCAAATGTTGAAGAAAGTCCAAAAAGAGACGAAGACAAAGTCAAAAGACCAAAAGGTGCCAAGTTCACGAAAACCGATGAAACCGACACGAATTTAAAGAAAAAGATTGACGAAGCCGAAATCGAGCTCGATATTATCGGATTTAAAGTTTTTGACGGATTTTTGTCAAGTGGGTCCTACAATTGCTATTTGGGCCTAAAAGCCCAATTGTAGATGAAATGTATCCACCTTTCTTTACTAAGGCCCAAACAAAAGCCCAAGTCAAATTAAGAATTGGGCCAAGCTCAAAACCACAAGCCCAATTTACTTAAAGAATGGGACGGTGAATACAAATGGGCCAAAAGCCCATTTTGATTGATAAGTATGGTACGGTTAAAAAAATTTGATAAACTTTGGCTAAAATTAAACTTCCCCCACACGTGTCAAAAACAAACCGATTCTCCACAATTAATAAAATCGTTTTTTTTATATACCTCCCCAACACATTTCGATAGAAACAAGGCTTGGTCAAATGACCAGTTAAAAACAAAACAAAATCACCCCCACATGGTCAACATTTATCCCATCACTTTCCCCACAATTTGAACGGTTTACCATACCCTCCCACGTGTCCCTCACCCAAAATAAACAAAACGTTTTTTTTAACTCCCACTTTCACATTTCGTTTATACCAATATTTTCACCCACTTTCATCCCTTCTCTCCCATTATTTTTTTACACAAGCAGATCTTACAAACCCTAATAAAAAATTACCTACCAAAAAAATTGGGGCTTTTGTTAATTTCTATTAATTCACATCAAAAGAAATTAAACCCCCCAAGAATCGGAAGAGAACACTCAAAGTGGTCCTCTCTCTTGATCCTACGTGGCTAAATCTCCCATTTTGATTGGTTAAACCACCTCAGCATCTCCAAATCATCCAATCACAATAAAACAAGTTGGCAATCCGTGGCAAGGATAAATTTCTACCGCAAGATCATGAAAGAGAAGAATAAGTGTTGGATTATGCGGCTAGGATTTATTGCTTAAAGATGAAGCTAAGTAGAAGGGTTTCCAGGGTTTGCCTATAAAAACCCCTCTTATCATGTAATTTAGGGCAACTTTTCTTTAATTTTTTATTTTTTCAGTAAATTAGATTAGGGTTTTAATTTAATTCTTGTATTTTAAATTCCAGTCGATTGTAATTTTTATTTTATTAATGAAAAGTTGATTTCGCTTTATCTTCGTCTCAATTTAATTTTTCTGTCAGTTTAATTTTAATATTTAAATCTGCTTCTCTTTTATATAATTATGGAATTTTATTCGGTTTAATATACAAAAAAAAAGAAGGAAAGTAATAAATCTCCCTACTGGAGATTTATAAAAGTTTACTGTTTGAAGTGGATCATTGTTTGGTTCGAGGCGTTGTACTGTTCGAGTATAATTATTTTTGGTTCGAGAAGTTGTTGATGGTTCGGTTAGTGATTCGAAGGTGGTGTTTGTTGTGCTTCGATTAACAAGTTGGCACATCGCCATACTTCTTCTCAACGGAAATCATCGAAAAGGTTTTTCCTCTTTTTATTATTTTTATTAATCTGCTTGTTTTTGTTTATAAATATTATTTGCTTATTTGTTTTAAATTTGCTCTCGTTTGGATGACTTTTATTACCTTTGGTTAAATCTGCTCATGTTATTGCGTTTAGATATAGATTAGTTTTTATCTGCTTTTGATTTGGTTCATTTTATTCACATATCTTTTAAGTTGCTGATTAAGTTTCTGTTGCTATATGCTTTTGATTTTGTTAGGAATCTGCTTAGGTTGCTGATTAAGTGTTTACTTTTGGAATTATTTCGTTGTTTTTATTCGAGTAGTACTAGGATTTATAGCTTA
The DNA here is from genome assembly GCA_025667525.1 of Glebionis coronaria. Classification (NCBI taxonomy): domain Eukaryota; kingdom Viridiplantae; phylum Streptophyta; class Magnoliopsida; order Asterales; family Asteraceae; genus Glebionis; species Glebionis coronaria. The sequence continues at coordinate 573,297,353 of CM046876.1, forward strand.
TTTCTGTCTGCTTATTCGTTTTGTTAAGTTTTAGCTTATTTGCATAATCTTATGTTATATCTGCTTATTTAGTTTGGGGTTTCTCGTTGACTTGTTTGTTCAGTTTCGTGTGTATTTGCCTTTTAATGTTGTTGATATTACTGCTTTCAATAGATCCCCTTGGTCTATTGGATTAAAATTCCAACAAGTTCAAAAAAAATCAAAAATATTATCAAAATATTGTCCTGGTGGGAATCGAACCCAGGACCTCTAGTCTAACTGTCAAACGCCACTACCATTACGCTATAACTCTTTCTTGTGTTCATTTACTCCTTAGTTCATTAATATAGTGTTTTTTTAGCTGCAGTTTATTTTAACTAAGTTTAATTCAAAGTTTTATTAGTTTTAAATTTTATTTAAAAAGTTTTATTTAAATTCAGTTTTTTTTATAAAATATAAAAAGGATAAAAAAAATATTTTAATTTTATTACTTTTATAAATTTACATTAGTTTTATATTTCTTTTATAATTTAAATAGTTTTTTTAATATAAAATTAAAAGTAGTTTTCAATTATTATTTAAATTTTAGATTTAAAATAAGTTTTCAATTTATTAAGTTTTGTTTAAAAATAGATTTTCATTAAAAGTTTTTAGGTTTTATTAATTAGTTAAAGTTTATTTTCAAATTAATAGTTTAAATAATTAATTTAAGTAGTTTTCATTTAATTAAATAGAATTAAGTTAGTTTTAAAATACCCCAAAAATAGATTTTACCAAAAACAAGTTAAGTTGAAACGTTAAACCGGAAATCAAATTCGAGTCGAATCGAGGAAAAACGAACATTAATTGCATTAAAAAGGACTTAAAAATCCTAGTTTCAGCACTCGTCTTCATGCACTTGATCTTTCCATTTCAGTCGGTAATCCGATGTTCCACTTCTTGTCATTGTTTTTTTATAGCTCACTTTGACCTCATGACTCTTTCTCTTTATTTTCACTTGTTTGACCTTGAGATGATTGAGTTCTTCAATATTCTTTGAAAACAACTTTCTGTACACAAATAAAAAGACTTGGTCTTTGTTTCAAACAATCATATATGATTTATTATAGAAGTTGAATCTCAAGAAAATTATCATATATGATAACATAGACACAACTAGCTTTTAAAACTCATCAGGAGATCACAGACTTGCTTGTATTTTATTTTTTAAGCTTATTAACATATTATCATATATGATACCTGCATATATCATATATGATATATTTTAACATATATGATGTATTGAGGTATCATATTTGATACATCTGTGCAATACATCAAGAGATCACAGAGTTGCTTGTATTTTGTTTTCAAACACATTATCATATTATCATATTATCATATATGATACCTTCATATATCATATATGATACCTTCATATATCATATATGACATATTTTATCATATATGATTTATTGAGGTATCATATTTGATACATCTGTTCATACATCAGGTGATCACAGAGTTTCTTGTATTTTGTTTTCAAGCATATTATTATGTTATCATATATGATTATATGATATATTTTATCAGAGTAGCGTTAATGTGAAGACCGGTCTTAAAATAAAAACAGTGAGAACCAACGTGAACCATTAGATCAATCATCTTAAATGAGATTTAATGTTAATTAACTAATTAATTGATAATGGTATTTTTGTAATAAAGTCTTAACATTAGTGGTAAGATGAAAAAATAAAAGGTTGATTTGGCCATTGTATAATTTTGCAACGTTTGAAAGTAACCGAATTTCATTAATTGACTTTTGAACATGACTTTTATTTTTTAATTTTTGATGCCATAATAAATGCTAACAATTTTTTATATACCAATTGTTTTGCAGCTTTAGGGACTAGTGTCATCGTTCTTTTTCTTGCACATTAATAAGCATACTATATTTTTTTTGACACAGATTTAGTATATATTGGATAGATGACATACTCTAGTGTCAAATTTATCGAAACATATAATGACACGCAAATATAGTTACTAGTTTGTATTTACATATTTTGAATGATTAAACATGTAGTGATTGATTAAACATTTTAGCTACATATTAAGTCTATTTTTTTACTTTTCACGGCGTTTTATTTTTTATCAATTTCATTAAAAGATCACGTGTCGCAAAAATATGTGTAAAAAAACTTATTATGTCACTAAAAATATATAAAAATTAAGTGTGTCAAAAGACTAAATGTGTCATTAATATTTGTGTGCCACTACAAATATATCACAAAAATTAAATATTAATGTGTCACCATATATATGTCAAGAAAAAATAACGACTTTTGACATACTCTAGTGTCAAATTTATTGATACATATAATGACACGCAAATATAGTTACTAGTTTTTATTTACATATTTTGCACGATTAAACATGTAGTGATTGATTAAACATTTTAGCGACACATTAAGTCCATTTTTTTACTTTTCAATGCGTTTCATTTTTTTATCAAAAAATTTATTAAAAGATTACGTGTCGCAAAACTATATGTCAAAAAACTTATTATGTCATTAAAAATGTATAAAATTATATGTGTCAAAAGACTAAATGTGTCACTAAAAATGTATCATTAATATTTGTGTGACACTACAAATATATCACAAAAATTAAATATTAATGTGTCACTATATATATGTCAAGAAAAAATAACATGTACGTAGTATATTATAAAACTAGTGTATCATGATACATCGTTGCAAACACCATTCAAAGGCACTAATTAATATAGTAACGCGACATCGATCTAAAAACTGACCTTACTTTTCAGCGAATGTTGAATGTCTAATATAACTAATACAAGAAGTAAGAAGTAGTATTACATGACGATACATTATAATATAAGGCATGCAAAACATAAAAGCTTTCAAGTCCGCGAATGTTATCATAAAATAGATAATGATACATGATCATATAATGATACAACCACGAATGATATTTTACAAAATACACAACCAAGTCATGTATCCTAATAATACATAGTCAACTAAAAAACAAAAAAAAATACACGAACAACCTAAAGACTCCAAGTGATACGTATCTAAAAAATATGTACCAACTAAAAAAATAGTTAAAAAAGACTTAAGTGATACGTATCCGTGAAAATATTATACCAACTAAAACACATTAGTGATACGTATCCGTAAAAACATACAACCAATAAAAAATACATGCATGAAAAAATCAACCAACTAAAAAACCAAAAATGATATGCATAGAAAAACTACACGATCAATAAAAAATCAAGCAATACTTATTCAAAAAATTACGCAACAAAATTGAAAACACTCGAGTAACATATATCCCAAACTTGCTAAAAAAAGATATGTATCCAAATAATATGACCAGTTTCTTCATGCCATATTTTAATCGAACCATATAAATCCAATAGTAAGAATACAAAGAACTGAAATATTAGACTGACACAAAGTTGTAAATCCTTATTAAAATGAACTAACACAACCTGTAATCAAATATATAAAGACACTCAAATGTGCTTCATAAATGAACGAAATGCGTTTTTTTAGGATGAGACATTTTGATGGGTTGGTATAAATATGATGATATGGAAAATTACACAAATGCCCATATAATTTAGTTTAAGTTTAGATTTTAATTTTTGTTGTTCTTTAATGCTTATTGCCACTTGTCAAATATTGGTTGGTTCTTATTGTTTTTATGTTAAAATTGGTTCTCACATGAACATAAATCTATTTTATCATATATGATGTATTAAGGTATTATATTTGATACATCTGTTCAAAATAGCCAACAGTTTCATTACAACTCTCCTAATAAGCTTGTTCACATACCACATCTTATGCTTATCATACAACTTCAACAAACTCAATTTACAAGCTTATTCATATAACTATATTCTAATATTCATACAATTCTTCTAATAAGCTTATTCACATTAAGATTAATTATAACACATCAAATAAGCTTAATTATAACACATCAAATAAACTAGCACATCCATAATCATATCAAAATAAGCTAAAAATAAATAATTCATAAGCTAAAAAAAGCTATCATCTTATTCACATCAAATCTAAACTAGTGTACAAAATCATGTCGAATAAGCTTAAAATATAAGCTTATTTACATCAAATAAGCTAAAGAAAATATATAGATGTTGATGATATTACCTAATTTTAATGAATTGTATGATTCAATTACGAAAGAGATGATGATATACTAGATGAGGATGGATCAATTCGTGATTTAGATAAGGGATTTGATCAAGTATGTGTGTTGCATGTGTGTTTTAGAGAGAAGAAAAAAAATACAAAGGATAGATCTAATCTAAATGTGAGAGGCGGTGTTAGGTGGGAGGGGTGAAATTACCAAAATACCCTTCCACTTTTTTAATTAATAGAAATAGGGATTAATCTCAGCCCTTGATTTATATTAAATAGAAGCCGAGGATTGGTACTCTTGTATCTAAAGGATACAAGGTATCCAATATAACCCTTCTCATATAATTAATATATTTTTATATTGATTATTTGTTAAACCATAAAACTAATATATGAAAGTCGGTAAAAGGAAACAAAGGGGAACACACTTTGGGCTTATAGTTGGTGGAAGCCCACCTCCTTAAGGAGGTGGAATTAATACCTTAAATAGTTAAGGTATGTGGCTATATAAGGAGCTCATTGTTCATAAGTTATATCCCTAAATCTTTCCTCCCCCTCTTTCTTTAGTTGATCGACCGAACACCCCAATTAGGGTTTCGGTTCGTTCGAGTGGTTCGACCAAGAAGAAAGAAACAATGGTTTCTTTTGTTGATTGATTCAAGTGATTTGGTTTATTGGTGGTTTAACACAAACGTACTAGCATACTTATTGGTTGTATAAACGTATTGTGTGTATATACCTAGAGAGATCATTGTTTGATCTTTATTGGGTTTTCGGTTATTTGATGGTTCAGTAAAGTTGAATTAATCCATTGCTAAAAGGTACGCTTTTCTTTATCGTTTATGTTAATTACTTGTCTATACACGATCTTTATATTCTGATGCGTACTCGTGATTATTAATGTGTTAATATGGTTAAGGGTTTTATAAATTCCAACAGTGGCATCACGGGCCGTTCGTATAGCTTTTAATTACATTAAAAACGAAAGATCTTAAATTGTGTAAACTTAATATGATGTTGTATAATTATTTTATTTGATGAATAGATTTACATTGACACTAATTAGGATTAAGAAGATTAATTAGACAAATCCTAAGTTGTATGCAATTTATATTGATAAATATGTTGTTAATTGTTAATTAGTCGTTATTTATCACATTATTAATTGTTAATATGATAGATCCATGGGAATCATGCAAGTTTATCATGGATCATGTGTTCTTGATATTGGATATATAGAAGTTAATTAATCGTTAATAGTTTATACATGCTTAATTGATGGTTTATGATGAATCTTGGCATAATTATCGTGTGATTTTTAAAAAAGTATGTTTGACACCCGCCACTAAAAAATTCATAATATATTTATATGTTGTCGAAAAAATTTGAAATTTTTGTGTGAGGTTCATGACTCAAAGGTCTACAACTTTGTAGTTTTGAGCTAAGGCTGGGGAAGACCCGAGCTATACTCTGGCTTGACTAGAAGTCAACTTAGTTTGTTAGACAACTTTAGGTGCTATGTGGTGTATACTTAAATTTGAATTACGCAATTGATTGTTCGATGCATGTGGCTCACTTCCATTATAAGAAGTGAAATTCTTATTCATGTAGATGCATTTATTTAATTTAATTGACTTGGGTTCGTCATCAATTGGTATGCATGTTGTATGTGATTAATTGTTAATTGGATATATGTTTTAGATTAATGTTTATTTGTTTTGCTTTTGATTATAATTGTATGGATCATGTTTAAAGCAAAGAGTTTTTCGAAAATAAACCGGACTAAAACTATATGAAATTTGATTTATTATAAGCTTATTCTTGCACGGTCATATGTGGCAACAAATGAGTCGCCCTTACATGGTTTTAAATCTAACTCACGCCGTGACTAGCCAGAATCATGTTTATAATGTGTTTTCTATTTTAAAAATGTAAAATTTTATTAATGACGTAATTTGCAAAAGTACTATCTAGTTGCAAGGATAAGGTTGGAGGAGACTCATCAAGACTTTGGTCTTGTAGATACCATTACCCTATAATGCCGGACTACTTGTACTTTCCTTACCTTGCATTCTATTTAGGAAGTCGCGAATGGTCTAGGGTTTGAATGATTTTAATCATTCTTTAATCTTTTCTCGTGATAAAATTAAACCTTTTTAAATGGAAAACATGTTGAATCGTCATTTTTTATGATATCACTATTTATACTATTGATTTGTGATTTAAGTAAGTGATGTGTATAGTTAACGAAATTGAGTAAATTTTTATTAAATTTTCATGATACAAATATGTTGCATGTATCTTTGTACATGTTTTGAAATTGTCAAAATTATACCCTTTAAAATAAGTTATTTGCCATCCAACTCGTAAAAACACTTGCACTTACTCTTTCATCATACGTGAGACTGTGGTGATTTTTCAACCCAAGGTGATATAACGCACTTAATTGTGAGACGTTGGTGCTATATAATCACAGTTTTTGATTGGACGACTTAAGCAAGTTAAGATAGGTGAGACCTTAACTCGTGGCAAGTGATGGGATAAATATGCTCACTTTTTTCACTTTTGAATTGTCACAAGTGATGTACATAAACTAGAGTCCCATAACTAATAGAAGTTGTATTGGATGCAATCATTGAACATCAATTACCCCTTGAATACCATCATCACTAGTAGATCAACTGAGGCGGTGGTGGATTCTAGATTTTAGAAAATTAATTGTTTATTTATTAACATGGGTATTTAATTTTTTACAAAGACAATATTATCGAAAATACTAAAATTGAATTTTATGATTCTTTTTAAAAGTATTATTGCAGCAAAGTTCCATAAACTTATGTTGTTCAACAAACAAAGTCTCATTTTCTTGTAAGAAAAAAAAACATACACCTATCCTTTTTCTGTGCAAGGAAAAGTTTAATAAGTGCGATTGGATTATTATAACTATCAATCTTTAATCAAACTTAAAACGTTTAAGAAGATTTGCAAAACTTATTGTTTAAAGTAGATATCATTACTCTTATTTTAGTTTTTGAAAATCTTTCAAACTAATAAGTCTCTTAGCAATCTTTAGGCAAGCTATGCTTCTTTTGTTCTTTACATATCGATACCCTTAAGGCTGTAATCGTTAAGAACAAAACAAGTGTTTTGTTTGCTTATTGTGATTATAATAACTAGCTTTATTCATCCTAGTTATTATGTTTTAACCCAATGTAGGTGTTATATACCCTTATTGAATGGTAGGCCTAATATAGAGGAAATTGCATGCCAATTTTCAATTTAATGAAAGCTTGATGGATAGTTCCTCATCTACATTGTAGAATTTCATACACTCTCTATAAAACATTAGTCATTGTTACTTATGGGCATTAAAAGTGAGTAGGAAAGTAAATATATATCGCTATTAAGTAACATTTACAATGTTATCAAATCTAGTGGAAGCATTGCGTTTTACCACTGAACATACATTATTGTAATGTTGTCTAATTTAGTGGGAGCTACAAGCTTGTTTACCTTGGTAGTAATCCATATTATTTTTAGTTTGACTTGAAATAATAATTTACTTTCAGAATACGAAGAACCATAGTTTTAAGGATAAATGCATCTTATTTTATACGATAATCACTTTTGAAGTATTTTCCATATAATAATTATGCTTGATTCCTTATAAATATATATGGTTGACATTCTACTAGAAATTCAAATATATATGACACTATCATATTATACACATAAATAATTGCGTTTCGTGATTGTTTATCTACATACATGATGTTGTGCCATGCACAAGTGGGAGAAATCTTAATTGTGTGCAAGGTACAAAACATAACAATATTACAAATGGTTTCTTGACCGCGAGATAAGAATCTAATATTCTTTTAAGACTTATACATTTAATTGTTAATGTCTGCCTTGTTTATAAAATGTCAAGATATGAATAACAAACTACTTCAACTAATATGTTTATAGTTTCTTGGAATGTTTCTTGGAATGCACATAAATAAATAATGAAGTAAGGAATTAACTTGAAGTCTTTCAATTATTCAAAGGATAAATAATGTATATATAGTTATTGAACTATTTAAAGATGTATACATTAGAGCATGCACTAGGATTTTCAATGCTATATATTTTCAATTTTGTGTTGACACAATTGATAAGTATTTAACCTAAAAAGTAGTAAGTTATTTAAGAATTGTGATATAGTCTCACAATATTAATACTCATAAAATACCACATAGTTTGGTATGTAATGAGTGACAAATCAAATTCTTTAGAATTGTTTGATTTTGATAACTTAAAATACTTTACTGTCAAAAGTTGTCAAGGTTTGGAAATTGAGTATATAAAGTATATACTTAAATATTACTCTGACCTAGAAGGAAGTTAAAACACCATCAAGATATGGAATGTGATGAATCTCATTGAGACTTAAAATTGAAGTTTTGAATTTGTCAAGAACTATCAAGGTATTTTGTGACGTGTCCAAAAGATAACAATTTGTTGTTGCTTGACATGCTAAGTATTTAAAGAATAGTCTCTGATTACTAAAAGCAAGTAGAAGGACTCGTAGATCTTTAAGAGATAAAATAATAAAGTAGCAACCTTCTAAATATACTAGTGAATATCATAATGAGATTGAACATAAAATGTTAAACCTCGTGATGATAGAACTCACATTCATAGATGTATTATTGAATGTTGAATGTCATGATTGAATAAAAATATGAATGAGTAGATACAAGCCTATAAAAGATAATCAATTTTGAAAACTTGATTAATCTTTAACCAATCAGTTAGACCGTGAGGTGGATATAATTTCTTTAGTGAAATACACATATGGATAATATTATAAACATGATTAATGCGCAATATATGATAGAAAAGTTCTACATGTATTCATTTAATAAAGATGATTTATTGTCATGATTGGTTTTATAATGATGAATATGGCAATGTAATAATAAAACTCTTTTTGCATGATTACATTAGCGATGAAGGTTGTAATCAAAGGGTTTATAAATTACAATAATCTTTATATAGTGTAGGTAATGCAAGAATCCATGTCTGGATTAATACATGCATCTAATGGATGTATCTCAAGTCTAATTATTAAATCTATGTTTTGATTTTTTTTAGATCTAAGATAACTTGTGAGTACATCTAAAAGCTAATGGGAGTATTATGTTTATTTCTTTAGACCTCATATGATGTATAACATATGAAAAACTATATTCCATCTAAGCTTGGAATAAAGTTTCATACGAAAGGGTTTAAAAACTAAGCGTATGACCTTGATTTATATATGTTTATTAAGATAAACATTTGTGGTTAATGAAATCCAACACAACATGAAATATCATTTAGAAAGTCACAGTGAGTATATCTCATTAGATGAGAGTTGACATGAGATCAAACTTAAGAAATTCACCATATAAAGCATATGCGTATATGGATAATTGTAAAACTTGTATAAGTACAAGAAGATTTGACAACCATAATTGCTGAAAGAGAAAATCATTTGATGATTAGTACAAATGTTATAATAAGATTTGTTTGGGATATAATGATTATTACTAACTTGAATATTTCCAAGTAATGAATATTCTATACGATAATAAGATGTTGTGGAATCCAAAGATTCCTAGATCTTTAGGCTGCTAGGAACACATAACATTCACTTGATTGAATCAAGGCAGAAGACGTGTTTAAACAAGATCTTTAGAAACAAAGCTTTGATCTTTTATTTAACATTGAAAACTAAAAGAAAACCTAGGCGTCTTACATGAAGACACTGACGCCGAGGGAACACACACTGACTTTAGGTTTTACATTGTGTAGAAAGTGATAATAAACCTAGTACCCCTTGGTTCCTTTTCTAGTGTAAGGAACAGGGATTATACAAGAGATATATTCAAATAAAACATGTAAATATTCTATTTCCTAAACAATATATTATGAATTCTTATCAAGTTAAAAAATCATTAGGTGCCGAAATAGGTCATCCATGTTTTCTTCTTTGAGTTCTTGCCACATCAACTTTTAGACCCAACAATCTTTCCCTAGTTGATGTCGGCAAAACTACTTGTGTATCTCTTGTATATGGTACATGATCTTCAAATTGCTTCCCCCTCAAGCTAAGTGTTGGTGATTTTAGTGTCATCAATCATTTTGGTATAATGGTGATTTATCCGAGACCAAAGGGATTTCAAGTTAAGTTATAATACAAGTTCGGAGGTGTGGAGTACACGCTTGTATAAACTAGTTAACTTGATTTCGGGTACAAAAGAATGAAAAAGTTGTGAATCTATAGTAGTAAATGGGCCTATTGTGACAGAATCTATGGGTCACTAAAGGGAATATAGTGACAGATTCGTGGGTCACTAAATGATCCATACACTTGTGTTGATGACAGTTAGCGACGGTTATTTTGTTGCAAACTGTTACAAAACTGTTGCAGAAACAGAAATCATTATGGGTTTTTTTCATGAAGGAACACTTCCTTGATCACAACATTCATTTTTTGGTTTATATAGACACATATAAACAGATTTTGGTCTCAAGATCATAACATACACATTGTCCCATGTTTTGCTCTATTTTCTTGTGCCTAGATATAGAGTGTAGTTCTTGTCTTATCTCCGTACAAATTTCGTGTAACCCAAGGCACAAGTAGGGTCGAAATATTGTATTAGGAAAGTGTTTGACACGATTCAAGAACTATCCGGCAATCACCGATTATCACGACCCTAAATTTCTAACACTAAGCATCTATATCTTTCCTTTTTTGTCACATCAATAGGAAGGAACAAATGTATGCAATCGAAGATTCTCCAAAAGTAGGCTCTGTGTAATGACCTTAAAGAAAAATAATTATAATAATCTTGATGTAGAAGTAGAATAACCCAAACCAATGTTCCATGTCTTGCACTAACCACGTGACAAATAGATGTATGCATACAAGATCCTCATTTACCTTTGAAACGTGACACTGAGCACGATAATGTAACTCCTTCAAGTGATATAAAATATGTGCATGGAGTACCATAAGAAAAATCACATATTCCTAAACCTTGTACCACTTCGGCACTAATCATTTAAGCACGAACAAGTTATCCTAAAGTCAGTGCTTTAAATTACGACTTTAAGATATAATAAAACACGAACTCGCGAAAATCTACTTCGAACATCAATCTTATCATAAACATTCTTCCCCTTAATCATATACTTCTTCTAGGAAAAATATCTGAGCCATCTATATCTTAATGATATTCTGTATAAAATCAGAGATCTCATGTACTTGTGTGTTTAAATACCTCGTTTTGCGTGCCAAAGCTAAACCAAATTTCCAAACAGCAGCAAATCTTTCTTTATCCGAGATCCTTCTTTGTCCAACATCTTTTCAGTGTGTGTTGTGCAATATCGGACAACACTGTTCAGCGGATAGAAACCATATCTCGGACAACACTATACTGTCAGCGGCCAACATATTTGTCAGCGGTGGGAGAAGTCGCTGACACCGCCAGTGGCTTCAAACTTATTGACAGTGGCTGATCAATATGACAATGGGTAAAAGTAATGACAGTGGCTACGAAAATATACTTTGTACCACTTCAATTTTTCAACTTTAGTTATCCCACATCTCATAACTCGCTGCTAAGGTTCATCATCGATCTAAATGAATCGACTCCCCAAAACTAACAGGATACCATCTTCAAACAACAACAAAAAACGCTAGATCTAGGGTTTTTTAAACCAAACCCTAAAAACGAAAATCATTACTGCAACCAACTTCAACCATCAATAACTCCTTCATAAATGATCAGATCGACGATCGATCTGGTGAGATCCTAGACACATATGTCAAGAACCTACAACGCGAATTTCACGACGATCAAACGGTTAACGAAGGAGATATCGTATTTTTACCACGGCTGTTCACAAAAGACTACACATATACACCTATTCTGCAGTGAACTTCGACACCTTATAACGTTTTCTTGGAGACTGATCTTGAAAATCCCTCCGGTGAAAATCTATCCATATATGTGTAGAACACATACACCAAATTTTGTGGCAATCCAACGGTTCACGAAAGAGTTATGGCCTTTTTACTGCTGCTGCACACACAAAACTACCCAAAAACCCTAATACGGGTTTCTTCTTTATTATACGATACGACCCCTAGTTGATCCTAGCATCAAGAGCCACTAGGCTCTGATACCAATTGAAGAATCCTAAGATTCCTAGATCTTTAGGCTGCTAAGAACACATAACATTCACTTGATTGAACCAAGGCGGAATAGAATGAAACGTGTTTAAACAAGATGTTTAGAAACAAAGCTTTGATCTTTTATTTAACATTGAAAACTAAAACAAAATCTAGGTGTCTTACATGAATACACTGATGCCTAGGAACACACACTGAATTTAGGTTTTACATTGTGTAGAAAGTGATAATAAACCTAGTACCCCTTGGTTTCTTTTATAGTGTAAGGAACAGGATTATACAAGAGATATATTCAAATAAAACATGTAAATGTTCTATTTCCTAAACAATATATTCTGAATTCTTATCAAGTTAAGAAATCATTAGGTGCCGAAATAGGTCCTCCATGTTTTCTTCTTTGAGTTCTTGCCACATCAACTTTTAGACCCAACAGATATAAGTATCATTGTCAACAAACTTAGTGTTTAGAAAGACACCAAATATTATCATGGTAATAATTTATAGTTTATGGATTATAATATATCATAGTGATGTTTCTAGACATGGATGATAGTTAGATTGAGATAACATTCAATACTAGTCATAGTACAATTTCATCTTTGATGATGAATATGTGGACTAGTTATGTTGCAATACATAAAAAGACTAAAAAAATACTTTATAGTTTAAGAAGCTATTAAAGATGATTATTTTCAATAAAGCGTTTAGTTGGACTCACATACCTTATAGGATGTACAACAACAATACTCTCATTTTGTTGTGTGTTCATATGTAGAAACGTACAGAATAACAATCATTATATATGTTCAAATATCTTCACAACTGTGAATTTGAAACAAGTATTCTCAAAATTCCAAAGATCAAACCTAGTAAAGTTCATGAAATATATGCCTTATCAACAAGTATGATCGTCATATCTTGAGGCATGATTTTTCAACTAGGATTATCATGCATTGATCTTTTAGTATTTAGATAAAGGATATTGTTAAACAATAATTATTTTATGAAGTGAAGTATTGATATGTTCGATTTTCATTTAAATTTATTGGTCTTATTTTTGCATGATTTAATCCTTGAATAATATGTTATTCTAAATAGTCTATGTAGATCAATTATATGGGAGTATAATTGAATTAAGACATATTTGAGTGATGGTAATATTCATTGAATATGTAAGAATGCTTCACCAACTCACACAATATTCAAAGGTTGCATATTGGACATCTTTAACTAACAAGTCAATCACTTTATGGATCAGCGTCATTAAGTGAAACTTGTAAATGATTTATATTACTAAATCCTTTGACTTGAGATGCAAGCATGTCTTATATATGTGGATGACACTTTTTGCTTTAACGCTATCCCGAACAAGGTAGTAATAAAGGCTATAATCATTTGTATCTTGAAGCATGTAAGAATCACATGCAATCAAGTTAGAATTTGTTCATTCAACAAGGCTTGAAGAATAATGCTACTGGGCCCCTAATTTAATTAATCAGATGTGTGTACGGCCTTACCCAATGGTAATCTAGATTTGTCTCGATTAGATTGGTAATCTTGATTTAATTATATAATAAGAGAAACAAAATAGTTAAAATGGAATGACTTCGATCCATATCCATTATTAACATGGCATTTGAGAAACAAAAGGATTGTAAATCTTTAAAGTCATTTAAATGTATTTTATGTAAAACAACACTCCAGAATTTTTGAGAGCATTGGTGTCTTGCTAGACGCTAACCAGTGTTATTATATTATTGTGCATGTTCAAGTGGGAGCTGAAGGAATATGTACATGAAATAATATATGTTCAAAAGTCGTCTCGAGCCTAAGGAGACGCACACGTTAATCGTTAAGCAATAAATATAATTAATATATTGTTATATAAATTATTTGTTAAACAATAAAACTAATATATGGAAAGTCGGTAAAAGAAAACAAAGGGGGAACACACTTTGGGCTTGTAGTTGGTAGAAACCCACCTCCTTAAGGAAGTGGAATTAATACCTTAAATAGTTAAGATATGGGCTATATAAGGAGGTCTTATATTCCTCATTATTCATAAGTTTTATCCCTAAATCTTTTCTCCTCTCATACTTTATTTGATCGTCCGAACACCCCAATTAGGGTTTTGGTTCGTTCGAGTGGTTCGACCAAGAAGAAAGAAACAATGGTTTCTTTTGTTGATTGATTCAAGTGGTTTGGTTTATTGGTGGTTTAACACAAATGTACTAGCATACTTTTTTTGGAATGACAATTATATTAAAACAAAAACTAGCAAGAAGTTAGAAATTACATGGAAATAAGATAAGGGTTTTTAAGCCAATCATTTATACTAAATGAGGCCTTACATCTATACCTACACCAATTAAAAGCTTTATTCACTACGTCATCAAAAAATATCTCCCTACACGGAATCTTGCCTTCAGAAATTACTATTGGGTGCGTATTAGCATACTTATTGGTTGTATAAACGTATTGTGTATGTATACCTAGAGAGATCATTGTTTGATCTTTATTGGGTTTTCGGTTATTTGATGGTTCAATAAAGTTGAATTAATCCATTGCTAAAATTTATGCTTTTCTTTATCGTTTATGTTAATTACTTAAAAGCTATAATCTGTTGTAGTAGACGATCAGAAGAAGCATTGAGAACAATGTCATCCACATATAGTGATAAAAACGTTGTATCAGTACCGTGTCTATAAATAAATAAAGAGGAATCACAGTGACTAGGAGTAAATCCAACAGTAGAAATGTAAGAAGCAAACCACTGAAACCAAGCACGAGGTGCCTGCTTAAGACCATAAAGTGAACGCTGCAATAAACAAACATAACCTAGATGCTCAGAATCTCGAAACCCGGGAGGCTGATACATGTAAACAGTCTCAACTAAGTCACCATGTAAAAAGGCATTCTTAACATCAAGCTGATGAACAGGACAATGACGAGAAAGAGCTAAACTAAGTACAGTGCGAATAGTGCCCGGCTTAACAACCGGACTAAAAGTCTCATCAACATCAACACCCTCAACCTGAGTGCTACCATTGGCAACATGACTGCCTTATACCGACTAAGCAAGCCATCTGCCAAAATAACCACATACAACGAACAATATTAACACCCTCTAGGCGAGGTACAATAGTCCAAGTTTTATTTTTAATAAGTGCATTATACTCGTCAAACATAGCGTTGCACCAATGAGGGTCATTAAATGCGTCGTTATACGAATGAGGTAAGGGAGAGATAGTATCACATGACCAACATAACGAGGATAAGGACAAGTTATCCCGACACGAGAACGTGTGGCCATGGGATGAACCGATACTGTAGCGGTGGTGGAAGCAAGTGATGGAGATGGTGTCGGATCTGGGACTGATTGCATCACAGACCGAGGAGTAGGGGGTGTAGT
Source organism: Glebionis coronaria (assembly GCA_025667525.1). Lineage (NCBI taxonomy): Eukaryota > Viridiplantae > Streptophyta > Magnoliopsida > Asterales > Asteraceae > Glebionis > Glebionis coronaria. The sequence goes on from CM046876.1 coordinate 573,313,155, forward strand.
AGGTGAAAGCGGTGTAGAAGTGATAGTCGATGTAGATGGGACATGAGGTGTAACCGGTATTGGAGGTGTAGGTACATCAACTGTTTGATGAATATGTGTTGGGTCAGTATTTACTTACCCTGAACCAACTCTAGGATTTGAATATAAAATCCCCCTAAGTGTTTTTATGCTCAGTAGTAAGGCCAGTCTGCTGAAGGATGACCAGAGGAACAAAGTTCCTACTGAAGACTTTGTAGCTGAAGGATGTTCAGCTTTCCTATTCTAATTAACTTAGAAGACAAACGAGTCTTTGCTTCAAATACTAGGCGGTCTTGTTGCTGAAGAACAAGTACTGAAGAAGAGCTTTCAGTTCAGTTTGGTTTGACAATACCAAACTGAATGATGTCGATCTCCTCTAGGATACTGAAGACTCTTTAGTATTCTGATGGTTTGCACTAGACGGGAAAATATAACTTTAAGTCAAAGTAGGTTGCTTGTATACTTAGCTATAAGTACAACCTTTATCTTTTCTAGAATAGCTCATTATGTACTGGGTACCGTTTATCCGGCATGGGCATCAACCACCCACTGGATAAACCCATGCATTAACACATGCAAATGCAAACCCAGTTTTACACTGCCTATATAAGGAGTATACATTGAGAGGGAAAGGGTTAACCAATACAAGATTAGAAACTCTGGAAAACCTTTCTCTCTCAATACCAACTAAACCATATAGCCAAGAAGCATATGAACGTTTAGATTGGAGCTTTAACTTTAACTTTGGTTATACGTTTAAGTAAAGGAGATCACAACCCATTATCATTCAACCACTTTGTTATTCCGCAAACAAAAGTGGGTTATAGATTCTTTATTTGATTCTAATAAAAGTCTATACGTTGAAAAGTTATTGGTATTGTTGTTTAAATTGTTCATAGTTCTTATCTATTGTTAAAACAACACACTTGAGTCTTGGTAAAGAGTTATTACTTAAGGTTGATAACTAATAACGATTTACAAGGGACCAACAAGTGGTATCAGAGCAGTTTGATTAGCTAAACTCTTATTTTATGAAACAACTCATTTAAAGTTTTCAAATCAAGATCCAAAAATGGCTCAAGTAATACTACAAACCTAGAGTATAGAGGTGGCCAACTCAATGCTGCTCCCCTCCTAGAGGTTGCTAATTTCACAAATTGGAAAAAGAGGTTCCTTGTCCACATGGTTGGGATTGAACCTCAATTCCTTGGAATCATTGAAAATGGTCCATTTGTTCCCATGGTTGGGGATAATAGAAAACCTGAAGTACAATGGACTGCTGATGAAAGAAAAGCTACTAACCTAGACCAACGTCTCAAAAGTCTCATCATGTCTGTACTCCCAGATGACCAAATAATTTTAGTTGTGAATTGCAAAACAGCAAAATCTACATGGGAGGACCTTATTCTCTATCATGAGGGACCCTCTGATGTAAAAGAAACAAGAATCATAGATTTAAAACTTCAATACAACACCTTCAAACACAAAGAAGGGGAAACCCTTACACAGACATTCACCATATACAAAGCACTGATGAATGAACTAGTGAATGATGGTGTTGAGCTTTCAGAACTTGAAATCAACACAGTTTTTGTTAATGCATTGCCAAAGAAGTGGCTCAGTTTATGTCAAAGCTTGAGAAATGTTAATCACATTAAAGATTGTGATCTAGCCTCTCTTTTTGGGAAACTAAAATATGAAGAAAACCTTATTGATAGGACTTATGAAGGCTCAAACAAGAGTAAAGCATTAACTATTGCTACACCCTTGTCTACAACCTTCTTTAGTGAGGCTGTCATCCAAGACTACCACGATAGCCCTGATGATGAAGAAGACACAAGAACTAGTGAGGAACATCTAAATGACCTCAAAGAGGAATTTCATGAAAGAGCACTTATGGCTAAATCTAGAAGGTTCTTCAAGAAATGAGGCAAGTTCTCTAGCACCACAAAAGCTTCAGTTGACACTGAATGTTAAAAATGTGGGAAGACTGGTCACTTTGCTAGGGGATTGTTATTCCAAAACATCCATTCCTTCTTATTCCTCACCAGCTCAATCAATACCATCTGGTCAATCATCATTTCAACAGAAACAAACTGCTTCTACTTCCTTTTAGCAAAACAGGGTGAACTTCGCCCAGTAAAAGACTTTAAAGCAAAATACAGAGAAATCAAGGCTAGACTGGCTCTCATGAGCACTGAAAATTCTTCCTCCAAGGCTCGCAAACAAGATAAGAACAAAGGGCTCATTGCTGAAGCCTATGAATGGGATGAAGAAGATGTCTCTTCAGATGATGATGAATTGGTGAATGTGAAAGTGCTAATGGCACTTGCTGATGATGAAGGGTCAAACTCCAATGTTGTGGCTAGAGAAAGTACCAGAAACGGTGAATGGGTCAATATCACAATCAAAAAGGTACAAACTCTTCTTGAATTAGAAGATAAGGATGACATTAAATTTGTCTTTGATTACGTGTGTATTGATCTAAAATTTGTTGAAGAACAAAGAAACAACTTGCTTGAAAAGTATCATAAACTTGTTCTAAAACTTGATGATTTTGAAAGTAAGCTAATAGAGCTAAAAGAAGCTAAACTTGATGTACTTACTTTTCAACAATTGAACAAAGAGATTCTTGATGAAAATAACTCCCTAACAGTTGAACTAAAAGAAGCAAAGGATATTGTTAAATCTTGGCTTAGAAACTCTGATAGGGTAAATCAATGCATCAATGAACAAATTCCTGCTCAAAAAAGGAAAATGCTTGGTGCTGAAGGATCCTCCAACACCAACTCCATTAATATTTTCTTTGTCAAAGCCTCAAATAAGGATGGTAGCTCGATCCCTGACGTTGTAAGGTCAAGGGAAGAGAATTTACCAAATCATGACACTGGACGTATCCTTCTTCCTGAGTTGCAAGCAAATGCTGACACTTCAGCACCTGTTGAATCTTCAGTTGCTGAAGACGACTCAGATGATGATTTAGAGAATGAAGTAAGTACCCACTTCCTCTTTTGGAGAAGCTGGTTGGTGTTGAACCCTCTACTAGACCAAAATCAATCCAGTCAATCATCAAGTCTCACACAACACACAAGGGTAGGTCTCCCAAACATGTCAAAATTGACACTTCAAAGAACTCTTTAGCTCATGCTGAAGGTTCACATATGGGAACTACCTCTTCAGTTTCAACAAATAAACTAAAGAATGCTAGATCTGAGGAAGATGAGAGAATGTCTCTTGTCATGCAAGAGATCAATGATCTCAAATTTCAACTCAGGCAGCAGCAAACACCAACTCGATTCAGAGATGAAGCTTCAAACTCTCCCCATTACAAGTACAAGACAAAATTTAAAAGGGCTTGTGATCTATGTGGTCTAAACAACCATCTCATTGAAACTTGCCTATAAGTGATTTATTGTACTAAATGTGAGAGGACTGACCATCGCACTTGTGAACATACTCAATATATGCTTGCTAAAACTAGTGCTGATGCTCACAACACTGAAGCATCTCATTCTAGGCGAAATATGCCTTTCCCACCATGCATTCATTGTGGTATGGGCAATCATCACTCAGATGACTGTCACTACTATCATGTTTGTGATATTTGTGGAAGTTATGACCATGACACTCATGGACATAATCGGGTTATCTCTCTCAGAAGAGGCATCAAACCAAGGAATCCAAACTCTATTGTCAAATGTAGTGAAACTTGTGGAAGCAATGTCCACAATACATCTGATCACAATCATATAGAGTGGTCCAGAAAAGGTGAATCCATTCAGGCTAAGAAAGTAAAAGTTGTTCAATCCTCTCCTTCTTCTTCTAAGCAATCTTATTCATCCTCATCTAAAGGATCATTCAGATCTAGAACACCTTTTAGGTCTAAAACACCCACCCATCAAAGGTGGGTTTCAAAACCAAACTGACCATTTCCTTAACTTGTGTAGTGTGATCTCAGGAAGCCTATTTGGTACCTGGATAGTGGCTGCTCAAGGCATATGACTGGCACCAAAAGTCATCTGCACAAGTATAAGGAGGAACAAGGTCCTAAATTTGTGTTTGGTGATAACTCATCAGCTACTACTGAAGGATTTGGTTCAGTGTTATGCAATGGTGTAGTTTTACAAGGGTGGCATATGTCAATGGATTGAAGCACAACCTCATCAGCATCAGTCAACTTTGTGATACAAAGTATCTAGTGCTGTTTGATGACAAAAAGTACAATCTTCAACTCCAATCATGAAATTGTGATGATTGCTCCCAAAGTCAAATATGTTTATCTTATGAACATGAACTCTACTCAGGAGACATGTTTCTATGCTAGAGCCTCCGACATTACTAACTGGATTTGGCATAAGAGGCTGTCCCATTTAAATTTCTAAACAATTACTCTACTGGCAAAACAAAATCTTGTTATTGGTCTTCCTTCACTTGTCTATTCCAAGGACAAACTATGCTCAGTATGTGAAAAAGGGAAGCACCATAGGGCCAGTTTCAAAACAAAGCAAACTTTCTCAATCAAGGAAAGTCTTCAGTTGCTTCACATGGACTTATTTGGCCCAGTATCATCTAGGGCCATTTGTCATGAAAAATATACACTTGTCATTGTTGATGAGTAATCTAGGTACACTTAGCTATATTTTCTGACAAAGCAAAGCCATGCACCAGATGCCATTATGTCTTTCATCAAAAGAGTTGAAAATCAAAATGACACTCATGTCAAGCAACTCAAGACTGACAATGGCATTAAATTTAGAAATCACACACTGATCAAATTCTGTGATGACAAAGGAATTTCCCAAAATTTCTCATCTCCTTACACACCTGAACAAAACGGTGTGGCTGAAAGAAGGAACAGAACTTTGATTGAAGCAGCAAGAACAATGCTTGCTAGATCAGCTCTCTTTAAGCATTTTTGGATTGATGTTGTAGCCACTGCTTGCTACACTCAAAATAGATCCATCATTGTGAAGAGACACATGAAGACTCCCTATGAAGTCTTCAGGGGGAGAATTCCAAACATTTCGCTTTTACATGTGTTTGGGTGTCCAGTATTCATTCACAATCACAAGGATCACCTTGGGAAGTTTGATGAAAAATCTGAGGATGGTTACTTCCTTGGATACTCCCTAGTATCTAAATCATATAGAATCTTCAACACAAGAAGACAATGTACTGAAGAAACTTATCACATCACTTTCAATGAAAGTTCTGAAGCTCTCAAACTTACAAATCCATCAAATGATGAACTTCATATTCATGAATCTCACAATTATCCATCTGATGAATTTCAGCATTATGAGCCTTCTCAAAGATATCAAACAAGCAGTTTTGTTCCTCATATTGATCCATTTGAAGATTTGACAAGTCCTACAAAAGGAAATCCTTCAGTATCAAATACTGACGGCTGTCAATCAAATAATGATCAGTCTTAAAATGATCAAAATGATCAACAAAGCAACACACACAAAAATGGTCAGTTTCAAAACAATCAGCATGCTGACACACATGATCAAAATGATCAATCCAATGAAGCTACTGATGAACAATCTAATCCCTCTACTCAAAGTTCTCCAACTATCTCTAAGGAATTAGATCTTGGATGTGTTGCTTCTGACCAAGAAGGAAGCCCTCTATTGATTGAACCTTTGTCTATTGAATATCCTTCATCATACACTAGAGATAATCCAAGTCCAAGTCCATGTCATGGACTTACAAGTTCTAGCTCTAATCATGATACCCGTGCCTATTCTCCAGCTCTACAAAAATCTTGGACTAATAATAGTCATATACAGCTGGTGAACATAATAGGCAATCCTGGAGAAGGTAGAGTCACAAGATCTATGGCAAAGAAACTGAGTGTTGCTTCATCTGGAGAATGCCTCTATTCAAACTTTCTCTCAGAAATTGAACCTACAAAGGTTTCTGAAGCACTCACACACCCTGGATGGGTGGATGCCTTGCAAGAGGAACTAAATCAATTTGAAAGAAATAAAGTCTAGAAATTGGTTCCTCTTCCATATGGTAAATCAACCACTGGAACCAAATGGGTTTACAAGCTCAAAAGAGATGAAACCAATGTGGTGACCAAAAACAAAGCTAGGCTGGTGGCCCAAGGATTCATTCAAGAGCATGGTGTTTATTTTGATCAGACCTTTGCTCCAATTGCACATATGGAAGCCATACGAATCTTTCTTGCTTATGCCACTTACATGAAATTCATCATCTACCAAATGGATGTCAAAAGTGCATTCCTAAATGGTGACCTAAAAGAAGAAGTTTATGTTACACAGCCTCCTGGCTTTGAGAGTAGTAAATACCCAAACCATGTCTACAAGCTTTACGAACCTATGTATGGACTGAAGCAATCTCCAAGAGCTTGGTATGAAACTCTCTCAACATTTCTCATTGAACATAAGTTTGTCAGAGGAAAAATAGATAACACTTTGTTTATCTATAAATCTATAACTGATACCATTCTGGTACAAATTTATGCGGATGACGTCATTTTTGGTTCAACAAGCTTGAAACTATGCAAACACTTTACCAAGCTTATGACCAGCAAGTTTGAGATGAGTATGATGGGAGAACTCACATACTTCCTTGGTCTTCAGATTAAACAATCTGACCAAGGCATCTCCATCAATCAAGAAAAATATGTCAAGGATCTGCTGAAGAAGTATGATATCAATTGTGTTAATGCAAAGCAATGCCTAAAATCATTGTTAGTATTAATTAATCTTTCTTAGTTTTGATCACGACAAATTACAAAGACATTTATTATCAAACACAATCATAAAACGAATTATCTAACAAACACTATCATCAAGGTAATAATCATTACACTAACATATCTTAATCATGCTTAGTGATCATAAAAGTGATTAGCCTTAAAACTCACTTTTGTCAAATGTAACAAAAGATTTTTAATAAAATTCATTTTTAAGAAAATGTTTTATTAAAATGAAAATGTAAATTTGAATATGGCATATTCCAAATGCCATAAGAATATCCTTTGAAGGTTTAAACAGCCTCAGATATTTCAAATTCACTAAAAGACAAAAATGGGCGGAGTCAACACTCCACGGTTCTATAAGTGCTTATGCGGTTTCCTATCGATAAGGAACCGCCTGGGTAGCTAAGGAACCGCCCCTAGCTAGCCGTTGAGATTTGTCTTCTATAAATAGTGGATCAAATTCGCATTTTCATTAACCCTTTTTAGAATCTCTTTCAGCCTTCTTTCTCCTATCTAATCCTAGTCATTTGTAAATGATCACTTAATGTGTTAAGTATGTTTACTTATGATTATCCTCTTGATATCCTTCTTTAACTTGTCCAAAGAGAAGATCACTCACACACTTGTGATGTGATTAAAGATGAAGCCTTGATGAAGATCATCCTCTCCTAAAGATCTAGTCATGTTCATCATTTGATTATTTGTGTCTTGTGTAGATCCAATGTATTTGTGAATACTTGGACTAGTTGTGTTCATCCAAGCTATGTGTGGATACTTGGATTATTGTTGCGTAAATCCTTTGCATATGTGTTTGTGTTGTGTAGATCCAAGCTACATGTATGTACTTGGATATGTTTAGTTGAGTTGTAATAAGTTGTGTTAGTTCTCACTAAACTATAAAGTGATGTGGTTGTGTCTTGTTAGTTCTCACTAAACTATAAAGTGTTGTGTAGTTGTGTTGTGTGAAGTTCTCACTTAGCTTCAAAGTGAAGAGTCGTGAAGATTGGTTCTAGCTTTGGATTAGAACTCGACATCTAGCCTTGTGTCATAAAATGGTAAATTCGGCAACGTTGTAAAGATTGGTTCTAGCTTTGGATTAGAATTCGACATGTATCCTTGTGTCGTAAAATGGTAAAGTTGGCGACGTTGTATAGATTGGTCCTATCTATGATTAGGTCTCGACATTTAGCTTAGTGTCGGAAAATAATGTAAGCGACGTTGTAAGGTTTTCTCCGTCAAGAAGGGAACTTGTGGATATAGTGGAAATCTTGAGTAAGGTGTACTCGAGGAGTGGAGTAGGAACGAGGATAGAGCCTCGTTGCCGAACCACTATAAATCTTGGTGTCTTCCTACTAGGTTGTTTCTTACCTTACTCATCACTTACATTCATCATCATTACACTTACTACTTATTGTTAATACATTAGAATTGAACCTAATCATTATGCAACTAGCTTTCAAGTAAAAGATAGTTTTGGCACTCACCTAATTGAAAGCAATTTTAATTAGGAGACAAACCGATAAGAAACTATTCAACCCCCTTCTAGTTTCTACAATTAGTATCAGAGCGATGGTGACACAAGATCTTTGAATTATATTGTACTTTAAAACTTAGATCAATCCATTGTCTCCTCAAATTAGAAGGTTAAGTTGTACTAAAGTTTTTCTTTGGTCAAGACTATTTTTTTATTGAAAATAAGCCTTTTAATTGATAATATTGCATCTCATTTTGATTAGTAGTATTAATGCATTTTAGATTTACTCTTGAAATGTATCTACTAGTTTGCATCTTGTTATGTGTAGGTACTCATGAAGATCAATCATTCAATTGATTGTGGATTGAGTTACTTACACTTGTAGAAGACTCATCTTCTTTGATTTCCAACATCATTGAATGATGATATCAAGATGGATGAGAGTGATACTAGTCCTTGAAGACTTAGTAGTCACTATTAGTTATAGTTGGACTTTGCATTGGTCCTTGTAAGTTTGGAATGTAATTAGTGGCCAAGGTACATTTTCGTTCTTTCACACGCCCTATTGATCGTTCTTTTGATCATTAATTGACTATACATTTGTTCTCGGCATCCTTGCCTTGACATTTGTTTGTGGTTTGTGATTCTTCCCTTTTTCCCTCTCAAACCTTTATTGCTTGGATACTTGGCTCTCTATGGAGATGTAGAGTGAGTTAGTAGAAGCTTAAAGTATCAAGCATGATTTCCATGGTTTGCACCCTTACAGTTAGTAGGCCCAATATCATGTGTAACTTGTGTAATTAAGCTTATCCTAGGATAATTGATGGATCCCTTGAGATACCAAACTACTTCATTAATTTGTAGGTGGATTTTACACTTTGGAATTGAAATATTCCAAGGATATGGTTATTGGAAATCCCAACAATAATTATCCGATCATGTGGGAGAGAAAGTGAATTTACACCTTGCTCATATTTTGAAATAGAATAAGACTACTCTTGAAACTGATATTATTCTATGTATAAAAGTTTCTTGGTATAGTTCATTACCAAAGCCGTTTAGATTTTCTCCAGAAAGGCACGTCTTAAACCACTATATATGACACAAGCTCTTCGTCTCCTCGATTTGAAGAATGTCATTCGTCTCTTTAGCAATGTTCTTGATCTTGATTCACTTCTCTTGACTCCTCTCCCCTTTGCTTCTTTGCTACGAGTAGTCGTTTGTCAGCATCTGTCTTTTCCTATCTTGATTCAACTCGTAATCCTTCAATAAAACATTATTACCTAGTGTTGTGTTGGTCCAATGATTTCATAAAGGCTTAAGACATATTTTAAGGTTTTTATAAAAAAAACTAGTTTTGAAAATTTCTTTGATTTTCCTTGATTAAAACATGCCACTGTAGGCAGTTCCTTATTGACGCGGTTCAAACAGGCGGTTCCTTATCGATTAGGAACCGCATCCAGTAGTCGCGACTAAAGTGCCAGTTCTTATTAAAAAAATCACTTTTTCAAAAACTCTTTCTCTCTCTTCTCCAACACAGTGACGAGAATACCCAGTTTTCCACCATTTCCAAAACCTTCAATTACTCAAGATTAATTGATTTGATTTGTGGGTTTCACTCATCCTTCATCAAAGATCAATTATCTGTAAGTCATTTATTTCAATTTCATCTAATTGGTTCTAAGGTTCATACATTCATAATTGGGGATTTTTAAAATTGACATTGAATTAGAACCTTACTAGGAATAAGAGTTGACATAGTATTGTTACTATGATTCCTTAGGTTCATATTCATTGAGATTTCACAAAAACCCACTTGTAGAACAAATTCGAATTTTGACTAAATAATTTTGGTTGATTGATTGAATTGATATGAACCCATGAACAAGTTGGTAATGGCATTGTTAAATGCTTACCTAATAACCTTGTTTTTTGAAAAACCAATGTTCAAGTTCATTGTTCATCTTACATGGTCAACGTGTCATTGTCAATGATGAACCGGGTACATTGTGAATATGAGAATGATAAGGATTAAACCTTGGTTTGTCAAGAGATTGATGAAACACATTCTCATCTTTTGTATTTTTGGTTTAGATGTAACATATGAGTAATTGGAGAAATATGTTTGTATGTTATTTTTAGGTACTGTCATGACTTCCGGATATCAAAATGACCACCAACGTACTAGAGAATACATGCCTAATCTTTCTTTGACTCAAACTTTTTCTACTCAAAACACTTATCGTAGTCTTGAATCTCGTTGTTTTCATGAAGGACGCATTGTTCCTTCTAACTTTCTTGGACTTGACTTCATTCGATTTATGTTCAATACCATTGGCTTTCATTATTTGCTTAATTGATATAAACGATCCAATCTTTCCTTCCTTCCTCGTGGAATTCTTTAACTCGTACAAATTAATGTGCATCAATAATGGTTTATCTATAAGATTTTCCATCAAGGGGAAAACCTTTGTATACACTCTTGAGGAATTTGGTAAGATTCTCAGAGTTTCATACAAAGGTCAATGTAGGTTCACCGATGCTTGAGGTTTAAACTACTTACAATCGACCCCTATTGATGTGCAAATGTGACCGAGATACCTTCGGTTTCGGCCATATCTTGTGCCATTGCTAAACCTCGTGAACACCCTATTCTTGGTACTTTTATGGGAGAATTTCGTGCTCTCACTCCTTGGGAATTACTAACTAGCGATCTTAGTGATTTTATGATCCCTTGGGCCAAAATCATTAGGGAAAATGCAATGTGCTTGGATGGTAATCGCAACCATGTGCCCTCTTGTCTTGCACATATGTTGTATTGTGTTGCTACCACCACTCCATACAACCTTGCATTTTTCATAGCTAGAAGAATAAGATTTGTTCTCAGTGGATCTTGTTCTAGTCTTCCATATGCCATGATTCTCTCACGGCTTCTTAAGAAACTTCTTCTTGACTTTCCACCTCTAAATGCTTCATCATTTCATTCCATGGATTGAGTCATGCTTCTTATTGAAGGGAATGTCTCTTCTGTTCCCACGCATGATTCAAATTAAGATGGAAATGTCTCTCAAGACAACTCTCTCAATCCTTGTTATGACTTGTCATCCTCTATCTCTCAATTGTCTTCTCTAGACATTGATTCAGACTATTAGTATTATCTCAATCTTCATCTTCAATATCTTATAAGAAGTGAATCAATGCAAGGTGGAAATGCTCATAGATGAATGATATATCCCACTCTTGAATGGTTAACATGTGTGTAAACATGTTTGGATTATTGAACTTCATCTTCTTTATCTTTATTCTTAGGATGTTATGTGTTCATTAACTAATACTTTGTGTTAGGATTTTCTAGTATTTTAATCCTAATTGTCTATGCTATCGATCTTTCGATTTGCATAGCTTTGTGCATCTTATGTGTTAGTTAGCTTCCTAGACCTTAAGTTATAGTCCATTTTGGCTTAATAAACATTGGAATAAAATCTGGGCTAGCAAATGTTTCAGGAAGTGCCATTTTTCGAACCTACTGGTGGCGGTTCTTTATCATCCCCGCGGTTCCTTATCGATATCGAACCGCGGCCCTACATAAGGAACCGCCAACCACTGTTTCCAAAGAATCTTTGCTTTACACTATTCTCCCTTGATCTGTGTAAACATTGATAAAACTTTTGCAAAAACCTTCACTTTCCTAAACTAGGCTACCTAATTTCATTGTTTATTTAAACACTTTTAACTCATTCTAGTTTGTATCATCCCGTTCTCTTCTAAACACTCTCTTGTTGGTTGTGTTCTTCATTCCTTAAACCTCTCTCTAAACCTAAACACACAACCATAGTGTCCACTAGAACATCCAACTCTTCCAAAACTTCCTCATCCAAAAGAAACCTTAAGATGAAATTCAAGTTTCCTAAACTTGGTTCTCTATCTTCTCTCAAACCTAAGAGTGAAACTTCTCCTATTTTCATCTCTTCATCACTTTCACCACCAATTGCTTCATGGAAGACAAACTCAACTGATGATACTAACCATTCACATGGTCCTACCTCCTCTTCATTCCAATCAAGAATGAATGAGTTTTACTCACCATTCACTTCTAATCCTCCTTTAAATGTGATTGCTCAACCTCAACCTCATCAAAGAATTCCCTTTGTTTTTTAGCCTCTTCCTTTCACTCCACCAAATTCACCCATCTCACCCATATCACCCTTGGATACCATGCCCTCTCCACATCCTCCTCCCTCTAACACTCCACTCTTGGGTGTTCCCATTTCCCGGTTCTTGGGTGATCCACACTTGTTTGATTTTTTCATGCATAATGGAACCAATTGTCCTTGTTGCTTGAACAACTTCCACCTCATTGATATCCTTAGGTTGGGAGATGATTGCGGCTCACATCAAGTTGCAAAGCTTCTTGTTGAACCTATTTGCTAATCCTCCTTCTCCTAGGAGATGAATGATGGTTTTCAAAATAAAATGATTTTAAAGTAGGTCAAGCCAAAGAGGACTATGCATTCAATACCTAGTTTTAGCTAACTTTGTATTAGTTAGTTGTTATTTCCTTTCTTGTATATTCTTTCCTTTCCTTCATGAATTTCTCATGAGGATGATCTATGGATTTAGTTTTATATGTTTTAACCTATGTGGTCACATTAATCAACTTTAGTTTATTTAAAATTGAACCTAAATCTATCACAACCTCTAAAAACTTGACTTAAAATTAGATCAAAATGTTATCTAAATATTTTGTCACCCTTTGTCAAGACATTCTTTGTGAATGTGTTGCTTTTATGCAACCCTAGCATACTCTAGTGCTAAAAGAGGTAAAAAATCCAAGATTTGCAAGGTGTTATTTTTTTCTAAAAATATTGAAAATCATGGTCTGTGGTCCACTAGACGCTGCTCCTTAGCCATTAGGCGACTCTTTATTGATATGGAACCGCGGGCTCCCGTAAGGAACCGCGTACGGGAAAGCCATTTTTGGCTTATTTTTTGTCTTTCTTCTTTGACCACTGTCTTGGTTAAGATTCTTTGTTTACCCAATTTTGCTAAACATTGCCTAAAACCTTTTGTTTTCATTTCAAATCTTTTCCTTGTCTATGTTCTTTAAATTCTTCTCTTTTGAGAGTTCTTCTCTTCATCCCTCATAATGCCTAACTCTTCCATTCCTAACCTTGACATTTCTTTGTCACAATCTTCTCAACCTAAAGCTTCTTCTTCTAAGCTTTCAAAGAAACCGAAAATCTCGGTTCGACCCGTTTGGATAAAAACGAACAAGAATCCTCATGATTGTTGTTCTCCAAAATCCTCCAAGAATTCTTCTTTCTCTCCGATTAAATATTGGAATGAGACTTACTCAATAAATCCAATCACCGGAGAAAAGGAAATTCTTCCACCACCACCTAAACCTTTCAACTCTCCGTAACTCAATGACTAATAGTAGTAAAAACACGTCTTTTAGGAAAAAGAGGGTATAATGAGCAAGTATTAAACTCGACGATTTAGGAAAATCGGCGAATCGAATAAATGTGGGTTCGTTCTCGAAGGAGGTGTGTGATTATGAGTGCCAATTATATAAATTCAAAGTTTGGATTAGTGTCTTTTTGGTTTAGAAGAGAGAAAATTAAAAGACGAGCTATGCTACGATTAAACTACGACAAGTGAAGTAAAACGCGAACGTAAATACGTAAAACGTGACAAAATTAAAAATTAAAGCTAAAAATTAATTAAAAATCAAAACTAAGTTTAAAAAAAATAAATAAGAATAAAAATTCAATAAATATATTTTTAAACCTTTTATTAATTAAATATTCAATTTTAAATGCTAATTAAAACCCTAAAAGTATATAATTAAGAAAAAGCCCAAAATATTATTTTATCAAACTAATATCTCACTTATATTATTTAAACACTAAAAAGTATTTTTCCTAAATTTTAGAAACTATTTTTCTATTTTTTAAACACTAAAAACAATTTTTAAACTAAAATAATGATAAAAATTAATAAAATAAAATATTTATTTTTCTAAAACTTCTATTTAAATTAAATTAAGAAGGGAAAAATGAAAAATCTAAAAAAAACTAAAAAAATGGCTAAAAACGAAAGTACCCCAAGTACTCCAATTTGGAGTACTTCTGTGTTGTCCAAGATCCCACTAGAGAAAGGTCTTGTCCAAGATCTGTCTTGTCCGATATCTGACAACACAAAAAAAACAAAAAAAAATGCATCATTCTCCGACAACAAAGAGAAATGTTGCTGTATGATTTTGGAGCTCGTTTTCGCTTGTATTGAGCTTGTTTGTCGATGTTTTTGGGCACAAACGGCACCCCCAATAGCAGTAGGCTATTGGGGAGTCAGTACAAACAATATAAACACAACAATAACATACAAATTACCACTAAATTCACATAAATCAAGGCAAAGAACATTAAAAATGCAGAAAGTATGAAGGTAGTAGGCTGTTTAGGTAGAACGGTGAGCTAAAAGGCTAATTCGAACCCACCAAAATCCACCCAAACCTAAGTACCAGCTAATATCAACTTACCCTACCCTAAACTCTAGCTATTGATCCAATAATCCAACCTCAAAACCACCAAAACACAGCCTAAATCCTACTGTGATAGAAACTTGGATCTGTGGGGATTGGTGCTATGCCAGTGGGTTTTAGCTAAATAAGGACAACCAAAACCCTTCCAAACTTAGATGCCAGGCAATATAATCCTAAACCTATCCTAACACTATCATTACATCCAAATTTAAACCAATTAAAGTCAAGTTCAAAGGCACAAACCAAAAAATTCAGCAAATTATCAAGAAAATGGGGGTTGTGGGAAATAGTGAGTTTACAAGGCAAAATTAGACCACCAAAAACCTCCAAATCTATGCTCTAACTGATTAAGTCCTTAATTATCCTATAAACTAAATGTCAAAACCAATTTCAAATCACAAAGTCACATACAAGCCCCAAACAGCCCATTGTTTTTGGTACAACAACCAAAAATGGGGTCTGAGATGTTTCTTTGGTATGACAGTGGTAGGTTCTAATGCTCTTTTAAACCAAAGAAAACTATCCAAACTATAATTCTAACCAATATTAATCTAAACTTAAACTAAAATCTGCAAGATAACCAAAATTCAAGGCATAAAACACCCAATATTACACCGAAAATCCTACTATGATGACATGCGGGTTTCTTGTTGATTCAAAAGCACGACAGTTATTGTAACGCTATTCTAGTTTGATTTCAAACTACCCCAAAGTAAAAAGAAACTTCTCACAAGATTTTATGAACAAAATTTCTTAGCAACCCTAAAATTCTCCTACTGTTGTGGTATTACTGTCTTTAGGTGGAACTAAGAATGTGAAACTTTAAACTTAATACTATGATAATTAAAAACTTTTCAAAATCTGATTTAATCACCCTTATAGAGCACGTCAGAACTAGTTCTAAACCTAAGTGTTGTCACCCACCTAGTATTTCTTATAGATCCTAACACACTCTTATATGGCAGATTCACAAAGTTTTCAATCAAGATTAGACCTAACTAAACTTAGCATGAATCCTAACTAACATCAAGTAATCTGAAGTTGAACAATATAACCCTACTAACAATGAGCAAGAACAAATTGTCACAAAACGCAAATTTTCCAAAAAGATAAGGGTAAAGGGGGTTCACACCTCAATAAAGGTGGATGCCACCAGCTTCTACTTTGCTTAATGGAAAAGTTAGCTTATGAAACAAGTCTTGAGCAATACTCGCTGTGGTTCAACTACTGAACCGAGTATTGTGAGGAGATGAGTGAGATGATGGTAATGTCTTGCTCTCTCATGACCCTACACACATGAACAACAAACAATACAAAAACAAATCCCAAAACCTTGAAACAAAAAGTGAAGTGTCAAAACAGCTTTTGATTCAAGCTTATGGAATAGTGGATTGATACAGAAAATAAACAAACGACTCACAAGGTTTTGAAAAATCTAGAGAACTTAAATTCTTTGGAAACTACAAGAATCAAACAACCTGATATCGATTTCTTAAAATTTTTGGTGTCAAACAAATACTCTAAAAAAAGGTATGAAGGTCGGGTCTCAAACAAGTATTCTGCTTTTTCAAGAAAACTTTTTGATAAAAGAAATTAGATTAAAAACTTGCATAAGATTGGGTAAAAACTTTAACTATTTTATTTCATAAAAACTTTTACAAAGCTAAGCTGGAACAAAGGGGATACCACATGTTGGACCTCCTTTTATACTACAACTCAGAACATTCTAGTAATCCTAAAAACCCTAATGATGAATTCCTCATTTGCCCTTGTGTTTGAATCTTGAAAAGTCAGTCAAACTAACCATGTGATGTCTTGCTGGAATGATGTGTCCTTGAGTGATATGGTACGTTCATATAATCCTTTGGGAGCAAGGAATTCAATTTGGTTCGTTGATGCACTCTAGAGATTCTCCTTTTGCCATATTTGAACAAACAGGGGAGCACATGTGGGCCATAACAGTCACGGGGTATGTGTTTGAATGGTGGGGTTTAGCTTGAATGAGGGTAAATTGGTGTTCTAGATAATTATAGGTGTTAATTTGGGGTTAATTAGAAAGGGGGATTAGGGTTCATGAGTTGGGATTTGGGGGAGAGATGTGTACAAAAAGTATAACTCGGTTTTATTAATTATAAGATAATAATTTGAATGCCAATTAATATTATAACCAGGTATTTAGTAGATAGTATATGGGCTGGATAAAAATTCGGGTTATGTTGGGTATGGGTTTCATTTGTTGCATATTTGGTCCCCTGTGTTTGTAAAAATAGGCATAGCAAGTTTTCAACAGCATTTTCATTCATTCCTTTGTTATCATCTTTGGGTCACTTGTCATTTTTGACACAATTATCTAGCAAACTTTTGACAAGGACCTTATATGCAATTTCTTCATTCTTGAAGGGCTTATATTGTCCATTCTTGAAATATTAGGGACCCAAATGTAATATAAGAGATTTACAAGGGTATAATATGACAAGTCTTTAAAAGATGAGGGATCATTCATGATAATCTTCAAAACTTCAAGGACTTCTTTTGAAATTCATTGTTCGGGTCCGGTTCTTTGTGCAGGCGTCGTTTCTCGTGTTCGTTTTTGCTTGAATCTTTTGATCTTTTGTTGAACTCACGATATCCGTACCTAAAATACACAATAAACAAACACAAGCATATTTTATGGCATTTTATGATATTTTTAGTCATTTTAAGCCCGATTTGGACGATGAGACTATGTATAAATGCAGTCTCATCACTCCCCCATACTAAACCATTGCCGTGCCCTCACGCAATGCTAGAATTAAGTATCTTAGCACTTCCAAAATTCATTTTATGTGACACTTATTGAAGACATAAACTTAAATACACTACTACACGTGTTTTAGACATAATGTATTGTTTTCATCACGATTAAGTGACTTTTAGTGTCAAAGAATAAGAACACGTGAATGCCTCATAGAGATATGTTCGTCATCCTCGATTTTCACTCGATTCTATGCTAAACGTGTAACGAGATCATTGTTATTATAAGTTAGCAACACAATCATTACTCATGAGTGTTAATTACGCACCTAAACTCCCTTATTCCTACTTGGTATCTCTTATATTTTATTTTTGTCTTAATGATCACGAGGATACATGTTTGACTTATTTTGATATTTTATTAACGCCGAAAATAAAGTAGGACGATTTAATCGATAGTTAGCCGAAGGACACGATCTTTTAAAACTGCTTCTCGTAATCTCCTTAAGTTCATATCTTGGCATAACTCGTTTCACGATTTGAGACCTTTCTCGGACCGATATTTGGCATGTGTTTCGAATTTCAAATCTTGGAAGACGTTCTTGAAATAATGGTCTTCTCTTCATATATGGAATATCTTCAAACTTGGACCACGACTTCATCATTTTTCTTCAATCGTAATTTGGGATTTTGATTTACAACGATCCGCCTCCTTTTAGGACTTGGATATATTTATTCTCATACCTTGTTAGGGTATTTTTGGATAGACTTCTCCATGATCTTTAGGGGAGTATTGCTTTTCATCGTGTGTCTCGATCCTTCATATTGATTTTTGAATAATGATACTTCACATCATCTTGGATCTTTAGCAACAAAATGGAGTTCCTCATGCCTTGTTAGGGCCTTTTTGGAACTTGCCAATCTTCGCATCCCGCTTCAATAAGTTATGCCTTGGCTATAAACTCTATTCGAACACGAGCAACTTTTTAACGATCTTGGGCTAGAAGCTAAGTAACCTTTTAAATCGTACGACCTTACTTATTGCATTTATTTAAACAAAAGCGTGGGGAGAATAAGCTAATAATCACTACACATGAGATCGTGAAATATTACGAGACTTATAATTAACTCTATCATTTCTCGTCCTCATTTAAGAGACTTATCATAATTAAAGTTAAGGAATCGAAGCTAAGTGCTCAACACGCACGGTCGAGTAAAAAATTACTCTTATTCTCACCATCGGAAAACCTACATTCGTGTCTTAAACACTTATGAAAAATACGAAAATTTTTAAAATTTGGCCATTTTTAGCCTTATTTTGCAACAAAATGATAACAAAAAAGATGAAAATTGGATTGCGTGGTGACGTAAGCAAGGTGAAGTATCTACTCACCCCCATACTAAAACTAAACATTGTCCTCAATGTTTCGAGTCTAGGGGTGAAACACCCCCATACTAGAGATGAAGTCGAATGCTTAATCTCGAGCATGGAAAGGGTAAAACGAATAACTTAAAAGCCGTTTCTGAATTATGCTAATAAGATAAACGTTAGAACATAAAAGGATATCATTGGATATCGGAATCTACAAAGGCAACGATCGAAGCTCGAGTGATCCATAAAACGAACACGAGAGGCTTCAATGATGACGATGAACCTAATGAATCACAATCACAAACAACCACGGAACAAACGTTGGAAGAGCACAAGTCCCCTCACATTAACTAATTAGAAAAATAAAAGGATAGGCATGAGATTCCCCCACGAGGCACCTCGTTTTTGATAACCGAGTCAAGAGCTCGACTCAAATCGCCATAAATGTGATCATTAGGGATTATCATGGGATGGTCACCAAACCGGGGCTTAAATGTAAACAAGGCCCAATGAAACCGATAATAAAGGCAAAGCCTTTATACCGGGGTCAAAGATCGTATCCTCACATTTGGTGAAAAATGATAAAGGCAAAGCCGGAGAATACGTTTTGTAAGGAAGAAAACTCCTTACAACGTATGAAAACTTATCATATCCAAGGGGGTGGGTTGGTATACTTTGAAACGAAGGTAAAACTGAAAGAGAATTAATCAAATTAGGAGTTTCAAAATTTCCCCCCGGATCGAAGGCAAAAGTCTCACTAAAATCCTCATTCTCATCGAGAGGCGGTCCATCGGTGAACCCCTCGAGAATGGAAACGTCACAAGTAGTAGAAAGAGAAGTCTCATCCGTATGAAACTTCGGGTGGGTGACTAGCAAATCCGGCTAATCGAGTTTAGGATCCTTAGAATCCCCACTCTCGATTTCCTCGAACGTCTCATCAAAGAGAGGATTTACGTCACCAAAAACAAAGTCGTCATCAAATTCGATTTTAAATTCGTCGACATGAAATTCCTCATCGAGTAGTGACTCGTCATCGCTAGTGGAAAAATCATCATCGAAAAGCGGGTTCGAAAAAGTCAATGATTCTCTACCTGAAGTGTCATTTGGAGAGACATCATCACA
This sequence comes from Glebionis coronaria, assembly GCA_025667525.1. NCBI lineage: Eukaryota > Viridiplantae > Streptophyta > Magnoliopsida > Asterales > Asteraceae > Glebionis > Glebionis coronaria. Next base: position 573,333,154 of record CM046876.1, read on the forward strand.
CGAAATCGTATCACACTCACTATCGTAATTTGCCTCGTTAGAATCTTCGTGGAAAAATTCATCGAGAGCAAAATCACTTAACTCCTCATCGGAGACAACCGTAGGCTCACCTTGGATTGGAATAGGGATCTCAACACTAGGATTAGTGCTAAGATTCTTCTCCCCCATACTTAGAGAGGCATCGGGTTCCGTTGGGAGCATGAGAGTAATGGTTTCACAAGACGAGTTGAGATTAAAGATGTCGCTATCGTCGTCATCATCATAAATAGGAGACGTGAGATCACATTTAGCTAGATTCTCCTCTCGTTCTTGTTCTTCTCTCTTATGACGAATATCGATGCTTAAACCATTATAAATTTGTAAAAGTTGTTTCGTTTTAATCTCACACTCTCTTTTAAACTCGTCACTTATTTCTTCTTTACGATATCTCCTAATGCCTAGTTCATTAGTGATATCGTTTATTTCTTGATTGATTCGTCGTTTCTCCTCTTCCATATCTTTGATGCTTTCTTCGATCTCTTTTACGATTGAAAGTTCCTTTTTCTCCATAATTTGTTGAAAAAGCATTTTGATTTATTTAAATCCCTCGTCAACGCGACTTGCACCAAGATCATCATCGTGTGGAGGTGATTGGTCAAAACCGGAGAATTGGTTGTCGAAAGACGTATTGTAGTTCATCGGTTGACAGTCATATCTATAATGAGGTGCGTTTCCACAATTCTCACATGAATATGATGGTGGGTATTGCGAAGATTGGTCATAGAAATTAGGATTCAGTTTGGGGTCATTATGATTCGTACAACAAAATCCAAAATCGTGCTCCAAACCGCAAAAATCACACGAATAAGACGAAGGCGGTTGTGGAGCTTCGTCATAGGATTGAAATCCGTAACCATGGTCGTTTTGAGGAGAGTTGTAGATATACCCCTCCCTTCCTCCATAAATCTCGTAATTGAAGCAATTACCGTCGTCGGGCGGACCTCCACAATATGGACAAGAGTAATATCCATCGTTGGACATGACGAAACGCGAATGGTATTACGAGAATTAAACACTAGAGGGTTAGAAAAAGAATTAATTGATAAGGGGTAAGAAGAATATTTTTCCTTTTTGATTGTTTTTTATTTTCTTTTGGATTTTGGTGTATTACATAGACTTAAATCTACAAATCTCTCCTCGAATCGATTTCTCGATTAAAGGATCCTCAAATAATGAAAACGATCACGTGGGGTGAACGCCTTCAATGACTTTAGAACGTTGGTGGAACACCAAAACGTTCAAGAGGGTTTATTCTTGAAAACAAGCAAATATAGTATACGTAGATAATACTTTGGTTGGCAAACCCTCGATTAGCCCTCTTTCTCAAAACACGCACAAGCAAGCGGAGGAAACGAAGCGGCGCTAAGCACTTAAGAGCCTTTTTCCTTTAGGTCGTGAAATACAACCGCCATATACCTACCTTATAGTTTGTGTTAATCAAAATTAAGCCTCACGAAAGTATTTATCTATTTTGCCTTGAAACTTTTGCTTTGGATTCGAATACAATAACTGAGTGATGAAATCCTTATTAAGGTTGCGTTTTCACGTTTTTGGATATATTATATATTTATTGTGACACGTGAATACAATATATTAATAATATTCACAAAAAACGAAAACCAATATATCTACAATATATTAAAAGATTGGTTTGTTTTTAATTTAGGAAAATTAAACACGATTTATTCTGATACTATAATATATTAAGGAAAAATAACAAAAATGAGTATGTACGATATTTACGCTTTCCAAAAATTGAAAAGCAAAAACGCACTACTCACACAAACACGATAATAATAATGGCAACACTAAACACCTTCCCTGACAGCGACGCCAAAATTATAGTAGTAAAAACACGTCTTTTAGAAAAAGAGGGTATAATGGGCAAGTATTAAACTCGGCGATATAGGAAAACCGACGAATCAAATAAATGTGGGTTCGTTCTCGAAAGAGGTGTGTCGTTATGAGTGCCAATTATATAAAATCAAAATTTGGATTAGTGTCTTTTTGGTTTAGAAGAGAGAAAATTAAAAGACGAGCTATGCTACGATTAAAATACGACGAGTGACGTAAAACGCGAACGTAAATACGTAAAACGCGAACGTAAATACGTAAAACGTGACAAATAAAAAATTAAAGCTAAAAATTAATTAAAAATCAAAAATAAGTTTAAAATAATATAAATAAGAATAAAAATTCAATAAATATATTTTAAAACCTTTTATTAGTTAACTATTCAATTTTAAATGCTAATTAAAGCCTTAAAATTAAATATAATTAAGAGAAAGCCCAAAATATTATTTTATCAAACTAATATCTCACTTATATTATTTAAACACTAAAAAGTATTTTTCTTAAATTTTAGAAACTATTTTTCTATTTTTTAAACACTAAAAACATTTTTTAAACTAAAATAATGATAAAAATTAATAAAATAATGATAAAATAAAATTTTATTTTTCTAAAACTTCTATTTTAATTAAATTAACAAGAGAAAAATGAAAAAGGTAAAAAAAAGCTAAAAAAAATGGCTAAAAACGAAAGTACCCCCAAAGTACTCCAATTTGGAGTACTTCTGTGTTGTCCAAGATCCCACTAGAGAAAGGTATTGTCCAAGATCTGTCTTGTCCAATATCGGACAACACAAACAAAAAAAAATGCAGCGTTCTCGGACAACAAAGAGAAATGTTGCTGTATGCTTTTGGAGCTCGTTTTCGCTTGTTTTGAGCTTGTTTGTTGATGTTTTTAGGCACAAACGGCACCCCCAATAGCAGTAGGCTATTGGGGAGTCAGTACAAACAATATAAACACAATAATAACACACAAATTACCACTAAATTCACATAAATCAGGGCAAAGAACAATAAAAATGCAGAAAGTATGAAGGCAGTAGGCTGTTTAGGTAGAACGGTGAGCTAAAAGGCTAATTCGAACCCACCAAAAGCCACCCAAACCTAAGTACCAGCTAATATCAACTTACCCTACCCTAAACTCTAGCTATTGATCCAATAATCCAACCTCAAAACCACCAAAACACAGCCTAAATCCTACTGTGACAGAAACTTGGATCTGTGGGGATTGGTGTTATGCCAATGGGTTCTAGCTAATTAAGGACAACCAAAACCCTTTCAAACTTAGATTCCAGGCAATATAATCCTAAACCTATCCTACACTATCATTACATCCAAATTTAAACCAATTAAAGTCAAGTTCAAAGGCACAAACCAAAAAGTTCAGCAAACTATCAAGAAAATGAGGGTTGTGGGAAACAGTGAGTTTACAAGGCAAAATTAGACCACCAAAAACCTCCAAATCTATGCTCTAACTGATTAAGTCCTTAATTATCCTATAAACTAAATGTAAAAACCAATTTCAAATCACAAAGTCACATACAAGCCCCAAACAACCCATTGTTTTTGGTACAACAGCCAAAAATAGGGTCTGAGATGTTTCTTTGGTATGACAGTGGTAGGTTCTAATGCTCTTTTAAACCAAAGAAAACTATCCAAACTATAATTCTAAACAATATTAATCTAAACTTAAACTAAAATCTGCAAGATAACCAAAATTTAAGGCATAAAACACTCAATATTACACCGAAAATCCTACTATGATGACCTGTGGGTTTCTTGCTGATTCAAAAGCACGGCAGTGATTGTAACGCTATCCTAGCTTGATTTTAAACTACCCCAAAGTTAAAAAATCTTCTAACAAGATTTTATGAACAAAATTTCTTAGCAACCCTAAAATTCTCCTACTGTTGTGGTATTACTGTCTTTAGGTGGAACTAAGGATGTGAAACTTTAAACTTAATACTATGATAATTAAAAACTGTGCAAAATCTGATTTAATCACCCTTATAGAGCACGTTAGAACTAGTTCTAAACCTAAGTGTTGTCACCCACCTAGTATTTCTTATAGATCCTAACACACTCTTATATGGCAGATTCACAAATTTTTCAACCAAGATTAGACCTAACTAAACTTAGCATGAATCCTAACTAACATCAAGTAATCTGAAGTTGAACAGTATAACCCTACTAACAATGAGCAAGAACAAATTGTCAAAAAATGCAATTTTTTTCAAAAAGATAAGGGTAAAGGGGCTTCACACCTCAATAAAGGTGGATGCCACCAGCTTCTACTTTGCTTAATGGAAAAGTTAGCTTATGAAACAAGTCTTGAGCAATACTCGCTATGGTTCAACTACTGAACCGAGTATTGCGAGGAGATGAGTGAGATGATGGTAATGTCTTGCTTAATCATGACCCTACACACATGAACAACAAACAATACAAAAAGAAATCCCAAAACCTTGAATCAAAAACTGAAGTGTCAAAACAGCTTTTGATTCAAGCTTATGGAATAGTGGATTGATACAGAAAATAAAAAACGGCTCACAAGGTTTTGAAAAATCTAGAGAACTCAAATTCTTTGGAAACGACAAGAATCAAACAACCTGATATCGATTTCTTAAAATTTTTGGTGTCAAACAAATATTCTAAAAAAGGTATGAAGGTCGGGTCTCAAACAAGTATTCTGCTTTTTCAAGAAAAAATTTTGATAAAAGAAATTAGATTAAAAACTTGCATAAGATTAAGATATTATAGTAAGACAATGAAATAAATTAGAACACAGCTTGAAACTTGCAAAGATTTGATAAAAACTTTAACTATTTTATTTCATAAAAACTTTTACAAAGCTAAGCTGGAAAAAAGGGGATACCACATGTTGGTCCTCCTTTTATACTACAACTCAGAACTTTCTAGTAATCCTAAAACCCCTAATGATGAATTCTGTTAGTGCAAACATTACGATGCTTTGTCGATATAATCTCTTTATGTTTTGTTGATGACAAACGTATAATTCGCAATACATTATGTAAAATGTTAAGGTACTCGTAATCACTCAAGAATACATTTGTATACTTCTCTCGACACCTCCAAGATCGCATTCGGCATGAATCACTCAAGGTATGTACAAACATGTCATTAACCTTACTAAGTGATCAAGGATTAATATTTTCTTAAAACTTACTTTTATACAAAGTGACAAAGTAATTTTTAATTAACTTTATTTTTAAGAAAATGTTTTATTAAAAAGAAAAATGGAAATTTGAATTTGGAATATTCCAAAGAATATTCCCTAAGGTATATTTCAAAGAATATTCTTTAATTTGAATTTGGCATATTCCATATGCCAAAGGAATATCCTTTGAGGGTATAAACTACCCCAGATGGCATATCCCCACTAAAGGACAAATTTGCACGGACTCCCACGCGAAGGTTCCTTAAAGGAACCCGCGGTTCCTTATTGATAAGGTACCGCGGGTAGAGATAAGGAACCGCGGGTGTTTTTGACCCTTGATTAGTTATTTTAGATTAATCTTGTTTAAGATGTGATTCTATCCTTCAATCTCCTCATCCTCTTAAGTGCAAAGAGAAGATCACTCACACATTTGTGATGTGATTAAAGATGAATTCTTGATGAAGATCATCATGTTCATCATTTTTATTTGTGTCTTGTATAGATCCAATGTATATATGTATACTTGGATCAATCTTGTGTAGATCCAATGTATATGGTTATACTTGGATCAATATTGTGTAGATCCAATGTATTTGTGAATACTTGGATTAGTTGTGTTAATCCATTGTATTTGTGAATACTTGGATTAAGTCTTGTGTAAATCCATTGTATATGTGTATACTTGGATTTATGTTGTGTAGATCCAAGTTACATGTGTACACTTGGATATGTGTTTTATTGAGTTGTAATAGGTAAGAGTTGTGAGTTCTCACTAAACTATAAAGTGATGTGGTTCTGTCTTGTGATTTCTCACTAAACTATAAAGTGATGTAGTTGTGTCTAGTGAAGTTCTCACTTAGCTTCAAAGTGAAGAGTCGTAAAGATTGGTTCTACCTTTCGATTAGAACTCGACATCTAGCCTTGTGTCGTAAAATGGTGAAGTAGGCAACGTTGTGAAGATTGGTTCTACCTTTCGATTAGAACTCGACATCTAGCCTTGTGTCGTTAAATGGTGAAGTGGGCAACGTTATGTAGATTGGTCCTACCTAAGATTAGGACTCGACATCTAGCTTAGTGTCGGAAATTGTGTAAGCGACGTGTATAGTTTTCTCCGCCTTGAAAGGAGTTTTGTTGACTAGTGATGTAACTCTCGAGTAAGGTGTACTCGAGGAGTGGAGTAGGGCGAAGAGGAGCTTCGTGACCGAACCACTATAAATCATCGTGTCGGTACTTTCCTTTACATTTATGTCTTTACTATTATAGATGTATTTATATGTTGTGTGTTGTGTGCATCATAATCTAAACATCTAAGTTGCGGAAAAGCTAAGGCTTAGTACGTGTGTGCTTCGTGTTTAGATTATGGTCAAGTGTGCATCCTTTAGTCTAAACATCTTAGTTGCGGAAAAGCTAAGGCTTAGTACGTGTGTGCTTAGTGTTTAGACTATTGCTTGATGTACACTTGATTTGATGTGTTTGTGTGTTTCCTTACTTATAGTTATTATCAATTACAAACACATCTCATATCTAGTCAAGCTTAATCAAGTATTTGATACAAACGATTGTCAAGGTTTACAACGTATCATTATTTGGCATCCACTGTAGGCGGTTCTTTATTGAGCCTGCGGTTCTTTATTGATAAGTAACCGCGATGATATTTAAGGAACCGCGGCCAGTGGAATAAACGAAATGTTTTGAAAATGAACTAGAAACTATTCAACCGCCCCTTCTAGTTTCTACAATTGGTATCAGAGCGAGGTTATTCAAGATCTTTGAAGTATATTGTACTTTAAAGCTTGGATCGATCTTTGCTCTTTTTTTAAAAACAAATGGTTTTTATAAAATAAAAACGGTTTTTAAAAATAGAGACGATCTTTGTATCAAATTGTTCATGAAGAGTGATTACTTATGAAATATGTTTTGTTGTTTCATTCGTACAAGTTTTGGTGTTAAATAAACTGTGTATAATAGCTTGAATTAAATCTTTTCATGTTTGGAAGTATAAAAATCTTTTGTGTCATAATTAACTCTAAAATACGAGTTTTATGTGTCTAAAATGATTTTTTAGTGTCATAAGTCCTTCCAAAAAGTTACCAAATGATTTTGGCCAAATCCCATTTTTGTCCTCTGGACGCGGTTCTTTATCTATTCCCCACGGTTCCTTATCAATAAGGAACCGTGGTCAGTCTGATTCAGATTTTTGAAAACTTTGAAAAATCATATAAAATCAACCGTAAGTCCGTAGAAGTCGTGCCACCCGTCATTTCGAACGTAATTGAATTTTCTTTCAATTAAAAATGCTTCCAAACCTTTATTCAAACTTTAAAATTTGGATAGTTTCTAAGTTCCATACTTTGTCCAAAGTATTGAGCGTCGGTTTGTCGTAAAACTTGTGTTTTACTCTTTTCTATTAAGTTGGACATCTCTTGGTGATATATCTTTGAAAATTGATATATTTAAAAAGTGTTAAACTTAATTAAATTTTAAATGGGTCAAAGAATATTTTCAAATAAAATCAAGCTATGAATACTTTGTTGTATCTAACACTCAAAACATGGACGAATGCTTTTATGTGTTAAGCTAATTGTTTGTGTGTGTTTCTTTGTGTGTTATTATCATATGTAGACATTATTAAGTGTTCCTTGCTATTTGTAGTAGTATTGCTTATATGTCTAGTCTCTTGTGCCTTGCTTGGTATTTGTTAGTATCTAGTTTTTCCTAATTAGGATGTATGCTAGATTTCTTGCATTTTGGTTGCAACATTATTTATGCATTGCATATAGGATCAACATCTCTAGGTTTACATATGTTATATAAACATCTTGTACACCTCGTTATGTTTATTAACACTCTTAGGTTTGAAAGCTTTGGGAGCTTGTCAAATCTATTGATTTAGGTCGTCTTACTCGATCATTGTGTTATTAGTTCAAGTAGATAAATGTCTCACTATAAAACATGAAACACCCTTTGAAAATCTCAGCTATTTTCTCTTAAAAGAGTGTTTGAGGGAATCAAGAAAGATTATGATTAAATATCTATGCATTATTCAAACTATGATTGGTATCATTATCGAATCTAATTGACATGTTTTTTAGTGTAGACATGAATGTGGTTTATTAATAATATACATCGGATCATAACTCACACTTGTGTTGATGGTGTTATATTGAATCTACTTGTTAAAATTGTTAGACATATTTTGTTTAATAATTACTTATAATGCACAATAGAGTCGGTTTGATAACTTGGATGTTTCATCTGAAATACTCAAGTAATTTACATTTATGCAATTTATAAATGTGTCATTTCCGAAAGACCAATCAAGAGTGTTCCTTTGGTTTGTGTAAACTTTGTTTATACACTCCAAAGTTATTGGCCTCAAGTTCTATTAAGGTAAATAACCTTAACTAGACTTGTTTGACAAGATATGCAATGGTGCATTCTTAACCCTCATTATGTCATGCATTGTGTCGCCATGTAAGTTTCATCCTTGCTAAACTTTATTAACCAAATGTTGGAATTACATTTTGTCTAACTTGAGAATGACTACTAGAGAATTTATGCACTAGGATCTTAATTTGACCTGACGGTTGAATTACTTCCATGTGGGAAGTTGAGTTGGTGTATAACTCGTAAAAATGGCCGTGTTTAGCCTTAATTGAGCACCTCTAGTGATAGTCTCATACTCATTCTCTAAATTGGCTAAATGGCTCTTCCTATATATGACTAATGATAGTTTACTTTGATGAACTTTGTATGTCATTAGGAGTCTTTTTCTTTTGTAGCCATTAGGTTTTTCTTAACTTTCTTCCTACGTGCTAATTGAACCTATGTGTTTTTCCTTTGTGTATGTTCTAGTTTTTATTGCTCTTAAGCATGACTTTATGATAAGTTAGACTAGAACATTAGGATTTGCTGAATTGGAAAATCCTCCATTCACCACCTAAACCAAGCCTCTGTAGGCGGTTCTTTAAATAGACCGCGGCTCCATATCAATATGGAACCGCCGATGGAGATAAAGAACCGCGGACAGAAGCTCTCAAATTCGGGTTTTTTGAAACTTCCCAGTTGTTCCAACACCCTTTGAAATCTTTGTTTCAAACCTTTGATCACTCCCAAAATATCTTGGGCTTTCCCTTTTTAACCCTTTACTAGTTTGGATCATCCCCTCACCCTTTTAAACCCTCCTTGTTAGCCATGTTCTTCACACCTCAAACCATTCATCCTTAACCCTTAAACCACTCATTACAACCATGGTTTCAACAAGAACCTCTAATTCATCCAAAACCTCCTCTTCAAAGAGGCACCTCAAAATTAATATTAAGTTACCCAAACTTAACTCTTCACCCTTTCACGCACCTAAGAATGAGATTGTGCCCATTCTCATCTCTTCATCACCCTCACCACCTCTTGCTCCATGCAAGACTACCTCAACCCATGGCACCAACCATTCACATGGTTCTACCTCCTCTTCATTCCAATCTAGAAGGAATGAGCTAACCTCACCCTTCACTCCTAGTACTCTCTTGGATGTGACTACCCAACCTCAACCTATCCAAAGCATTCCCATTGAGAATGACTCTGTTTGAACCCTTGGTGACTTCATCTTTTACCCCACCAAATTCACCCACTTCACCCATCTCACCTTTGGAGAACATACCACATCCTCCACCACCCACATCACCCATCACCTTGTCTTATAATTAAGCATGTGCATTACTTATTAATAAGACACCCAATTTAAGCAAATCTTAGATTTCTAGTGTAACTAGGATTAAAATTATGCTTAAGTTATAGGCTTGAGTTTCATACATAGTTGTATGATCTTTATGTTCTTTCATGATTTTCAACATGATTTATCTATGTGTCTTGGATCTTGTTGTTATTATGTTTCTTTCTTTTCTCTTATTTTGAGTCCTTTTCTTAAACTAATAAGAATTAAGATTCTCCTTGTAGATTTACACTACATGTAGCTTGATTTGTGATATCTAGATAGATGACTTGCTTATATGTCTTCTTGTTTATCCTTATGCTATATGATTAATTGCTAAGTTAATGAATTCATGCTTATTATAAAGGTTTTGTCTTTGACAAGCAATTCCGATATAATATCTCTTAGATGTGTCTAACTCATGCTTGTCCTTAAATGCTAAGTAAACTGCCATCTCCTTTGTGTTGCATATAGGCATTTACTAGGATCATTTCTTAATGTCAATCCCTCTTACATTAGGCATTGCATGAATTATTCTATGTGCTTACTTGATTATATGTTAGATTTTGTACTAACTCTTTCATGTCTTCTTGAGCTTCTTTTGAGTTTCTTCTCTCGTTTTCTTTCTAGTTTTCACTATCACCTTCTAAGGTATAGTATTCATGTATCAATTTGTGAAGTTATCCTTAACTTCTTCGATTGAGTTTCTATTGGTTTATTTTAATCATGCATTTCTAAGTCGAGTCTCTCTCTTCTATCTTTCTAAACTAATTTGAGTCGAGCCTCACCCTTTCCTCATCATGTAATTGTTCTTTGAACATTCACAAAGATTGAGAACAGCTACGAAACTTTGAGCATGTAGTTTATCGTATGCTAAACACCATCCATCTTGGTCTTTCTATTCTTTGGCTTATTTGATCTCTTTTTCTATATCATTGAGTCATCTTTTTGGTGTCGACATTCATAAGAATCCTTTCCTGTAATGTCTTTGGTTTTATATTTTTCATTCTTCTCGTTTTTGAGAGTCGATTGAGGTTAAAATTTACAATTGGATTGGGTGATTCCAACAATTCTAAGTTTTTAACCTTTTGAGAGGATTTTAGTTAAATCTTGAATTTTCTTGGGTGATTCCATAAATTCTAAGCTTTTAGCCCTTTGACATATTATCATTACAATTAGTATGGATGTTTCTTCTCTACCTCTATTCCAGCAATTGTGAATTGATCTTGTCAAGCTCCTCTCCTTTGACTTGTTTTTGGATTGATAAAATCGAGTGCACACTTCTTTCTTCAATGCTTGTCATTGTTTGTGCAAACGACTTGTTTATCATCCTCATTTCTCTTTTTATCATAGTCCTTCTTTCTCTCTTTTCGACTATGTGAAATTGTTTTTATTGTCCATGTCATACTCTCTTTAGTTTGGTATTTTTGCCACATATTAAAGTAGAGTATGTCCTCTCGACAATATTTTCTCTTTTTTGTTGACATCGCTATATATATAAGCTCTTGTTCACTAACTTTGTTTTGTAGGACATCTAACCATTCTTTGTAGCTTTTCACTTTTCTTGCTTTGTTGGTGACTCAAGCAAGGGGGAGCTCATATCAAGGGGGAGCATTTTCAAGAGTTCAACTCATTACATTTGCGATCGTTCACTCACTTAAATTGCATTCATTGAACATCTTGCAAGTAATGAATTTTGGAATCTCGGAGATAAGCATATTATTATGCATAGAGTTGGTTAACCTATGGTCATTGAAGACTTCACTAGGATGACGCAAGCTCGATATCTTTAGATGATGGGTCTACGCTTTTTTGAATGCATGTTCTCTCGAAGTTGATCCTCTCCTTATACAAATGTTGACTACCTTTTTGATTCGACAAAAGGGGGAGAAGTAAGTGTAAACGAGTAACTTATACATTTTAATATGCGTTGCGGTTTACTTGTTTGTCATCATCAAAAAGGGGGAGATTGTTAGTGCAAACATTACGATGCTTTGTCGATATAATCTCTATATGTTTTGTTGATGACAAACGTATAATTCGCAATACATTATGTAAAATGTTAAGGTACTCGTAATCACTCAAGAATACATTTTTATACTTCTCTCGACACCTCCAAGATCGCATTAGGCATGAATCACTCAAGGTATGTACAAACATGTCATTAACCTAACTAAGTGATCAAGGATTAATATTTTCTTAAAACTTACTTTTATACAAAGTGACAAAGTAATTTTTAATTAACTTTATTTTTAAGAAAATGTTTTATTAAAAAGAAAAATGGAAATTTGAATTTGAAATATTCCAAAGAATATTCCCTAAGGTATATTCCAAAGAATATTCTTTAATTTGAATTTGGCATATTCCATATGCCAAAGGAATATCCTTTGACGGTATAAACTACCCCAGATGGCATATCCCTACTAAAGGACAAATTTGCACGGACTCCAACGCGGAGGTTCCTTAAAGGAACCCGCGGTTCCTTATTGATAAGGTACCACGGGTAGAGATAAGGAACCGCGGGTGTTTTTGACCGTTGCAATGTTGTCCTATAAATAGTGGATCATTTCTAGGTTTTCTTTCAACCCGTTTTGCACAGTCTCTTCAAAAATATCTTTAAACCCTTGATTAGTTAGTTTAGATTAATCTTGTTTAAGATGTGATTCTCTCCTTCAATCTCCTCATCCTCTTAAGTGCAAAGAGAATATCACTCACACATTTGTGATGTGATTAAAGATGAAGTCTTGATGAAGATCATCATGTTCATCATTTTTATTTGTGTCTTGTATAGATCCGATGTATATGTGTATACTTGGATCAATCTTATGTAGATCTAATGTATAAGGGTATACTTGGATCAATATTATGTAGATCCAATGTATTTGTGAATACTTGGATTAGTTGTGTTAATCCATTGTATTTGTGAATACTTGGATTAAGTCTTGTGTAAATCCATTGTATATGTGTATACTTGGATTTATGATGTGTAGATCCAAGTTACATGTGTATACTTGGATATGTGTTTTATTGAGTTGTAATAGGTAAGAGTTGTGAGTTCTCACTAAACTATAAAGTGATGTGGTTGTGTCTTGTGAGTTCTCACTAAACTATAAAGTGATGTAGTTGTGTCTAGTGAAGTTCTCACTTAGCTTCAAAGTGAAGAGTCGTGAAGATTGGTTCTACCTTTCGATTAGAACTCGACATCTAGCCTTGTGTCGTAAAATGGTGAAGTAGGCAACGTTGTGAAGATTGGTTCTACCTTTCGATTAGAACTCGACATCTAGCCTTGTGTCGTTAAATGGTGAAGTGGGCAACGTTGTGTAGATTGGTCCTACCTAAGATTAGGACTCGACATCTAGCTTAGTGTCAGAAATTGTGTAAGCGACGTGTATGGTTTTCTCCGCCTTGAAATGAGTTTTGTTGACTAGTGAAGTAACTCTCGAGTAAGGTGTACTCGAGGAGTGGAGTAGGGTGAAGAGGAGCTTCGTGACCGAACCACTATAAATCATCATGTCGATACTTTCCTTTACAGTTATGTCTTTACTATTATAGATGTATTTATATGTTGGTTGTTGTGTGCATCTCATAATCTAAACATCTAAGTTGTGGAAAAGCTAAGGCTTAGTACGTGTGTGCTTCGTGTTTAGATTATGGTCAAGTGTGCATCCTTTAGTCTAAACATCTTAGTTGCGGAAAAGCTAAGGCTTAGTACGTGTGTGCTTAGTGTTTAGACTATTTCTTGATGTACACTTAATTTGATGTGTTTGTGTGTTTCCTTACTTATAGTTATTATCTATTACAAACACATCTCATATCTAGTCAAGCTTAAGCAAGAATTTGATACAAAAGACAAGGTTTACAACGTATCATTATTTGGCATCCACTGTAGGCGGTTCTTTATTGAGCTCGCGGTTCTTTATTGATAAGGAACCGCGGTGATATTTAAGGAACCATGGCCAGTGGAATAAACGAAATGTTTTGAAAATGAACTAGAAACTATTCAACCCCCCCCCCTTCTAGTTTCTACAAATTCCTCATTTGCCCTTGTGTTTGAATCTTGAAAAGTCATTCAAACTAACCATGTGATGTCTTGCTAGAATGATGTGTCCTTGAGTGATCTGGTATGTTCATATAATCCTTTGGGAGCAAGGAATTCAATTTGGTTCGTTGATGCACTGTAGAGATTCTCCTTTTGCCATATTTGATCAAACAGGGGAGCACATGTGGGCCACAACAGTCACGGGGTGTGGGTTTGAATGGTGGGGTTTAGCTTGAATAAGGGTAAATTGGTGTTCTAGATAATTATAGGTGTTAATTTGGGGTTAAATAGAAAGGGGGATTAGGGTTCATGAGTTGGGATTTGGGGGAGAGATGTGTACATAAAGTGTAACTCGGTTTTATTAATTATAAGAAAATAATTTGAATGCCAATTAATATTATAACCAGGTATTTAGTGGATATGATATGGACTGGGTAAAAATTTGGGTTATGTTGGGTATGGGTTTCATTTGTTGCACATTTGGTCCCCTGTGTTTATAAAAATAGGCATAGCAAGTTTTCAACAGCATTTTCATTCATTCCTTTGTTATCATCTTTGGGTCACTTGTCATTTTTGACACAATTATCTAGCAAACTTTTGATAAGGACCTTATATGCAATTTCTTCATTCTTGAAGGGCTTATATTGTCCATTCTTGAAATATTAGGGACCCAAATGTAATATAAGAGATTTACAAGGGTATAATATGACAAGTCTTTAAAAGATGAGGGATCATTCTTGACAATCTTCAAAACTTCAAGGACTTCTTTGGAAATTCATTATTCAGGTCCAGTTCTTTGTGACGGCGTCGTTTCCCGTGTTCGTTTTTGCTTGAATCTTTTGATCTTTTATTTAATTCCCGATATCCGTACCTAAAATACACAATGAACAAACACAAGCATATTTTATGGTATTTTATGATATTTTTAGTCATTTTAAGCCCGATTTGGACGATGAGACTATGTATAAATGCAGTCTCATCAATGACCTATCTTCATTTCCTAATCTCACTAGGCATTGTGAAAACATCTCTTATCCATTATCTCCCTCTCCACCAAACTCTCATTTTGATGGAACTCCCACATCTAACGACTTTTTTTACATCATGGTTCCTCGTGTGCTTGTTGTCGTTTTCAACAAATTGAACTTGCTCATATCTATGACAAGCTAAATTTTCTTGAATTCCTCCTCACTCTACCTCCTCTCAAAGTTTTTGTTCTCGTGAACAAAACTTCGAATGATGCTTCGTCGTATTTCTTTTCCAACTAAGGCACATTTTGTACTTTAGTTGTTTAAGTCAATAAAACTTAAGCAATCTTGGAAGATTATCACTATTAGAGTAGTCTATGCTTTGTGGTTTATTTTCCATATTTTTTAATTTGCTTTAAATATTCATATTGTGTGTATGAATATTTCTCTTGTATGTTATTTCATATTTGTGTAATATGAATGTTATGTGTGTTATCTTTCCCACTAATTCTTTTTCACATATTTGTTAAAGAGTTGATCATGGTTAAAACTTACAATTAATTATGGGTGATTCCATAAATTCTAAATTTTAACCCCTTGACTTTTTAATCATCTTTAATTGGTTTGGATGTTTCTTTTCTTTCTTTATTCCACCAATTTAACTATGATGTTGTCAACACACAATCTTTGGACATACTTAGCAAATACTTGCTTCTAATTTAAGATTTCTTTTCCTTCTCCCTCTCAAGTTAGTTAGTAGGTAGTGCACATATATACATTGGTGTTTCTTTTCTTTCTTCTAACCTTTGTGTAGCATATCACCTTAGCTCATTTACTTGGTGCCCCAAGCAAGGGGGAGTAAGCACCAAGGGGGAGCTACTAGCAAAGTCCGGTTATTTTCTTCTTCAAAGACTTGTGCTAACCTTTTTGCTTCGACAAAGGGGGAGTTATAGTGATAAATTCGTTAATAATTCGAATAATCTTGTATTTTACGTAAATGAGTTTATAGTTTGTCGTAATCAAAAAGGGGGAGATTATTAATGCAAAGCAAGACCTAAAAACATTGTTAGTATTAATTAATCTTTCTTAGTTTTGATCACGACAAATTACAAATACATTTATTGTCAAACACAATCATAAAACGAATTATCTAACAAACACTATCATCAAGGTAATAATCATTACACTAACATATCTTAATCATGCTTAGTGATCATAAAAGTGATTAGCCTTAAAACTCACTTTTGTCAAATGTAACAAAAGATTTTTAATAAACTTTATTTTTAAGAAAATGTTTTATTAAAATGAAAATGTAAATTTGAATATGGCATATTCCAAATGCCATAAGAATATCCTTTGAAGGTTTAAACAGCCTTAGATATTTCAAATTCACTAAAAGACAAAAAGGAACGGAGTCTACACTCCATGGTTCCTTAAGTGCCTATGCGGGTTCCTATCGATAAGGAACCGCTTGGGTAGCTAAGGAACCGCCCCAGCTAGCCGTTGGGATTTGTCTTCTATAAATAGTGGATCAAATCTGCATTTTCATTACCCTTTTTGGACATCTCTTTCAGCCTTCTTTCTACTATCTAATCCTAGTCATTTGTAAATGATCACTTAATGTGCTAAGTATGTTTACTTATGATTATCCTTTTGATCTCTTTCTTTACCCTTGTCCAAAGAGAAGATCACTCACACACTTGTGATGTGATTAAAGATGAAGCCTTGATGAAAATCATCCTCTCCTAAAGATCTAGTCATGTTCATCATTTGATTGTTTGTGTCTTGTGTAGATCCAATGTATTAGTGAATACTTGGACTAGTTTTGTTCATCCAAGTTATGTGTGAATACTTGGATTAGTGTTGTGTAAATCATTTGCATATGTGTGTGCTTGGATTTGTGTTGTGTAGATCCAAGCTACATGTATGTACTTAGATATGTTTAGTTGAGTTGTAATAAGTTGTGTTAGTTCTCACTAAACTATAAAGTGATGTGGTTGTGTCTTGTTAGTTCTCACTAAACTATAAAGTGATGTGTATTTGTGTTGTGTGAAGTTCTCACTTAGCTTCAAAGTGAAGAGTCGTAAATATTGGTTCTAGCTTTGGATTAGAACTCGACATATAGCCTTGTGTCGGAAAATGGTGAATTAGGCAACGTTGTGAAGATTGGTTCTAGCTTTGGATTAGAACTCGACATCTAGCCTTGTGTCATAAAATGGTGAAGTGGGAGACGTTGTGTAGATTGGTACTAGCTAAGATTAGGTCTCGACATTTAGCTTAGTGTCAGAAAATAATGTAAGCGACGTTGTAAGGTTTTTTCCGCTAAGAAGGGAGCTTGTGGATATAGTGGAAATCTCGAGTAAGGTGTACTCGAGGAGTGGAGTAGGAACAAGGATAGAGCCTCGTTGCCGAACCACTATAAATCTTGGTGTCTTCCTACTAGGTTGTTTCTTTCCTTACTCATCACTTACATTCATCATCATTACAATTACTACTTATTGTTAATGCATTAGAATTGAACCTAATCATTATGCAACTAGATTTCAAGTAAAAGATAGTTTTGGCACTCACCTAATTGAAAGGAATTTTAATTAGGAGACAAACCGATGAGAAACTATTCAACCCCCCTTCTAGTTTCTAGAAATTGTGATTCAGTGAAGAATCCAATGGTACCCCCTGTCTACTTAGGACCTGATCTTAATGGAAAATCAGTCAATGAGACTCAGTATAGAGGTATGATTGGGTCACTCATGTATTTAACTGCAAGCAGACCTGACATTCAATTCTCTACATGTCTTTGTGGAAGATACAAAGCAGATCCAAAGGAATCAAACCTTACTGCTGTAAAGAAAAATCTTCAGATACCTAAAAGTTACACCAAGTCTAGGTCTTTGGTACCCCAAATCCTCAGGGTTTAATCTAAAGGGGTATTCAGATTCTGACTATGTTGGATGTAATATGGACAGAAAAATTACTTCTGGTGCTTTCCAATTGCTAGGTGGCAAACTTGTGTGTTGGAGTGATAAAAAGCAACAAACAGTTGCCATGTCTTCATTAGAAGCTGGATATGTGGTAGCTGTTGGATGTTGTACCAATGTTCTTTGGATGAAAAGCCAACTGGCTGATTATGACACAGAATAAGAAAAGGCACCATTCTTTTGTGATAACATAGTGCTATTGCAATATCTAACAATCAAGTCCTTCACTCAAGAACAAAACACATTGATATTAGATATCACGTTATCAGAGATCATATTGTGAAAGGGGACATTGAATTACATTTCATCCCCACTCAGTATCAATTGGCTGATATCTTCACCAAACCACTAGTTGAACCAACTTTCAAAAATTGATAATGGAGCTTGGTATGATGAACATTGATGACACAAAAACTGAACCTTCAGCATTCACTGAAGAAGCTTAAAGGTTCAACATTTCTTAAAAGTATTTATTAATGCTAAGTAGCAGTGTCTGAGTAAAGGAGTGTGCAATGTCATGTGTCTATCTCACTTTATGTGATTGTGTATATGATGTTTTGTCGCCTTATCTGATTCACTGAAGCTGAACAAATGATCACCAGTCATCAAAATTTTCCTTCATCAAAATCTGAAATTTTTTTTTAATACAACTGAGTAGCTAGGCCTGAGTAGAGGAGCGTGCAATGTCATATGTCTTGTTCACTTATGTGAACATGTATATGGGGTTTTGTTGCCTCATTTGACGCACTGAAGCTCACAAGTATTGCCATCAGCTTCAACATATCTAAGCAACAGCTTTTAAAACAAATCAATCATGTGATGAAAAGTTTTAAATGACATTGAATTTTCTTGTGAATAAAACAACCATTCTTTCAGAAGGTTTCATTTTTTAATTAAGGAAATTTCAAACGTCCTCATCCACAGTCAACAACTCCCTGACACAGGAGGCGTTTCACTGTTCAATACAACATAAAATCATACCTTTTTGCAGAACATTAATGAGGGAGTTTGTGCCAAATGTTCAAAATAAACCCTAAAAGATTTATAATTTTTTCAAATGGTTTTCAAACTTTTTACAAATCAGTTCAAGCTTTTATATAATCCCTTACAATTGGATTTCATTCCACGCTTACAAATATTTTCATCAAAAACACACACAAAAACTCTCTTTCTTTCAAAAAGAAACACACACAAAAAACAACAATGACTGAATCTTCTTCCCCAAAGGTTGTAAATATCACACTCAACCCATCCACCAATGTTACTTTTCCCATTGAAGATATCATCTTCAAGCCCAACAACATCACCTTAATCAAACCATAATCTATTAAGTCTGTTCCTGGGGAACAAGTAATTACTTACTTGTCCAAAAGTGTTTTAAGGGATGCATTGTTTAAGGATCCCAGAATGATGTTTCAAAATGTTCTAAAAGAATTTTAGTTCACAGCAGAAGCTTCTAACAACAAGAAGTCCATAGAGTTTGATTCTACCATGGCTGGGATTCATGGTAAAATTGGGCTATCTAGCAAAGGGAATTAAAGCTAATTTTGGGAGGCTTATTTTTGAAGATTTCCATGGGAAGATGGAGAAAAAGACAAGAGAGAAAAACGTTGTTTACACCATATTTTATATCTCCTCTTTGCTGACCATCTTGGTGATGACTTTTCAAAAATCAATGGAGATAAACTGATTTTTCGACCATTTGATCTTACTCGCTGGAACATTCCAGTCAGCACCATTGATCCTCCTCTTACACAACCCATGTTGGACATCGGCTCAGCAGATGCTCCAGTAGTGTACAAATCTCCAAAAGACACTTCTCCAACTAGAGAAGGGGATCTGAAGGCGAAAATCCTGGAGCTTCATCTGGACCTCGTCAGAAGAGCACGTCTGTTAATACAAAGAAGGTTAGACGTGAGTCCAGAAAGAGGAAAGTCCTCAAACAATCTTCCTCAAAGAAGGTTGTTGATGAACCCCAAGGCCATGTTGTGAAGAAAAGTAAGTCCTCGACCAAGGACAAAAACCTAAGCTAGCCGTCACCTTCAGTCTCTGCTGGAGGTGACATGCATAAAGAGGCCCAGAAGCCAACCCCTCTCTTAACTTCTTTAGGAGAGAAGGGTGAAGATAGAGCTCACCCTCAGCTCAGTAGTATGGAGTCAGCGTTGGATCCATCAAGTAAAACCAACCCTGGTGGTGAAGGACTTGAAACTGATCCTCACACTGGAGGTGATGCTCAAAAGACACCCAAGGGAGTGAATCTCACCACTGGCGCCAAGGTGGGACACTTGCCTTCATTTGTATTCAGCATGTCTGGTGATGATTTGGAGAAGGAACTTGGGTTCAGTGAAAGAATTACAGTCAACCTTGATGACACTGATGAAGAGACTGCTGATGCAACACCAAAGCCACCATCCCTCAGACCTGAACAGGTAAAAGAATTAACGAATCAAGTGTTGATTCTTCAATCACAGTTGGCTAAACTAAAGGAAGAAAAGGTGCTTGTTGATACTGAAATCTCAACTCTTAAAGCAAGACCAATTCCTCCTTCTGTTGAACAAATCAAGGATGTCATCATTGCTGCTTTGAAGCCACTAGTCAAAGATGTGGCCACCACCACTTCCCTATAGCAAGAAATGTCATCTATTATGGACTCCATCAACAGTGCTTCCATGGAGTTTCCACCAGAGTTCACACCAGTACCTGACCAAGTTAATGCTTTGTGTGACTCTATGTCAAAGATAAAAGATAGAGTGCCATTACTGGAGAAACAAAAGTTGACCTTATCTGATGAGGTTCAGCAGAAACTGAATGCCCTTGAAAATGTTCCAGCCATGCTGGCCAAGGTATCTGCCACTCTTGATCATATTTGTGGCCTCTTCCCTACTGGTGGGTCAGCAGAAGCTGCTGGGCATTCTTCTGCTGAGGGGAAGAAAAACACCATCCATCAGCTCTTTCAGAAACATGCCCAAAAGAAGGCTAAAAAACAACCTGTTGTCTATGAGTCACCATTTACTGAAAAGAACCCAACAAAGGGTAAGGGGGAGTCATCAGCCAAGAATGATCATATGGATGGGCTGACCACAAGTAAAGAAACAATTGATAGTGGTACACCTCCCTTTATACCCAAGAATAAAGGAGATTATACATTGAATGATCGACTGATCAAAGCTGGGGTGGCCACTTAAGAAGAACTCAACAAAATATACAAGCTTCAGAAGAAGAAAAGCTAAGAAATCTGAAGCTGAGCTTGTATGAACAAATAGGGAAAGCTGAAGTTGAAAGTCTTTTCAAGAAGAAAATGTTATATGAAAAGTTTTGTATAACAAGGTTGAACAGAAGAAATCTCTCACCAATCACCAATGTTGATATGCTGACCAACAGAGGTGATATTCATCTCAAGTTCTATAGGGGTGATGGGACTGGTGAGATCATTGAAAACTTCCAAGGAAAAGAACTTTCTTACACTGAGTGGACTGAAATGAGTGTGAAGATTGAGAAAAGGAAATCCAAGAGATGGGATGAAGTTCGCACCATAATTGATCACTTTATGAGAAATCATGAAAGACTGGGTGAGATTTTGAACATCAGCACTCAAGTTTCTCTGGAGGATCAAGATCCTATACTGGAGCTGAACAAAAGAGCCAATCTGATCCAACCTGGTGTGGGTGACATCTTTGTCACTACAAACAAATACAAAGGATTTGTTCAGTTTCAAAATCATCTCCCTGGCCATGTACTAGAGGAACCAAAATTGGGAATGATAATGTTCAACCATCGAGAACGTCAAGACTTTGTGGGCATTAGTAACCTTGATGAAATGAACAATGAACTTCTCTCGAATGTTCAAAGGATCTTTTACTCTCAACATGGTGGTCCAGGACGTACTGATGCTGCTAGAACCTTTAGCATGTGCTTGCTTGCTATATTGGACCACAGAAACTCAGATCCATCAATTCAGACTCCCATAATTAAAGAACTTAGGCCTAAGTAAAATTGAATAATCATTTGTATTGTTTTTTGTTGTAATTTGTAATGTTTAATGAATAAATGATTATCTGATATTTATAAGTAATTTATTGCTCAGTGCAAGTAATAAGATGTTGTTATGCTCACTTACTACTGACATTAGACTTAGGCTATTTGTATATCCAAAAAGGGGGAGATTGTTGGGTCAGTATTTACTGACCCTGAAGCAACTCTAGGATTTGATATAAAATCCCCTTAAGTGTTTTTATGCTCAGCAGTAAGGCCAGTCTGCTGAAGGATGACCAGAGGAACAAAGTTCCTACTAAAGACTTTGTAGCTGAAGGATGTTCAGCTTTCCTCTTCCAGTTAACTTAGAAGACAAAGGAGTCTTTGCTTCAAATACTAGGTGGTCTAGTTGCTGAAGAACAAGTACTGAAGAAGAGCTTTCAGTTTAGTTTGGTTTGACAATACCAAACTGAATGATGTCGATCTCCTCTAGGATATTGAAGACTCTTTAGTATTCTGATGGTTTGCACTAGGCGGGAAAAGATAACTTTAAGTCAAAGTAGGTTGCTTGTATACTTAGCTATAAGTACAACCTTTATATTTTCTAGAATAGTTGATTATGTACTTGGTACTGTTTATCTAGCATGAGCATCAACCACCCACTAGATAAACCCATGCATTGAAACATGCAAATGCAAACCCTAGTTTTACACCGCCTATATAAGGAGTGTACATTGAGAGGGAAAGGGTTAACCAATACAAGAGTAGAAACTCTGGAAAACCTTTCTCTCTCAATACCAACTAAACCATATAGCCAAGAAGCATATGAACGTTTAGATTGGAGCTTAGACTTTTGGTTATACGTTTAAGTATAGGAGATCACAACCATTGTCATTCAACCACTATGTTATTCAGCAAACAAAGTGGGTTATAGATTCTTTATTTGATTCTAATAAAAGTCTATACGTTGAAAAGTTATTGGTATTGTTGTTTTAATTGTTCATAGTTCTTATCTATTGTTAAAACAACACACTTGAGTCTTGGTAAAGAGTTATTACTTAAGGTTGATAAATAATAACGATTTACAAGGGGCCAACAATATGAGAAGGAGAAATGGGTGTGGTAATGGTGGAAATAAGATTATTGGAATCATGCAAAAAATCATAGGAAGGTGGAGTAGTGTATTTGGCGGAGAGAAACGAAAACAGCGTTTCATCAAAGGTGACATGACGGGAGATAATTATTTTATTGGTGTTGAGATCAAGGCAGCGATAGCCAAAATGATTGGCAACATGTCCCAAAAAATCGAAGGTGTGGCATGTGGTCTAAGTTTATGATTGGTATCGATATGTGGGTAAAAAAGGCAACCAAAAACACGAAGAATACTATAATCAGGTTGCGCACCAAACAGGCGGGTAAAGGGTATCTCGTTATTAATGGCAGGAGAAGGAAAAATATTCAGTAAGTAAACTGCCATATGAAGTGCCCCAGTCCAGTAATTAGGTTGTAAATGTGCTTGGAAGAATAAGGTACGAATAAGATTATTAATTGTACGGATCATACGTTCGGATTTGCCATTTTGTTGGGAGGTGCGAGGACATGAAAATCGAAATTGAATGCCATTATCGGTAAAGAGTTTATGAAACGCGTGATTATCAAATTCACCATTATGATCACACTGAAAAGACTTAATTTCACATTTAAACAGAGTACGCACATAATTACGAAATAACATAAAGTTAGACAAAACATCAGGTTTATTCATTAATGGATAGACCCGAACATACTGACTATAATGATCTAGAAACAAAACATAATACTTGAAACCAGAAAGACTCGAAATGGGGGAGGTCCACAAGTCCGAGTGAACAATGTCAAAACAAGAGTTAACGGAAGTAGACGAACTAACAAACGGAAGCTTCACGTGTTTGCGAAGCTAACAAGCATGGTAAAGACCAAGAAGCTTCTCTTTATTAAATGAAATAGAGGCACTTGAAACAAGACGATGCAACACTTCATTTCCTGGATGTCCAAGTCGTTGATGCCACGTATACTGACTAGAAAGAAAAGCATGAGGAATAGTGGAGGGCTTCGTAACAGGATAGAGATCACCCGTTCTATCACATCGGAGGAGTACCCATCGAGTTATGAAGTCCTTCACAGAAAAGCAAAAAGAGTCAAACTCGATAGTACAAGGATTATCACAGACAAACTGACGAACATAAATTAAGTTTTTCACAATATTGGGAGTGATTAAAACATTATTTAAACGAAGAGGACGAAATAGAGTAGACAAAACACTATGGCCAGAGTTAGTGACGAGAATAAAACGCCCATCACCATTAAGATGAGAACTCACACCTGTATCCATGTTCTAATTTCCAGTAGACGCATCCTGAAGAGTAGTGGTATTGAATGCATTTGGCAAATGTGTAGCTTGACCCAAACCTTGTGACCCGGACAAAAATAGTTTACTTAGACGAAAAGACATAATAGGGGATTGGCCGAACTGAACCAAACCAGGCAGAGAACCCCTTTGTTGTTTTTGAACGCCTGTTGAGTATTGAACTGGCACCTATGGAAGTATAGGTACAAACTGAACCCCATGCTGTGTAGTGTGAACCCCCTGCTATAGAATTGGAAACCCCTACTGTGTAATGTGAACCGCCTGTGGTGGCAAGAACCCAGCCATGCTCATTGTTGACCCCTCCCCCCAAAAGGACTAGGCTGAAACTATGAACTCACATAATTGGGTTGCACCTGAAATCCAGGAGGAACCAAAATAGTATAAGCCACGGGAGGAGAGGGGGTGACATTAGTAGGGGCAAGTAAACCAAACTTAGCCAACAATGATTGCAACATATCCAAGTCTGAGCGTGTCACACCCGATACATTTGATGTCGAACCTGTGTTAAGTGGGAGCAGTGTAGACTTTCCATGAACACCATTGTATAGGTAACGAAAAGCTTCTCCAAATTGACAAGGACCCGTAGCAAAACTTCAACATGGGTTATTGATTATCTCCAAAGAGGGACCACGACTAGAACTAGTGTTGGATTTCGCCAATAAAACCATTGGAGAAGCAGAGGTAGCATCAACAAGTGGGTTTTGAGACCGAGACTTGAGATGCATCTCATGGGTGGTCAACATGTACCGAACCGTTTTAGGTCTGGAAGGGGTTCCCGAATAACATTGACAGTAGATATGGTTTCGTAATTCGACAACAAACCTTTAAGTGTGAAGGTAACAACATCATGATTGCTGAGAGGAGAAACAAGACCAATAAGGACCGAAACCAAATATTCTTTTTTTTTTAAAATAGTTCTCAATGGATAAGTCCCCAAGCTTCAAGTTACGTAATTCGGCTTTCAAAGCTATAGCACGCGGGCGCTTGTTGTCTTGAAATATAGCTTCAAGATGTTGCCATGCTTCCTTAGCAGTGGTCGGGTTAAGATCAACCAAACGTTTTCTTACAAATGGAGCAAGAGTAGAAAACAGCCAAGACCGGACTATGAAATCAATCTTGATCCATTCTGCATCCCGAGGGGGTGGATCCGCAGGTGTGGCAGCGGATGAAGAACCAGCGGGGTCAACAATATGATCCAAGATTCCGTAACCATGACATAAGTGGGAGAAGTAATACACCCACGACGAATAATTTATTGCATCGACATCAAGTTTTTTAGGAACAAAGGTGGTTAAATGGTTCACCGCCATGAGTTTGTCAGATAAAGTAAGAGATGGTGTGGGAGGTGGATTGTTGTTGGTCATGATGACAAGTTTTTAGGGTTTGTGGATTTTAGGGTTTGCTTGGGAAAGAATCGAGAAACAAAGAAAAAAAGAAAGGAAAAAAACAATACCGATTGAAACTTCAATCAAATAGTGGCTAAACTTAGCCTAGATACTGGACTATACTTAGTCAAAAACAGAATAAAGAACCACCGAAAGATGATCGGTAACACATCAGCTAAACTTAGCCGTGATACGTCGACTAAACTTAGTCTAAGAACAGGGAACGTTCGAGAAATCCTCGGTGAAGTAGGCGGAAGCGAATGAAATAGGATCGGCAAAACCCTCGTGATACCATGTTGGAATTGTTAATCCCACTTCAATCCATAACACAATATTTAGAGAGAGAAAAAGAAGAAAAGTAGAGAGAAAAACTAGAGAGATTATGGAAGGTTAAACATAAACTAGAGAGAGAAAGTGAATGTAACCAACACCCTCTTCCACACATGGAAGAGGGTATTTATATGCCACGCCTTAAAGGCATTTGTGGGCTTGTTCATGGGCCGGGCTTGGCTTTGCTTGGGCTTACGCCCCTAATTTAGACAATATTAGCTTAAAGTCCAAGCCCGGTTAACCCGACTAACCTATTACAATACAAGACCAATAACGACTAAGATGACCTATTACATTCTTGTTCGACTATATAAAATATAGGGCTAACAATCTCCCCCAATGTATCGGTCATCTTTAAATGCATAAGATGATTGAGTTAATACATTCTTGTGGAGGTGATCTTCCTTATTTGATCTTGTATCTTGGTCTTGATCTTGTTTGCAACGGCTTTGTTCCTTCATGCTTTTGTGATCTTTATCTTGAGCCTTTGTTATATGACTTTGAGTGCTTGAGATATTCATCTTGTGCTCCTTGTAACTAAGATGACCTACTACATTCTTACAATCTTAGGTATCTTGATTATCGCCATCTTGTGCTCTTGTGACTTCTGGATCGACATCGGTTAGTACACAGCTACGCCACCTTCTTGATATGCAACAACATATATAGACACGGATAAAATGGCTTTGAACATTTCATCCTAACTCGGTAGCGGTTTACCTCCGGTCGGTGAAGACCGTTAGACGGTATTAGATACCGTACCTGTGATCGGGTAGATTCGATTAAGAACCTCCTTGACAAGGTTTTCTGGCAGTACTAGCCAGTTCTCTTTACTCGACCGTCTCAAAGCAGACTGCGAACGTAAAGAGTGAATCATAAGGATAAATTATCCGTCTAATTAGAGTCGTCAATTTAGAATTCCTGGAACAAGTTTGATTCTAAAAGAATCGCACCATTGTTGCTTTCAAGTTTTTCACAAGCTTGATTCATAGAGAATCTTGCGAGTCACCTACCGCAGTGTTGTTTGATGTTGACACTGGAAGGATTTCCATTCGTCACTATGAGCACTAAAAGAGTGTCACTCTGAATGTTCTGGCAAGACCACACTGATTTTACGAAGAAACCTAGAATCAAGTTTGAATCAATTAAGAATCCAAACTTAGTTGCATTCCAGTTCTTACAAGTTTGATTCGTGAAGAATCGCACAAGTTACCTACCATGAGCTTGTTTGATGTTGGCTCAAGCAGGATTTCCATCTTCGTTGTGAATTGTATCACTCAGATGTTCTGGCAATATCACAAGGATAATGCGTAGGACTCGATTATGTCCTAATGAGATGATAGATTGATGTCTTTTTGGCTCTAGACTCGATAAGTGCATTTTGGTAATCGGAGGCTGGAGCAAACTGCCACCTTTTCAATATTAACTAACTCGGAGTGAGAAAGTCAATAGATACGAGTTGATCTCCGTGACAATGAGACAAGTTTCTTTTGAGAGAAACTCGAATGGATGGGAAGGGTTGTGCATTGCATCACTGGGTCCATGATGACTTGTCTTCAATAGATGTATTGACCCGGTTTCTGCCTAAGTTGTATAGAATATTCAACTCCTTCAATGCTTACCAATACGTCATCACTAGCACCTTGTTGTGATTGTTCCAGTGTTAACTTAAGTAATTGGTCCGCATTCAGCTTCATTCAACTCCATCTTTCCCAAGGACAACTATTTCTAGCTATGGAATATCCTTGGGTAGATCCCTCCGATTCTGGTTGGATCATAGGACTTAGTTTCCTATCCTAAACTACCTTTTGACTCCAACGTTCCATCGTGGATAGTAGGTTGTTTTGGGTATAGATCTTAACCATTGAAAACCATTCAAAGTGCTTGATAAAAATCAAAACTTTTAACACTTTGAAAGTTTTACATTTCTAAAAATCTCCCCCTACACACATGTAACGATATACGAAATAGTTTAGCATGTGAGGAAAGAGTTGCACTTGAGTCTTTAAGATCACATTTTGCAATATATTACATTTTAATCACATTTTCTTCCCTATCTCTAATATAAAAAAACATAATATTAGAGATACCAATTGATTAAAATATGACAATTTCTGAAATCCGATTGGGAGAGAAACATGTGTGCACGCATGAATCATGGAACTTTTTCAGTCGGGATGCTCCCCCTCAACAATATATGTGTGTCTTGAAACAAAAGTTTGACAAAATTTTGAAAAACACCACCACAAAATATGTTGAGGTACGGAGTTGAGATGCCCTAACCGATATAGTATATTACATATGACAGTTTTAAACCATTTTCGGAATGTGTTGGATACATAAAATATGACAATATCAGAGATGTACCCAACAACATTAAAGGCTTGATTTTAAAACGCTCCTCCTCAAAAATTGATCAAAATAATGTATGACAATTTTGAGATATAAAAACCACATATGAGGAAGGAAATGTTGAACACACAATTTTGAAAGATTTAGAAAAACCTTTTGAGAAATTCTTGAAAAATTGTGTTCAACGGTTTTAAAATAGTCATGATAGAAGACTTCTCTTCTATTGCTTTCGAAAAGCGCACTGAAATGTACACTTCCTTTGGGGGTCCGTTTTTCATGAGCTCAAAACTTTGATTGTTTTGTGACTAGATCATGACCGAGAAAAATAAATTTCCCATTGTGAAGGATAAGTTATCATCCGTGATAAACTTTCCTTAAGTTGAAGTTCGAGTTCTAAGCTGACATTTACTTAGAAATCCTTTTTTCATGAACTTAAAAACTTTGAATGTTTTTATGAGAAGCTCATGACCGAGAAATATTAATTTCTCATTGAGAATGATAAGTTATCGTCCGTGATAGACTTTCCTTATTTGAGGTCCGAGTCCTAAGCTGTGATGCGCTTAGAAGTCATTATGAAAGAATATCAAGCAACTTCATTTGCCAAAACCTCCAAGTCTTCTGGAGTCATATACTTCATACCAAGACGGCCAACGAGATACTGAAACCGATTTTAAGATAGGGCTTTAGTAAACAAGTC
This sequence comes from Glebionis coronaria, assembly GCA_025667525.1. NCBI lineage: Eukaryota > Viridiplantae > Streptophyta > Magnoliopsida > Asterales > Asteraceae > Glebionis > Glebionis coronaria. The sequence goes on from CM046876.1 coordinate 573,362,057, forward strand.
TACTATCTGGTACTCACTTCTGACAAAGTATAAATCCACGATACCACGTTCCACTTGTTCCTTGATGAAGTGATATCTGACTGCGATGTGCTTGGTACGGGAGTGTTGAACCGGATTGCAAGAGATGGCTATGGCCGACTTTGAGTCACAATAAATAGGTATTTTATCAAAGTGGACGCCATAATCCGTGAGTTAAGTTCTCATCCAGAGGACTTGAGCAAAACACGCGGATAGAGCCACATATTCTGCTTCAGTTGATGAGAGCGAAGTGCAATCCTGCTTCTTTGACGACCAACTCACAAGCTTGTCTTCCCCTAGAAAATGTACGCTACCAGAAGTGCTTTTTCGACTATCAAGGCAACATGCGTGATCAGAATCTGAAAAAGCTGTTAGATGAAAACCGGTTTCCCTCGGATACCAGAGTCCCATGTGAATGGTATTCTTAAGGTACCGAAAGATCCGTTTAACCTCTTTGAGGTGCTTTTGAGTAGGCATGGCTTGATATCGTGTATAATAGCATGTGGCATGATGAATATCAGGCCTGTTGGCTGTAAGGCACATAAGAGATCCGATCATACTGCGATATCGCGTTTGATCTACGGGATATGAGTACAAGTCAGCGTCTAGGGATGTGGTCGACAATGGTGTACCAACGCGAGCACATGATTGTATACCATGCTTTTTAAGTATCTCTTGAGCATACTTAGCTTGGTTAATAAAGATACCACATGGGGATTGATGAATCTGGAGACCTAAAAATAATTTTAACTCCCCCATCATTGACATTTCAAATTTGTTGTGCATTAATTTTTCAAAATGTTTAGAAATTTTTGGGTTCGTAGAACCAAAAATGATGTCATCAACATAAACTTGCACAAGAAATATGTCATCCCCATATTTATTAATAAAGAGAGTATGATCAATGGAACCTTTGGAGAATCCTTTGGATACCAAGAAGTTTGATAGTTCATCGTACCATGCCTTGGAGCTTGTTTAAGTCCGTATACTGCCTTCTTGAGACGGTAGACTTTGTCAGGATGATGAGGACAAATGAACCCTTCCGGCTAATTCCCATATACTTCTTCCTTTAAATAACCGTTGAGAAAAGCAGTTTTAACGTCCATCTGATAAACCGTGAAGCCTTTATGTGCAGCATAAGCAAGGAATATCCTGACAGCTTCCAAACAAGCAACTGGAGCAAATGATTCATCGAAATCTATCCCTTCTTGTTAACGATATCCCTTAACTACAAGACGAGATTTGTTTTTGATGATGCTTTGTTCTTCATCCAGTTCGTTTTTCTAGATCCATTTGAAATCTAGAAGCGAAATTCCATAGGGTCTGTCAACAAGTTCCCAAACATTTAGGCGTTCAAACTGATGAATTTCGTCTTGCATTGATTCAATCCACGCATGATCTATCATGGCTTGCTTGATGTTTGTAGGTACAGTTGAACTCACGGTGAGTGTATACATACACACATCACCATCGGTGTCGAGTTGTCTGCGTGTTCGAACCGGTTGTGAAGGATTTCCAATTACTTGCTCCAATAGATGATCACGTGTCCAATGGTGAGTGGATGGATATCGTTGGTAGAATGTATGCATGTTGGACGGATCGACATGTTGAGTAGAAGACTCTCTGACTTCGTGTACCGGTGTACCGAACGGATTGATAAATTCTTCTTCGTCAGATTGTACATGACTGCTTGATTGTTGTTTCCTCTTTCGGTATTGACGGTTGGTGATGTTGGTTGTATGACAGTTTCTTGAGTTTGTTGAATATCCAATGGAATTGTCTCTTGAGCAACAGTTGCTGAAGTAGATGTAGTTGTGTCTTGTTGACTTTGTTCGGGTGCATCAGCAGTATTGACAGCGGAAGGCTTTGACACTGCTTGATTGTTTCCATAATCATATTCATCAAACATTGGATCATATAAATCAACCAACTCATTCATTTGTGTCGTATCCGTCAAGTCTGCTGTGGGAGTACTTTCTTGACATTCTTGCACGAGACGTACACTGTTTTGTGTAGGTGCCATTGTTGGACATTGAGGTGCAGGACTTGAGTTGTTGTGATCAAGTACCATTTGTGGCAATTCTTCAAAGTTCACATGAATTGTTTCAACAATAATCTTTGTTCTCTTGTTGTAAACTCGATATCCTTTCGACTATGTAGCATACCCCACAAAAATACTTGTATCACATATTTCTTTCATCTTGTCGAGATTCTCACCGTCTTTAAGAATGTAGCATAAATATCCAAATACGTGAAAGAATTTAACAGTAGGTTTCCTGCCATTGATGATGTGGTAAGGTGTCTTTTCATGTCTAGGGATTACGAGAGAACGATTCTGAGTATAACAGGCAGTTGCAATAGCTTCAGCCCAGAAGAATAGTGGTAATTTTGATGCAGAAAGCATTGTTCGAGCTGCCTCAACCAAAGTGTGGTTCCGTCTTTTGACAACGCCGTTTTGTTCAGGGGTTCGAGCAATAGACGTTTGATGTTCGATGCCTTCTTCTTGAAAGTAAGATTGCAAAGTCTTGTTCAAAAATTCAGTACCCCTATCCGTTCTTACGGTTAAGACTTGAGCTTGAAGATTGCGTTGTATCATCTTGAGAAAGTTTTTTAGAACCGCTAGTGTTTCATCTTTGGACCTTAAGAAGAAAGTCCATGTGTATCTAGAGTAATCATCAACAATCACAAGAATGTACTTTTTCCCGTTAATACTCTCTACACGCATGGGACCACATAAATCCATGTGTAGGGGTTCCAATCGTCCTTTTGAGCTTGGTGTATCTTTGTTTTGAAAGAATTCCGTTTTGCTTTCCCCAACTCACAAGAAGAACAAAGATGGTCTTTGACGAATTTTAACTTAGGAAGACCGGTCACAATATCATTCTTCGAAAGCAAGTTGATAGTGTCAAAGTTGAGATGTGATAATCGTTGATGCCATAACCATGCTTGAGAGGATGAAGCTTTCGCCATTAAGCAAATTGGATTGATGAAGATGTATCTTGAAGAGTTACTGTGTAGAGATCAGAACCACGAGAATCTGTAAGAAGGTCATTCCCATCGTAGTCTCTAACATAACAAGTAGTTTTCTTAAAAGCCACTTCCAAATCCGCATCACAAAATTGACCAACCGAGAATAAATTGTGATTCAGTCCCTCGACGTAATAAACCCGTTTTCTAGTGATATTCCCTTGAACCAAATCTCCATATCCGAGTATCGGTGCAAACTAATCATTTCCAAACCGTACCGTACCCAGAAACTTCTCCACGAAGTTAATTAGAAGCTTGAGATTGCCCGTCATGTGCTTTGTGCACCCAGAGTCCATTATGAAGAGAATGATCTCGACGAGCTACATAAGCATTAGAAGACAATGTAGAGTTTGACAAATGGGAGCCCTTGATAGAAGTGGGTTCCAAAATATTAGTAGGCCTAGATTCTAAAGGCAAGCTAACATTCATAGACCCAATTTGAATAGTGGTTGTCTTAGGTACCCATTTGTATCCGGGTGGTGTAAATCTTGAGTACCCCTGTTTACATGTCCTACTCATGTTCTCATAAAGCTTCTTTAACATGTTTTGTTTACGCAGAGTAGTGGATTCTAACACACTTAGTTTCTTAAGTGGTTGAGCAGTGGATTGGTTCAAAGTTCTTGTGGGTTTTGTAGTACTAGTGGGCATAAGAATAGGCTTGCTAGTTCTAGCATTCACGCCATTATGATTAAAAGCACAAGCATCATGATTGAAAGTACGAACACATTTTCCACATTTAACTCAAACAAATTCAACATTCTATGTCTTAACATTCAAGTTGTCATTACATGCAGCTACAGACGTTTTATTCTTAGAAAACTTAAAATTCCTACGGTGGTCTTCTACTTCCATCTTCTTCCCTTGACTATTGTTAGGAATGACTCTATCTTGAATTCTAGTGCTCTTAAGCTGTGGTCCGCTAACGCTAGTAGTGGGATTTACTCCTGTAGAAGAAGACACACGTTGATTAGTTTTCTTAGTATTATGAGGTAACCGCGATGTTCCAGTTTGAGTGGACCTAGTGTTCATCTTATACATTCCAGGTGCTATCACATTTGTGCTCTTATCAGTTCCTAGCTTAGGCAAAGTCTGTGGGGGTTTGCCCAAAATAGATGATTTGAGGCATTTAACCGCATTCGATTGACGAACGACGGATGGTTTACCCAATTCAGACTTTCCTTTCATTTTCTCAATGAGTTTTTGTAGCTCACTGATGGCTATGTCCCTTTCTTGTAGCTGAGCTTTCAAATCATTTATTTCGAAACCTTTTTCATTTAACTGACGAACCGAAGAAGCTGCCATTTCTTGACACTTTTTATGATTATGAGATTTATCACCTTTTTGTAAAGCAAGTTCAAGAGAAATGGAGTGTTTCTCAAGTTGGGAAAAACTTTTCGAAACTTTGTTATATGACTGAATTTGTTTCGAAAGCTCTACTTCAAGATTGCGACATTTCTCGTCCGATTCTGACACTAGACATGCTACATGACAATATTGATCAAGATCGGTATACACACCAAGTATAGCATTCATATGGTCAACATAAAAGTATTCCTTAGAAAGTCAATCAATTTCGTTAGAAAGTTGGTGTTCTTGTGTCTTTAATTTAATTTGAAGAAAATCAACTTCATCTTCAAGAGATTTAACATATTGTAAATCAGTTGTCATTTCCTCAATGAGAGCGTTATAAAACAGTTCCACATTTTTGGAAAGATCATCGATGGTTGGAACAATACATTGTTGAATGACGACTTATACTTGTGGGTTAGGTTTAATATTCCAAACGGTATCTCTAGAAACTTTTTCATAATCGACGACACCTTTGTACAAATTTAAAACCCCTTGTTTTATAAACTCAAATTGCTGAACACTTTTACTTTTCTCATCCCATTTACGTTTTTCATCCGATATTTGTTTTTCTAACAAAATTGATTGCTTTTTGAAACTCCTTTTTAAAGAAACTTTCTTTTGGGGTTCATCGCTTGGTGGTGGAACACTATTATTCATCTTTTGTTCTTTGGAAAGTTCTTTTTGAGGAACAAACTTAATATAATGATCAAAATCAGAAAGGTTTACTAAATCACTTAAGTTTGATCGAATTTCTTCTTGATGACGAATGATGTCGTCGCAGTCAGGGAAAAGCATAAGAGCAAGATTATCAACATAACAACCGATATCATAAAGACCAGGCTTGATAGTTTGAACGTTCTTGAGATAATCAGGCTTAACAAAACTCGTTTTTATATTTCTATTGAGCATATTCTTAGTTTGAATAGACTGACCCGTTTTGTAACAATGTTGTTTAACGTGTCGACTCTCTTTTCCAAAGCAAGATCTTTTTCAATATCCTTATCTTCACGAGTTTTATAAAGCTCAGTTTGTTCTTTGTTAACCGACTCTAATTCAGTAATCTGGAGTTTATGTAGCAGCAGTTGTTCTTCAAGTTCCAATATCTTTTGTTTTGACATATGAATTTCGTGTGTTACTTCAGAACAATATTGTTCATTGAGCACCTTACGTTCATATACCAAACCATTAGCTATCGCAACTCGTCGATCAGCTTCTTTTACATAATCACACTCTCTAAGCCTTTCTATCTCCTCGGCTAAGGATGTGTTTGCTTGCTTCAAACGTTTATTAGCCTCTTTATTTTCCTCAATTTCATGTTTTAAAGAATCAATAATAGACGCAAGCAAATCACGGTCCACATCCGAGTCAGTATCCTGAGCAGCATTACCGTCATCATTACACATATGTTGTGAATCCGTAGATATAGCTATCCTCCGTGTCAATTAAATATGTGTCATTGATGCTTTCGGGTTGCTCACGATGTCGTCGTTCATTAGCAAACACATTATAGTTATCATATGTTGGTACCTTTTCAATTGGCTCAATATCAAAGATAGGTCCAGAAGTATCAACAGTCTCTGGAATCACTTCTTGAATCTTTGCCATGTACACATAATGTGCCTCCAACTCTTGATCATCAGCTTCATCATCAGTGTCATCACGTCAGTCAACTTCATCTGCTGTAAGTGGAATTCCTGCTTCTTCTTTCTTACACAAAAACATATTTTCTTTGTGATATCCTGAATCCTTAACCCTTTTTGGCTTCTTGCATTCCCTAGCCATGTGCCCAAATCCCTTGCAATTGAAGCATTGAATCCCAGTCTTCTGCACAACCAGAGTGCCTACAGTATCTCTAGCCCTAACTTGATTCGGCATCCTCTGATTATCATACCTAGCCTCATGATCATACCTAGGTGAATGATCAACTTCCTTATATTGAGCATTGGATGATGATATGTGGTTGTTGTTGGTAGGTTTGTAGATCTTCTTATAAGTTGTGGTGAGTAAAGACATGAGTTCTTCAATCTTCTTGTCCCTTGAAGTTTGTTCATCATCACTGTCTCCATCTGACTCGGTGTCATACTTTAGAGGTGGAGTGGGGACAATTACTTTTGCCTTTTTAGCGGTAGCTGGAGGTTTGGTGGATGAGCTTGATGACTTTGAGGAATTAGTAGGTGGTCGTTGACGATGTACGGGTTTTGTTGAAGTAGCAGCCACAAAAGCAATAGAGTTAGCAGACCGTTCTGCCTTTTCAGCCCTTAGTTCATTTACTTCATTCTGATGTTGTTTCAGGATATCATAAAGTTTGTGATAGGAGATGGTCTTGATATCTTCCCTTTGTTTAACCAAAGTCACAAACCTTTTGCCATTCCGGTTTGAGTTGAAGTAGAAACTGAACATTGGCATGATGATTGGAGATGGTGCACTGATTTTTGACAAGCTCATTCATCATTTTGTAGAATCTCGAGTAATATGAGTCAATGGATTCACCATCTTCAGATGTGAATTTTCCAAACTCCCAAAGTAAATTAGTCTCGAGATCTTGAACATTGATCGACTCACCTTACTTCAATCGATGATTTGCATTCCACATTTCCATAGCATTAGGACATGCATCAACCGTGGAATATATATCGTTATCAATCCCAGTGAGTATGTAGTTCACAGCATCAGCTTCAGCTTGGAGGAGTTTCTTTTTCTCAGCAGGACATGTATCGAAATTCTCCATGGCTCGTGTAGTTGATGAAGTACCATCCTCTGCTTGTGTGGTAATGGGTCTGAATTCAAAAACTAGAGGTGGATTCTCAAGGCAGTGACGAAGAGCAGTTCGGTTCTCTTTTCTGTCGAGAAATCTGAGAAAACGAGATCTTCATTGAACATAGCAACCGGCAGTGAGCACAGGTGGATTACCATTGCCACCTTGTTCCAAACGAATTTGATTGGCAGTCGCATTGCTGATATTGTTGTTAGACATTGTCGATGATTGTGAATGGATTAGGATCTTAGTGGACGTGTTGTGATGAGGCGTGGTTGATGTTGTCGAGAAAAGATGTTAAAATCCCCTAAGAATTCTCTCCAGAAACCAAAAATTCCAAGTCCAAAAACACTCTTCGAAATTTTTCTTCAGAATAAACTCACTTTTTCGGAATCCTGCTTATTTTCGGAATAAACCTCACCTTCGAATAAAGCTTATCTTCGGATAAAACTTCGAAATGCACTTTTTCGGAAAAAAATGATATTTTCGGATAATTGAGTATCTTCGGAAAAGTTGAGTATCTTCGGATAAAGGTATATCTTCGGAATAATGATAACTTTCTGATAAACTGACTTTTTCTGAAAACTGAACTTCTTCGGAATAATTGAGAATTTTCGGAATATTGTGATGTTTTTGGAAAAATGAAGTTTTTCGGGAAAATTGCACTTCTTCGGAATGTGTAGGGATTTTCGGAAAAATGTGGTTTTCGGATAAAAGGTTTTCTGATAAACTATCCTTTTCGGAATAAGCGAAATCTTCGGATAATGGTTTTTGGATAAAAGCAGATTTTCAGAATAAATGGGGAATTCGGATAAACTAACCTTTTCGGAATAAGTGAAATCTTCGGATAAGTGCCCTATTTCGGAATAAATCTTCGGATAAACCCCCTATTTCGGAATAAATCTTCGGATAAACCCCCTTTTCAGATAAAGTACTTTTTTCGGATAAAGAACTTTTCGAATAAACAGATGATTTTCGGAATAACTAAACCCTTTTCCGAAAATTGCTACTGTTGATCGACAAACCCCTTTTCTCGGATCTAACTAGTAAAAAAACGTAACTTTTTGCCAAAAATTGATCCAAAAACCCAAAAATTTTGTGTTTTTACCCATATAAACAATACCAAATCTCTACCACTACTAGTACAAGATTTGTATCAAGATTAAACCATAAAAAACACAAAAAAAAAAATTTGGATCAAGGATTATGGATCAAATACCTCACAAAATCAATAAGAACATAAACCACGGATCTTCAATCACCTATCCACAATAGGCTTTGATACCAAATGTTAATCCCACTTCAATCCATAACACAATATTTAGAGAGAGTAAAAGAAGAAAAGTAGAGAGAGAAACTAGAGAGATTATGGAAGGTTAAACATAAACTAGAGAGAGAAAGTGAATGTAACCAACACCCTCTTCCACACATGGAAGAAGGTATTTATATGCCACGCCTTAAAGGCATTTGTGGGCTTGTTCATAGGCCGGGCTTGGCTTTGCTTGGGCTTACGCCCCTAACTTAGGCAATATTAGCTTAAAGTTCAAGCCCGGTTAACCCGACTAACCTATTATAATACAAAACCAATAACGACTAAGATGACCTATTACATTCTTGTTCGACTATATAAAATATAGGGATAACAGGAATATATATTGAATCGTATATATTGAATCGTATGTATTGTATTATCTGGCAAAACCAAAACCAATGAATCGTATATATACAAGAATATAAGACACAACCGACATATAATAAGCCTGCTATCACATGGGCCGAGACATAAACTTTCTATAACATGGGCCGAGACATAAGCTTGCTAATAGTTTATATGTGATATTTATATTCCGGTGCGTACTCTTGATTATTAATATGTTAATATGGTTAATGATTTTATAAATTCCAACAATAATTTCTTAATAATGTGTCATCATATTAAAAAAAATGTCAATTTTAGAAACAACATTCAAAAAGATTGTTGTTTGTAACACAGTTTGGTCGAATTTAAGTTACGATGACAAAGATTGATTATCTTTAGAACAATATATACTAACTGAAACAAAAAGAATTTTCTTTGTCAATTTTATAAACAAAATTATTTTTGTTTTTTCTAATATAAGGGTGTTTGGAATAGTCTTTCTAACAAATTTAATCATTACAACAAAACTCCATTCATTAAAATAAATGGTATTTTACGCCTAAAAACATATTTGTTAAAATAAAAAAACATATTTTGAAAATAAATGAAAAAGAAAAAAATAATTAATCTAGTTTTTGTCATTTGTGTGAAGGAATGGATGAATTACAAACAAGAAAACAAGCCCATATACATAAAAACACTTAAATACTTGATAAATCATATAACAAGCAAGATAAAAACTCACGAAACAAAAAAAACACAAACAAACAAAATTCATGTAGTCAAGTAGTTCTACACATCGACTAGAATGATTCGAGACAAGGTTTGTGATTTTTTTAAAACAAGTACTTTCGAACACACTAGGAAGCAATCATTGAAACAAATATTTTTAGAACACATGAGACAAAATTCCAACACCAAAAGTTTGATTTTGACGCTAAGACCATTTAAGCAATTTATGAGAAATAAAAGATTTTAAAAATTTTAAAAACAATTATTTAAACGAACATCATGAGAAAAAAAAAATAAAAAAATAAAGCAACAAAACATTCTTGAAGATCAAGAAGAATATATCACTCCAAACAAACGAGCAGTTAACCAATCGATTCAACAAGGAATTTAAGATCGTCGAATATAGTTTAAGTAACAACAATTGATGCAAGACAGAAACTTTATAATAGTAATTTAACAGAAATTTTTTTATCTTAAGAGATCTTTTCTTTATATGTATTAGAGATAACTTGTTTTTATAACCTAATTTATTTATGAGAAATGGAATATTTTTTTGATGATTATAGTTTCGCCTCTTAAAATATTGCTATACCATCCTTGTTTATTAAAACTAAAAGTAAAAAAGAATTATTTTTTCTAAAGTATCTAAAACTAAATATTGAGGAATCCACTCCTAAAGTTCCCAAAGGTTTTAGCTTTCTTCTAAACCTACCCTTTTGCCCTCCATAAATTGTATAAATTCACTCATTGTTCACAAGCAATCCAAGATACATTCTTTCACACACCCCTTCTCCTTAATTTACACAAGAACAATGAGCTATTTATCTTTCTGTCTTACACTCATTTCATTTTCATTGTGCTTCTTATCCATCAATAGCCAAAACCTCATATATGACACTTGCAAAACTTCCTCACAACAAGACCCTAATGTTAAGCTCCAATTTTGCACCACCTCTCTCCAAGCTGCGCCGGCTAGCCATTGTGCTGACCTTAAAGGCCTAGGGATGATGTCCATTAGGCTAATAAGGTATAATGTTACTGACACAAGGTGTTACATCAAACAGTTGCTTAAAAACAACACAAAACTTGATCCCTATGTGAAGTCGTGTTTGAACGATTGTTTTGAGCTATATTCTGACGCTATCCCAGATAGCAAGCAAGCCATGAAGAGTTACAATGCCAAACGTTATTTTGATGCTAATATTCAAATAAGTTCGATTATGGATGCTGCTACGACATGCGAAGATGGATTCAAAGAGAAAAAAGGCGTCGTTTCTCCATTAACCAAAAGAAACAGCGCAACATTTCAATTGGGTGCTATGTCTCTTTCGATAATGAACATTCTCCAGAGTGATTCGAGCTAATTTCGAATGAAATACATGTTATAAGACCTAAAGATCATGCCAAATACTATTTATACATATGCATTTGTTATTACTTATTTGTCAATTGTTCAGGTTCTTAGTTAGACTTTTGAATACATTGTTGCTTATATTGTTTGTTGTTTTACATTTATCTTTATATTGTACGATGATACAAGAATTGGTATCTCTGAATTCTTATGGGTGACAGTTTCAAAGGAAGTATAAATCTGTAATTATTATTTCATTTTATATTTTCTTTTACATGTTATTTGTACTATACTTATTATCCAAATGTGGTCATATAAGAACATGATACAATAAATAGTTCAATAAGATCTAATATGTATTGAGTACTGATATACTCTCTATACAGAATGAAATAATTCTTTAGATTTTCTCTTATGCTAAAAATGTAGTAACATAGTATATGATACCATGAGTTGCATTTAGAAACTTGATAAAAAAATTATATCTTATCTTGTGCTTAAAGTGTAGAATTTAATCATTTGTGCTTTAGTTAGCAGTTTAGCACCACGTTACTCTAAGCAATCTTTTTGTGTATGCTGATGCAACACGTAAAATCGAAACTAAAAGGATAAACCTTTTACATACTTTTGTTATCTTAAAGAAAGGCATGTTTCGGAAAATCCGTTTTTACAAAACTTAAGTAATGGTAAAAAATAAACGTGCCAGGCACGAAATAATTAGTTGATGTTCAATGATTTTTGTATCATACGCGAATAGCACATCATGTACTGGGCGGAGCTAGGGGGTTCCCGAGGATGCACGGGAACTCGATGAAATTTTGTTACGTAGTATGTATATATATGTTAAAAATCTCGATTTTTTCAAAATGAACCCGGTCCCAAAATTACGTGTTCTATAAGTACTTGTTTTATACTCGTATCAAAAATGTTGTGCACCGGATAACTTAAGGCTCTGACTCCGCTCATAGAGTGTACAATGTTTGAGTGACCATATCAAGACATAATTTAGCCAAGGTGTCAAGATTCGTCGACTGATTTGGAAGGACGTGTCTAAACCCTACCATATGTAAACCATCTTCCAAAGAGACGAAGCCAACAGACAAAATGTCGATTAAATTCCAACTATTCATCGCATGCCGGATAGTACGTGCTTTGTGGATGTCGATCCCTCCATTTTGATAGTATATCAAAAATGACAATTCGTTTTTTAAGCAAGAAAATATTGGCACAAATTTATCATAAAATCACTCGCATGTTTTCATTTAAGATATAGCTATAGGCTATAGCGCCCAATTGAGTAAGCTTTTGCCGAAACTTATTAAAAAGCTATAACGGCATACCCCGATAATAATGTTGTGTTGTACGTTACAAACAAGTTAAACACGAACAATGTGATATAATCAGAATGAGTCTAAACGCAACGAAGTTTTCATGTCTTGTTGACAGCAAAACACTTGATGTAACCGACATAAAACCGAAATTATAGATTGAAATAAGGCAAGTACGTTCTATCATAATATGTGGGTGATGTTAGTTGCGCCACTCTTTTTTACACTTTTCATCCCAACACGCGTTCGTGGGCAACGTCGTGAGGCGGTGTCATCACGCGAGAAAACGTCAAGGCGCGTTATGACACCGTGCCCTCTTAGCTTGTGTTATATGCTCAGTTGTAACTTACGCCTTCTTAATAAAACCAGGACACTATTTTCTAAACTGGATATAGAAACTTTCCTATGCTATCTAGTATCTAAACATCGACATTGTTGTTACTTCACGAATACAAGTACACTTTAACTATAACAAAGTATTTTGGGAAAGCTTATAGGAACGGTGATTATTGTTGCGTCTATTTCGTGTTCGTTAAGCTAGTCATAAAGCTACCATAAATAACTGTGCCATACATGATATCCGAAAACCATCAACCCACTAAAAAGTGTTATATAGACTAGAAGCATCAAGAATTATAGTTTGGGTATGCACGGGAACCTGATAAAATTTTATCATGTACTATATATATATATATATTTGCTAAAAATCTTTATTTTTTCAAAATGAACTCGGTTCGAAAATTATGTAATATATATACTCGTATTAAAAATTTTGTGCACCGATAACTTAATAGTCCGGCATTTTATGCACCCAATGACTTAATAGTCCGGCTCGCCTCTACCTTGAATCCTTACTTGCAACTCAACCATAGGAATATAAAGTTTTCGAAGCTATATTATGTTGGTGGATAACGATTGGTGACAAAAGACATCCGAAGTTAGGGTGTTTTCGCTAATTACACATTATGTGTATGATATCTTGAAATGTGTATATATATATATCTTTCAATGTTTCTCAATCTCGTGCCCCCTAAATTTTTCTTGGCATTTTCATCGCTACACTGGTTTAGGGTCTGTTTTGGTTTGAAGGCGGGTTTCACTTTAAATGTAGATTTATAAAATAGGTGGTTTATGATTGGGTATTATTAGATGAAAAGTAATGTTTGGTTTGTTAATTTTTAAAATATTTTATATTATTAAAATGTATAAAATTTATATCAAAAAGCTTATTAAAATAAAAAAGAAATAAATTATTATTTGTGCATGGAGGGTATACTTTTATATATGGGTACACCGTTGGGTTTTGATAGGCTTACTTTTGTTACTTTTGTCCAACCAAACAAAATATATGAAGCCAAAATTATATGTTTTGGCTGATTACCGGATATCAAACATTTTATTTTCATAAGTAGAGAGAACTACGTCCACCAATGGATAAACAAGCCATTTTGTCCAAGTTAAGGCAACACACGCACATCCAGCGAGCGTATCCCTAATATCATGACTTTAACAACACACTCGTTATCGTGAATAAGACACTTACAAGTTACGGACTAGTGGCCAAGTGAGCAACATTGTGCAACTTGTGTGTAGTGAACACGCCAACTTATTGTTGTTCGGCAACTCTCATGCCCATGCCTTGTAAAGTTGGTACTTGAAATAGTCTCATTGACAAGACAATCACTTGGTGACCAAGCTAGTTATGACATTGAGTACATACTGCTTATAAATGATTATTGTAAAAATAAAAAAAAGGAAAGAAGGAAAATGAAATTTTTAATATGAGATCAACTATATAAATAATACTTAAAAAAGTGGGCCGGACAAATACGCCTTTATTATCTAACAATAGACGTTCTACACATTCGTTCAAAAAAAACGTTATACACATTGATTTTAAGTGATGATTGATAAGCTTCTTCTGAAAACAAATAATTCAGGATAGAGAATTAATTTCAAAATTAATGTTTCCTTAGCTAGCTATTAAAATTGCACGAATTTCTTTTGAGACTTGAAAAATTGTCAACAACTTAAATGAACTCTTCTAAAGATGAATAATCATAAATTGTTATTAAAATATATACTAACAAAATCTTATCAATTTTTATGAAAAAGGAAGAACTTTATCTGTTTTGAGGTGTAGTGGAATTAAACCTTGTGAATTAATCGGCAAAAGATCAAAAAATATTGTTGTAAGAAAATGTTACTAGTAAAAGAAATTACAAAAATTGTCCTTGTATTTTGGCTAAACTGCGGGTACAGTCCCAACCTTTTGAAAAGTGCAACAAATGTCCCTATGAGAAACTTAAGGATGCAAATTCAGTCCATGTCCAATGTAATACAACCGAACCATCGTCATAAATAGAAATTTATAGATGATTAAAATAAAAGTATATAGTATTTTGTCATGATTAGGGACTCAATTTGCAACCACATACAGAGGTCCAACGATCTAAACTCAATTGGGTTATTTGGATGAAAAATCTTAGTTTTTTAGTTTGTAATTTTTTTTTTCTTTCTTGCTAGTTCTGATAAATTCGTCGTAAAAAAACCATAAAATCCCTACAGGAACGATCTTTCCCTTGCCAAATAATAGCGACTGCACCTGCATTTTTGGCTAAAGTAATGGGACAGTTTTTGCCTTTTAGTCTTTTATTAAGATTATGAATTATCGTTGCAATGACTTAATTAAAAACTTTTAGTTAACATAGTACAGTGCTTATTAAGAAATGTTTTATGGGACTGTCACTTGCAGAGGGCCCAACAAGTAAACAAGCCATATTTACTCAAGAAACAAAAGAGTATCCCATCAGCATTCACATTTAACTCACATACAGAGGTCTAACGCGACACCCATCCATTACACCGAAAGCATCCAGAAGCTCTAGAAACCAATGTTTTTTTTGCAACAATGAATTTTATTAAAAAGAAACTCTCTAGCAAAGAGCTCGAAGAGAAATTACAAAGAACTAGTTAACCAAGAATTTCAACATTGAACTTTGCGACCTCTATATTTGAGCCATGAAAAAGAAAACAAACGAATACTATCAAACAAATCACTTTTCCTCATAGGATGAGAATTAAAAGTGATACTATTCCGATACCGCCACAATATCCGTAAAGCCGCCACTGATATAACATAAACACGATCTTTGTTATCCTTAGAAGTCCCCCAATCATCAAGCCATTGAAGCCAATCAGAGCACGAAGCAAAAGAAGGCATAGAAACGTTGATCCAGACATGAATATGTTGATTTGTTAGATCTAACATAACATTTATTTTGATAAACAAAACATATAAACATCATAGCACATGCGGAAGCGATTACGGATCATATAATCATAACATGCATATAATTAATTGAACGTAAAATTAAACGGGAATGTACCTTGCAATGCTTCCAATAAATAGAATGCAAATTACCAATCCAAGATCAACCTAACAAAAGTTGAATCTATGTTCCTGTACACATGTCTCGAACAAGCTACTTGACAAGCTAGGTCACACGATCAGAACCGTGTCGTAGAAGTGGAAAACTCAAAACGGAATCAGCCCTAGAGAAGGGATTCGGTCGAGCATGGCTAGCAAGGGTTTGGTATGATTTCTTTCACTTGAATGAGCAAAGAAAACAATGAAAAACCCTTTGTATTTATATTGGATGTAAGCCTAGGGTTAGGAGACAAAAATAAATATAGAGAATATATTGTTTGTCTTAAAACCAAAACTTACACCACAGACACATAAATGTTCCCTCAAAAGGGGCGGCCTGTTGTGCTCCCAAAAGAGTTTTGGGACACAATATTTTGTTTCCACTTTTACTAGTTAATGCCCGTTAGTCATTTTCCATTAAATACTTAACGGTCGTTATTCACGGTTATTAACACTCGTTAACTATTTAACTACGTTTAATAAAAAACATAATTAAATAATAAAATAGCTCTAAACGTTTGTGTGCAATCCCATAGTCTCGAGTTCGATCCTAACACACGACTATTTAAATTACGTCCACAAACTAACAGCTCCCACATGGACTATTTCAAATATCGTGATCACGTCGATTAGCGTCTAGCTACACGTCGATGCCTCTAGTACGATCTCGAGTAAGGTCTCTTGGAAAAACCTTTTAATGATTAAACATCATTATTATTATCCTTTCGTTTCTTAATACATGTTAATAAGGATATGGATCTCGGTCAATCCTTAATTAACAATTGCTTTTCGTTCATTGATTAATAAAGATTACCAAATATCAATTTAGGTGCGGCCACACATACATCTTTAATTAATCCCACAGGGGCCCAGCTGTATTAATACTCCAATAAAATATTGAAGGAAACAAATCCCATATTGAATACAAGCGAAAATCATGAATTTTGCAACACTTCTGAAATTAAATCCGTATAGATACCAGTTACAAAATAGCGTTAGATTGATTTACAAAATGCACTAGATCCACAATGTTCCTGGTATCTCAGGTCGAAAGATAATTATTTATGATATACTTAATGACAAAGATCCATAATGTAATATCATATAAGTTGGGATCAGTCCTATAAGAATATCATCTAAATTTGGTATGTAATCACATCAAGTATACTTTCAAGTCATACTCTCACCAAACTTTAGATTTGTCTTAATTTAATAATATTCTCATATTATTAATCGACAACGGACAATTTAGAATAAATTAATATTCATGGATTAAACATGTAAATACAGGACACAATATATTATAAATGAAAACAAACTTACCCAGTAATTTAATTCATTATAATAATCGTTTAACATCCCTTATTCAAATACTAAGTAGATCAATGCATGAAAATTTAGTTGATGCATAATGCCTTTAAGTAATGACCTGCATACATGTTTGGCAAAGCTTAAATCAATTAACTTGACCTGTGAAATTTTGAGAATACTTATTCCAAGAATTCAATAATTTGAAGTTCTTGTTTATGTGCATTCAAATAGATTTGATATTGCCACATAATATTCATAAATTGTGAGACATCCTAGATCACCAATTTAAAATTTCCAAAATACCTTTGAAGTTTAAAGTATTCTAATTCTTTATTGTATAATGCAACTTTAATCAATACGTCATCTCTAAGAATACCATGATTAATATTGAGTGTTACCTCATTTATACCTTTTCAAGTTTGATAACTTGTCAACAAAGATATAGTTCGTAAACTATAATATCTAGAAAAAATTTCATGTTTGGTCCCTATCGTTTACCCCAAATATCAAGTTTGGTCCTTATCTCAAACTAAGTGCACAGATCGTCCCTATCGTTTACACTTTGGATCAAAAATGGTCCGTATCTTGGATGGGAGTTAGTTTTCTCCGTTAAGTGGTATGAGGGGAGGGGTAATTTGGTCATTTACTCTTTTTTTTCTTTTAATCCTTTTCTCTCACATAATCTCTCACTTTCTTTCTTTATCACAAAACCTAGATCTATTATCACCATTAGATCTTGGCTACAATCATTCAAGATCCGGCCGCCGCCACCATCCACCTCCGTCCTCCTCCACCATCCACAACTGACGTCTATAATCGCCAGCCTAACACGCACCCAACAACCACCAACCACAGATCTTGTTGGATCTTTCATAGATCTAATCGGGATCCCAAACCCATTGACTTTCCCCACCAGCTCATCAACAGTAATAATCATCTTCGGTTTAGAATCAGCAACTTGATGAGCAAGCTCAGTCACCCCACAAACTGGGTTCGCAGTAGTCACAACCCCACCGTCACCTTCCTTACCCAACCCACCTTGTTTCTCTCTCTCTCATGTTTAAAGTTTCTGTACATATACGAATGACATAAAACACCATTAACCCATCCCATTTTTTTATGTCAAATATAGATTTAAAAATGATAGACAATACTAAGTACTTTTTTAGTTATTTGTCAAATAACAATCTAAATGGATCTGTTCCAAATCTCGTAGGAATGAACTCCCTCTTTTATGTGTAAGTTGGTTTACGTGCTTACTGCACATATTTGTGCAAACTATTTTCCACTTTCTTAACTTCAGGTATTTTATTATAATGTGATTTCCAGGGACATGAGCAATAACAATTTTGATACGTCAGATATTCCTTCGTGGTTCAAACTCGAATCATTGACCACATTGTAATCTTTCTTGCACTTTTTTTACTTTCTTTCTCCTCTATCACCTACCCTCACCTACCCACACATATCTCCACCATTTTTACATCACCATCAAAACCCACCACGGCACCGACCACCTTCAAGCCTACCACCGCAACCACCTTCGATCCCACCACCGCAACCACCACCTTCAAGCTTCAAACCTACTACCGCAAACCCACTACGGAAGCCACCTTTGAACAACCACCACAGCCACCTTTAAACCCACCATTTACATCTATCACTTTCCAGATCTATTGAATTCTATTGCATTTTTATTACTTCTGGTCTTCCGGTTTGCTTTATAATTCAATTCATCAAAAGTTAATACATCAACAGTATCAACATACGGGGGTTTGATTGGACCAAATTAAAGAGTGATGGAGACATAGATCTGAGTTCGTGGGGTGATGTGATGTTGTTTTTTTTTTGCATTTTTATTACTTTTGGATCTGGGTTTTATTTTTTTTTGATGTGATGTTGTTCTTGTTGAGTGATTGTTTAAAGAATGGATCTGTGATTTTTTTTATGTAATAAGATATGGTGAAGTGACGGTTTGTTTTTTATGGATGAAAAGACACTCTTTTGAATAATGAAAAGACAAATATACCCCTCTATTTCCAAAAGTTAACAGCCAAAACTAACTCCCATCTAAGATAGGGACCAATTTTGATCCAAAGTGTAAACGATAGGGACTATCTGTGCACTTAGTTTGAGATAGGGACCAAACTTGATATTTGGGGTAAACGATAGGGACCAAACGTGAAATTTTTTCTAATATCTATTATGTAATGTTTGACACCACTCAAACTACCAAGTTTGTTGGCTATGATAATTTGCACAACCATTGACAAATTATTCATTTATTGAATGTGAAAGCATATCCAAGATTGAGGATGTCATTCTATATCCAAACATATTCTTTCAGGAATATACATTACTAAAGTTATTTAATAACTTTCAAATAGATATTAATGTAGTCAAATCATCATGCAATTAAGACATGACTAAATAAAACATGAACTTGAAGTACATATAATCTAAGAACCAGATTTAGACTTCTTCAAGTCCTACATATCCATATTAGGTTCTACCTCATGGCATATCATGTCGTGTTAGATTCTTTTACCACATAAACAAAATCTATGTTCAAGGTTATGTATATCTTATTTTCTAAACCTTTAAAGTGAAATTTCATCCCAAAGATAAACCAAAATTGGCATTTATTTTGAATGAAACTTACTTTCTTATATGTTTATTCAACATATACAATTTAAGAAAATAATCATAATACTCTCACTAGCTTCCAAGAATAATTAGGAATTACCTTACTTCAATTTCAAATCTTAACATTGATTTTCAAATTAAAACATAAGAATAATCTCTTAGATGCACACATTTATCCACTCATGGATAATTGCACTTAGTACACTCCAAAGATTTATTTGAATTAATAAACTTCTTTTGATTACTTATCGTCCTCGCTTAAGTAGTCATTCAAGAAAGAGTTCATATAAATTCAATTGTCAAATAGTATGACAATCATAATCTTTATATATTTAACGTGTTTTAGGAAAGAATATTCAATCACATTTAATTGCTTAAGCGTGATTTATTATCTAGCCAAAATTACATACATTAAATATGTGTACAACTTTGTCCATATGATTTCAAACACAAAGATTAAAACGTCTAAGGTTACTTTCTCTTTGTAGAAACTCATATTTACTTTCTAGTCAAACTATCGAGATAAACCAAATCATCAAGATTGACTATCTTATTTGGACAGCATCTATGTCATTCATAATATGAGTAATTTTACCCAGTTCTTCATTTGGTCAAAACATAATTATATTATGTAACTCATAATTCTCAGCATTAATAGCATATCCGAGATATCCTTGCGGATCTATGACTAATATTCCTTCATCAAGAGTAGTAGCATTTACACGTCTCCCTCATGATAATTACTAGTGTATCTTAGAAGATCATGTACCTTGTAATTTTATCTTTCCAAGATCAAAACTCCCACTTGCTTTTAGTAATTAAAAGTTAACCTTTAAATACTTAGAAAAAATAAATCAACATTTCAAAGTTATCTTTTGGGATACTACAAGTACAACGACATTCATTTAGTTTGTTAATAACCCACTTCTTAAGTAGTTTAATCAAATTCTGAATTTCAATTTAAGATATAATGTGATTCATCACATTACATATATAATGATATCTTAATTAATCTTCTTAATCCGAGTCCTACTCAACTTTCTAACCTTGAAAACTTTTGGAAGAAAGAAGATATATTTATTTCGAATCAATCAATATATTAAAAGTTTGATTTACCTAACTTTAAACTTCCAAAATACATTTAAAGTATTTTATTAGGATTAATATTGTAGATCAATCTAACAATATTTAAGATAAATATATATCTTTAGGTTTTCTTATTTACCAACTAATACAAGTTAATGGTATAATAGTTTCCAAACCATTTTGCATGCTTTATAACATAATCACTACATATCTATGTCTTCAAGATAAGACATAAATTTGTTATAATTCCATCAAAAGTTTTAAGTCATTTGAAAAATGAATCCATGTATATGTCTTAATGAATAAGACATAATACTTTAACGTCTTACTTTATATTATACATTTTTCAAGACTTTATGTTTGTGACTTTACATAGAAAACATAAACATGTATAATTTAAGTAATCATGAACACCTCAAGGTTTCATTAGTCTTTTCAAGTTAATTAACTACTAGTCTATTTATATAATTCCGATGCTACATAAATATTTCTCTTAGTAGTATAAGATTACTTTATGTATTTAATATCATTCAAGGGAATTATCCAACTTAAGAAACTGCAAAATAATCCACGCCCGATCTCACGACATGTGGATATTTTACCCTTGTGATTGTAATTTAGTCCAATCTCTCACATGACTAAATCCAAACTACAAGTGTTTCTTAATTTGAATGATATGTATACGTTATCATAATCTTTATTATCACAATGACACAAGTTCTAACTTTCATCTAATATATATATATATATATATATATATATATATATATATATATATATATATATATATATATATATATATATATATATATATATATATATATATATATATATCAGATTGTTAGTCTCTTACTTTGAAGTCAAGAGAATCATCATATCTTTACGAGTTGTTTCTTGCACACAATGTATAATTTTCCCACTTGTGCATGGAACGATCTCATATAGTATATAAACATCACGTCTAACGTTTGTCTGTTATAAATATGATTGTGTCATTATATATTTATCATTTCGAGTAGATGCAGAACCACTTAATTATCAAGAATCAGTTTATGACTAGGAAAAATAAGTGTAAAACATTCGAAAGTAATTCTAGATACACTCTAGGGATCATATGGGTAATTACCAAGCGAATAAACTTGTAACTCCCACTAATCTAGAAAACGTTATAATAATATGGATAATTTTCAAGATTAAAGGTCTTGCAACTCCCACAAAATCAGAGAACGTTATAATAGTCTACAATTGTATAACAACGTAATACTCCCACTGAATTTGACAACTGTAAGGGCTTCAAATCATGTGAGATATATTTATGTGTTGTTTACTTTCTTACACTTTTGAACAACACCTTCGTAACAATTACTATAGTGTTAAAGAGTGTATACTACTTCGTAAATGATGACTTATCTATCAAATGCTTTTAAACTTGAAAAGAAGTTTTGACATGCAATTTCTTCCTTAATAGGTCTACCATCCTATCTATGGTTAAAGCACAACTACTAAACAAAGATTGCTAGTTTCTATTTTACCATTTTGCGGTAAAAAAAGTCTTATCCTAATTTAATAACTTAAAAATATGCAAATTTCTTAACTATTAAAGTTTGCTTTGAGTTATGCATTTAGAATTAGACTTTTCTAATATTCCTATTATTCTTTCTTCAACCATGGAAAAAGACTAGGATTGATTTGAATTCTTCTTTCTTGGAAAAGAAATGAGGTTTATCATTTATTGTAAAGACTGACTCTATCCTTACACCTTTACGGTTGTAGTTTAATTTACAATTATTTGAATAAACCATGTTTATGGTTTAATGTTGCATTAATACATTTAAAAGAATGTACAAAATTCTATCTTAGTATTTTCGATAATAAATACTTTCAAGAAAATAAAATTACCCAAGTTAACAAATTAATCATAGTATTTTCCTTGAATAACTAGTACCCATGGTGACATAAATTTACTACATCAGTTGATCTGC
The DNA here is from genome assembly GCA_025667525.1 of Glebionis coronaria. NCBI lineage: Eukaryota > Viridiplantae > Streptophyta > Magnoliopsida > Asterales > Asteraceae > Glebionis > Glebionis coronaria. The sequence continues at coordinate 573,384,712 of CM046876.1, forward strand.
TAGTAATAAATATATTCAGCATGGCAACTTGTCGAACAATTTAATTGACAAACTCTTTTGCAATTCTAGTATATTTAAAGAACTTACATTGCAAGTTAAAACATTGCTTGTAAACATGTTTAGTCCCTTTCTAATGCCTTGAGTTTCTAGATCTCACTAAATAACTCAATTAAATCTTCTAATCTGATGAACTTAAAACATTCAATCGAGATCTCACTCATATGAATAGTTTTCTTTCCATCACAATCTTAATCCAAGACTCTTACTTGACTAAAATTACAACTTCAAGTGTTCTCAATTAGATGGCATTCAACTTAAATTGTGGGTATTATTTGATGTGTCAAATCAAAGATTATGTATGGAGAAGCATGCATACAACTCCATAGCATAAGTTTTATATAAAAAAATTATTGTTCACTTTCTTGAAGATTAAATGACCACATTAAAGAATTATAGAGTGCTAGAATTATGTATTCAGTAGCCATTATTCGTAGACGCCATTCTATAATCATTTAGGGAGCGAGAGCACTTTAATTCGTAAATCTAACACGCTCAGCCAAGATGAAATATCGAGATGGAACACTCTAGCGGATAAGGATACTAATTATAATTTAAAGCACTAGATACATTCAGTAATAGGTCTCATTTAAACTTCTTAACAAATCAATTGTTTTTATATAGTTATTTAGTCAAATTAATTTTATTTTATTTTTTTGGAAAAGATACCTATTGTTTACAACATTTCAAACAAAATTTGTTAAACACATAGGCATATATCAAAAAATATCTAAGACAAAAATAACTTGTAAGCACAAATTTACAAAATATATGCGCTAAAAATAAATCACATAGCCACATACATTTATTTAGGTAATAAAATCTTTTTAAACCTAGGGTTTTTAATAGGATATTAAGTCTTCCCTAATTAAAGATTTTAGGATCTCATTCTAAAAATAAGAAGATATGCCAAATATTCGTAACATTTACTACATGGCAAGTTTGATCCATGAAAACATGCACGTTTATCATGGATCTACATAATCTCTTAAAACAGGTAAAGATTTTATTGTCTATTCAAATAATCACTTAAAACAAGTAAAGATTATAAATAGATCCATATAATCACTTAAAACAAGTAAAGATTATATTGTAGGCATATAATCACTTAAAACAAGTAAAGATTATGTTGTAGATCCATATAATCACTTAAAACAAGTAAAGATTACATTGTTTTAGGATCGTTACCCGATTAATTTAATTACAAGAACTAACAAGTTAATCAAGTAATTAAAACCTAAAGATCTAAAATGTATTATAGGGTTTCAAGAAAATCTTTTCTTTATTTAACAATAACACAAAAAATTTCGTGTGATCCTCGCATTATGGTCCGATTTTTATTAAAAAATGGTAAACCCTAAAACTCATGTTTTAACAATACAATTATTAAGATCATTAGGTGTTCAATAATTATTGCAATGTTAAAACGGCTCTTGACGCCACTGTTGATTTGTTAGATCTAACAAAACATTTATTTTGATAAACAAAACATATAAACATCATAGCACATGCGGAAGCGATTACGGATCATATAATCATAACATGCATATAATTAATTGAACATAAAATTAAACGGGAATGTACCTTGCAATGCTTCCAATAAATAGAATGCAAATTACCAATCTAAGATCAACCTAACAAAAGTTGAATATATGTTCCTGTACACACGTCTCGAACAAGCTACTTGACAAGCTAGGTCACACGATCAGAACCATGTCGTAGAAGTGGAAAACTCAAAACAGAATCAGCCCTAGAGAAGGGATTCGGCCGAGCATTGCTAGCAAGGGTTTGGGTGTGATTTCTTTCACTTGAATGAGCAAAGAAAACAATGAAAAAACCTTTGTATTTATAGTGGATGTAAGCCTAGGGTTAGGAGACAAAAATAAATATAGAGAATATATTGTTTGTCTTAAAACCAAAACTTACACAACAAACACATAAATGTTCCCTCAAAAGGGGAGGCCTATTGTGCTCCCAAAATAGTTTTGGGACACAATATTTTGTTTCCACTTTTGCTAGTTAATGCCCATTAGTCATTTTCTATTAAATAATTAGCGGTCGTTATTCACGGTTATTAACACTCGTTAACTATTTAACTACGTTTAAAAAAAACATAATTAAATAATAAAATAGCTCTAAACGTTTGTGTGCAATCCCATAGTCTCGAGTTCGATCCTAACACACGACTATTTAAATTACGTCTACAAACTAACAGAATACGATGCCATATGCTAGACACCGTATCACAACCAAAGAAAATGTGATCATTTGATTCCATACCCACATTACAAGAGGGGCACGTAATAGATTGAATAATTAAACCCCGTAAAGATAAACTTAAACGATTTGGTAATCTATCCATGATAAGACGCCAAATGAAGATATTTACCTTGTGGGGTAAAAGTTTAGACCACCTTGTACTTGGTCTTAGAGACGGAAGAATACAATTATCCACATGCAAGCGAGTTACGTTCACATAAAATTGACCGTTATCATCACCATTCCAGTGCCAAGAATCTGGAAGATCATTCATGTGAACATGGCCAATTTCCGTCTTCAAAATCTGCAAAGATTCTTCATTCCTACTTCATATCTGGACTCTATTCCAATTCCATATCCAAATACCTTTAGATAACCGATCAACAAGCATGCAATTTGGATTTGCATCCAAATGAAATAAACGATTATATCTCGTACTCAAAGGCCCATCACCTATCCAATTATCCTTCCAAAAACGTATAGATGAACCGTTGCCCACTTTATGACGTAACGTGTGTAACGGAATAATGTCTTCGAAATGTAACATGAAGAACGAATCGACAATATTTTCCATGTACCAGAAACTTTGCACCTTTTTAACTTCATACCAGTATCATCCCCATGAATAGCTTTCACCACACGGGCCCAAAGAGAATCCGATTTAGTAACCAACCTCCATCTCTATTTCTGAAGTAGGGCGAGGTTAAAAGCTTTCAAACTCCTAATACCCAATCCGCCTTCATCATGAGACGCCAAAATATTGTCCCATTTTATCCAAGCCATCTTCTTGTTCTCGCTATCGCCGCCCCAAAAAATGAAGCCCGAAGAGATTCAAGCTTTTTAATAACAGATTCCGGGCATTTAAACAATAAAAGATAATAAATACCAAGGCTCCCGAGCACCGCTTTAATTAATGTGAAACGCCCTCCAATAGACAGCATATTGATGTGGGAGCATTATTTTATGTCTACTGAAAATTATGTTTGTGTCTACATTTTATTTAGTTTCCTTAAATGACACAGGAGGTTTATTTTATGTCTGCTGGAGATTAGTTTTTATGTCAGTATTTTATTTAGTTTTCTTAACTTGGGAGCATTATTTTATGTCTACTGAAGATTAAGTTTGTGTCTACATTTTATTTAGTTTCCTTAAATGACGCAAGAGGTTTATTTTATGTCTGTTGGAGATTAGTTTTTATGTCAGTATTTTATTTAGTTTTCTTAATTTATTTTTCGCTACATCAGTTGGTATCAAGAGCCGAAGTTCCTGATTAAGATGTTAGAATATCTCTTTTTTGAGAGTGATGGTTCATCTTCTGTTGAATGGGAAGATTATGGTGCGGCTAGTGATGATTATGATGGACCTCCGATATTTGATGAATATGAAGAAGAACCGATGCTAGTTTATGACACATATATTGAATATGTCATTGAGGAAAAAGAATTTGGTGGAGAACAAGACAACATTGAAGACACTGTAATTGTGGCTAATAATCTTTGTTCTACAATGATCCAAACTATCATGGTCGATGCGTTCGGTCTTAGGAAAATCAAGACTCGAGGTCGAGTCTTTTAAAAGAAGGGGAGAATGATGTGGGAGCATTATTTTATGTCTACTGAAGATTATGTTTGTGTCTACATTTTATTTAGTTTCCTTAAATGACGCAGGAGGTTTATTTTATGTCTGTTGGAGATTAGTTTTTATGTCAGTATTTTATTTAGTTTTCTTAATTTATTTTTCTAGAATAATTTGTTAACTTTTTCTCTAAGTTTAGTTATCTTATAAAAATAAGGCTTGGGGTTTATTGTATTCAGTTTTTGAGTTATGAATAAAAATTACAGACTTTTAGTCTTTTGTTAATCAACTTAAATCCAGGTTAGGGTTTATTGTTCGATTTCATCCAAATAATCGGGTATTCGTTGAATCAACGATTGTTGGAGTTTACCTGATTATCGGTATTCTTTTTGAATCAACGATAGTTGGACGGATTGTGTCTGGTATTCTTTGGAATCAACAGATTCAATTATCTATCTTTGTTACTTTGTTTTATCGTTACATCACATATTCTCCTTCCAAGTAGATAACTTGCGCAAAAACGGTCGATTGTAAACTGCCAATTCGCAGTTAGATTCATATCGGTAATCCAAGATATATGAAAGGCAAAGAAACTGAAGTATAACCAGTAGCATGAGCCATGTCTTCAATTTCTTTAGAAGAAACTCCTATCCCATACACATTTGATTTAGATACATTGATCTTGAGGCCCGAGGCAAGAAAGAAAACCTGCATAACACGAATGATATTTTCCATATCTTGCCTATTCCACTCTGAGACATTAACAACATCGTCCGCATAAAATAAATGTGAGACATTCAAATTCGCATCTCCCACCTTTTTACCATGAATGAGACCTGCACTAACCGGATCTTTTAAAGCAATATTAAGACCTTCCATAATAATGAGGAACAAGAATGGGCTTAAAGGTTCACCCTGACGCAAACCTCGATTAATCGAAAATTCTGCCGAGGTACTCCCATTGGCAAGAACGGACGACCTCGATGTTTGTAAACATAATTGAATCCAACGCCTCCATTTTGGACCAAAGCCAAGGACCGATAACATGTGCTCAAGAAACTTCCAACTTACGGTGTCATAAGATTTTTCAAAATCGACTTTAAATATCATAAGCTTATGGTTTTGTTTTTTATACCATGCCATTACATCACTAAGCATAAGGGGACCGTCAAGTATTTGTCTACCAGAGATAAATGCTGATTGCTCGGGACTTACAACTTTGTCAACAACTTTTGCTAACCTGTTAGCTAAAATCTTCGCTATTATTTTATAAAGCACACCCAATGTTTTACCTAGGCTGACTCGACCAATTGAACCGATTAACCTGTTAACCGAATTATAGACCAGATCAGGAGCGAACCCAGAACAATAAGCCATCAGGTGCATAATTTATTTTACGTAACACACATATTTGCCATCGGGTTCATTTTGAATCAATCGAGATTTTTAGCGAAAATTTACACTACGAAAATTTACCTCTGGGAACCCCCTGGGTCCACCCCTGGACCGGATTAAATGTGATCGAGTTTATGCTTGTATGAGAAACGAATTTAACCGTCGGTTTTTCGTTGATCCGGTTCGACTCGAATTGACCCGACTTGATAAACATGGTCGAGTCATACTTTATTTTCTTTAAATTAACTAAATCTTTTTTCTCATAAATATTTTTAAGCTTAACTAACAAATAGACGTATGATGCTAATATTAATTAAAATATAGTTAAAATCTACTTAAAACACAGATTGATATTATTTTATTATAATCTATTATAATTTAGATTAACAATTCAATTGTTTAACAATTCATTTGTTTAACAGTTCAATTAACAATTCAATTAATTAAAATATAGTTAAAATCTACTTAAAACACAGATCATTATTATTTTATTATAATCTATTATAATTTAGATTAACAATTCATTAGTTTTAGCAAAAAAAAATTATGTAATTATATAAATATCGAATATAAAAGCTAAAGCTAATTAGTAAAGACTCATATATTCCGTCGGTTAAGTTGAATGACACTACATATTAAATATATGAAAAATATGTATACAAATATGTTTAGAATAGATTTTGCCTTGCAGTTCAACCGTAGTGACTCGATGAACCGTTTATTAAACTAAAGCAATTGAAGAATTGGGTTTTAAAATATTGCTAGAAACTATAGCTAAGAATTATAAGGAAAAAATAAAATAAAATTACAAATTCCTAATGATTATTTAGGTTCACCCAAATCCAAGTTCATTAAATCTGAATCGAGTAGTACTTCAACGGGAAAAATGTGTAACCATGAAGTCTCAAAATGTGAAAACTCAAATTTGTATTTCCAAAAAGTGTATTTCGTGGTTTAATCTAATTCGATCACTTTTCGGTTGATGATAAGTCAAATAAAAATAGTTTATTGATATTAAAAGATGCATGAGATCAGAGTGTTCTCACTGTTGTATATTTTTTGAACTAGTCACTAACGATCAAAGCATGATTTTTATGTTTATTAATCATATTTCTAATATTGCTATTTTAAACATTTGCGATAGTTAATTCATTGTTTTTTTTTGTTTTTCTTTTTTTGTATAAATTGGTGAATATACATTAGTTTTTTGAAGGATAATATACAAGCAATTAGTTGATTCATTAGTTGATTCATTGTATTGCTGTTTTATAATACAAGCAATTACCAGCATCAAATATCTTTAGGGGCCGTTTGGTTCAAAATATTAAAATTCTGGAATTCTAAATTCTATTATATTAAAATTCCTCAGAATTTAAAGTTCTAGAATTTAAAATGCCTAAGCCTGTTTGGTTGGCAGAATTTATAATTTTTTAAAATCTTGATTTTAGGTTGAACCAATTAACGAATAAATATTTTTTATATATATTTTCTATTTAAAAGATTAAAATTTGAATTTTCACATTTTATATAAACTTTTAAAAAATTATATAAATTTTATAAAAAATATATAATAATTTTATTTAAATTTTATTTAAATTTTATAAAAATATATATATATAAATATTATTAGAATTTATATAAATTTTATAAAAGCATTATATAAATTTTTTAAATTCTTATACAAAATTTATAAAAAGTTTATATAAATTTTATAAATATATATATATATATATATAAACCTTATAAAAAGTTTATATATTATAAAAAAAATCATAAATTTTATAAAAAAATTATATAAATATTATAAAAGAATTCATTAAGTTTTATAAAAATTTAGTAAAATTTTTTAAAAAAATTATATAAATTTTATAAAAATCTTATAAAAAATTTATATAAATTTTATATAAGTTTTATAAAAAAATTCATTAAATTTTTTATAAAAATCATTTATTTTTATAAAAAAAAATTATATATATTTTATAAAAAATCATTAATTTTATAAAAAAAGTATTTAAATTTTATAAAAATTATATATATGTTTCATAAAAAAATTATATATAAATATTTACTTAAATTTATATAAATTTTATAAATTTTATATAAATTTTTAAAATTTTATAATTTTTTATTTAAACATAAAAACCGAAATAATAACGACAAGAAAAAAAGTTTATGAAAAATAATTTTCAAGTAAATTAAAATTCCTCACTTTTTGGAGGAATTCTAATATCCCTCATTTTAGGAATTCAAGGAATTTTAAATTCCTTCTTTAGTTATACCAAACACAATATTTTGAGGATATTAAAATGTACAAATTTTGAATATCCCCAATATCCTTGAATATCCCCGAACCAAACGACACCTTAGTTGATTCATTGTTTCTTGCTAGAAAATATCTTCATCAAAAGTTCAGCTTTTCATAAAAGTCTAATATTACATTCTTAGAAATCTTTTAGAATCTAATACCCAACTCCACACTCAAGGGCTTATATAGTGATGCCGTTTTTTTTGTCAACCTTTAATTTAAAGACATTAACGTGTTTATCACAAGTGAATTTCTTGAGATGAAATCAAATTAACTTTAGTTTAGTAACTATTCTTTTGTTTACTCTTATACCGTATCCCGTACGTCTTAATTACTATAAAAATCATGATCAAGTTTCTAAATTGTTTATGATCAAGTGCTAAAATATACAGTATATAAAAGAGGAGTAAAAATAGAACTCGTCCTTGCGACTTTTCATTTTTGTAAATATTTTTTCCGGTATTTGATAAGTGCAAGTGGTTTTTATGTGAGAAAAGTTTGAGTTTATTTTCGTCTTTGACTTAGAAGGCTGAGCATGGAGTCAAGATTGGATCGGATTGAGAATTGAAACGGTTCAAAACCACGGATCAAGGACTAAACCAAATAGTCATGACATTATCAAACGGTTTTTAGTAACATCAAACCGAACAGAAAACTGAAATAGTTCAAAACCGCCGGACCAAGAACCAGAACAAAATTATCCGGTCCAGTTTTCCTGTCCGATCTAATTCGACGGTGCAAATACTCACCCCGACTTTAACCAAACGAAGATTAATTTTTAACCGCCAGTTGCTATTATTAAAAGTACGCTTTGTCTTTTTTTCTTTTTGGTCCCAAGCAAAACCATAGACTATTTATGCAATTTACACAAAAACACATAAATAATATACAACAAAATCAGACACCAACGTTTTCTTTAAGGGAAAAAGACAGATTTGGTTAAGTTAAACACTTTATAGTCAAATGTAAGTCAAGTGCAAAGAATTTGACATATTTAGTCATTATCATACAAACTATTTAGGAAAAAGACAGATTTGGCCATCACCATTTGGTGGAGTTATGCATTTATGCATTTATTTATAACCAAATTTGTCAAATTTTTTTCACTTGACTTACCTTTGACTAAAAGGGATGGATTATGACCATATCCGTCCTTTTCCCTTTCTCTAAATATTTAAAAATCTTAAGTTAGGGTCATGTTGTTCAAAAATAATGATAACAATCACCGGTTAGCTATCCACTTAAAGATCGGTCTAGTGGTAAAAGGGTTTATAATTATTAGTCTAATATGTGTGAGGCTTTAATTTCAAATCATGTTAGATACAAACAACTTTAAAAAAAGCCACGTTTATCATTTGAAAATAAAAAATATCTTGTAAATTTGTCAAACAATATGTCTGAAAACAATAGTTACCCAAAAAAAATCTGAGCTACAAAATGTGGTCTTATGTTATAAAAATATTTGGCAATAGTAAAGGATATAAAACGAGTCGGTTATAAAATTAAGTACTCAACGTAATGTACACAATATTTATCCGTATCAAAGTAAATATTTGCTCTCATATCCGACAAAGTTTCAACAAATTTGTCTGTCATTCTTAGAGGTTGTTTGGTTCACAAAATGTTTTTGAAGGAATTGTAGATATTGGAATGAATTGTAATTGAATGTAATTGTAATTTAATGAATTCGAATGTAATCTAATGTATTGTAATTGTAATTGACCAAAACTTATAAATGTGTTTGGTATAACTCCCAAAGTAATGTAATTCAACTTTTATATAAAATTTGAAAAATTAATAGAAAATAATATTTACAGTAACATATAATAAAATGAAATAAACAAAAAAAATTATTATAATTATTATTATAATAAAACAAAAAATAATAATAAATTAAAATAATAATAAAAAATTAAAATAATAATAATAAATTAAAATAATTAATAAAAAATAAAAAATAATTTTAAATCATAATTAAATAATAATAATTATATAATAATAATAATAATAAAATAATAATTAATAATTAATCATTAATAATAATTAATAATAAAAAGAATAATAACAAAAAGAATACTAAATACATAAACAAATAATTATAGTTACAAATAAAAATAATAAAAAAACAATAAAAATAATAATAACATTACTAATATTAATTAAATAATATTTACTATTAATATATTTTTAATTTTATAATAATAATTAATTTATTAATTATTATATTTTATTAATATTATTATATTAGTATATTTAATTATTTATAATACATAATAATTTTTTTTATTATTAATAATTTTTTTAGTATTAATAATTTTATTAATATTATATATTACTTTTCTAATATTAGATTTTTTTAATAATAATTTAAATATTTTATTTGTATAATAATATGTTTTTAATAATAATTATACTTTAAAGATAAAAGGCTTTTATTTTTTGATGATAATGTTTTATTAAAACTTAATTTATTATTTAAAAATTTAAATACACTTAATTTTATATATATAATAATTATTTTATTAAAATTTTTAATATCATAATTGTTATTTTATTTATATTATCATTTATATATTTAACTAATATAATTATAAATATTTTATTAAAATAATAATATATAAATATTAAATTTTTGTTAATAATAATTTTAATAATAAAAATATTAATAATTATTATTATATTTAATTATTATTATTATTATTATCTTTAATTATTATTATTATTATACTGTTTATTTTTTGTTTTTATTTTATTCTTATTATTAATATTATTACGTAGTATTATTTATAAATACAGGTTTTTTAATATATACAAATACTGAATTACAACGTAATTCAAAACTTTCCATCCAACATTCTAAGTAATCCAAATTCCCTCCATTGATGTAATTGTAATGTGTGAATTACAATTACAACGCAAACCAAACAGTAGTTGTAATGTAATTTGAATTACAATTCATTCCACACTTTCAATCAAACATGATTGAAATGTAATTCACATTACAATTACAATAAATTACCATGCATTAGAATGAACCAAACGCACCCTTAAGGTACTAAAAACTTTTATGATTGGCTGCAGAAAAAAGTTAGTCCAAAATAAAAAAAGTTGCATCACTCTAAGACGTGAGTAAAAAGATAAGAGGGATTTACCAATAAACTTTTTACGATGGTCGCATCAAGTCGGTCGCCCAAATCAGCTGACCGATTTTGAAATCGGTCGTGACCGATTACGGTGATCGATTTGAACTCAGTCACTAGTCAAACATGATCGACACTTAGACCAAGTTGAAAAAAGATCTAGGTGTGTTTGTGTGTGTTTTTAAATAATAAATATATATTTTTGTGAGATATATTCTTTTAAATGTAAATAGTGTTGATGTGAAACTTTTTTATTAATAAATTAGCAGGGTATCCGCACGATGCGACGGCGGGTACCATATGATTAACCTGTTTGAAGATAATGTCGCTCAGGTCCGGTTCACTTATTTTTATAATTTTCGGACGAATTTATTCAGATCGTTTTGAACGAATTTTATTTGACATCTGAACCGGTGGCCACTCTTGTTCCTGTTTGAATCTGTGGTCCAGTTTAATTCTACAAACTATATAAATTAGCATATAATTTATAAACTTTGTGTCTAGGGGTGAGAATCGAGTCGGGTTGGTCGGGTCCGAGTTAATCGAGTCGGGTCCAATTCGGATCAAGGCTGAAAATAAGTAACCCAAACCTGAACTGATTTGAACTCGGGTTACAAGGATTCGTGTCTATTCGTGTCGGGTCTACTCGGGTCGGTCAATCCGGGTCAACGGAATTGAGTAAACCAAAACTTTTTTTTTACCCTTTTTAAAAATAAATTATATATATGATTTAAATAAAAAAATCTTACTCGGGTCAACCGGATTGACCCAAACCCGAGTTACACAAAAATAAATTGCCCGATACCCATTCAATTTTTGATTCGGGTTAGTCGGCTTGGCTCAATTAACCCGAAGAATTTGTACACGAGTAACCCGACCAGAATATACTCGGGTCGGCTTTTTTGACACTCCTATTTGTGTTTGTTATTAGTTTACATAATGTGAATAACTACATGTACTTCTCATTTTATGGGTGTTTCTAAAAAATAATATTATTAGTCTGTTTAATATATTAAGATGTGTTTTAAGAATAACCTTAAAAAGTATGTGTTTTACATTGGTTAATTGTATATATAATATAAACATGTGTATTTTTAAATAATGAAATTATATAGTTATGATTGGATATTAATATAATAGGTTGTTTTGAAGAAAACCTTGATAAATAGAATATGAACAAGATAAATAACTCTTAATCAAAACCTTGAATTAATAAAAGAGTTTAAAGATAAAAAAAACGAAGATCACCACAGCTAGTCTGGTGTGATCCTATTATCTAAATGATAATAGTTTTACAAATATAGAAGATCAAAAATGATCTGGGTTACACGATTTAAAAGAGAGAGAACACATATTAAAACACACAGATGAAACCCAGATAAAAAACAAAGTGAGGAGCTTCCCAAAGTATATACAAGCAAATGAGCCGTTGTAAGGCTGGTGAGTGGGCTTGGGCCTTATGCTGGTCATGGGCTTCAATCTTTCACATATTGACAGCAATAGTACTCCACATCATAAGCAGCCATCACTGAAAGTCCAATGCTATAACTGAAACAATAAAACGTCCAGAATAAGTCCCTAAAGATTAATAGAGGTATCTGATTAGGTCCTAAAAATTAACACCCCCCCCCCTTAATTAGATACCTCATACATGTCAAACATATCAAGTTTTTTAACAAGGGAGTTGTGTTGTAATGTATTCAGTCCCTTAGTAAGGATATCTGCTATTTGATTAGCATATTCCACTTTACATGTTTTAACTACCCCATTTAGAATATTTTTTCCCTTACAAAATGCAAGTCAATCTCTAAATGCTTAGTTCTTTCATGAAAGATGGATTAGCAGCAATTTTCATGGCTGAGTTACTATCATAGTACAAGGTTACAGGTAAAAGATTATCACAATGCAAATCATTTAAAACCTAAAGAATCCAAATAACCTCACTGGTTACTGAAGCAAGAGCTCTGTACTCTACTTCAGTGGATGATTTGGAGAGAGTATTTTGCTTTTTACTCTTCCAAGATACAAGATTGTTGTTAACAAAGACACAATAGCCAGTAATAGATTTTCTAGTCACAACACATTTAGCCCAATCCGCATCAGAGTAAGCACTAAGAAACATACCAGATGTCTTCTTAATGTGAATGCCCAAACCTAGAGAACCCTTGAGATATCTTAATATCTTAAAGGCAATCTTGAGATGAGAATTCAAAGGAGAGTGCATAAATTGACTTAAGCAGTGAACAACATAAGATATATCAGGTCTGGTATTGGTCAAGTATATAAGCTTACCCATCAATTTATGATAATCAACAATGTTGTCAAGAAAGGGATCATTATCAGTGGTTTCATTAGATATAGCAAGTTTAGAAACCAAAGGGGTCTTAGCAGGTTTACAGGCAAGCATACCATACTCAGAAAGAAGGTCTAACACATACTTACTTTGGTTCAAACAAATGCCACACTCTGTGTCAATGACTTCAATGCCCAAAAAATATTTCAATTTTCCCAAATCCTTTATCATGAACTTAGTTCTCTAAAAAGTTTTAAACTTTTTAATTTCAACAATGTTGTTACCAGTGATAATGATGTCATCAACATACACAAGTAAGACAAGAAAAATACCATCATTAGACTTAGTTTACAAAGATTAATCAGATTGCTTTGAACAAAGCCATTTTCATTTAACATAGAGGTAAGCTTGGCATTCCATTGTCTAGGAGCTTGTTTAAGCCCATACAATGATTTTTTAAGCCTGCAGACCATGTTCTCACCCCCAGGAAGATATTCTTGGGTGGTTTCATATACACAGTCTCATCAAGATCACCGTACAAAAAAGCATTGTTAATATCGAGTTGATAAACAGGCCAAGATTGCATAATAGCTAAGTTAAGGAGACATATAATAGTCACCATCTTAACAACAAGGGCAAAGGTTTCCTCATAATTTATACCTTCCTTTTGACCAAACCCCTGAGCAACAACCCTACCTTTATATCTTTCTATCTCTCCACTAGATTTAAATTTTAACTTACAATTCCATTTACAACATAAGGCCTTTCTACCTTTAGGAGGCTCAATAATTTCCCAAGTATCATTCTCAAGAAGGGCTGTAAGTTCAGCATTCATAGCATCAACCCAATAAGGGTTTTGAGAAGCTTCAAAAAACTTTTTGGCTCGCTGTTTTTGTTAAGTTAGGTAACAAAACATAAATTCTCATGATTAAGTCTAGAATAGCCAACAAACTTTTCAAGACCATATTTAACTTTGGAATTATCCACAAAATCATTATAATTCTTTGGAAAAACAGAAGGCCTAGTAGACCTTCTAATACCATGAGTAGAAGTGCTTGGATTTTAATCCAAGTGACCTTCAGATTCATTGTTATCATCAAGTGTTGATGCCTCCTCTTCCAACCCAGCTTCAATGCCATCACTGTTTTGAGCATCATCCCCAATATTTGGAGAATCATAGTGTCCACATTGTTCCCTTGGTTGGGAGAGTGGCTACCCTCACTATGTGACTCGTGGTCACTATTATGACTAGGTGTTACTCTCTCATCATCATTAGGTAGCTCAGGGTTATCTAAATCAAAACAGTTTAACATATTTTTATCTTGACTAACACTAGGAACATTTGACTCATCATGCTTGTTTTTGGAGAAGAATTCCTTAAAAGGAAAAATAGACTCAAAGAAACTCACATCTCTAGAGACAAAGAATTGATTTCTATCAAGACTAACCCAGCATAACACATTTTTCAGATCTAATAGACAGTTTATCATGACTATTTAAAATAGTAGCAAAGCACAAGCAGCCAAACATTCTGATAAGAGAGAGATTATGACAAGTATTGTAAATCATTTCATAAGAGGAATTTCCATTTAACAAGAAGAAGGTAATCTGTTAATGAGAAAAGTAGCAGTTAGAATGCATTCAGACCAATATTTTAAAAGAATTCCCCCTGAAACAAAAGACACCTAGTGATAGGTGTGTAAACACCCATCCTTTTACCACTTAATTCTGGCTAAAACAAGACCAAAACACGTATTTAATATCATTTGTTTGGAATTATGCGTGGTTTTTGTGTTTATTGTGTTTTCAGAGCTAACCGGATGAATATTAAAGAAAACATGGGATTGCACGGGTTTTATCAAGGAAAAAGACTCAAGACGAAGTCTATTGTCCAAGAAATGCAAAAGATTTGAAGTCAATGGGCCTATTTGAAGATTTATCGAAGAAAAGGACCAAAGATGGAAGATTTACATATGTCGAAGAAACTCAAGTCTATTAAACGAAGAAATTAAAAGACGAGTTGAATTTAATCGATGACAAATCCCGAATCAGAATCGAAAACGTCAACTTTTCTGAAAAGACGAGAAGACAAGAAGAAAGGGAGAAAACCCACTCACCAACCAACCACTAGGACTATATATAGATTTTTCCTTCACACATTAGGGAGTTAGTTTTATTTTTTTCTTTCCCAGTTTCTTTGGTTCGTAGCATCACCAACACCATTAGGGTGTTTGGTGATTTTTTTCATTTTTTTTCTTGAATCTTGTAAGTGTTTAATCATTACTCTTGTTTACCTTTACATTAATCTTTCAATTCAACTTCTCTATTCATCTTGTTCATCTCCTTTTCTATTCAAAGTTTTCAAGTTCTTGTTTGATTAATTTTAAGCTTTTGAAAGTTGTTGATTTAGTGTTTTTATTGTTGGGATTTGTTGGTTATGATATTTGAATGATTATTGGTTAATTTGGCAAAACCTTTTTGAGTATTTTGGTGATTTGGATTAGAAATCGTTTTTGCTGCTACTGTTACTGTTCTTCGCCCAGAAATATTCCGAATAGCACTTTTTCTTATTCTTTTACTCGGAATGTTCAGACTTTCCGAATAGCATTTTTCTTGTTCCTTTATTCAGAATATTTTAGATATTCCGAATAGGCCCATATTCCGAATAGGACCCTTATTCCGCATAGGCCCTTTTTCCGCATAAGGAATTTATTCCGCATAGAGGTACTTTCCGAATAGTACAAAATTCCGCGTAGGGAACTTTTATTCCGAGTTGAACCTTATTCCGAATTGCATCTTTATTCCGAATTGAGTTATTTTTCCGCATAGGTTTGTTTTTTCCGAATTGCCTGTATTTTCCGAATAGCATTATAGAAACATTCCGCATAGGATCAATTATTCCGAATAGATTATTTTTCCGAGTAGGATTTTATTCCGATTAGAGCATTTTCAGTTAGGTCAGTTTTCAGTTTTCAGTTGCTGTTTTACTAAAATTTAGTTTTACTTTTTAATTGTTTTAAGTTTAAATCTTTCTTTACGTTATTCATTTCCCTTTTTAGTAGATTAGATAACCAAACTCCTTTTTGTCACCAAGAACAAATCATTCCACTTTCAACTGAGATCAATTCGAGAGGATTCCAAGAATCGAACTTTCATCATAGAAAATCTCTAGTGTCAAATGGCGCCGCTGCCGGCTCTTCTCGTTAAGATCAAAAGTTTTTTGTGAGAACTTGGATTTTGGGATCCGTTCCCCGTGAACGTTACTTTTTCATAAAAAAATTTCAAAAATCCTAAAAAATTATAAAATTTTCAAAAATACAAAAAAATTAAAAAACATAAAAACCAAAAATATTTTTGCTTTGTTTTTCTTTGTTCGTTCTTTTGCAGGTGTATGCGCACTCGATCCACGTCTTATCAAGAGCCCGAGCCTCTCGATAACTTAGACATGGCTGGTGTACAAAACAACAATAACATACCACCTCCGAACAACAATAATAACAACAACAACCCGCCTTTCAACAACATGAACAATAACAACAACAATGAGCCCCTTCCGGATAATCGCCCGATGATCGAACTGCTGCAAGCTCATGTAGACGGCAACACTGATCCAATTGTCATACCTCCAATTGCCGCCAACAACTTTGAGCTAAAATCAGGCTTTATCTAGATGGTCTCCGCTCAACCATTCTTGGGACGTACCATTGATGATCCACACGACCATATCAAGAGATTCTTGCAACTCACTAACACGGTCAAGTTCAATGGTGTTCCACAAGAGGTCATCAGGTTACAACTTTTTCCCTTTTCTTTAGAGGGACAAGCCCGGCATTGGCTTGCTAAGGAACCGCCACAGAGTATTCTCTCGTGGACGGATTTGGAAACAAAGTTCATCAATTACTTTTTCCCACCCTCTCGTACTACCGCTTTGCGGAATGAAATCATAAATTTTGAACAAAAGTACGATGAGTCGTTCAGTGAATCTTGGGATCGTTTTAAAGATCTTTTAAGAAAATGCCCACAACATGGTTTTACCAAAGTACATCAAATTAATACTTTTTACAATGGTTTAAGCATGAGTGACCAAGATTCACTAAACAGTGCCTCGGGGGGTAATCTATTGGCTAAGACTTCCAATGCTGCTTGGGACATCATTGAGAATAAATCTCGTGTGCAAACCAAGAGTGTTAGGACCAATGTCGCTAGTGCTAGCACTAGTGACAGCGACAAGCGATTGGACAAAATCACTACGCTTCTTGAATCGCTTGTCACCCACACCGTCAGCAACAGAAACAGCAACAACGCTAAAAACGCTCAAGTCAACGCTGTCAGCCAACCTTGTGAGATATGCGGTGGTCCTCACTCTTACACTACTTGTACTGCCACCAAAGACTACCCTGCTGAGAATGTGAATGCGGCATATGGCACCTATCCTCAACCTGCTTATCAAGCACGACCTCAAGGTGACCGTAATTTGCTTAGCTACCGCTCCAACAACTATCTTTCCCCACCCGGTTTTCCCCCAAACAACCCAAACCAACAACAAAACCTCAACCGCCCTCCTCAACAACAACAACAACCTCGTACACCATACATCCCTCCTCACAAGCAGCAACAACCACCTCAATGTAACAACCAAGTTTACCAACAACCTGCTTATCAACCACCCGCATACAATGCTCCTCCAAACCAACCCACTACATTACACCAAGAGGTTGCAACCTACATGAGGACCAATGATGTGATCGTAGAAAATCTCCAACAGGAAGTGCGAAACTTGAAAGCAGACTTGGTCAAGCAAGGAAACGATTTGAGAGCCGACATGAGAAATACGTTGAATAGCCAAACTAATGATCTGAGGAACATGATGGCTAGTTTCTTCCAAGGTAATCAACCCTCTTCTTCGGGTACTCTTCCGAGTAACACCGTTGCGAATCCAAGAGGGGAGATGAAAGCAATCACTACTCGAAGTGGTAAAGGTACCAAGGAACTCGAGCTTCCTATACCTCCACCGGTGGTTGTGACTAAGGAGAACGAGTCACCTGCTCCTATTCCTCATCCTTCTCCTTCCCCAATTTCTCCACCTCTTCCTTCTACCCCACCTCCACCCAAGGATGTGAGTGATCCTATTCTTCCAAAGTCTTCCTCTTCTTCCAATATACCTTATCCATCTAGGTTGAGCAAAGAGAAGCTCAAAAGCAAGGACGATATTCAGGTTTCTAACTTTCTTAAAATGTTTAAACAACTGAATTTCAATATCTCCTTCGCTGAGGCTCTCGCTCACATGCCTAAATATGCAAAAATGTTTAAAGATCTTCCGAGCGACAAGGAAAAGCTCCTCGATATTGCCAACACCCAACTTAATGAGAATTGCTCTGCAGTGCTCTTAAGGAAATTGCCAACCAAGCTTGGTAATCCGGGTCGTTTCTTAATTCCTTGCAATTTCCCAGGAGTAAAGAATTGCATGGCCCTAGCCGATCTAGGTGCCAGTATTAATCTCATGCCTCTAAGTGTTTGGAAGCAATTATCTCTCCCAGAGCTAGTCCCCACCAAAATGACTTTGGAATTGGCTAACCGTACGGTTGCTTATCGAGTGGGGATAGCCGAAGACGTCATTGTAGGAGTCGACAAATTCACCTTTCCTGCTGATTTTGTTATCGTCGACTACGAGATGGACCCCCGTGTGCCACTAATTGTTGGTCGTCCATTCTTGAGGACCGGTCGCACTCTCATCGATGTTGAAGCCGGTGAGCTTATCATGAGAGTGGGTGACGATAAAGTAGTCTTCAACATGGGAAAGTTGTCTAAACAGCCTTATTCATATGAGAGTGTTAATTGTATTGACGTTCTTGATGAGGCTTGTGAAGAACACTTTAATGATGCTTGCAAAAGTATTCCCACCTCTCTTCCCAATGTTGAGACCGTGTCCTCCATTGATTCATCGTTGTCTCTATTTGGAGATAGTGATTTATTTTGGAACAATCTTGAAGATACCATGGGAGATGTGACTTTAGCCACTGATGATTCTCCTACCGATGGGGATGAAGACATGAATTTCTTTGACAATCTTCTCACCGAAGACAATCCTTCGCCTCCATCTCCCACGGTCATTGCTATCGATACCCCGACTTTGAATACGCCTCCCGTCGAAAATCCTCCGGATTTAGAACTTAAGGAGTTGCCGCTCCATCTTGAGTATGTATTCCTTGAAGAAGAGAAGAAGTCGCCAGTCATCATTGCTAAGGACCTGAAGGAAGAAGAAAAAGCCCGACTTATCACCGTGTTGAAAGATCACAAGAAGGCTATTGCTTGGAAAATTTCTGATATTCGTGGAATTGATCCTCACTTCTGCACACACAAAATTCTCATGGAGGACGACTTTAAGCCCACAATTCAAAGCCAACGAAGGGTGAATCCAAAAATCCATGAAGTCATTAAAACAGAGGTTATCAAACTTCTTGATGCAGGTATGATTTACCCTATTTCGGATTCACCATGGGTTAGTCCAATCTATTGTGTGCCAAAGAAAGGCGGAATAACCGTTGTTCCCAATGAACACAACGAGTTGATTTCCACTCGTCTTGTTACTGGGTGGAGAGTTCGTATAGACTACCGCAAACTCAATGATGCCACGAGAAAGGATCATTTCCCTCTACCTTTTATGGACCAAATGCTTGAATGTTTAGCGGGTAATGAATATTACTGCTTTCTTGATGGTTTCTCGGGTTATTTCCAAATACCCATCGACCCCAAGATCAAGAGAAGACAACATTCACTTGTCCCTATGGCACATTTGCGTACAAAAGAATGCCTTTTGGCTTATGTAATGCGCCCAGGACTTTCCAAAGGTGTATGTTAGCTATCTTCCATGACATGGTTGAACAAACCATGGAAGTCTTCATGGATGATTTCTCGGTCTTCGGGGATTCCTTCTCTTCTTGGCTTGCCAATTTGGAACGTATGCTTAAGCGGTGCGAAGACACTCGCCTTGTTCTAAATTGGGAAAAATGTCATTTTATGGTAAAAGAAGGCATCGTGCTAGGACACAAGATTTCCAAAGCCGGTCTTGAAGTAGACCGTGCTAAAGTCGATGTTATCGCCAAGTTGCCTCCACCTTCAACCGTGAAGGATGTGAGAAGTTTTATGGGTCATGCGGGCTTCTACCGTCGATTCATCAAAGATTTTTCTCAAATCGCTCGCCCGATGACCCACCTATTGGAAAAAGATACTCCTTTTATCTTTTCCAAAGAGTGTCTTGAAGCCTTTAACTCGCTTAAGGATAAGCTAACTAAGGCACCCGTCTTGGTTACCCCTAATTGGGAGCTTCCCTTTGAGTTGATGTGTGATGCTAGTGATTTTGCTATTGGAGCGGTTCTGGGACAAAGAGTGAACAAACACTTCCAACCAATCCATTACGCTAGCAAGACAATGACGGGGGCACAATTGCATTATACGACAACCGAAAAAGAGCTTTTAGCTGTTGTCTATGCTTTTGAAAAATTCCGCCCCTATCTTGTCCTTTCTACAACAATTGTGTATACCGATCATTCCGCGTTGAAGTACTTGTTGAGAAAGCAAGATTCCAAACCAAGACTTCTGATATGAGCTTAAACTCATATCCTTTTATCAACAAATAACCCTAAAACATGAAGCAAAATACCAATTTATCTTGCAAAAAACAGTGTTATGTGGTATGTTTGTGTTTGTGTGCACTTGTGTAGGTAAAAAGATACATTTCCAAGCAAACAAAGAAAAATCAAGCTCAAATGGATGAAAAAGACAAAGAAGGATCAAAAGTGACAAGACTTTGAAGTACAAGGACCTATCTTGACAAGTTATCAAAGTTGAAGGACTAAAAATGCAAATATTGTAAAAATTCAAGATTCAAGTCAAACTTGGTCAACTCTCAAGTCAACTCAGTCAAAGGACCATTTTGTTCAAGAATAAAAGTTGAAGGACCAAATATGTCAAAAGAATGAAGATCCTAGCTTGAAAATACAATCTGCCAAGTTGAAGGACCAATTCTGCCAACTTTTGAAAGATATGCAAAGTTTGATCCATGTGAAAACATTCCAGCCAATAAGAAGAGAGGAAATAAGTCACACGGATTGAATAATAAATATCCACTCAGCCGCATGCATTAAATACCCAATCACAACAGTTTAATCCGTGTGATAAAAATTTAGCCAATCAATGGATGACACGTGGCATCTTCTTCTTCAAATAAATTTGCCAGGATCGCGTTTTAGCTACAAGCAATTTCATGGAAAGATTTCAACACCAATCTTGATCGTTTTGAAGAGATAAACACAATGGTGCCAATCAATTAACATGAAATCAATTAATGAAGAAAAGCCCAATTCCTTGTTCATACCTGCAAATGCAATATGCAGAATTTTACACGTGGTAAGCTGGGATTGGTTCTGACATGTCACCAACCCCAACAAACTCTTCCTTCATGTCTATAAATAGCTGGATAGGACTTCATTTGTACATGTAGCCTAGTTTTGTAAAAAACACATAGTTCTTTACTTCCTTTCCCTTTCCTTCATTTCTACCCTAGCTACTCAAGAGTCTGACAAACTCTTGAGTTAGTTAGTTAGTTACTAGCTTCCAACAACTTTGTAACCGTTTTTCCATGAATAAAATTTGAATTCAAGCTTTCCCGCCAAAACTGTTCTTCCTATTCCTGTTCATTTCCTGCTGATATTGGATACTATTGTTGTTGTTAAGTGTTTGTTATGATCATACATTGATCATAACTGACATTGAAGGAGTTTGATAGCTGTTTGATCAAGAATTCAGTCCATTCCATAGTTTTTGAAGATTTTCAAGCATGTTGATAGATTCCTGTTGAATTGTAGCTGATCTTGTTGATTGATTGTGTCCTAGTGATAAGGTGGTGGTTATCACTAGGTTAAGAGAGCTCAGCGCTCCTCTTCTTCTCAAAGGATAACTACAATAGGTTTTAAAAAGCTCTCATTTTTGTTCCTCTCAACAAGTCAATAGCATGATTTCTTTTCCTAGTGTAATTTGATGGTTGCCTGATAAAAGTTGTTTGTAGTTGCTGTTTGTTTGATCTTTGAGTGTTAGTAGCTTAATCCTGCTTACTTGTTCTTTGATTTGGATTATATTCTAGATTACTGCATTGATTTAGTCACTATTGGCCTTGCATTTGGTTTGTAGTTCTAGTAGTGTTAATTGATTGCATTTAGCTCTTATACCTTTCATTTTGATCATTGAGTTTAGACTGCTATAGCATTTGATTCAGCTTAAATCAGTACTTAAAAAGCCTTTGTAAAAGTTTGAAAAACCAGTTAAAGGAGTGTTTGGGTTTAGCTTAAAAAGATTTTTCAAGTATTGAGTTTTGGTGTTTTAGAGTTTAATTGCAGTCATTTGGTGGTTATTAAGTGTTCTAAGTCATTTGCAAGTCAAAAACATAGTCAAACAGGCAAATGGCACTTAAAATGTTTGGGTCAGTTTTCATTCAGTTTTGGTTTTAGAACTTGTCATTTTCAATTGATCAGTATTCATTCCATAGTTGATGAAATTTCACCAAATTTGTTCTCAGCTTTAGCTTACATCATATAGTTTCAGAATCCAAGAGCATTTTCTACAGTATTCCATAATCAGTTAGAAATAAGCAATAATCAGATAAGCCAACTTAGAGCAAGTTTTTGTAACTTGTAAACTGAAATTTTGTATCTCCTTATTCTTTTCATAAACTTAGCAATTTTTCTTCACAAATCCTCTTAAGTCATTGAGTTACATGATTTTTGAGAAAATCAGCTTTTTGAAAATAGGCTGGTCAGCGCTTGGTCAACATAAGCCCATTTTTAGCTTAATTCAGATTCTAGGCTTATTTCTTGATGAAAAATGTTCTAGTTTGATTTCCCATTCATTAATTGGATAGCTTAATCAGTTTTAATCAAAAAATCAAGTTGTGACTGATTGGATTTTGCTATAGCTTATTTTGTGCTTATTGATAAGCACTCTTTTGCTTATTTCTCAACTTTAGCAGTTTCCTTGGACACACGTAGCTTATTTGAGATTTTAAGAGTTTTGCAATTTGTCTCATCAAATTTGGTTGAGTAATAAGCTCAAACGAGCTTATTTTCTTGCTTAACCCGTTTTTGTCTTAAAAAGTTTTGGAAATTGCCATTTAGTCCCTAGTGTTTTAAACAGTGTGTATAACTGGCTAAACTTCCATGATTTTAGGGTTTGCACTTTGTTAGTCCTTGTAGATTTAAAAGTTGTTAAATTCAGTTAGATAAATGTTAGTTTGTTACATTTTTGGCTAGTTGGTTATATTTGTTGCATTTTTGATCCTTGTAGTTAACTGTTTTGCACTTTTAGTCCCTAGAATTGTTAGAACTTACATTTCAAGCATTTATCTTTCATAGAATTTACATTTTCAGTCCTTTAAGTTTCATATTTTGCATTTTGAATTTTAATTGAATAAAAACGTGGTATTTGCAATATGTTTTACATATAAGTAGGTATTATTTTTCCGTTTTGCAAGGCTTTGATTGAATTAGCAAATAGAATATCCAAGCAAGCTTAACAACCAAGAACAATTAAAAACCCGATATTGGTTGGACTTTCCATTAGCAAGAACTGAGAAAAAACGAACTGCATTATACACAATTTCAAATGGCGCCGCTGCCGGTTCTTTGACTACACGAGAGACTATCGATTGACGGTTTTCATTGGCTTTTGGGATCCGTTCACTTTGTGAACGTTATTTTTACGTATCATAAATCAAAAACAAATAAAAAATCAAAATATAAAAATATATAAAAATTAAAAATTAACAAAACAATTTTTTTCCTAAAGAACTGACCAAAAAAATAAAAAATCCAAAAAGCAATCTTTTTCCTAAGAGATTGCACCCAAAAATATATATTATTGGATTCTCTCGGTTTTTAGGTACATATAGTATTTTCCCTTAAAAACTCATAAATACAAAAATATTTTCCATATATTATTATAAGTAAATACGTATACGTATAAGAACAATCAATCTACATATTCTCCATAAGTATTGCCGAGGCAATACACCGTGTTGAGGGGCGTTCCGGTCCTTGACACGTGCATCGATCAAACAAAATAAAGCAAGAATAGATAAATACTCTCAATAAGCAACAATTCGAAGAATACGAACATTTAAGTGAATAGAAAGGCGATGTGCTATAAAATGCCATCTAAGGGTCAATAGGTACTTAAGTGCTTCGCGCCACCTAACCCCCCGTTCACTTGTGAGTATTCTAAGAAGGAAGGCTTCATTGGGGGTCTTGCACCCAAAGTAGTATATACATATAGTGTTATTTTCTTATGGATATTTAATATTGAAACTCGAAGAGGATAATCCATTTCTCTTCAAAGTCACACGAGAGCTTCTCTCTCATTCCTCGTATTGAGTTGCATGCTCACTCGCGGGCGTGCACAAATACCGATTGGTGTACAACCTCTTCCTCCGAAAAGGAAGAAAAAGAGAAAGAGTAAGACCACCATCGTTCACCAAGCCGATCACGAGAATCGTGCTTTGACTCAACCACAAGAAGCCATGGCTATTGATAATCGCACTTTGTATGAACGTATGCAATCCAACATTCATGGATATTCTAGTGCCATTAAGATTCCTGACTTTCCCGCTAACACATTTGAGCTACATACATCTATGATCAATATGGTTGCACAATCACCTTTCTTTGGTAAACAAAATGAGGATCCTCATGCTCACCTTAAGAGATTCCTTTCACTTTGCAATACCATTAAGCATAATGGAGTTCCACATGAGGTGATTAGGTTGATGTTAGTGTCATTTTCCTTAGAGGGATCCGCTAAGCATTGGTTAGACACCCAACCACCCGATAGTATCACCATATGGGATGGTTTCACCACTAAGTTTTTGAACAAGTTCTTTCCTCCACATAAGACTATGGCTTTGAGGACTTTAATTATGGGCTTTCAACAAAAACCTAGTCAATCCTTTAGTGATGCTTGGGAAGAGTATAGTGAGTTGTTGAGGCGATGCCCTAATCATGGATTGGATCAAGTTCACCAAATCAACCTCTTTTATGATGGCCTTAAATCTCACCACCAAGATTCACTCAATGCTTCCGCGGGAGGGAATATTCTTCTTAAGACTTACCAAGAGGCTTTGGACATCATTGAGACTAAGGCAATGGTTCAAACAAACAATCCATTTGAAGAAAAGGTTCATGTTATCCAAAACAATTCTCAAATCCCTTGTGACAACCAACTCCTCAAGTTTCAAGAAGAGATTTTTCAAAGGATGGATAGAGATAGTGAGAAGAATTTGCAAGTACAACTAGAGATGCTTCAAGCTTTTAAGAACTTTTCATTGAACAATTCCTCAAATAATGTGAATGCCATCACCATTTCTTGTGTTACTTGTGGAGGTCCCCATTCTTATGAACTATGTGATAAGGTGCAAGGGTATCAAGGGGAATGCTATGCTTACCAAGAAGAACATCGTGAACACTTCAAGCCTAATATCAATCCGAATAACCTTTCTTACAAATCCCAAAACTACCTTTCTCCACCCGGCTTCCCACCCCAACCACCCACCCAAATTCCACAAAATACTCCTCAAATTTTACCAAGGAATCAAGGGCAAAGACCACCATACCAAGGAAATAACTACAAGGCACCCAATCAATTTCAACCTCAAGCAAATACCTTTTATCCACCAAATCAAGGATTTAATGCTCAACCTTTACCTTTCCAACCTCAAGGTTTTCCAGGTTATGTGCCACAAGAGTTTAACACAATGGATCTCTTGCAAAAGATGAATCAAGAGAATGAAAGGAAGTTCCAAGCTATGGAGAAGAAAATGAATGACCAATTCAATAAGGTTTTAGTGGTATTAAATCAAAGACCACAAGGGGCTTTACCTTCCAACACACAAACAAACCCACGGGCCAATGTCAATGCTATTACAACAAGGAGTGGAACAACAACAAAGGATCATTCACCTCCTAAACCTACTATTGTTCAACCTACTTGTGCTCCTACTTGTGACAAGCCTTCTACTTCTACTCCACCTCCTCAAAATGCTCCTATTCACTCAAACACACCTTCTCAACCACCTCATACTTCTCCTTTATCTTCCACACTTCCCAATGAAGAAGCTAACAAAGACAAATCTTCCACCACAACACCTATTCCACCTACACCAAAGCCTACTCTTCCATATCCTTCAAGGTTGAAAAAGGACAAGTTAAAGAACAAGGATGACATCCAAGTCTCCAATTTCTTAAGGATGTTCAAGCAACTCAACATCAATATATCCTTTGCGGAAGCTCTTGCTTATATGCCAAAGTTTGCTAAGATGTTCAAGGATTTGCTCTCAAACAAATAAAAATTGGTTGATTTGCCCAACACATCCCTTAATGAAAATTGTTCCGCGGTGTTACTTAAAACCTTACCAACAAAACTTGGAGATCCGGGGCGCTTCTTGATACCTTGTAATTTTCCCGGTGTTGAAAATTGCATGGCTTTGGCGGATTTAGGGGCGAGCATAAACCTCATGCCTTTATCGGTTTGGAAACAACTATCTCTTCCCGAGCTCACTCCCACTAGGATGACTCTTGAACTAGCCAACCGAACCATAGCTCACCCCGTAGGTATAGCGGAAGATGTGTTTGTAGGTGTGGATAAGTTTACCTTTCCGGCCGACTTTGTAGTGGTCGATTATGACATGGATCCTAGAGTGCCTTTGATTGTTGGTAGACCGTTTTTGAGAACGGGTCGTACCTTGATAGATGTGGCGGAAGGAGAATTAATTATGAGAGTAGAAGATGAGAGAGTGGTGTTTAAGTTAGGGAAAGTTTGTGATAGAAAAGAGGTTAAGGAGTCTAGACCTTGTGAGACTATTAACATTGTGGATGTGCTAGATGAAGTGTGTAATGAACATTTTCATGATGCTTGTAAGAGTGCTAGTGATGAGATACCCCATGTTGAAACCGTGGCCTCAATTGCTCCCTCTTTAACACCTTTTGGAGAGAGTGATTTCCTCTTAGAGGAATTTGAGTCCAACTTTCTTGGTGATGATGATTCTCCCATTAATTGGGAAGAAGATATTCTTACAATCCAAAAGTTGCTCAATGAGGACCCTATTCCTTCTCCTATTCCACAAGAGATTACCATTGAGGAACCTTCCATAGTAAAACCTTCCATAGAGAGTCCACCTCCCATAGAACTTAAGGACCTTCCATCCCACTTAGAATATGCTTTCTTAGAAGGAAAAGACCAATTACCGGTGATTATTGCTAAAGAGTTGAAAGAGGATGAGAAAGAGCAACTTATTGAAGTTCTTAAGAAACATAAGAAAGCTTTAGCATGGAAAATATCCGACATAAGGGGAATTGATCCACATTTTTGTACTCACAAAATCCTTATGGAGGATGACTATAAACCCACCATTCAAAACCAAAGGAGAGTTAACCCAAAAATCCATGAGGTTATTAAGAAGGAAGTGATTAAACTCTTAGATGCGGGTATGATTTACCCCATTTCCGACTCTCCATGGGTTAGCCCGGTTCATTGTGTTCCAAAGAAGGGTGGAATCACCGTGGTGCCTAATGAGAACAATGAGCTTATTCCCACGAGACTTGTGACCGGTTGGAGAGTTTGCATTGATTATAGAAAACTCAATGAGGCAACTAGGAAAGACCATTTCCCGCTTCCCTTTATGGATCAAATGCTTGAACGCTTAGCGGGAAATGAGTACTATTGTTTTCTTGATGGCTTTTCGGGTTATTTCCAAATACCCATTGACCCTAAGGATCAAGAAAAGACCACATTCACTTGTCCATACGGTACATTTGCTTACAAGAGGATGCCTTTTGGCTTATGTAATGCACCGGGGACGTTTCAAAGGTGCATGATGGCGATTTTCCATGACATGATCGAGCAAACCATGGAGGTTTTTATGGATGACTTTTCCGTCTTTGGAAACTCCTTTAGCTCATGTCTCACCAATCTTGAGAGAATGCTTAAGCGTTGTGAGGAAACACGTTTGGTGCTTAATTGGGAGAAATGTCACTTTATGGTGAAAGAGGGGATTGTTTTAGGACACAAGATATCCAATAAGGGATTAGAAGTTGATCGAGCTAAAATTGATGTGATTGCTAAGCTTCCCCCACCCACCTCGGTTAAAGGTGTGAGGAGTTTCTTAGGTCATGCGGGATTTTATAGGCGCTTTATACAAGATTTTTCTAAGATAGCTAGACCGATGACTCACCTCTTGGAGAAAGAGGCTCCTTTCATTTTTGACCAAGCTTGTTTAGACTCTTTTGAGACTCTTAAGGAAAAATTGACTAAGGCTCCCGTTTTGGTCTCTCCAAATTGGGAATTACCTTTTGAGCTTATGTGTGACGCTAGTGATTATGCGGTGGGGGCCGTCTTAGGACAAAGAGTTAATAAGCATTTTCAACCTATACACTATGCGAGTAAAACCATGACCGGTGCACAACTTCATTACACTACCACGGAAAAAGAGTTGCTTGCTATAGTATATGCTTTTGAAAAGTTTAGACCATATCTTGTGCTCTCCAAAACCATAGTGTATACGGATCATTCCGCTCTCAAGTATCTTATGACAAAACAAGATGCTAAGCCTAGGCTTTTGAGATGGGTTTTGTTGCTTCAAGAGTTTAAGATAGAGATTCGTGATAAGAAAGGGGCCGAGAATTTAGCGGCGGATCATTTGAGTAGACTTGAGCATCCTTTTCAAGGAGATTTCCCACATCAAGAAATCAATGAATCCTTTCCATTAGAGGAGCTCATGTCTATCTCTTCCCAAGAGGATGCCACACCTTGGTTTGCGGATATCGCAAACTATCTTGTGGGCAATGTGCTTATTGAGGGTCTTACTTATCAACAAAAGAAAAAGTTTCTTAAGGAAGTTAAGTATTACTTTTGGGATGATCCATATCTTTTTAGGCAATGTGCGGACCAAATCATTAGACGGTGTGTAGATGGGCCCGAGGCATTTAAGATCTTAGAGGCGTGTCATAAAGGACCTACAGGTGGACATTTTGGGCCT
The DNA here is from genome assembly GCA_025667525.1 of Glebionis coronaria. Lineage (NCBI taxonomy): Eukaryota > Viridiplantae > Streptophyta > Magnoliopsida > Asterales > Asteraceae > Glebionis > Glebionis coronaria. Next base: position 573,413,811 of record CM046876.1, read on the forward strand.
AACTACACCGCCAAGAAAGTCTTCGATTCGGGTTACTATTGGCCTTCCATTTACAAAGATGCCCAAGAAATGGTAAAATTTTGTGATGTTTGTCAAAGACAAGGAAAAATTACACAACGTGATGAGATGCCACAAAATTTTATCCAAGAGTGTGAGATATTTGATGTATGGGGCATTGATTTCATGGGACCTTTTCCATCCTCTAAGGGAAACAAGTATATACTTGTGGCGGTGGATTATGTGTCCAAATGGGTGGAGGCCAAAGCCTTACCTACCAATGATGCTAGAGTGGTTGTAAAGTTTTTGAAACAATTGTTTGCTAGATTTGGTGTACCTCGGGCCATCATAAGTGATCGTGGTACACACTTTTGTAATGATCAATTCACGAGAGTTATGAAGAAATATGGAGTGAATCATAGACTTTCTACCGCGTATCACCCTCAAACAAATGGTCAAACCGAGGTCACAAATCGTGGTTTAAAGAGAATTTTGGAAAGAACGGTGGGAGAGCATCGAGCTTCTTGGTCGGATAAGCTTGATGATGCTTTGTGGGCGTTTAGGACGGCTTTTAAAACACCAATTGGTTGTACGCCTTATAGGCTTGTCTATGGAAAAGCGTGCCACCTCCCATTTGAGTTAGAACATAAGGCATCTTGGGCTCTCAAGTGGGCTAACTTTGATTTAAACCAAGCCGGTTCACATAGGAAAGATCAACTCAATGAGATGGATGAGTTAAGAGCCAATGCCTATGAGAATTCTTTGCTTTATAAGGAAAAGACTAAGAAATTGCATGATGCTAAGATCAAGAATCGTGAGTTCAAAGTTGGAGAGCCGGTTCTCCTCTTTAACTCAAGATTGAAGCTTTTTGCAGGCAAGCTTAAGTCGAGATGGTCCGGTCCATTCACTATTGCTCAAGTGTTTCCATATGGAACTCTTGAGTTGTCCCAACCCGATGGTCCTAATTTTAAAGTGAATGGTCACCGTGTTAAACATTACTTTGGGGAGGACATTTCCGTTGAAATGGTCCAAGAGGTCCCCATTTTCCCCATGAATTAATTCATTGAGGGACGAGTCGAGCTAGAGACTCATTAACTCAAGCATCGTATAACTAGGTTTAGAGCGTTGTAGGTTAGAAATAAGGGTATAGACTTGGAGATAAGTGTAGGGAGACCTTCTTTTGTCTTCATGATTGTTTGTAGGGTTGCTCACTCATTTCATGCTTTGGAGCTTATGGAGGAGGCCCTTGTATCCGGTTCACTTCGTTACTTTAGTGATTTTTCATTGACACCTTGTGCTTAAACATGATTTCACTAATAGTTGTCCTTTCCTTAACTTGGGTTAAGCAAAGTCTATTCATTGTCATAAGTGTAGGGGAAGTTTTTATACTTCCATGCTCTTAAACATTGAGGACAATGTTTAGCTTAAGTGTAGGGGGGTCTTCTATCGAAGTGACCTTACCTAGAACTTGTCATTGTCTTGCATGATAACATGGAAAAATTGAATTTTAAACATTTTTCAAATTTTTGATCTACTTTGGCCAACAAAAATATGCATTCATAATTTTTGCATCAATCATTTTTGCATAATACATTTGCATTGTATATATTTTTTCTTGTGTTTTTTTTAACAAAAATATATAAAAAGAAAAAAAAAATAAAACATGGTTTTAACAAGTTTAGATTTCTGTGACATATTAGGCCCGCCATGGATATTTTGACTCAACCCGAGTTTGCTTATCTTAGCACTCTCTAGCTAGTATCCTTAACCATGTAGTCCTTCATTGGTCTATTAGGCTAAGCATCCACCAATTTCATTATTTGAGATTTTAAATTTGTGGAGAATGGGAAATGATAGAGTTGAAGCAAGTGTAAAAGGGCTAGATAGACTTCATGGCAATTACTTGTGGCTAAACCCTTCTCTTCTTTACCTCTATTTTCTTCGCATGTATATAATTGTTAATAAATAATCAAGTACGATTTTAATTGGTTTGTAATCTCTTATGCATTTTTGGCTAATCATTTATGGTTGATATGAGTACGTCTTAAGATTCTAAGTTAGCACGTTTTATGTGTACTAGACTTATGTCATGCTCCATATTTAGCGGGTGTTTTTCCTTTTCTTCTTTTCAAATTTCTTTGTGAGGAATAAAGAAAAATAAGAGCGGCTTATGAAAAAAATGAGTGGCTAGAAAAAAAAAGAAGAAAAAAAAAGAAAAAGAAAAAGAAAAAATAATGCAAGACTCCCAAGAGGGGCAGTGTGGTGTTAATTATAGTGACTATTGAGTTCCAATATTACCTTGACGGGTTGCGGGGATTCAATAGATTGCTCCAATCCAATATTGCCTTGACGGGTTGCGGGGTTGAAGATCCAAAGTCTCAAAAAGATGGCGGATGTAAATTATTGCGTGAGTTTTATTTTTCTCTCCTTAGCGAGTGTGTAGCTACTTATGAAAGCATGACATGAGGATTTTACACATAAGGCGAATGACTTATTACTCTTGAAACGGACTTATATTAGTTGTGAGCGGTTTTTCAAGTAATGGATGAGAGGATTACTTAGGATTAAAACCGTGCTTCCTTATTTTTGGATTTTGCACTTCTTATACTTCACACTTGAAATAATGACAAATTTGCCCACAAGCAATTTGCTCAAATAATAACCGGTTCCACATTTAATTGTCATGAATAAGTTGATGCACTTTTTACTTGTGAATGCAATGATCCCATTTTTAAGCTTGGTATGGGGAAAGTGAAACTTGAGGGTGATAAATGTCCATGGTACCCAAGCCCTAATCTAAACCATTGAATTCTTTATGAGTTATATCCATCAAAACCATTTCAAGAAAAATCAAAAAGATATAGTTAGAATTGTATTTTGTTCATTGCATTATTAAAAGTCAAAATCATGCATCCTTTAGTTTAGAGTAGTGTAGATGCATCTTATATGGCCAAGGTTGATTAATTATGAGGGAAATGTAAATTTGAGTTTTAATATATAATATTGCATGAGGACATGACAATGTTCAAGTGTAGGGGAATTTGATATGAGCTTAAACTCATATCCTTTTATCAACAAATAACCCTAAAATATGAAGCAAAATACCAATTTATCTTGCAAAAAACAGTGTTATGTGGTATGTTTGTGTTTGTGTGCACTTGTGTAGGTAAAAAGATACATTTCCAAGCAAACAAAGAAAAATCAAGCTCAAATGGATGAAAAAGACAAAGAAGGATCAAAAGTGACAAGACTTTGAAGTACAAGGACCTATCTTGACAAGTTATCAAAGTTGAAGGACTAAAAATGCAAATATTGTAAAAAGTCAAGATTCAAGTCAAACTTGGTCAACTCTCAAGTCAACTCAGTCAAAGGACCATTTTGTTCAAGAATAAAAGTTGAAGGACCAAATATGTCAAAAGAATGAAGATCCTAGCTTGAAAATACAATCTGCCAAGTTGAAGGACCAATTCTGCCAACTTTTGAAAGATATGCAAAGTTTGATCCATGTGAAAACATTCCAGCCAATGAGAAGAGAGGAAATAAGTCACACGGATTGAATAATAAATATCCACTCAACCGCATGCATTAAATACCCAATCACAACAGTTTAATCCGTGTGATAAAAATTTAGCCAATCAATGGATGACACGTGGCATCTTCTTCTTCAAATAAATTTGCCAGGATCGCGTTTTAGCTACAAGCAATTTCATGGAAAGATTTCAACACCAATCTTGATCGTTTTGAAGAGATAAACACAATGGTGCCAATCAATTAACATGAAATCAATTAATGAAGAAAAGCCCAATTCCTTGTTCATACCTGCAAATGCAATATGCAGAATTTTACACGTGGCAAGCTGGGATTGGTTCTGACACGTCACCAACCCCAACAAACTCTTCCTTCATGTCTATAAATAGCTGGATAGGACTTCATTTGTACATGTAGCCTAGTTTTGTAAAAAACACATAGTTCTTTACTTCCTTTCCCTTTCCTTCATTTCTACCCTAGCTACTCAAGAGTCTGACAAACTCTTGAGTTAGTTAGTTAGTTACTAGCTTCCAACAACTTTGTAACCGTTTTTCCATGAATAAAATTTGAATTCAAGCTTTCCCGCCAAAACTGTTCTTCCTATTCCTGTTCATTTCCTGCTGATATTGGATACTATTGTTGTTGTTAAGTGTTTGTTATGATCATACATTGATCATAACTGACATTGAAGGAGTTTGATAGTTGTTTGATCAAGAATTCAGTCCATTCCATAGTTTTTGAAGATTTTCAAGCATGTTGATAGATTCCTGTTGAATTGTAGCTGATCTTGTTGATTGATTGTGTCCTAGTGATAAGGTGGTGGTTATCACTAGGTTAAGAGAGCTCAGCGCTCCTCTTCTTCTCAAAGGATAACTACAATAGGTTTTAAAAAGCTCTCATTTTTGTTCCTCTCAACAAGTCAATAGCATGATTTCTTTTCCTAGTGTAATTTGATGGCTGCCTAATAGAAGTTGTTTGTAGTTGCTGTTTGTTTGATCTTTGAGTGTTAGTAGCTTAATCCTGCTTACTTGTTCTTTGATTTGGATTATATTCTAGATTACTGCATTGATTCAGTCATTATTGGCCTTGCATTTGGTTTGTAGTTCTAGTAGTGTTAATTGATTGCATTTAGCTCTTATACCTTTCATTTTGATCATTGAGTTTAGACTGCTATAACATTTGATTCAGCTTAAATCAGTACTTAAAAAGCCTTTGTAAAAGTTTGAAAAACCAGTTAAAGGAGTGTTTGGGTTTAGCTTAAAAAGATTTTTCAAGTATTGAGTTTTGGTGTTTTAGAGTTTAATTGCAGTCATTTGGTGGTTATTAAGTGTTCTAAGTCATTTGCAAGTCAAAAACATAGTCAAACAGGCAAATGGCACTTAAAATGTTTGGGTCAGTTTTCATTCAGTTTTGGTTTTAGAACTTGTCATTTTCAATTGATCAGTATTCATTCCATAGTTGATGAAATTTCACCAAATTTGTTCTCAGCTTTAGCTTACATCATATAGTTTCAGAATCCAAGAGCATTTTCTACAGTATTCCATAATCAGTTAGAAATAAGCAATAATCAGATAAGCCAACTTAGAGCAAGTTTCTGTAACTTGTAAACTGAAATTTTGTATCTCCTTATTCTCTTCATAAACTTAGCAATTTTTCTTCACAAATCCTCTTAAGTCATTGAGTTACATGATTTTTGAGAAAATCAGCTTTTTGAAAATAAGCTGGTCAACGCTTGGTCAACATAAGCCCATTTTTAGCTTAATTCAGATTCTAGGCTTATTTCTTGATGAAAAATGTTCTAGTTTGATTTCCCATTCATTAATTGGATAGCTTAATCAGTTTTAATCAAAAAATCAAGTTGTGAGTGATTGGATTTTGCTATAGCTTATTTTGTGCTTATTGATAAGCACTCTTTTGCTTATTTCTCAACTTTAGCCAGTTTCCTTGGACACACGTAGCTTATTTGAGATTTTAAGAGTTTTGCAATTTGTCTCATCAAATTTGGTTGAGTAATAAGCTCAAACGAGCTTATTTTCTTGCTTAACCCGTTTTTGTCTTAAAAAGTTTTGGAAATTGCCATTTAGTCCCTAGTGTTTTAAACAGTGTGTATAACTGGCTAAACTTCCATGATTTTAGGGTTTGCACTTTGTTAGTCCTTGTAGATTTAAAAGTTGTTAAATTCAGTTAGATAAATGTTAGTTTGTTACATTTTTGGCTAGTTGGTTATATTTGTTGCATTTTTTATCCTTGTAGTTAACTGTTTTGCACTTTTAGTCCCTAGAATTGTTAGAACTTACATTTCAAGCATTTATCTTTCATAGAATTTACATTTTCAGTCCTTTAAGTTTCATATTTTGCATTTTGAATTTTAATTGAATAAAAACGTGGTATTTGCAATATGTTTTACATATAAGTAGGTATTATTTTTCCGTTTTGCAAGGCTTTGATTGAATTAGCAAATAGAATATCCAAGCAAGCTTAACAACCAAGAACAATTAAAAACCCGATATTGGTTGGACTTTCCATTAGCAAGAACTGAGAAAAAACAAACTGCATTATACACAATTTCAACTTCTTCGCTGGGTTTTGCTGCTCCAGGAATTTAAAATCGAAATTCGCGATAAAAAAGGAGCAGAAAACCTAGCCGCGGATCATCTCAGCAGACTTGAGGATCCATACCAAGGGGATCATCCGAACAAAGAAATCAATGATTCTTTTCCCTTGGAGACTTTAATGTCTATAAATTCGAAATCTGATGAAACCCCGTGGTTTGCGGACTTTGCAAACTACTTGGCGGGTGGAATTCTCAAGGAAGGGTTGACGTCCCAACAAAAGAAAAAGTTCTTCACCGACATTAAGACTTACTTTTGGGACAACCCTTACCTATTCAAACAATGTGCCGACCTGATTATCCGCCGATGTGTTGATGGACCGACAGCTTCAGAAATCCTTAATGCTTGCCACAAAGGACCCACCGGTGGTCACCTTGGTCCCAACTACACCGCCAAAAAAGTGTTTGATTCAGGATTTTATTGGCCCACCATCTATCGTGACGCTCACAATATGGTTAAACGATGTGATGTTTGCCAAAAACAAGGCACAATCACACATAAAGATGAGATGCCTCAAAATTTCATACAAGAATGTGAAATCTTTGATGTTTGGGGTATCGACTTTATGGGGCCATTCCCTTCTTCTAAAGGAAACAAATACATCCTTGTAGCCGTTGACTACGTCTCCAAATGGGTTGAAGCCAAAGCTTTACCTACTAATGACGCAAGGGTGGTTTGTAACTTTTTGAAAGCTCTTTTCGCTAGATTCGGTGTGCCTCGTGCCATTATTAGTGATCGTGGGACTCATTTTTGCAATGACCAATTCGCAAGAGTCATGGCTAAGTATGGTGTAAATCATCGTCTTTCCACAGCCTACCACCCACAAACTAATGGCCAGGCTGAAATATCCAACCGAGGACTTAAGCGAATTCTGGAAAGAACCGTGGGAGAGCATCGTGCCTCATGGGCTGATAAACTTGATGATGCTTTGTGGGCTTTCCGTACTGCTTACAAGACCCCGATCGGCTGTACGCCTTATCGTCTTGTGTACGGGAAAGCGTGCCACCTCCCTATTGAGTTGGAGCACAAGGCTTACTGGGCCTTGAAGTGGGCTAATTTTGATATCAACAAAGCCGGTGACCTGCGCAAGATCCAACTCAATGAGCTCAATGAACTCCGTAATGAGGCTTATGAAAATTCTTTGATCTATAAGGAAAGAACTAAGCTCATTCACGACTCCAAGATCAAAAACCGAGAGTTCCATGTTGGAGACAAAGTCTTACTTTTTAACTCTCGGTTGAAAATCTTTTCGGGCAAGCTGAAATCTCGTTGGTCCGGCCCATTCACCATTGCCTAAATTTTTCCATATGGTACTCTCGAGCTCGCTCAACCTAATGGACCTAATTTTAAGGTGAATGGCCAACGAGTGAAGTTGTACTTTGGTGAGGACATCTCTCAGGAGGTGATTCCATCCCTCACCACGTTCCCCATGAACTAATTTTGGGTCGAGTCAGGCTCGTGACTCGGTTATCAAAAACAAGCGCTCCTCGGGAGGCAGCCCGAGTATCTATCCTTTTATGTTTTAACCTCCTAAGTGTAGGGGGACCTCTATCGGTTCTTTGTCTTTGTGTGGTGATGTGATTACAGGGATAAGTGCACTCTTGGAATCTTTGAAGAACCGTGCTCCCGTGTTATCCGAAATCCGGTTCTATCTCTCAACTATCGTGATTCAATTTTCTTCATACTCACATATTGAAATTGATCACTTTAGTCGTCTCTTCCTTAACTTGAGTTAACCAACGTGCACAATGTCATAAGTGTAGGGGAGACTTTTCCCACATGCTTAAACATTGAGGACAATGTTTATCTTAAGTGTAGGGGGACTTCTATCGAAGTTTTAAGTGGACTTTTCCATGAAAATGCCTTCATTTAACCGGAAAATCCTATTTTTCAACATTTTTCAAATTTTTTTATTAACTTTGGCCATTTAGTCGTAATTTTTAAAATTTTTATCGTTGCTTTCATATGTATATATTCCGCAATAAAGTTAAAAATATTAATAAAGTGGTTTAGCTAGTTTTGAAATCTTTGACATATTAGGCCCGTTGCGATTATTTTGACTCAACCCGAATAGACTTATCCAAGTTTATTCTAGCTAGTATCCTTAACCATGTAGACCTTAATTGGTTTATTAGGCTAAGTATCCACGAATCTCATTACTTGAGATTTTAAATTGTGGAGGACGAGAAATGATAGAGTCAATTATAAGTCGGTATTCTTGCGCAAGCTCACTTGGTGTAATAATTTGCCTATTCTCCCATCACTTGCTAATAATTTATCTGAAATAAGTAAGGTCGTACGATTTGAAAAGTTACTTAGCTTCTAGCCCAAGATCGTTTAAAAGTTGCTCGGTAATGATAAGAGTTCATAGCCAAGGCATAACTTATGAAGCGGGGCGCGAAGATTGGCGAGTCCAAAAAGGCCCTAACAAGGCATGAGGATTCCATTTTATTGCTAAAGATCCAAGGTGATGTGAAAAGCATTATTCCTAAAATCAATATGAAGGATCAAGACTCACAACGAAAAGCAATCAACTCCCATAAAGATCATGGAGAAGCCTATCCGAAAAGACCCTAACAAGGTATGAGGATAAATAGATCCAAGTCCGAAAAGGAGGCGGATCGTTGTATCTCAAAATCCCAATTAGAGATTGAAGAAATAATCATGAAGTCTTGGTCAACAAAGTTCGAGTACCCCTCAAAAGTCTCCAAGTGAAGAAACTCTATTATGATGAGAAGACCATTATCTCAAGAACGTCTCTCGAAGATATGAAGTATGAAGTACATGCCAAATATCGGTCCGAGAAAGGTCTCAAATCGTGAACCGAGTTATGCCAAGATATGAACTTTTTGATATACCGAGAAGCAGTTTTAAGAGATTTTGTCATTTAGCTAACTATTGATCAAATCGTCCTACTTTGCTTTCAGCCTAAATAAACTATCGAAATAAGTCGAAAAATGCATCTTCATGATCATTCTAAGACAAAAATAAAATATAAGAGATACACCTAGGAATAAGGGAGTTTAAGCATATAATTAAGCCATGTGTGTAAGTGTTTGATTTACTAACTTATAATAACAATGATCTCGTTTTTAAGCTTAGTTTGGGGAACGTGAAACTTGAGGGTGATAAACCTTCGCAGCACCAAAGCCCTAATGTAAGTCCTTGTTTTCTTTGCAAGTTATTTCCATCCTTTTGTTTATTTTAAAGTTTTAATTTCTCTTAGTATTTTAATTTTTATTTAATAGTATTTGAATAAGGCCAAGGTTGATTGATTATGAGGAAAATGTAAATTTGCTTTATCACTAAGCATTGCATGAGGGCATGGCAATGGTTAAGTGTAGGGGATTTGATAGGTGTGTAAACACCCATCCTTTTACCACTTAATTCTAGCTAAAACAAGACCAAAACACGTATTTAATATCATTTGTTTGGAATTATGCGTGGTTTTTGTGTTTATTGTGTTTTCAGAGCTAACCGGATGAATATTAAAGACAACATGGGATTGCACGGGTTTTATCAAGGAAAAAGACTCAAGACGAAGTGTATTGTCCAAGAAATGCAAAAGATTTGAAGTCAATGGGCCTATTTGAAGATTTATCGAAGAAAATGACCAAAGATGGAAGATTTACATATGTCGAAGAAACTCAAGTCTATTAAACGAAGAAATTAAAAGACAAGTTGAATTTAATCGACGACAAATCCCGAATCAGAATCGAAAACGTCAACTTTTCTGAAAAGACGAGAAGACAAGAAGAAAGGGAGAAAACCCACTCACCAACCAACCACTAGGACTATATATAGATTTTTCCTTCACACATTAGGGAGTTAGTTTTATTTTTTTCTTTCCCAGTTTCTTTGGTTCGTATCATCACCAACACCATTAGGGTGTTTGGTGATTTTTTTCATTTTTTTTCTTGAATCTTGTAAGTGTTTAATCATTACTCTTGTTTACCTTTACATTAATCTTTCAATTCAACTTCTCTATTCATCTTGTTCATCTCCTTTTCTATTCAAAGTTTTCAAGTTCTTGTTTGATTAATTTTAAGCTTTTGAAAGTTGTTGATTTAGTGTTTTTATTGTTGGGATTTGTTGGTTATGATATTTGAATGATTATTGGTTAATTTGGCAAAACCTTTTTGAGTATTTTGGTGATTTGGATTAGAAATCGTTTTTGCTGCTACTGTTACTGTTCTTCGCCCAGAAATATTCCGAATAGCACTTTTTCTTATTCTTTTACTCGGAATGTTCAGACTTTCCGAATAGCATTTTTCTTGTTCCTTTATTCGGAATATTTTAGATATTCCGAATAGGCCCATATTCCGAATAGGACCCTTATTCCGCATAGGCCCTTTTTCCGCATAAGGAATTTATTCCGCATAGAGGTACTTTCCGAATAGTACAACATTCCGCGTAGGGAAATTTTATTCCGAGTTGAACCTTATTCCGAATTGCATCTTTATTCCGAATTGAGTTATTTTTCCGCATAGGTTTGTTTTTTCCGAATTGCCTGTATTTTCCGAATAGCATTATAAAAACATTCCGCATAGGATCAATTATTCCGAATAGATTATTTTTCCGAGTAGGATTTTATTCCGATTAGAGCATTTTCAGTTAGGTCAGTTTTCAGTTTTCAGTTGCTGTTTTACTAAAAATTTTAATCTTAGTTTTACTTTTTAATTGTTTTAAGTTTAAATCTTTCTTTACGTTATTCATTTCCCTTTTTAGTAGATTAGATAACCAAACTCCTTTTTGTCACCAAGAACAAATCATTCCACTTTCAACTGAGATCAATTCGAGAGGATTCTGAGAATCGAACTTTCATCATAGAAAATCTTTAGTGTCACCTAGCCACATTTAAAAGGTGTCTATGTTTCCTTTCAGCTATCCCATTTTGCTGCGGGGTATAAGCACAAGAGGTTTGATGAAGTATGCCATTGTTGTTACAAAACTTGTTGAAAGTTTGGTTAACAAACTCAGTACTGTAGAAACTAGAAGGGGGGTTGAATAGTTTCTCATCGGTTTATCTCCTAATTAAAATTCTTTCAATTAGGTGAGTACACAAAACTATCTTTTACTTGAAAGCTAGTTGCATAATGATTAGATTCAATTTTAATGCATTAACAATGTATAGTAAGTATAATGATAATGAATGTAAGTAATGAGTAAGGAAAGAAACAACCTAGTAGGAAGACGCCAAGATTTATAGTGGTTCGGCAACGAGGCTCTATCCTCGTTCCTACTCCACTCCTTGAGTACACCTTACTCGAGATTTCCACTATATCCACAAGCTCCCTTCTTGGCGGAGAAAACCTTACAACGTCGCTTACATTATTTTCTGACACTAAGCTAAATGTCGAGACCTAATCTTAGCTAGGGCCAATCTACACAACGCCGCCCACTTCACTATTTTACGACACAAGGCTAGATGTCGAGTTCTAATCCAAAGCTAGAACCAATCTTCACAACGTTGCCTACTTCACCATTTTCTGACACAAGGCTAGATGTCGAGTTCTAATCCAAAGCTAGAACCAATCTTCACGACTCTTCACTTTGAAGCTAAGTGAGAACTTCACACAACACAACTACATATCACTTTATAGTTTAGTGCCAACTCACAAGACACAACCACATCACTTTATAGTTTAGTGAGAACTTACACAACTAATTACAACTCAACTAAACATATCCAAGTACACACATGTAACTTGGATCTACACAACATAAATCCAAGCACACACATGTGCAATGGATGTACACAACCCTAATCCAAGTATTCATATATATGTTGGATGAACACAACTGTTAGAAATACGTTTTTAACGTATATTAGAAGTATCGGTCACTCCACAATATTATTGAATGTTGTATAGCTCGTAGTTAAATATTTGTTTAATTTGTTAAGTAAAACCGGCCCATGGGCTTGTCATGGGCCGGCCCAAGTCCATTAGTGGCTTGGATATAAATACCCCTTTCCACCATGGAAAGGGGGTTGGTTGGTTGTTTCACTTTTGATTTAATAGAAAACACATATTTCTCTCTCACTTTCTCTCACTACTTTCTCTCTCTAGAACCATCAACCCACCTTATTGATTCATAAGATTATCACTATTCTACGATTGGTATCAAGAGCCATGGGGTGATTTAAGGTAATGATTTGTGTTGTTTTTTAGTTTTTGATTGTATTAGTGTTTTTAGGAAAATCTCTCTTGATTCTTGAAGTTTTTGGTGATTTTGTTGTTGGGATTAGTAGATAAGTATTGGGTTTTACTTATTTTGGTAGAAATCACAAAAAATTTCGGGTAATTTGGTAAAAATCTGGGTTCGTTCTTAATATTCTTATTCGACTGTTAAACACACGAACTAGCTCTTCCGAATCAACAACTGTTCTGGATCAAGGAAGTTCCGAACCGAAGCCTTTCCGAATCAACAACTATTCCGGATCAAGGAAGTTCCGAACCAAAGTCTTCCGAATCAAAAACTATTCCGGATCAAGGAAGTTCCGAACCAAGATCTTCCGAATCAACAACTGTTCCGGATCAAGGAAGTTCCGAACCAAAGTCTTTCTGAATCAACAACTATTCCGGATCAAGGAAGTTCTGAACCAAGCTCTTCCGAATCAACTTTTCCGGATCAAGGAAGTTCCGAACCAAGCTCTTCCGAATCAACAACTGTTCCGGATCAAGGAAATTCCAAACCAAAGCATTTCCGAATCAACAACTATTCCGGATCAGTGATATTCCGAATCAACTTAATTATTCCGAACCAAGGGATATTTTACTTGTTTTTTCGACGATTTTTAGAGGATTTAATATTGGTTTCTTACACAAAAACACAACACAACTCACATCCTTACTTCACTGCTCGATCAACCGATAATCTTTGATTCTTTAAAGTGATCAAAATGAATCCGAGTTCATTAATGCCTCAAATGACATCACTTACGGATATTTCTGTCATTACGGGAACGGATAATCGCCCTCCAATGCTCATTAAAGAAGTCTTTGAAGCATGGCAAGGCCGTATGATGTCATACATTAAGGGGAAACCGACATATGGGAGGCTTATGGTCAAGTCAATTCTAAATGGTCCACTTGATTATTGTACCATCGTTGTTAACAATGTGACTCGACCACGGGAGTTTGAAGAACTTACGCCAGCTCAACAACTTGTTGCCGATGCAGATGAAAAGGCTCTTCAAACCATTCTCCAAGCTCTTCCACATGACATCTATTGAATGGTAAGTCAATATACGGTTGCAAAGGAGTTATGGGAACGTCTACAGGTTTTGCTACAAGGTACGTCTCTTACTAAACAGGAACGCGAATGTCAGTTGTATGATCTGTTTGATAGGTTCACGTACAGTCCAGGGGAAACGCTTCACGACTACTACTTCAGATTCACTACTCTCATGAATGATTTGAATGTGTACAGTCTCGTGATTGCTCCATTCCAGGTTAACACCAAGTTTTTGAATACTTTACCTCAAGCTGAATGGGGTGAGTATATTACTGATGTTAAGTTAAATAGGGATTTGCATAAGTGCAATTTGGATCAACTCTATGCTTTTCTCCAGCATCATGAGAAACACGTGATCATGCACCGTTCGCCTCGAGGTATGTACCCTGAATCTTTAGCTTTGATGGCAAATCAACCAAGCTTGTCATATAACAACACTCCTTATATCATGGGACACCAAACTTATCATCCATCACCGTACATGACTCCAAGCTTCCCCCAATATTCGATTCTACCTCAACCACCCACCTCACATCAGCAACAATATCGGTTTAATGCACCTTCGTCTCAGAGAGAACCACAAGCATCACAATATGTCCCACAACCTCACCCATATTCACCAGCAAGCATTGCACCTTATGCTCAGTCATCATACTCTCTATATCAAGAAAATGCAGCATATCCATCAAGCTATTCTGACCACATAAGTACTCCTATGAGTGCTTATGCCGCCCAACAAGACCAAGCAATGTATTGTGATAATGATGAGGTTCCCATTCCTGAATTCAAACAAGGAACTGACCCAGCTGAAGTGTTAGCCACTATGTCTGCTTATCTCACAAGGACATTGAGCAAACGAGGATTTAGAGGACCAGCTCCTACTAAAAATCAGCTGAGGAATTCATCCAATTCTCGACAACAAGCTACCATTGAGAATGGCAGGGTAATGGTTCAACCTATTCAACCTTATCAGGGGAGACCCACTACATCAACCACCAATGCACGCATAGTCAATACTACTCCAATGGTCAACACTGCTCCAATGATTACTGCTCCACGGGCTAATTCCACAGGTAAGTTGAGAATGATAACATGCTACAACTGTAAGGAAGAAGGTCACATGTCTAGGGATTGCACAAAACCCAAGAGGAGAAGGGATGGTCAATGGTTTGCAGAGAAGATTTATTTGGTGAACGCTCAGGCACAAGGACAGGAACTTGATGAAGAGGAGCTAGCATTTCTTGCTGATCCAGGGATTGCGGAACAAGAAGTTCTCACTACACAGAATGCAGCATACCAAGCAGATGATCAGGATGCTTACGATTCAGACTGTGATGATCTTCAATCTGCTCAGGCAGCTCTTATGGCAACTATCTCTAGCTTTGGGTCAGATCAAATATCTGAGGTACTTACTAATACCACTGATACTAGTATTCAACCACATCAAGTTGGGCAAGAGGGTGCTGATCCGAATGAGTCTTCGGTGGCGAGTCTTTCAAATGAGGAGACAATCAATGATAGCAATATCAATGCAAGTCCCCAGACTTTGAGTGAATCACAACCGGGAGTCATTTCGCATACGCATATTCCTGCTCAACAAGATTTGGTCATGGTTCCTGCAAAGTTACTTAGCCAAATGAGTACTGCACTTTTAGAAACCCTAGCTACAAATAAGAATCTGTCGGCTGAGCTTGCCTTGTGCAACGAAAAAGTTCAAACTTTGGAATTAGTTCCTTCGTCCAATGTTCTAACAAATCCCGAATATGATCATTTTCGAAACAAACAAATGGGTCATTTGCAAGAAATTGAAACCTTATGAGCAAATCTTTCCAACGAACTTAAAGAAAAAGAGTTAGTGGTCACTAATTTTCACAAACTTCAAACGGATTTTGAATTACTCGAGTCTAAAAAGAATGAAATGGAATTAATGCAGCTAATAGAATTAAGAGTTTAGATTATTTGCTTTTAAGACAATACGCTGCCTCTCAACTAGTGCACTTATTTGACGCATCGTTTAGAGAGTTTAACTTATCGCGTCAAAAAGACCTTCCCCCTAACCCACGGTATGCAAGACAAGCTTTTATCCATAATCCAAGACTTTATGATGCAACCAAATGATTGGTCTTAGATCCGATTGTTATTTTCGAGGATTGCACAAATAAGGATCTAGTTGATGAGCGTCGGTCATACAACTTTGCAAAATATCCCCAGTGTGATTATTTTAAAATGAATCAAGAGCTTGCAAAAACAGACTTTAGAATTCGCTTCCATATGGATAAAGATCTCATCACAACGCCAACCTACATGTTAAATGAAGAAAACCCTAGTACACTTTCTACACTTGTCAAAATGGAAGGACCTAAGGAAATTCCAAAGGATCTTCCACCTATTAGCACTGTATGGATAAACTTGCAAGAGATTAATCAATACTTTGCTAGTTTTGACAAGGTCATCCGGGAATGTACGACTTCAAATGGTCTAAACGCCGGAGAATGGGCTTTCGAACACATGAACGAGGTGTTTAAGAATGAGATCAACCCTTTTGTCGAAAATCTAAAAGGAAGTTTTGCATCTCTTTCGGAAAATCTCGATTTTGAAATTAAAGAAGTTCAAAAAGTGTTTTATGAAATGGACACCGCTTACGAACTACAATTAATTGAAAAGGAAAAGATTTTATCCGACTATGACCGATTCTTGTCCCAAGTAATTTCGTGTGATGTGCTTACTACTGTGAATGTTAATTATTCGAATGAGCTTACATCCGCTATGAATAACTGTGATGCTGTGAATATATGTGATGATGTGCATGATCTCTCTGTAAATATTGCTGAGACTGTAAATGAGGTAGATAATCATTCTTGTCACGAGTCTAACGCTGAATTTTTAAAGCTTCAAGATTCTTACAATTTACTTACAAAACGCTTTAATCAACTTGAACAACAATGTATATCTTTAGAATTAAAACAACAAACTCAAAATGAGGATCTTTTGATAACAAATGGTTGTGAAAACAGTGTTGAGACGAGTGACAAGATGATTGAGATAGTTAAGGCATTAGAGGAAGAGATTATGAGATTAAAGAGAGATGTGTCATCGAACGAAACACTAAAACTGGAACTAGAGGATGCAGAGTCTAAAAACCAGTGCTTAGAAACTAGACTTTCATCTATTCTAGGGGAGATGGATCGGGCAAGACAGGGATTATCCACTCTTTATGGTTCAATAGAAGAACGCTTAGCTTTTAATGCAGCACAGCAACAATCTTATGTTGAACAATTGAACCAAAAGTGTGAGGAAATCTCTGACTTAAATATCCAGCTCATTGATAAAAACATGGTCTTGGCCGAGTTAAAGGAGACACTTCTTCTCACCCGACAAGAAGTTGTTAATAACTTAGCTACCAACTCTGCACCGTCCTCTAGTGCTCCATCAACCAATTCAGTAGTGATCTATAAGAACCCGCGCCATAAGCAAAATCCGGATACTTACGATGTTTATATGATGAATGCAATTAAGCACGTGGACCTTGTTAGGGATATTTTAGATGATTTGTATGCGTTAGACCCCTCAAGCAGTCACTATTATTCAGCTCATGCATATATTCAGCGAGTTCAATATTGCTTAGCATATTTGCAATACATAGGAAAACCGGGTTCTGCACTACTCACTAAGCGACCCATTGCTGTAACTCCATTCAATAAAACCCCAGGAGCAAAACCGTCATTGGCACCATCAACTAAGGCACCTTTAAAATCTGTTGCTAATGTTCCCACTTTGCCTTCTACAGGAGTAAAAGAGTCTACTAAGGCTAAAGGATCGCCACTCAAGAAAGATAAGATCAAGCCCTCCACTAGTAGTACCATCAAGAAGAAAGTAGAAGCTCACCCTAGGGATGTTATTTCAGATTTAAATAAAAAGAATCATGTTGCTAAGACTAAAAGCTCTGCGCCTGTGCAGAAGCCTAAACCATTTGTGAATTCTAATTTAAAATGTTGGAATTGTAATGAATGCATGTTTTCTCAACGTCATGATTTGTGTCTTATTAATAATATGAATGAAACGAATGCCATTAGGAATGATCTTGAATGGAAGCCAACTGGGAGAACTCGTTCCCATGTTGGATGGCAATGGCGTCCCACTGGTAGGACCTTTACATTAGATGGAAAAATGTGCCCTTTAACTAGGAATGCATCCATTGAGGTTAGGTCTCAGCGTCCTTTAATTAGGCACACTAGCACTAAAGTATGGAAACCGCGCCCTTTAATTAGGTCAGCCCCCACTATAGTGCCTATCAGTGAAGAAATACCTCAGGATTTAAGCCAACTTGAATCTACACCACCAACTAGGAAGAAGGCTAGGAAATCTAAGAAACCTAAATTTAGCAAATCTAAGATCATTAAATCTGTACCTGCTAATAACAAGGAACTTTCAGATTCCGAAACCTATACATTGTCCTCGTCTGGTGATATTTTTAGGTGGTCCAAATCATCCTCTGGTATTTAGACTCCGGTTGCTCAAAGCATATGACCGGAGATCGCTCGATGCTCCGAAATTTCGTCAGCAAGTTTCTTGGAACGGTAAAATTCGGTAATGATCATATTGCAAAGATAATAGGGTATGGTGAATATCAGATTGGAAATGTCACGATTTCAAAGGTATACTATGTAGAAGGTCTTGGTCATAATTTATTTTCAGTAGGACAGTTCTGTGATTCCAACCTAGAGGTTGCTTTTCGACAACACACTTGTTTCATCCGCAACTTGGAAGGAAAAGACTTGTTGACGGGGTCTCGTGGTGCAAATATTTATACTTTGTCCCTACAAGACATGATGGCCGCCTCTCCAGTATGTCTTCTCTCCAAAGCATCTAAGACCAAGTCATGGTTATGGCATCGCAGATTATCTCATCTCAACTTTGATGCTATTAATCATTTGGCTAAAAACGAATTAGTTCGTGGTCTTCCAAAGCTCAAATTTCACAAGGACCATTTATGTTCCGCGTGTTCAAGGGGGAAAAGCACCAAGAAATCATACAAGCCCAAAGCTGAAGACACCAATCAAGAAAAACTTCATCTTTTGCATATGGATCTTTGTGGGCCAATGCGAACCGAAAGTGTGAGTGGTAAGAAATTCATCCTTGTTATTGTGGATGATTTCTCCAGGTTTACATGGGTTATATTTCTACGTACAAAGGATGAAGCACCGAAGGCTATCATCACTTTTTTGAAATTCATTCAGGTACGTTTAAATAATACTGTCCGCCGTATTCGTACTGATAATGGAACAGAGTTCGTCAACCAGACTCTTCATGATTACTATGAAGAAGTTGGTATCTCACATGAAACATCCGCTGCACGTACTCCACAACAAAACGGTGTCATTGAAAGACGGAATCGTACGCTTATGGAAGCTGCTAGGACTATGCTGATTTATGCGAACGCTCCATTATTCTTATGGGCAGAAGCTGTATCTACTGCATGTTACACCCAAAACCGCTCTATCATTCGGAAACGCCATGGAAAAACACCTTACGAGCTTCTACATGACCGTAAACCCGATGTTTCATTCTTTCATGTGTTTGGTGCTCTTTGTTATCCAAACATTAATAGTGAGAATTTGGGCAAACTTCAACCGAAAGCCGATATAGGTATTTTCATTGGTTACTCACCCTCAAAGAAAGCATACCGAATTTACAACCGTCGTCTTGGTAAGATAGTAGAAACTATGGACGCAGATTTTGATGAGCTGACAGCGATGGCTTCTGAGCAACGCAGCTCTGAACCCGCGCTTCACGAAATGGGAACCGGTGCTATTAGTTCCGGATTAGTTCCTAATAATCCTACTTCTACATCATTTATACCACCTACAAGGCCCGAGTGGGATAAACTATTTCAACCGTTGTTTGATGAATTCTTTGATCCCCCAAGTGATGAAGTTCTAGCACCTGTAGTGATAGCTCCAATCCCTGAAGTTGTTGCTCAAGCTAATGAAGCTTCATCAAATGCATCTTCAATTAACATTAAACCGGATGCACCTCCACCAAGTAATTCTCAAACTACACCTGAATCTTCACCCTTACTTGTGCCTAATGATGATGAAGAGGATTCTGTTGATCACGATTTGGAATATGCTCACCTATAAGAGCTTCCATTCTTTGGTATACCGATACCTGAAAACCCTTCAGCCGCGTCTACCTCAAAAGAAGCTCCTTCAATCGTTCACTCCAGACCACCACGGATTGAAAATCACAGCACCAAATGGACAAAAGATCACCCAATTAGGAATATTATTGGAGGTCTCGATCGACCAGTCTCTACACGCCATCAATTACAAGAGAGTGCACTCTATTGCTATTTTGATGCATTTCTCTTCGACGTTAAACCTAAAAACTGGCAACATGCTATGACTCAATCATCTTGGATTGAAGCCATGCAATAGGAACTAAATGAATTCCAAAGACTTAAATTATGGGAATTAGTTCCTCTCCCTGACAAGGTTAACATCCTTACTTTGTTGTGGGTTTATAAGGTTAAACTCGATGAGATGGGTGGGGTTTTGAAAAATAAGGCTAGATTGGTTGCTAGAGGATACAAACAAGCCTTGGGTATCGATTTTGAAGAATCTTTTGCTCCTGTTGCAAGATTGGAGGCTATTAGACTATTCCTTGCGTATGCTGCTCATATGAACATGATCGTCTATCAAATGGATGTGAATACGGCATTTTTGAATGGTGAACTAAGGGAAGAAGTCTATGTTAGTCAGCCGAATGGGTTCGTTAGCACGGAGTTTCCTAATCATGTGTACAAGCTTAAGAAGGCTCTCTATGGGTTGAAACAAGCTCCACGCGCGTGGTATGATCTCCTTTCAACATATCTCATGTCGGAAGGCTTCTCCAAAGGCAAGGTGGACCCCACTCTATTCACTCTCAAGGAAGACAACGACATGATACTGGTACAAATTTATATTGATGATATAATATTTACTGTCTCTAACATAGAATTATCAAACCGCTTTGAGAAAATAATGTCCACACGTTTTCAAATGTCAATGATGGGAAAATTTTCATTTTTCTTCGGATTACAAATTTCTCCGAATCCCAGAGGCATCTTTATTAATCAATCCAAATATGCTCTAGAATCATTAAAGAAATATAACTTTGAAAATTGTGACCCCGTGGATACTCCAATGGTAGAGAAATCCAAGTTAGATGAAGATAGGAATGGGATTATTGTCGATCCGAAACTCTACCATGGGATGATCGGCACCCTTCTCTATCTGACTGCTAGCAGGCCTGATTTGCAATTTTCCGTATGCATGTGTGCCCGGTATCAGGCTCGGCCTACCGAAAAGCACCTACATGCTGTTAAAAGGATCTTTCAGTATCTCAAAGGAACACTTCATCGTGGTCTATGGTATCCGAAAGATTCCTCTATTGCTTTAATATCATATGCAGATGCCGATCATGCTGGGTGTCAAGACACGAGGCGTAGCACTTCTGGGTCTGTGCAACTCCTTGGAGACAGATTGATTAGTTGGTCTTCAAAAAGGCAGAAAAGCGCTGCAATTTCTAGCACGGAGGCTGAATACATTGCCATGTCCGGTTGTTGTGCTCAATTCCTTTGGATGAGATCACAACTAACTGACTACGGTCTTGGATTCAACAAAATCCCGATGTATTGTGACAACAAGAGCGCCATTGCCCTTTGCTGCAACTACGTTCAACACTCCCGGGCAAAGCACATCGACATTCGCTACCATTTCATTAAAGAGCAAGTGGAAAACGAAGTGATCGAGCTGTATTTTGTCACCACTGAGTATCAGCTGGCAGATATGTTCACAAAAGCCTTAGATCGAGGACGAATCGAGTTTTTGATCGACAAGCTTGGCATGAAATCTTTCTCTCCAGCGACTCTCAAAGAGTTGGCAGAAGAATCAGCAGAATAGTGGTGGTAAACTATTCATGCGTATCCTTTGTTCGTGATCATGTATATTATCATATATATATATAAAACACAAAAAGAAAAATACAAAAATATAAAACCTATAAAAACCATAAAAAATATAAAACCAAGAAAAACCATAAAAAATATAAAACCAAGAAAACCTAAAAATATTTTCGTTTTTTATTCGGGCATGTCTTTTAGTACGGTAATATTTACGGCTTTAGAAATGTCGATTAAAATTGACACGGCGCCATAAATAGAGTCCGTATAAAAGTTGTACATTTTTAAAACATGCCCATTCTGGTTTGTAGTTATTTCTGACTGCAACCCGTTTTTCGCATTAAAGTCACGTATTTCCTTGGAAAACGTTGGCTCACAACGGGAATTAATTTTCTCGGGCATGGTTTACAAGCCAAATCATGCAAAGGGATCAAGTTTACTTTATAACTTGGTCTAACACGACTTAGTGTACGTTTCAGTGCATTATTTTGTTTAAATAAGAGAAATCTTATTGCCACCACGAATCAATCTTTTCAAGACATTAACTGGAAAATGTTTTCATCAATATTTGACTCTTCAAACAACGACTACAGCTCTTTCAATAGAAAACGGGTCATCGTTTAAGGGGGAGAAAATATTAAATCGTCTTCGTCATCAAAACGGTCTTCAAAAGTTCTCGAGAAAAATTAATCGGTTAACGGGTTAATTAATGGATGGCCTTTGGAATACGACTTGTGCTTGTTTGTGATTTATCATGAGTTTTACGTCTCGGTTATTTGCAAATAGGTTAAGGTGGTTAAGTCTAACGATTGTTAGAAAGTTTTAACGATGGTTAGTAATTACAAACTAAAAGAAATAGAGGAGTAGAAAAGTAAAGTAGAGGGGCCATAAGTGCTAAAAGGTGAAACTTACATATTTGTTGACCTAAGTCAAACAAACACCCCCGTCTCCTTCTTTCTTTCTTTTCTTCTTTCTCTTGTTTTCTGTTGGCCGCCATTAACACACATAAAACACACACACAAGTTCATAATCCATCGTTTTTAATCTCTCAATCCGTTCCATTCGTTTAACAAGGTACATACGTGTTAGTAATTCATCTAATTCGTCTTTAAATCTACCTAATTAATTTGTTCTAATTTAATTAATCAAATTAGGGTTTCTGCTCTATTTAGGCTTTAATTGATTAGGGTTTTAGGTGGGTTTGGCTCGGATTAGCATTAGAAAGACGTGTGTTGCCTTAGAATGCCATAAATTCACTCCTGCGTGTAGATTAATCGATCTTAGAACAAATTTAGTACATTCCGAATGAACAAGGATTTAAGTTATTCCGGATAGATGGATTTTTCTAAGGACTTCCGAACGAAGGACTTCTGAACGAAGGACTTCCGAACGAAGGACTTCCGAATGAAGGACTTCCGAACGAAGGACTTCCGAACGAAGGACTTCTGAACGAAGGACTTCCGAACGAAGGACTTCCGAACGAAGGACTTTCGAACGAAGGACTTCCGGACGAAGGACTTCCGAACGAAGGACTTCCGGACGAAGGACTTCCGAACGAAGGACTTCCGGACGAAGGACTTCCGAACGAAGGACTTCCGAACGAAGGACTTCCGAACGAAGGACTTCCGAACGAAGGAGTTCCGATCGAAGGAGTTCCGAACGAAGGAGTTCCGAACGAAAAAGTTCCGAACGAAGGAGTGTTGGATTAATATTCGTTTGCTTGTTATAATTACTTGAAGATGGTATATATATTTTTCTGTGTATCAACCTTTTATGTCTTATCTTAAGCAGAAACCATGACTAATCCAACCGTACAAGAACTCCAAGATGCTAGAGCAGCCGCAATTGCCGAGGCAAAAGACCTCAAGTTCATACCGAACAATTACCGGCTGAAAGAAGTTTCTAATTCCACTCACCTGGATTCAAAGTCGCCTCAGAAATCCTTGATCAATCTCACTTCAAGAATGCATTAAGGAGTACCGCTTCGGTGCCATTTGATTACATGTACGAATTATGGGCTACCAAGGAAAGTACTTCAAACAAAATCACCTTCTTCCTCGACAACAAGCAACAGACACTCACCGCTTCAGACTTCCGCAAGATATTTGGAATTCGGGATACACCAAAGGGTCTGTCATTTTCAAGGAACCCTACCAAAGACGAACTCATGGAGATGTTCCGTGCTCTTGGATGTCCTGACCTACGAATAGTGTCTGATTTTACCACAGCCAAAGTGGGTCAACCTTGGAGAGCTATCTTTGGTATCCTCAGTAGATGTCTTACACCTAAAACAACTGGGCATGATGTTGTGTGTGGTCTAATTATGAACATCTTCTATGGAATGTACAAAGGCTTAAATACAGATTATGCATCCTTGTTGTGGGAAGAGTTTAACTTTCAACTCTTCCAAAACAAGAAGCAGAAGGCTAATGTCTTTCCTTACCCTCGGTTTATCAAGCTTATAATTCATTATTTTATGAAGAATGATGCTTCTATTGATAAGCGTGCAGAAAGCCGTCACCACACTGAAGAGGCTGATGACCTTGTGGACCTAAGGCATGAAGGATCCTCTGGTGCTGTTAATCCTGGTCCTGTTCCTAGTCATCTCCTGACGGACAAAATTCTAGCTTCTGATGATTACAAGCAAATGCTAATAGTAATCAGAAAACAGCAAGAAAAAGTTCAGGCGGGAGAAGTTTCGTCAACTACAGTCAAAAGCAAAGGCAAACATAAGCAAGATGTTGACTTACGTGAGCCTAAAACCAAGAAGACAAAGACTGTGGCTAAGAAGGGTAAGAGCACGGCTGACAAGCTTGTTCTTCACGATGAAGAACATGTTGATGACGATCCTACTCTCGAGCTAACTCGCAAGACTGAGAAAAAGTTAATGAAGAAGGCTATTGAAAAGAGTAGGAGAGACACAGGCGGTAGTGGTTCGGGTGCACAGATAGATGTTGAAGAAGAATACGAGGAGCCACATGACATTAGAGAGTTTGGATCACCCGAACGTTACTCAACATCGAAGGAGACATCCATTGCTGATACAGCAAGTGTTGAGAAGGAGTCCGGTGCTACAACAATCATTGTGACTACACAACCTCTTGTAACTCAACCTCCATCAATCCAGCCTTTACCAACACGACCGGTGCCAACACCACTACCATTCCATCCATCTCCACCTACTTCCGTCATGAGTACTGTAATCACAACCGTGCCTTTTCAACCATCCCAGAGTAGCCCTGTACCATCTTCAGTGGCTGCATTCGTAATGGCAGAAATGCTGGATAAACACATGGACAGTCAAAGAAAAGAGATGGCTCAACTTCGAGAAGAGCTATTTCGACGAGTGCAAAGTGAAGAGGCATCCAAGAAAGCCCAAGAAGAGATGCTAGCTAAGTTCACTGCAGAGATGGAGTTGAAACGTAAATCTCATGCAGAACAACTTGCTCAGGTCAAACAGGCTGAAGCTGATAGGAATGAAGCACGATTTACAAGACTTCGAGCCATAAAGGATAAATATAAGCAGCAGAAAGAAACACTTGAAGCTTCTATTTTAGAGAGAGTGAATGAATCTATTGAGTCTCTTATGCCAAAGCTGCGTGAAGAGATGAGGAAACTTGCGGCTGATAACTTGATGATTAAGTCGTCCAACCCTTCCGAGTCAGCCTACAAAATTGCATATGACTTAACAGATTTTGAACTAAAGAAGATCCTCAAAGCTCGTGAAGGTCTACGAGATTTATGGCCTATTCTATATTATGGATTTGGTGGATTTATGTGGTTGATTGATTGATAATTAATGAAGAAATGAATGAATTAGATGAGGGATTAGAGAGAGAAAGGAGAGAAGGGAGAGAATTAGAGAGAGAAAGTGAAAGTGGAAAATATGATTGAGTGAAAATGTGAATCAACAACCCCCTCCTAACATGCTAGGAGTGGTTATATATAGCCCACCCTACATGTGGGCTATATGGACTATACAATAATTAAATAGATCACGAGCCCATTACATAATTATCGTTGGAGCGACCGATCCTTCATAAATACGTAAAACGTATTTCCAACAATCTCCCCCTAAGGGAGGTCGCTCCAAGTTACAAAATTCTAAATAGTCTATATCTCGTGATCTATGCTAACTAAGATGTGACCGAGACTTTATTGGGAAAAACGTATTTCCAACAATCTCCCCCTAAGGGAGGTCACATCTTTTTACAAAATCTTAAACCTAGCATCTATGCTTGAGTCTTCGATCTTGTTCTTGTGAATATGCTTGATGTGATCTTTGACTTTAGTCTTGAGCATGTTTCCTTGCCTTGACCTTGTGCATTCTTCACTTGTGATATTTGCCTCTTTGTGACTTCATGTTCCACATACTTATACTTTTAAATTCTTGAAAGCTTCAGAGTTTGATACAGCGGAAGACTTGACCTTCAGGCTTTCTTGAATTTGTTGAAGTACTAATTGTATGTAGTATAAGCATGTGGTGACGACTTCTTCTGGATTGTACACCGCAATGCCACCTTCTTGTTACGCTGCATAAGACAGTTAGCAACAAACAATATACACGGATGAAATGGCCTTGAACATTTCATTCTAAATCGGTAGCAATTTACCTCCAGTCGGTGAAGACCGTTGGACGATATTAAATATCGTACTTGTGGCAGGTAGTTTCAATAAAGAACCTCCTTGACAAGATTTCGCGGGTAAACCCGTTCTCTTTACTCGACCGTCCAAAGCTGACTGCGAACGTAAAGAGTGAATCATTTGGATAATATTATCCGCATGATTTGAAGCCGTCAATTCATGTTCCTGGAACAAGTGAAGTTCAATTAAGAACCGCACCATCGTTGCTTTCCAGTTGTCACTAGCTTGATTCATATAGAATCTTGCAAGTTACCTACCAAGTGCTGTTTGATGTTAACACTAGAAGGATTTCCACTCGTCACTATGATTAATAAAGAGTCACTCTGAGTGTTCTGGCAAGATCATATGATAATGCGAAGAGGCCTGGAACGAGTTTAAGTTCAATTAAGAATTAAACCACTGTTGCTTTCCAGTTATCACAAGTTTGATTCATAAAGAATCGCACAAGTCACCTACCATGAGCTTTTTGATATTCGCTCAAGAAGGATTTCCATCTTCATTGTAAATACTTTCGTATTACTCGGATGTTCAGGCAAGATCATGAAGATTTTGCGTAGGACTCTTAAGATCTTTCTTACTTTTCACATTGTGTGAACAAGCAAGGAATAATGAAAGTGTGTCCTAATGAGATATTTGATGATCTCAAATGGCTCTAGACTCGATCGTGCATTTTGGATTTTTTAGTGATCGGAGGCTGGAGAGGAGTGCCACCTTTTCAATACCAATTTATTCGGAGTGAATAAATCAATAGATAACGTGTTGATCTCCGTGTGATTAAAACAAATACCTTTTGAGAGATATTTGAGTAAGCTGGAAAGGGTTGTGCATTGCATCACTGGGTCCATGACGTCTTTCTTCAATATCGAGAATCATTAGCAAAAATGATCTCAATAGCATATGTATTGACCCGGTTTCTGCCTAAAGTTGTAAGGAGGGCTTCTTTCTTTACACCCTTTATCTTTACAATTCTTTTTCATTCTTCAACCCCTTCAATGCTTACCAATACGTCATCACTAGCACCTTGTTGTGATTGTTCCAGTGCTAACTTAAGTACTTGGTCGGCATTCAGCTACGTTCACAATCTTTCTCCATCTTTCCTAAGGACTACTATTTCTAGCTATGGAATGTCCTTGGGAAGATTCCTCCGGTTCTAGAGAAATCATTGGACTTTAACCTATCCTACCATCCTTATGTCACCACAATCTTCACCGTCGTGAATAGAGATGTTTTGGGTAAGTGTATGTCACCATGAAATCCATTTTGAAGTGCAAATCCATTTTGCTCCCCCTTAACATATGCTACGATATTCGAAAACATTTCGCACATGTCGGGATGAGCTAACACGTTAAGTCAAACCATTTATGATTGATCATATCCCATATTAAATCACATTTTCTCCCCCATATTAAAAATATTAACCCAATCGATGTTTTTAATATCAATTGATTTAATAACATTTTAAGAAAATTTGGGAAGAAAAATGCAAGTCCAATTATCTTCATGAATTTAACAAGCTCCCCCTCAAATTAATGAGGGTGTACTTGAAACGTAAATTAAATACCTTTTAAACACAAGTGTAAGGTATTTATTACGTTCAAAGATCATATATAATAATGAATTCACAAGATTAGCAATGAACGAGGTTGGACCTGAATAATGGAGAACAGCATATGAAAGAAGCACATGGTTCTTGTTCACGAATGTTGGTCACCTCGTCACGTCCCCGAGAAAATTAATTCTCGTTGTAGAGTCAAAGCTTTCCGGTGAAATGCTTGACTTAATTATGAAAAGCGGGTTGCTATCTGAAATAATAGCAAACCATATAGAGCATGTTTTAAATCTTTTAAACTTCTGCTCGAACTTTATTTACAACCCCGTGTCATTATTGAATGACATTTCTAGGTTCGTAAATATTATCGATTCCAGAAGACATGCTCGTTTTATCAAAACATTTTTGAACACACAATTTTGAAAGATTTAGAAAAACCTTTTGAGAAATTCTCGAAAAATTGTGTTCAAAGTTTTGAAAAACAATTACTTGAGCTTAAGATGTTGAATATCTTAAAAGCGAGCTCAAGTCCGAGAAGTTGTGAACTTCCCGTTGTTAAGGATAAGGTTACCATCGGCGATAAACTTTCCTTTTATCTGAAGGACGAGTCCTAAGCTGACATTTACTTAGAAGTCGTTTTTCATGAGCTTGAAAACTTTGATTGTTTTAACGGAAAGCTCATGACCGAGAAAGGTTAATTTCTCGTTACGAGGAAAAGTTCTCTTATTTAAAAGATACACTTTCCTTTCTGAGCTTAAAACTTCGAATGTTTTAATACAAGCTCATGACCGAGAAAGGTGAATTTCTCGTTAAGAGGATAAGTTATCATAAAAGATAATCTTTCCTTTATTTTAAGTTCGAGTTACAGTCTGACATTTAACTGTAAGTCATTGTGCATGAGCTTAAAAACTTCGAATGTTTTTATTATTAGCTCATGCCCGAGAAAACTTAATTTCTCGTTGTAAGGATAAGTTTATCATCGGCGATAAACTTTCCTTTATTTGAAGCACGGGTTACCATCTGATATTTAATGATAAACCATAATGCATGAGCTTAAAAACTTGGAATGTTTTTGATATAAGCTCATGCCCGAGAAAAATGAATTTCTCGTTTTTAGGATAAGTCATCATCGGGATGAACTTTCCTTTCTTTGAGGATCGAGTTACAGTCTGTTATGTGACTGTAAGTCCTTGTTTGCAGCTTAACCATGAATCCCCTGAGACATTTGTTTCTCTGATATCTGCTTCTTCAGCAACCAAACTCTAAGAGTATCCTTAGTTGAACGGTACACAACGATTGGACCGCTTCGTTCTTTTGGAACATCAACTTTGGTACCTGCATTCTCATTAGGAGTTTGTATACTTTTGCATGGGTTAGAGATATCTATTTTTGAAGCACGTGGGGGATCACAGTTGGCTTTTCTAGTGTCAGAGGTGGCCTGAGGGGATGATTCACTTGTCTTAGTTGGCAATCGTTTCCTTTTATAGAAAATCTTAAGTTCAGGCTTAAGTGATGTATCATCCTTTGCAATTTCCTCCCTAGTAGTCTTCGTAGAATCAGAGGCTATCCTAGTTAAAGGGCACTCGTTTCCTACAAGAGTGAAAGTTCTACCAGTGGGGTGCCACATTTTGCCAACGGGTTTGATTTTAGCTACCCACTGAGATTTAAGTCTAGCACGGGAGTTCACCTCATTAAGCAATTTTTTGATACAAGCATCATGATTTGCCGTAAAGACACATTTTCTACATGTTTTACAAGTAGCATATTTAATGTCCGAGTAAGATCTAGAATCCCTAGACGATTGATTGATGCTCCTAGGATTGGATATGCTACGGTTAGCAGTGTTGGGTAAACTAGAAGGCATCTGACTAGGTTTGGAATTCCTATCTCTTACATGTGTCTTTTGCTTAGCTTCCCTAAGATCAGATTCATGGCAAACGTCATTTGAACTAGTTCTAGACGTGGTCTTGGTATTTTTAGGGAAACTAGAGGCAATCATATGATTTGGTCTTGCTAAAGCTGGAGTGATCACATTGGGCCTAGTTGCTGGAGTGACTGGTCTAATAAGATGAACCAAATCAACTTGGGAGGCAAACCGCGGTCTCGAGGATTGTGGTCGCTCGGATCTAAATGCAGTAGGTTGTCTGACAATCGGTTGTCTGACGAACTGATTTGTAGGCGGTTTCCCCAAGATTGATGGTTTTTCAAGCTTAGTGTCCACACTAGGTCCTTTACTTTTCCTTAACTCGTTTTACAACGCAGCTATAGCAAAAACCTTTTCCTGTAATTGGGCCTTCAAAGTCTCATTCTCTTTGAGCAAGTTATCTTGGGATGCCAACTTAGATTCAAGCAGTTGAATTTGTTTCAAAAGGTTATCCTTTTCAGCTTTAGAATCTAGAACAGTTTGATCCAATTTTCTTTCAAGAACAACGTTTGACTTTTCAAGTTTTTCAAAGTATGTTTCAAATTTGTCCGTTTTCTTAGAAAATTCAAGTTTGGCATCCTCAAGATCTTTTGATTGTCGAGCTACGATTGTTTCGAGCTCTTTAATCTTGGAATCAGAAGCAGTCAATGAATCAGTTATAGGATAATTATCATGATGTTTAGCATTTTGAACAATCTCTCCCCCATTATGACTTACATCGGATGAATCAGAAGTGGTATTGCTATCACTCGTTTCCATCCCATGTTTGTCATAATTAAGTTCAGAATCCTCAATATGCGGCATATCATCAGCATATACATCATAAACCACATTACATTGTACCATGTTTGCAGGCTCTGCGTCATAAATGGGTAAGATGTCATCAAGAGAAATCTCGTGAACATTCCCTGACGTGCCACTGGCATCATATTGTCCTCCTGATTCTGTGCTCGTGCCATCGTTAGGCTCCAAGTTGTCAACCGTATGACCAATTTCCTCTTGCATCGAAGAGTCTTGCACTCCATTATCATACCCTTGCTGAAGTCGAGATCTTTCATAAATCGAAGACGAGACCGATGACATGAGTTTCAAAATCGTATCACGGAAAACCCGAAGCTCGGTATGTGTATCTCGAAGAAACGATTGGCAAATCATTGAACTTTCAGGCTTGATGATATTAAATTGGAGGAAAGGCGTAAGGTGTGTCACAAGAGCCTTATATGCAAGTACCGATGCAGAGTGATTAAAGTTTCCATGGTTGAGTTGCTCGGCGAGTTGGGTCAAAGCGGTGAAAATTGAGTCGATGAATATATGACGATCTTGTCCAAAGATTGTCACAAATTCACTCCCTCCTTGAATCCCCGAAAGAGTGACAAGATGAGACTGGAGTAGGTGAAAGGAGGTGATGCCACTTTTCTTAACTTCGTTTTGCCTTAAATACAACTCTCCCTTTTGACATGTCGAATCGAACGAATCCATTAAAGATCGATTAAACGAAAGACCCGTAAATAATACTGAAAATTCCTCGATGGATGGTATAAATGAAGCTCGTCACTTTGACTCGTCACGTGTGTCTTTAAATCCGGCCACAAAACTTTTAACCCGTCACTATAACTCGTCACGATAACCCGTCAAAAATTTTTCACGGTAACTTTTTTTTTTTTTTTTTAAAAAAATATCCGCTTAACACGATTTGCCAAAAAATTACTAAATAAAATGCTAAAAATATAAAAGTGACAAAATAAAAATAAAAATATAAAAGTGACAAAATTAAATTTAACTAATAATAAAAAAATAAAATGTGATATTTTAAAATGGAAAATAAAATTAGAAAAATAAAAATTAACTATTAAAGATAAAAAAAATTTATTAATTGATTATCAAAAATAATATCCAAAAGAACAATTAATATCCAAAATAAACTTTTTCCAAAATAAAAATAAAAATAAAAAACAAAAATTTACTTAATTTAAAACTTTTACTTAATAAAACGTTTAATAAAAAAGAAATAAAAAAATCTGCTATTTTAAAACTATAAAAAATGTGATATTTTTAAAGTAGATTTAGATTAATTTAACTAAAAAAATTCGAATTTTAAAAAAATATATAAAATATAAGAAAGAAAAAAATAAAAGATTGTTCGTTTGAAAGAGTTGTCAAAATAATATTTGATTGGTCAAAAAACGTGGCAGAATATCTGAACTTTGGTTTCTTCGTCAAACTAAAAACAGTAAAATAAAAACGTGGCCCAATAATAATGTTCCACCGCCCCACTAGTGTTTCTAGTTTAATCCGCCTAAAGAAAATATATAAACCGAATATTTCTCTTTCTTGTTTGACTTAATCACATAAACCAACAACACTCTTCTTGTTTACTCCGCCTCTCCTCTTCTCTCTCCCATCAAATTAACAGTCACCAAATAGAAACGCATCCCTTCGTCTCTTTCATTTATCACTCTCAAAAAAAAAGATCTCTCTCTCTTAACTTACACACTCAGTCAAACCAAATCTCACACCCTTATTCTTTGTTAAATCCTCCCAGATACTCCTCCTCCAAAAACTTGCTATTATCTTCAAAACAAATCGGCTTCAAGATCTTAGAAAAGGTCTCGGGTAGGTTTATCTTTTTAAAGTTTTCTGTTTGAGTCTCTCTTCTATCTACTGTCGTGTCTTTCTTGTCAAGAGTCTTTGTTTTTGTGGTGTGAGTTTTTGAACGAGGGTGTTTGAGAAGTTTTGTTGTAGTCGAGAGATTGAGTCGAGAGAGGATTGGATATTGAGGGTGATGTTCAAATAGGATGGGTTCTGTTGAGTCGAGAAATTTGAATCGAGGTTGGGTGGGTCTTCGAGGTTGTGAGAGTGTGAGTGTGTGGGTTTGTGGGGTGTGGGAGAGTCGTAACGAGAGGGTGTTTTAGTCTGTGGTGGAGGGTTCAGAGAGATGAGACGAGTGAGAGTTATTTTAGTTTTTCGAGTCTGTTTGTAGGGATGAGTCGAGAGGGTTTGTCGAGGGTGTGTTGTTTGAGTCGGGAGGTGTGAGAAACTTGTGAGATTGGTGTAAAGATTTGTTTGGGTTGTGATTTGAGACGTGGTTGTGGGTAGTTGGGGTGATAGGGGTGAGTTGGTGAGATGGTGTGAGACGAGGGTCTGCTTGAAACGAGAGTGTGGGTGAGTCGAGGGTGATAGAGGGTGTGGTGAGCCTGAGTCGAGGGTGAGAGTGGTTTGGTCCAGGGGTGTCGAGGATGGGGAGGTGTTTGGGTATTGAGTCGAGAGAGGGAGTCGAGGGTTGGTTGGGTATGTTTTTGGTTTATTTTGTGTCTGAGTCGAAAGGTGATGAGTCTTTTTGAAAAGACGATGATTTGCTCAATTTGCCCGTTATATTTGAAATAGCTTCATTCGGAAGAGTTCCGAATCAGAACTTTTTCTTGATCCGGAAGATCTTGGTTCGGAAGTTCTTGATCCGGAACTTCTTGATCCGGAACTTTTGGCTTGATCCGGAAGTTCTTGGTTCGGAAGTTCTTGATCCGGAACTTCTTGATCCGGAACTTCTGGCTTGATCCGGAAGTTCTTGATTCGGAAGATTTCTGATTGATTCGGAACTTAAATATTGATTCGGAACTTTTAGTTTACTCGAAAAAATCTTCACCCGGAACTGGACAATAGCAGATTGATTATGGACAAAAACCGTGATTTTGGATAGCAGGACTGATTTTGGACAGAAACAATGGACCAGACAAAACTTGACAAAGAAGACTGATTATATAAAAAACTGAAAAGACAGAAAACAGATTCGATAGGACAAGACAAAAAAACTGATAACAGATTAAAAAAACAAACTGATTAAAAAAACAGATTAAAAAATTAAAGAAAAAATACGGATTATATATATAAAAAAAATAAGGATAACTAGAAAAACTACTTATATAAAAAATAAAAATAAAAAAAAAAACAAAAAAATTATAGAAAAATATATGAAAATCTGGATAAAAAAAACGAAAATTGATAAACTAAAAATAAAAAAAATAAAAAATACAAACTTTGAAAGAAAAAATTGATAAAATTGATAAAAATTTAGAAATTTATAAAATTGATAAACTTGATACAAACTTTTTATAAAAACTATAAAATTAAAAAGAGAAAAACAAAAACTTTTAAAAAAAAATACCAACTTTTTATAAAAAGTAAATAAATTTGAAGATTTGATATGATTTAACACAAAAAAAAAAAAACACAAACTTTTTCTAAAAAAAATACAAACTTTTTATGATTTAAGCATGATTAAATCAAAACCCACCAAAATCAAACAAAATAAAAGAAGAATAAACCAAACTAACCATGGCTCTTGATACCAATTGAAGGTCTACGAGATTTATGGCCTATTCTATATTATGGATTTGGTGGATTTATGTGGTTGATTGATTGATAATTAATGAAGAAATGAATGAATTAGATGAGGGATTAGAGAGAGAAAGGAGAGAAGGGAGAGAATTAGAGAGAGAAAGTGAAAGTGGAAAATATGATTGAGTGAAAATGTGAATCAACAACCCCCTCCTAACATGCTAGGAGGGGTTATATATAGCCCACCCTACATGTGGGCTATATGGACTATACAATAATTAAATAGATCACGAGCCCATTACATAATTATCGTTGGAGCGACCGATCCTTCATAAATACGTAAAACGTATTTCCAACAGCTCGCATGAAGGAAGTTGGATCTTTTGACAAGTCTAAAATTCAGCGGACACTCTACAAAGTACTCAATGAAGCTATCTTGGAGGATGATCGGTTGTTTAAGACATTTGGAAGTGTGGTACCTTACCACATCTTGGATGAGGAGGAAAAGGAAGATAGTGAGCAAGAGGAGAATAATGGTGAAGAAGAGGATGATGGTGAAGCAGATGATGATGATGATGGTGATGATGATGATGATGGTGATGATGATGATGATGGTGATGGTGGTGATCAAAATGAGGAGAGTGATAAGGGTAGCAACGGAGATGGTGATGAGGATGATGGTGACAACGAAAACAAGGATAGCGGTAAAAATGACCAGCCTGATCAGTCCGATGACGATGAAACGAGGGAAAAGGTTGCCAGCAAAAAGTGTAAAACCCGTAAAAATAAGGTCATAATTTAATTCTACTTTCAATTATTTTGAAGTATTTTATAACGTTAAATATTATTATGTTTAACGGTTTAAGTTGAAACCGATATTAAATATTATATTTTAATATTTTGACGAGTAACGAGGACAACTAGTGATCGCGATACCGACGGATGCCTAAAATTTTATATTTTATTATCGATCGTTTCGATATTTAATACTTTCGACGATATCGTTTTAATTACGTATCGAGTCATTATATTATTATTTTTCGTGTGCGTTTAAACTTTTGAAAAGTATTTTTTTTTACGAAAACCGAGTCTCGTAAATATTTAAAAAATTGCAATTTACATTTTTACCCTTTTAAACTATTTTATTACATTTTGGACCAAAACTATCACAAATTGGCAAAACCTACCCTAACCTTACACTATATATATATGTTTTCCACTAACACAATTCATTTAAAAAAATTCATTAAAACAAAAATCACCATCTTTCTTCTTCCTTTTCTATTTTGGCCAACACCACCACCATCCATTCCATCAATTTTTTTTGATGATCAACTTTGATCCATCCAAAAACAAAACAAGTCCCATTCCTATTTTTGAAAGGTGATTCTAATGATACCATTTTTACTTACATGCATTGAGTTTTGAATTTTGATAAAAAAAACTAGGCTTGTTAGGTGGTGATTTTGATCATGCATGTGTTAGAGATGATGATCAAATGATGTTTATGTAATGTTTTTGTTAAAAAGTTGAATTTTAATTTTTGGGTTTTTGATTTTGATGATGATACAAGTGTTAGGATTGGTTTATGGTGATGTTAGGATGTTAGAATGATGATAAAAGTTGTTGGTTTTGATCAAAAACTTGATTTTGTAAGAGATTTTTATAGTCAATTTTAGGCAGTAGGTTTGAGGCCATTTTCGAGGGTCTTAAGTCTGAATATAGGATGATATGATGGGATTATGTTGTAGAGAATTTAGTTAGCTTCGATTTGATATAAAGTAGGCCTTCCAACTCCAAACGAGGTGGAAGTTACACTAGTTTGATTTTCGTGTACCGGGAGACGAGTGTCGACACAATCCGAAAATTGTTGTCGATATTTGGATCGAATCTCGGGGACTATAAAATGAGTTTCAAAATGATTCAAGGGCTGTTCTCAGGCTCCAAGTTTAGTATTTTGAGTCTATTTTTAGAATCAAGTGGCGGTTTTACAAATGGAGTTGTTTAGAATGGTCAAAATGGTTTCGTAAGTCAAGGTCGCTAAACTGTCCGGATTTTGTGATTCAAAAATGAGTCGGACATGGAACTTTAGAAGTAAAATCTTTTAATGGGCTTTTGAGAGGACTTTCTATTTATAGTAAGTAAGTTCTCTGACTAGTATCATAAAAATTTGATATGTTTAAGTATGGGAAAACGGCTTGGACATTCGGTATGTTCCGGCAGATTCTTATTAAAGGCATATAATAATAAAATGAATATATAGGAGAGTATAATAGAACCACTTGCATCGTTTTCTCTCGAGTTGTCGTGATTTTATACTTGAGTTTGATTTTATTAAGTATCATTTATTTCTCGAGTCTATTATTAATGTACGCACCTTATTTGCTAGGTTGCGGTTGTCGTGTTTTTCGGGCATCTACTATCGTCGGCGATCGTCTTCAACTACTATAAGTACTAAGGTGAGTCTATAGCCTCGCTTTATACTAGTTATTAAATGATTTTAAACCCGCGAGGGGGAATACATGTTTTTATAAACTTAGAACACAAGATTTTTATGGTATGCTTTGTCCCTCTATGAATGGACCCGTGGTTGCCTTTAAATTGCATTAAGTGATTGCCTTTGTTAAAACCTCAATTATGGACCGTTAATTAACCTATGATGGGTTAACCGCTAGTACAATTAATAGATCTATGGGGGAAGCCTCCCCGGTTCAGTTTTTGTGGACTTGTCATAGAAGCTTAGGCCCGACCTCCACACTGTTTGAGCATATTGTATTGAGAAGTCAGGTATACGGCAATGTACCAATAATCTGGAGGTAACCGACAATTAATAAATCTCTCGTCTTATTAGACTGATATGGGAGTGTCTAAGGGCTCGGTTCCATGAGCTTATTGCAATTTATGCTATATACAATTATCATTGTTGATGCAATTATTATTTGATGCTTATAAGCATGCCACAAACTTATAATCTTTGCTTGTGTTCAAATTGATTTCATAAACCTATAGATTCACTCGGCATTTTTGCTGATTGTTTTACTCACATGTATTTCAGGTAATCAAGAAGTGGAAGCTTGGAGGTCACGGGGAATGAAGTTGTGCACTGCTTTTGTTGTTCAAACTCTTTGATTTATTTATCGTTCCATTTTTAAAACAAACCAATATGTTGTTTTAACTTATCTTTTGGTAACGGTTACTTGGGACTACGCTACTCTGACAAATGTTTTAGGAACGATAAATCTAAAACGTCTCTTTTCGAGTCGTTCTTTATAAATTATGTGTTGTTGTATCATTGTTTAGCACCCAAAGATGTATTCCGCTGCGTGTAAATTTGGGGGTGTTAAAGATTGGTACCAGAGCCATGAGTTATAGAGAACTAGGTCTTTATTTTAAAAACCTAAACTATAACTGTCAGTTTTTATTTTTCAAAGAGTCGGTGCACATAATTTCGCGTGACTTCAAGTTCAAGCTACTTCTGAGATTACAATTTTAGTATACGTTATTACGTATACCTTATTGCCAAGTAATTATAAATAAATACTATGATCCATTTACGGATATATATTTATATCTAGGATCCCTTTTATCGATATATATTTATGTCGTTAAACTTTTCGATAAAAGTTTATCATTTATTAATGATTAACTTAAATAAATACATTTAATTTTCAAGATCTTTCTGTATTTATTTTTGAAGTATTTAAATTGCTTTTATTGCAAAATTTTTATATTATGACCTTACATAACTTCATCTACGCGCGTTACTTTCATTGTTTAACCCTTTGAGATATCTATATAGATATTCAAATCGTCTTCCGGCTATTTGTGCCTGGACGTATTTTAACGTAATTTCTAGACCATTGTGTAGCTCAATGTGTCCTTGGAATAGACTAACCGCTATTTATTGACATTTATATGTATCGACTCCGAAGTGTATTGTTCACTTATATCTCGGTAACGTCATCGTTATTTTATAAATCATCGTCTAGATTATGGCGCTAGATTGGAATACGATTCTACTTCTATAAAATTGTATCATTTGTTTTTCATTAACCTTCTTGCTCTCGGAACGCAACCTATGAATGTTCCATTCTTTTCTCGTTATGTTTTGGTGTTTTTTGAAGAATCGTGGCACCAAGGAGATTTGCCTACATTGCATTTTGAAATCTAAATTACGAACGTCTTTCACCGTTTTGCTTCCTAAATTTCGTGTTGAATACCTTGAAGCTTTTTCTGTCGTTCATCATGCTATATTTTATTTGATGCTCATTACGAGATTTATTTTTCGTTATTATAAAATCCACAAGACATGTGTGTATATATGTATATATATTTTGAGCCGTTAAGAAGTGTCGAAAAATACACTTTATGTAGAAACTGTAGGGGCAGTATAAACAGGTCAAAACTTAAAAGTAAAACCTGCGTTTTTTTAAAATAAAACAGTCAAACCTGCACATAACTTGCAGGGGTATTTTGGTCATTTTACATTGGTTTTCAGGTCTCGGGTAAAACTAGAAAGTCGTCTGAAACATCGTTTTGCATCAAAATGCTTTAGACTCTGAGTCTTGGAGATGTCGTTTATCGGGTCAATTAATCGGCTCATATTTAAAAGTTAAATCTGATAGAAAATTCAGAACATGAGTTTTAAATGTTTCTAAGTTGTTTTGATTTCATTTTAGATCGTAAAATTTTAAAAAATATTATTTTACAACTAACGAATACTAGTTGCATGTGAAAATGTTTAAAAATAGAAACAGTACAGGATTAGCAATTACCGGAATAATTGGGTAATTTGAAAACGAATAATATACTTTCTTAAAAGCATGTTATGTCGAGTATCTTACATAGAATACACATGTGGATTGTTTTATTCTTTTCATATATATGACTCTTTTGTCATTCGATATTATTTTTATTTTTCTTTTAACCTTCCACTGACTTGGGTTGAGTTTTGAAGTTTTGTCTTCACATTCTTCGTCGATATTTTATCGCGTGTCTCATGGCGTTTTCGTCTAAACCTTATAACCTTTTGAAACCTTAACGACTTGTAACCATTTCTTTGATTGTTTTATTAGCTACTATTCGCCACTTTTTGCAAAACTTTGACTACTTTATACGTTGTCATAATGTCATATTATAAATAAATCTGATATTGTTTTACGATTATTTTCACCAATTATTTTTACTTTGGTCTTATAAAATACTTTTCGTAAGATTAAAAGTTGCTTATTGAGTATTTCACAAATTACATGTTTCCTATAAATTTATAAAATATTTTTAAAAT
Organism: Glebionis coronaria; assembly: GCA_025667525.1. NCBI lineage: Eukaryota > Viridiplantae > Streptophyta > Magnoliopsida > Asterales > Asteraceae > Glebionis > Glebionis coronaria. The sequence goes on from CM046876.1 coordinate 573,452,862, forward strand.
TCCATTTTTCAAATGGCATGGTTTATATATAAACATAAGAAACGTAATACTTTCCGACGAAATGGAGCACTGCATTGCTAGCCCTAAATTATACATGGACTGATCGCCTATGTCTAATCTAGAAGGAGCCATGCTAGGCTGAATAGTAGTCCACTTAAAAATCTTGATAATAATCAACTTTTTACTTGTATTTATGATGAAGATAAATAAAATGAAATAAAATGAAAAGAAGTTTTGAAAACCTTTATAATTTATGCAAGTGGCGCAATTTCTATGCATCCGCATACGTTTTCTTACCTTTTCTTAAACGAATTACGCGCTTACGAATACGTTTTTACTCGACGATCGCTTTTTCACTTGTTACTTCATTTTGTCTTATAACTGATTTCTTTTGACCGTTCGTTTAATTACTGACTGTTGATAAATGACTTGAAAGTCTTGATGTTTTATCCTTCCTTCTCGTCCAATCTTCTTTATGCGACTGGGTAGATCTTTGGAATGTCTCCGCACATGAATAATGAATTATCACTAGAGTGATTTCCGTATATCCGGGATGACGTACGTCACTCTCGTTTGTCTCGAAATCTACTTTTGTGAACCGTGCTTTGACTTCTCTCTTTAAACACTAACATCGTTCATTTGATTTGTTTTAATTACAAGTGATTATTAGGAATTTTCTTTGATTAAAATTTTTGTATGTAACTTATTTCCGATCGTGTATCGACCACCGCTGAGTTAACAAACTGATATTGGTGAACCATCGACCGCACTAACAAAATTGACAACTTGTTTAATCTATTATTTCTTATCGTCTTACCATCAACGCCTTTGTCTTATTATTCTCTTTAAGAATTCATACGGCATTTGCTTCGTCCTCTTTTGTAGTGTTGATTTCGTACTAATTGTTGACATTATTACCATTCGTATTCGTTTGTTATCTTGTCACACTTTGAAACCCGAATATATCCCATGTTATCTTGAAATAATAAACACCTTTATGTATTTCTACAAAGTATTATAAAATTTTCATGGAACTTTTATATATTTTTTTTTCCAACGATTTTCAATTATCAAAATAACCATCACAAGTAAAAGGTCAAATTATTACATCATATTCTGTATAACTAAAACTAATGTTTAAAAAAATAAAATTTTGTTCTACCTTTTGAACTAATTGACTTATCATACTTTACTTTAAATGTAATGAAATTACCGGTTTAATTTATATTCGTAATAATGATTTAATTTGGAAATTATATCTTCTAATTGTAACCAACAATATGAGTTTAATTTATAAAATTCATGTCATTCTTTCAAAGTTTCTTAAGACAACCAAAATAGATTATGAAGCTATTTAACTTCTATTTTTAATATATCATCTTTATCAAGAAGGTACCTCAACTAAGTTTTAAGGTAATACACATCCGGGACGGATAATTGTGACAAATGTTACTTTATTATTAATATTTAATTCATTCTTCGCTCTCATTTTTCTAGTATTGAGAATTATTATGTTTTATGGTTACGTAAGTCGAGATCCCTCGTCGATCGTTAATCTTAAATCATTTTACCACATCTTGTTCGTTTATGCGTTTATTGAAGTCATTTTTATCTCGTTCTGTTCCTCGTATTGAAGATCACTATTTTATTTTGAGTTTAAAATGAATCTCGGGAAGCAGTGTATAAGAAGAAACGATAAGTGTCACCAGGATTTATGCGTGTACTTGTGGAATGATTGAGGACCGAATCTCTTAATGAATGGAGTTAATAAATTTGTTACAACCTCGAGGAGCATGTTGAAGCTGACACCGCAAGTGGAAAGACTCTTGTGATCAAGTGGTTATTATCAAGGGTTCGTTCAAGGTTTTCTCGATGATTAACGATGGAAATCATACTTGATGTTATTGTTCGACCTTTTCTTTTATGTACTTATATGGTGTGTGATCTAGTCAAATGATCGTAAGTTGTGAGAACTTGTGGCGGCATCATACGATGACGTCTGATCATATAGAACACATATTATGTAATATCTTTTTGACTTTCAACGACGATATTTATTGAGACTTTAACGCGCATTGCCGAAAGTGAGATGGTGTCTTTGTATTACCTTTTGAGTAGGGACCCGCGTGTGAGCACCCTCTGATGACGAAAATGTTTTTTTTTAGTTCTTTTTGATGTGTGTCCATGGCTATCCGGCCGATGGATATCCTTTAAATTGCAACTTTCCTTTTAATTGGACATACCCGAAAATCCTGTCATCTATTCTTGTCGTCGAATGAGCTTCGTGTGATTCATAAAATTTTCATGTGTCGAGTTTGATGGGTGACTGATGGATAAGGATTTATTTATTCTTTTTTTGGTGAGATACAACTTGACGACAAGTTGCGTTTTGTAAAAGAACCAGTGGAGATCGTGGTTCGAGATTGACGTGGGAACGTGAAGACTTCTTTATAAGGAATGCCCTCATCCTTCCGGGTAGTGAACAACTCGTGTATGAGGCGAGTTGAGCGCCAGGACGTCGCTCCCTTAAGGTGGTGAGGATGTAAAACCCGTAAAAATAAGGTCATAATTTAATTCTACTTTCAATTATTTTGAAGTATTTTATAACGTTAAATATTATTATGTTTAACGGTTTAAGTTGAAACCGATATTAAATATTATATTTTAATATTTTGACGAGTAACGAGGACAACTAGTGATCGCGATACCGACGGATGCCTAAAATTTTATATTTTATTATCGATCGTTTCGATATTTAATACTTTCGACGATATCGTTTTAATTACGTATCGAGTCATTATATTATTATTTTTCGTGTGCGTTTAAACTTTTGAAAAGTATTTTTTTCTACGAAAACCGAGTCTCGTAAATATTTAAAAAATTGCAATTTACATTTTTACCCTTTTAAACTATTTTATTACATTTTGGACCAAAACTATCACAAATTGGCAAAACCTACCCTAACCTTACACTATATATATATGTTTTCCACTAACACAATTCATTTAAAAAAATTCATTAAAACAAAAATCACCATCTTTCTTCTTCCTTTTCTATTTTGGCCAACACCACCACCATCCATTCCATCAATTTTTTTTGATGATCAACTTTGATCCATCCAAAAACAAAACAAGTCCCATTCCTATTTTTGAAAGGTGATTCTAATGATACCATTTTTACTTACATGCATTGAGTTTTGAATTTTGATAAAAAAAAACTAGGCTTGTTAGGTGGTGATTTTGATCATGCATGTGTTAGAGATGATGATCAAATGATGTTTATGTAATGTTTTTGTTAAAAAGTTGAATTTTAATTTTTGGGTTTTTGATTTTGATGATGATACAAGTGTTAGGATTGGTTTATGGTGATGTTAGGATGTTAGAATGATGATAAAAGTTGTTGGTTTTGATCAAAAACTTGATTTTGTAAGAGATTTTTATAGTCAATTTTAGGCAGTAGGTTTGAGGCCATTTTCGAGGGTCTTAAGTCTGAATATAGGATGATATGATGGGATTATGTTGTAGAGAATTTAGTTAGCTTCGATTTGATATAAAGTAGGCCTTCCAACTCCAAACGAGGTGGAAGTTACACTAGTTTGATTTTCGTGTACCGGGAGACGAGTGTCGACACAATCCGAAAATTGTTGTCGATATTTGGATCGAATCTCGGGGACTATAAAATGAGTTTCAAAATGATTCAAGGGCTGTTCTCAGGCTCCAAGTTTAGTATTTTGAGTCTATTTTTAGAATCAAGTGGCGGTTTTACAAATGGAGTTGTTTAGAATGGTCAAAATGGTTTCGTAAGTCAAGGTCGCTAAACTGTCCGGATTTTGTGATTCAAAAATGAGTCGGACATGGAACTTTAGAAGTAAAATCTTTTAATGGGCTTTTGAGAGGACTTTCTATTTATAGTAAGTAAGTTCTCTGACTAGTATCATAAAAATTTGATATGTTTAAGTATGGGAAAACGGCTTGGACATTCGGTATGTTCCGGCAGATTCTTATTAAAGGCATATAATAATAAAATGAATATATAGGAGAGTATAATAGAACCACTTGCATCGTTTTCTCTCGAGTTGTCGTGATTTTATACTTGAGTTTGATTTTATTAAGTATCATTTATTTCTCGAGTCTATTATTAATGTACGCACCTTATTTGCTAGGTTGCGGTTGTCGTGTTTTTCGGGCATCTACTATCGTCGGCGATCGTCTTCAACTACTATAAGTACTAAGGTGAGTCTATAGCCTCGCTTTATACTAGTTATTAAATGATTTTAAACCCGCGAGGGGGAATACATGTTTTTATAAACTTAGAACACAAGATTTTTATGGTATGCTTTGTCCCTCTATGAATGGACCCGTGGTTGCCTTTAAATTGCATTAAGTGATTGCCTTTGTTAAAACCTCAATTATGTACCGTTAATTAACCTATGATGGGTTAACCGCTAGTACAATTAATAGATCTATGGGGGGAAGCCGCCCCGGTTCAGTTTTTGTGGACTTGTCATAGAAGCTTAGGCCCGACCTCCACACTGTTTGAGCATATTGTATTGAGAAGTCAGGTATTTGGCAATGTACCAATAATCTGGAGGTAACCGACAATTAATAAATCTCTCGTCTTATTAGACTGATATGGGAGTGTCTAAGGGCTCGGTTCCATGAGCTTATTGCAATTTATGCTATATACAATTATCATTGTTGATGCAATTATTATTTGATGCTTATAAGCATGCCACAAACTTATAATCTTTGCTTGTGTTCAAATTGATTTCATAAACCTATAGATTCACTCGGCATTTTTGCTGATTGTTTTACTCACATGTATTTCAGGTAATCAAGAAGTGGAAGCTTGGAGGTCACGGGGAATGAAGTTGTGCACTGCTTTTGTTGTTCAAACTCTTTGATTTATTTATCGTTCCATTTTTAAAACAAACCAATATGTTGTTTTAACTTATCTTTTGGTAACGGTTACTTGGGACTACGCTACTCTGACAAATGTTTTAGGAACGATAAATCTAAAACGTCTCTTTTCGAGTCGTTCTTTATAAATTATGTGTTGTTGTATCATTGTTTAGCACCCAAAGATGTATTCCGCTGCGTGTAAATTTGGGGGTGTTAAAAAAAGAAACCATCCAAGTCTGGTACCAAGTCTCAGAAAGATGCTGCCCGAAAGGAAAAGTCCACATCTACGGAGTCAGGACGAACCAAGTGGCGCCATGATGTGAATGCTGCTACTGCATCATCGATTCCCGGTACATCTGTTTCTGTTTCTATACCTGTTACCACTAATCCTGTTAGTTCTTTTGTTGCTCCTGTGATTGCAGAACCAGTAATTGAACCTGAATCTACGCAACACTCGCCTGTTCATGATACCGCCGAAATGCCTGAATCAGAACCAGCAAGTGTTCATGTTTCTACTCCTCTGCAAAAAGAACCAGAATCTACTGTTCCCGAGTCAAGCACATGGGACTGGGCGGATACATTGGAGATTGATGAAACTGCACCACCACAAGCTTGGATCACGGCAGCTGCTAAATATGATCCAATCACAGACGCTGATAGAGATGTTCTATATCTCCGTATCCGTAGTCCGATAGACTTGTGTACATTTTTGGCTCATGAGTTCAAATCTTCAGCCACTCCGTCTTTGGTGAAGAGAGCGCTAAAGGACAAGAGACTTCACGCCAAAACCAGGTTAAGCCGCATGGAGTACGAGTATTATGCTGACGAGGTCCTGAAAGCTCTCAATACCGTTCAAAGGCCAGGCCTTCATGAGTCAGAAAGAGCTCCACCTCCACTTGATCCCTCTCAAGATAATCAAATTGCTCTTGACTTCTTTATCACCTATGATCTTGAGTATCTCCTCAAGGGATCATCCAAGTACGCGACCTCCCTGACCTTGTTGAAAGCTGCTAATTGGGGGACAATACCTTATATCGAGGAAAAGGTCAACCGCCTCTGGGTTCCAAAGGTAAACCGTAATTATGACATGTATGCTGCTATAGGAGCATCACATTGGGACGAGCGAGTCCGAAGGGCGTACAGAGGTTGCTGCTTAGCCAACTCAGGAAGTATCGCCAGATCCAATCTTCGAATCACAAGTATCTTAGGACTGAAGATTGAACCCAAGAATGGTTATCATCATGTGACGGAGATTCGTCTAAAAAGGGAGGATGACAAAGAATACAAGATACAGCAGGGAGATTTTTCTATCATTCGCCTTGAAGATATCGAAGACATGTTGCTTATGATGACCCGTGATCAAGTTACCCATCTTACTCGTGAAGAAATCATTGCCTTGAATACAGCACTTCGTATGTTCACACGAAGCGTTGTTATCAAGAAACAAGGTGACGATCTTCAATTGGGAGTTGAAAGCTACCAAAGGAAGCTTAACATGACCCGTCCAATGAATCAAGTTCTACCTCAACATGTCGAAAGATGTCCCTATACCGGCACGACCGTTCCGATGTACGGGATTTTCTACATGAACAGTCGTGGGATCATGAAGTTTATGAGGGTAGGTGAGCTTCATAAGTACAGTGATGGGACTCTCATATACGTCAGAGGAAAATTGGAGCATCTCAATTCTGGCGGGACATTACCAGAAATGATTGAGGATTGGCATCCGGCTTATCAGAAGATGGCGACATATGTGATCAAGAAGATTGATGAAAAGCTCCGGGAACGTAGATTGATGAGGCGCTTAGAAAAATTCGTTGGTGGCCGACCATATGGAGTGCACTACAAGTTACTGCAACGATCCATCTAATGGGTCGTACACCTCAGGTCCACTCTATATTGGTTTTATTTGTAAATATGTAACTTTTGTGAATATTGTGCTTTTATGGCTTGATGTAGTGTTAGGGTATGATAATTTTTCAAGAATTTTTCACAAGATTCTAAATCTTTCAAAATATGTCATACTAAAGCACTACAATTAACCCTTATTAATTTAAGGGGGAACATTAATATGTTTTATGGCCAAACATTGATTTCTTTTTTACCCAAAGACCGGTTAATCCATTCAATATCCCAAATATTAATGGTTAACATTTTGGATAAGGGGAGAAAATGGGATTAAGGAGACTTAAACGATACTTGGCTAAAAGATGAAAAAGACTTAACGATAATCCAACTTAATATGTGTAAAGCACGTGTTAAGGGGGAGCGTTTTTTGATGAACAAAACACTTAAGGTACAAAACTCTTGATTTCAATATCACAAGTACCTTAAGTGATTTTCAAGGATTTTTCATGGTGACTATACTTTCCCAAAACACGCTTAATCTACGACGGATGTGGTGACAAAAGGGTGGTAGGAATAGGTATTAGTCCAATGATTCATCAGAGCCGATGGAATCTTCCCAAGGACAATTCCCTAGATAGAATTAGAAGTCCTAGGAAAGATGGAGAAAGATTGTGAACGAAGCTGAATGCCGACCAAGTACTTAAGCTAGCACTGGAACAATCACAACAAGGTGCTAGTGATGACGTATTGGTAAGCATTGAAGGGGTTGAAGAATGAAAAAGAATTGTAAAGATAAAGGGTGTAAAGAAAGAAGCCCTCCTTACAACTTTAGGTAGAAACCGGGTCAATACATATGCTATTGAGATCATTTGTTAATGATTCTGATATTGAAGAAAGACATCATGGACCAAGTGATGAAATGCACAACCCTTCCCAGCTAACTCAAATATCTCTCAAAAGGTATTTGTTTTAATCACACGGAGATCAACACGTTATCTATTGGTTTATTCACTCTGAATAGACTGATATTGAATAGGTGGCACTCCTCTCCAGCCATCGCTCACTAAATCAAAACGCACTATCGAGTCTAGAGCCACGAGATCATCAAAAGTATCATTAGGACACTTTCCATTTATTCCTTGCTTTCTCACACACTGTGAAAAGTAAGAGATCTTTATGAGTCCTACGCAGTATTCTTGTAATATTGCCAGAACATCCGAGTGATACGCGAGTATTACAATGAAGATGGAAATCCTGCTTGAGCCAACATCAAACAAGCTCATGGTAGGTGACACATGCGGTTTCTTTAGAAACCAATCTTGTGAAAACTGGAAAGAAACAGTAGTTTAATTCTTAATTGAACTTAAACTCGTTCCAGGCCTCTACGCATTATTGTATGATCTTGCCAGAACACTCAGAGTGACACTCTTTAGTGTTCACAGTGACGAGTGGAAATCCTTCTAGTGTTAACATCAAACAGCACTTGGTAGGTGACGTGCAAGATTCTTTATGAATCAAGCTCGTGATAACTGGAAAGCAACGATGGTGAAAATCTTAATTGAAATTCACTTGTTCCAGGTTTCATGAATTGACGGCTTCATTCACAAGGATAATTTATCCAAGTGATTCACTCTTTATGTTCGCAGTCAAGCTTAGTGATCGTCGAATAAAGAGAACGGGTTTACCCGCGAAATCCTGTCAGGAAGTTACTTAATTGAAACTATCCGTCACAGGTACGATATCTAATATCGTCCAACGGTCTTCACCGACCGGAGGTAAAACGCTACCAATTTAGAATGAAATGTTCTAAGCCATTTCATTCGTGTCTTATTATGTTGCTGCGAAGACGGTGGCGTTGCGGTGTACCAGCTAAAGTCGTTCCCACATACTTATGTTTTTCTGCATCAAAGTTCAGCAAAATTCAAGAAAGTAGAAAATGAAGTCTTCCGCTGTATCAAACTCTGAAGCTTTCAAGAATTCAACAAAAAAACATAAGTGTGTGGAACATGGAGTCACGAGGAGGCAAGATTCACAAGAAGGCAAAGATCGCACGTGATTGGTCAAAAGAACAATGCTCTCAAGCCAAAGCCTAAAAGATCAAATCAACATATTCACAACAAAAAGAAAAGAAGAAAAGACTACGAGCTGAAGAACAAAGACTTAGTATAGTATGCTAGGTTTAGAACTGTGTAACGTAGAGTGACCTCCCTTAGGGGGAGATTGTTAGAAATACGTTTTTAACATATATTAGAAGTATCGGTCACTCCACAATATTATTGAATGTTGTATAGCTCGTAGTTAAATATTTGTTTAATTTGTTAAGTAAAACCGGCCCATGGGCTTTTCATGGGCCGGGCCAAGTCCATTAGTGGCTTGGATATAAATACCCCTTTCCACCATGGAAAGGGGGTTGGTTGGTTGTTTCACTTTTGATTTAATAGAAAACACATATTTCTCTCTCACTTTCTCTCACTACTTTATCTCTCTAGAACCATCAACCCACCTTATTGATTCATAAGATTATCACTATTCTACAACAACTAGTCCAAGTATTCATAAATACATTGGATCTACACAAGACACAAATAAACAAATGATGAACATGACTAGATCTTTGGGAGAAGGTGATCTTCATCAATGCTACATCTTTAATCACATCACAAGTGTGTGAGTGATCTTCTCTTTAGACAAGGTAAAGAATGAGATCAATAGGATAATCATGAGTAAATATACTTAACACATTAAGTGATCATTTACAAATGACTAGGATTAGATAGAAGAAAGAAGGCTGAAAGAGATGTCCAAAAAGGGTTAATGAGAATGCAGATTTGATCCACTATTTATAGGACAAATGTCCAACGGCTATATCTGCCCGCGGTTCCTTATTGGAGCTCGCGGTTCCTTATCGATAAGGAACCACCGTAGGTGCTAAGGTACCGCCAGCGTAGAGTCTGCTCTTTTTTGTCTTTTAGTGAATTTGAAATTCTGAGGCTGTTTAAACCTTCAAAGGATATTCTTATGACATTTGGAATATGCCATATTCAAATTTACATTTTCATTTTATTAAAACATTTTCTTAAAAATAAAGTTTATTAAAAATCTTTTGTTACATTTGACAAAAGTGAGTTTTAAGGCTAATCACTTTTATGATCACTAAGCATGATTAAGATATGTTAGTGTAATGATTATTACCTTGATGATAGTGTTTGTTAGATAATTTGTTTTATGATCGTGTTTGACAATAAATGTCTTTGTAATTTGTCGTGATCAAAACTAAGAAAGATTAATTAATACTAACAATGTTTTTAGGCATTGCTTTGCATTAACAATCTCCCCCTTTTTGATTACGACAAACTATAAACTCATTTACGTAAAATACAAGTTTATTCGAATTATTAACGAGTTTATCACTATCATTTCTCCCCCTTTGTCGAAGCAAAAAGGTTAGCACAAGTCTTTGGAGAAGAAAAGAACCGGACTTTTGCTAGTAGCTCCCCCTTGGTGCTTACTCCTCCTTGCTTGGGGCACCAAGTAAGTGAGCTAAGGTGACATGCAACACAAAGGTTAATAGAAAGAAAATAAACACCAATGTATGTATGCGCACTACTTACTAACTAACTTGAGAGGGAGAAGGAAAAGAAATATCAAATTAGAAGCAAGCATTTGCTAAGTATGTCCAAAGAGTGTGTATTGACAACATCATAGTTCAATTGGTGGAATAAAGGAAGAAAAGAAACATCCAAACCAATCAAAGATGATTTAAAATGTCAATGGGTTAAAATTTAGAATTTATGGAATCACCCATAATTAATTTTAAGTTTTAACCATGATCAACTCTTTAACTAATGTGTGAAATAGAATTAGAGGGAAAGATAACACACATAACATTCATATTACATAAATATGAAAGAACATACAAGAGAAATATTCATACACACAATATGAATATTTAAAGCAAAAAATATAGAAAATAGACCACAAAGCATAAACTACTCTAATAGTGATAATCTTCCAAGATTGCTTAAGATTTATTGACTCAAACAACTAAAGTACAAAATGTGCCTTAGTTGGAAAAGAAAGACGACGAAGCATCATTCAAAGTTTTGTTCACGGGAACGAAAACTTTGAGAGGAGGTCGAGTGAGGAGGAATTCAAGAAAATTTAGCTTGTCATAGATATGAGCAAGTTCAATTTGTTGAAAACGACAACAAGCACACGAGGAACCATGATGCAAAACAAAGTCGTTAGAGGGGGGAGGTCCATCAAAATTAGAGGTTGGTGGAGAGGGAGATAATGGATAATAGATGTTTTCACAATGCCTAGTGAGGTTGGGGAAAGAAGATAGGTCATTGAGTTGAGGAGAGTTGAAAGGTTTAGGTGGTGGTGGAAGAATTTCTTTTTCTCTGGTAATTGGATTTATAGAGTCTCATTCCAATATTGAATCGGAGAGAAAGAGGAATTCTTGGAGGATTTTGGAGAAGAAGAATCATGAGGATTCTTGTTCTTTTTGATCCAAATGGGTTTAACCGAGATTTTCAGTTTCTTTGAAAGCTTAGAAGAAGAAGCTTTAGGTTGAGAAGTTTGTGACAAAGAAATGTCAAGGTTAGGAAAGGAAGAATTAGGCATTATGAGGGATGAAGAAAAGAACTCCCAAAAGAGAAGAATTTAAAGAAAATAGGCAAGGCAAAGATTTGAAATGAAAAAGAAAGTTTTTAGAAAATGTTTAGCCAAATTGGGTAAACAAAGAATCTTAACCAAGACAGTGGTCAAAGAAGAAAGACCAAAAATAAGCCAATAACGGCTTTACCAAGCGCGGTTCTTTAAAATAGCCCGCAGTTCCATATCGATATGGATCCGCCTGGAGGCTAAGGAACCGCGTCCAGTGGACTGCAAATCTTGATTTTCAAAAGCTTTGGAAAAAAATAAGACTTTTACAAAATTTTGCAAATCTTGGATTTTTACCGCTTTTAGCACTAGAGTATGCTAGGGTTGCATAAAAGCAACATATTCACAAATAATATCATGACAAAGGGTGACAAAATATTTTAATAACATTTTGGTCCAATTTTAAGTCAAGTTTTTAGAGCTTGTAATAGATTTAGGTTCAATTTTAAATAAATTGAAGTTGTTTAATGTGATCACATAGATTAAAGCACATAGAAACAAAGTCCATAAATCATCCACATGAGAAAATCATGAGGGAAAGGAAAGGAAATACAAGAAACAAAAAGACAATTAACTACTACAAAGATAGCTAACAACTAGGTCTTGAATTCATAGATCTCTTTGTCTTGACCTTCTTTTTAAAAAAACATGTTATTTTGAAAACCATCATTCATCTCCTAGGAGGAGGCATGGAGAACAAGACTAGCAAGAAATCATGCAACCTTATATGAAGGCCAAGCATCTCCATCCTTAGGTTTTGAATGATGTAGTTATTATAGAGACAACATGGGCAATTTGCACCATGAGCTTCTAAGAACCCAAAGAAGTAAGGATCACCCATGAAGTGAGGGATAGGAATGCCCAAAATAGGAGCATTAGTGTTAGAGGGTGGAGGAGGTGGTGGAGACATAGTGTCCAAGGGTGAGATGGGAGAATTTGGTGGAGTGAAAGGAGAGGTGACCAAAGGCTCAAGTACAAAGGGGATACTTTGTAGAGGTTGAGGTTGAGAAATCCCATCCAAAGGAGGACTAGGGGTGAAAAGTGAAGAAAGCCCATTCATTTTTTAATGGAATGAAGAGGAGGTAGAACCATGTGAATGGTTAGTACCATGGGTTGAGTTTGTCTTGCATGGAGCAAGGGGTGGTAAAGGTGAAGATGAAATGAGAATATGAGAGATCTCATTTTTGGGAGTGTGAAAAGATGAAGAACCAATGTTAGGTATCTTAATCTTAATTTTGAGGCTTCTTTTTCAGGAGGAAGTTTTAGAAGAAGTGGATGTTCTAGTGGACACCATGGTTATGTGTTAAGGTTTAAAGAAGAGTTGAAGGGATGAAGAACACAATCAACATGAGAGGGTTTAAGAAGAGAAGGGAATGATCCAAACTAGTAATGGGTTAAAATCATTTTAGGTGAATAATGAAATTAGGTACCCTAGTTTAGGAAAATGCATGTTTTTCAAAAAAAATTATCAAAGTTTTACACAGATTAAGGAAAACAGTGTAAAGCAAAGATTCTGTCAAAACAGGAACCGGCGGTTCCTTACGTAGGTCCGCGATTCTTTATCGCTAAAGAACCGCGGGTTCGATATGGAACCGCGACCAGTGGTGATAGAAAAGTGCACTTCCTCAAACTTTGGTCAGCCCAGATTTCACACAGGTAAATAACAAGCCAAAGTTAAGTATAAGTCAAAATCTAGGAAGCTAACAAACACATAATATGCACAAAGCTATGTAAATCGAAAGAAAGACTACATAGTTAATAAAGGATTAAAATAGTTAGTAATCCAAACAAGTAGTATTAGTTAATATACACACATAGAAGAAAAGAAAGCAAATGTTCAACACAGAACATGTTTAACAACATGTTATCCTTGAATTAAATCAAAGTCTTTATCTTCTCTTCTTGCCAAATCCCTTGATCAAATTCCCCAAGTATTTGAATCCCTTTCTTGACTCCACTCGATGATCAAACAACTCTCCTCGAGCCCTAAGATTTTCACGGTAGAGACACTCCATGTTGAGGTCTTCCGGTACTTCACTAGTGGAATGGTGAAGAGGAGGAGCTATTTCTTCAAGTCCATCCACGAATGAGTTTGTGGATTGATGGGAGTTACTTGAAGAGCCAACATGAGCACTAGTACCTATGTCACCACCATCACTTGGTGACATATCAAAGTCCTCATCATCGGACTCTTGTTGATCATGTTTTCTCGAACCTTTATCACTTCTAGGCTTTCTTTCATGTACCTCTTGAATAAGTAACATCACCCGTTGAACCGGTCGAAAAGCGAGAGAAGTCAAGGAAGGGAAAATCATGAACAACCCTCTTAAAGAGGCGAGTAAGAAGCATAGTATAGGGTAGATTTGTTTTGGGTTTGGAAAGAGCATAATTAATTCGTCGAGCGATATAGTATGCCAAGTTTTACTTGGTTTTGGTAAAGATGCAAAATAGCATATGCACCATACACGCCGGAATGTGATCCCGGTTCCCACCAAGACAAAATACATTCTCCCTAAGGATCTCGGCCCAACGAACCATATAATCCTTAAGGTCGCTTGAGAGAACCTCATAATGATTTTCAAGTCGTTTATTAGAATGAAGGCTTCTCACAAAGTTTCCATCACGCTCTTTGGAAATGATTTCAAGGATAAAATCAAGATCAACTTCACAGTGGTCATTTAGAGGTTTATCGTTGGATTCATCTAGAGCGTCAAGTTTCCATTTGTCCATGAAACGACAAGTACCCTCAAATGGAACACCAAGAATTTGACCAAAGGTTTCGAGAGAGTTTGAATGACTTGATCATTCAATAAGAATCAAACGAATATTCTACCATTTAATTCAAAGAGAGAATAGGTGATAAAGAACTCCAAAAGAAATACGGGATATATATCTTCATCGAAAGCAAACAATCAAACCCCGTAGGCTCAAACATAGATTTGATATAGTCATAACCCGTAATTTCTTCATCAACAGTTCTACCCTCATGGAAACAACGTTTTGAAACAGATGGATAGAAGTTTTGGAGTTGGGTAGAAGCAACAATTTGAGAAAGGTTTGGCATATATCGTCTAGTGTTTTGATGATCTCGTTGGTATCTTGAAGGCATGATTTGTACCTAAATACAATAAACAAAAAAATTTCTCCAATCACTCATATGAAAAATAAAAATAAAAATTTCAAAAGATGAGAATGTGTTTCATCAATAGCTTGACAAACAAAGGATTAATCCTTGTCATTTTCATGTTCATAATGTACCCATTTCATCACTGATCAAAACATATGAACTATGTAAAATCAACAATGAACTAGAACATTAGTTTTTCAAAACAAGGTTTTTAGGTAAACATTTAACAATGCCATTGCCAACTTGTTCATGGGTTCATATCAATTCCATCAATCAACCAAATTATTTAGTCAAAATTCGGATTTATTCTACAAATGGGTTTTAGTGAAATCTCAATGAATATGAACCTAAGGAATCATAGTAACAATACTATGTCAACTCTTATTTCTAGTAAGGTTCTAATTCAATATCAATTTTAAAAATCCCCAATTATGAATGTATGAACCCTAGAACAAATTAGATGAAATTGAAAGAAATAACTTACAATTAATTGATCTTGGATGATGGATGAGTGAAACCCACGAACTTTGAATCAATTAATTTGAGTGATTGAAGGTTTTTGAAGCTTCAACAATGGTGGAAAAACAAAGAAAAATCGTCGGCTGTGTGTGAAGGAGAGAGAAGGTCTAGTTTGAAAAAGGTTATTTTACAAAACTGGCGCTCTGACAAAAGATTCTGCCCGCGGTTCCTTATCGATAAGGAACCGCGCTATGGAACCACCAGAGATAAAGAACCACCTATAGAGGCAGGTTTTTATCAAAGAAACACAAAGAATTTTTGAAAACTAAATATTTTAAAATACTTAAAAATATATTTTAAACCTTTTAGGATATCATTAGACCACCACAACACTAGGTAATAATGCCTTGTTGAAGGATTACGAGTTGAATCGAGATAGGAAAAGACCGAAACGAACAAACGACTACTCGTAGGAAAGAAGCAAAAGGAGAGGAGTCAAGGGAAGTGAATCAAGACCAAGAACATTTCTCAAGGGACAAATGACATTCTTCATATTGAGGAGGTGAAGAGCTTGTGTCATATATAGTGGTTTAAGACGTGCCTTTCCGGCGAAAGTCTAAACGGCTTTGATAATGAATTACACCAAGCAATTTTGACGCATAGAATAAGATCATTTTAAGAGTAGTATTATTCTATTTCAAAACATGAGCAAAGTATAGATTCACTTTCTCTCTCACATGATCGGATAATTATTGCTAGAATTAACAATAACAATATCCTTGTAATATTTCAATTCCAAATGTGTAAAATCCACCTACAACTTAATGAAGTAGTTTGGTATCTCAAGGGATTCACTAATCATCCTAGAGATGAGCTTAATTGCACAAGTTACACATGATATAGGGCCTACTAACCGTAAGGGTGCAAACCATGGAAATCATGCTTGATACTTTAAGCTTCTACTAACTCCCTTTACAAAAAAAAGCTTCTACTAACTCACCCTACATCTCCATAGTGAGTCAAGTATCCAAGCAATGAAGGTTTGTGAGAGAAACAGGAAAGAATCACAAACCACAAACAAATTTTAAGGCAAGGATGCCAAGAACAAGCATATAGTCAATTAATGATCAAAATAATGATCAATAGGGCGTGTGGAAGAACGAAAGCGTACCTTAGCCACAAATTGCATTCCGAGATTTCAAGGAACCGATGCAAAGCCCAACTATGACTAATAGTGACTACTAAGTCTTTAAAGAATAGTATCACTTCTACCCATCTTGATATCACCATTCAATGATGTTGGAAATCAAAGAAGATGAGTCTTCTACAAGTGCAAGTAACTCAATCCACAATCAATAGAATGATTTATCTTCATGAGTACCTACACATAACAAGATGCAAACTAGTAGATACATTTCAAGAGTAAACCTAAAATGCATTAATACTACTAATTTAAGTAATATGCAATATTAACATTTTAAAAGGCTTATTTTCAACAAAAAAATAGTTTTGACCAAAGAAAAACTTTAGTACAACTTAACCTTCTAATTTGAGGAGACAATGGATCGATACAAGTTTTAAAGTACAATATACTTCAAAGATCTTGTGTCACCATCGCTCTGATACCAATTGTAGAAACTAGAAGGGGGGGTTGAATAGTTTCTCATCGGTTTATCTCCTAACTAAAATTCCTTTCAATTAGGTGAGTACACAAAACTATCTTTTACTTGAAAGCTAGTTTCAGAATGATTAGGTTCAATTCTAATGCATTAACAATGTATAGTAAGTATAATGATAATGAATGTAAGTAATGAGTAAGGAAAGAAACAACATAGTAGGAAGACACCAAGATTTATAGTGGTTCGGCAACGAGGCTCTATCCTCGTTCCTACTTCAATCTCGAGTACACCTTACTCGAGATTTCCACTATATCCACAAGCTCCCTTCTTGGCGGAGAAAACCTTACAACGTCGCTTACATTATTTTCTGACTCTAAGCTAAATGTCGAGACCTAATCTTAGCTAGGACCAATCTACACAATGTCGCCCACTTCACTATTTTACGACACAAGGCTAGATGCCGAGTTCTAATCCAAAGCTAGAACCAATCATCACAACGTTGCCTACTTCACCATTTTCCGACACAAGGCTAGATGTCGAGTTCTAATCCAAATCTAGAACAAATCTTCACGACTCTTCACTTTGAAGCTAAGTGAGAACTTCACACAACACAACTACATATCACTTTATAGTTTAGTGAGAACTCACAAGACACAACCACATCACTTTATAGTTTAGTGAGAGCTTACACAACTAATTACAACTCAACTAAACATATCCAAGTACACACATGTAACTTGGATCTACACGACATAAATCCAAGCACACACATGTGCAATTGATGTACACAACTCTAATCCAAGTATTCACATATATCTTGGATGAACACAACTAGTCCAAATATTCACAAATACATTGGATCTACACAAGAAACAAATAAACAAATGATGAACATGACTAGATCTTTAGGAGAAGGTGATCTTCATCAATGCTACATCTTTAATCACATCACAAGTGTGTGAGTGATCTTCTCTTTGGATAAGGTAACGAAGGAGATAAAGAGGATAATCATGAGTAAACATACTTAACACATTAAGTGATCATTTACAAATGACTAGGATTAGATAGGAGAAACAAGACTGAAAGAGATGTCCAAAAAGGGTTAATGAGAATGTAGATTTGATCCACTATTTATAGGACAAATGTCCAATGGCTATATCTGCCCGCGGTTCCTTATTGGAGCCCGCGGTTCCTTATCGATAAGGAACTGCCGTAGGTGCTAAGGTACTGCCAGCGTAGAGTCCGCTCCTTTTTGTCTTTTAGTGAATTTGAAATATTTGAGGTTGTTTAAACCTTCAAAGGATATTCTTATGGCATTTGGAATATGCCATATTCAAATTTACATTTTCATTTTAATAAAACATTTTATTAAAAATAAAGTTTATTAAAAATCTTTTGTTACATTTGACAAAAGTGAGTTTTAAGGCTAATCACTTCTATGATTACTAATAGGGGTGTAATCAAGCCAAGATTTTATCAAGCAACTCGAGCTCGAGCTTGGCTCGATCAAGCCAAGCTTTTATCAAGCTCAAGCCCAAGCCCAAGCTCAAGCCTAAAAAATAGCTCGAAAGTATATCAAGCTCAAGCTTTAGATAGCTCGGCTCGAGTTCATATCAAGCTTTTTTAAGCTTTATCAAAAAATATGTTTTTATGATGAATTTATATAAGCAACTAATTGTTAATTTGAGTATTAACCTAATCTTAAAGGCTAATTTCATAAATAAATATTATATTTTAGGACTTTTAACTCTGATTACATTTATATTTTAGTTCTTTGTATTTTAAATGATTCTTTATTTGTGTAAATTTAATTATTACATTTACTCGGTACTTGACGAAATACAATATGTGTATAAATATTTTTTGTACTCTTCTTAATACTAAACGCAACGTGTTTAAATTATGCTCGCATTCACATAATGCAATGGCCTTTGGGACCTTAATTCTATTGGAGTGCAAAACACATTTTCAAACCAAGATTGTACGATAATTTTGTTATTGGTTTTAATAATGTTTTTTTTGGTAATGGGAGTTACCCGGTAAATATATTAACCAAAAAACCATATAAAGTTCACATGGAATGCGGCTGAAGTACCGCATTAACCTCAAGCCAGAAGCTTGATAAACTAGTGTTCATGACAGACCATAAACACCTCAACACCTAGTTACAAACAAATCTATAACTAGAATAGAAAACAACATTCAGATAAAACACCTATCCCGCACCACTCATGGAAGAAGATCCCCCATCAGTATCAAGAAGATTAATTGTTTCATCATAAATATTTTCAACATCCTCATCATCCGCGTTACCATCATTAGCTAAAGCTGCAAATAGATTAGGCATAGCCACATTATCGTCTAATGAAGAAGAAACCACTTCCTTCCCTTTAGGAGAAGGAGCTTTACCTGCAGATTTACCACCATTCGTGGGAACACTAGGGGTTGCTTTAGGCTGAAACTTCACAGTCGGGAGAACCGTAGGACCAGTATACTTATTAGACTTGAGCTTCTTGTTCCTTCTCTTCTTGCCAACTGTTTGAAAACCATCCTTAGATGTTTCAACAGGCGCCGTAGCAGGAGTAGAACTAGAAGCAGTCACAACCTTTTTTGGGCACATATCATTATCATGACCAAAAATCTTACAAGCATCACACCGAGAAGGTTTCCATTCATATTCAACCCTGATTGTTTCTTTAGTGTACTCATCACTACAAAGTGATGGGACACCAATAGTAACAACCTCAACCAAATCAACATCAGATTGAACTTCAATAAGACATCTAACAAAGCTACTCCTCCCCCATGAGTCTTTACACATAGAGTTTGTAAAAGAGTCAAACATAATAGGCCTACCCAGAAAAGAGGCAATCAAATTAATTCCTTCCTCTTCAAACACCTTTAAGGGGACATCATGCAGCTTTACCCAAATTGGAATTCGAGTCAACTCTTCTTTACAAAGACGAGTACCCAAAGACCATGTCTTCAAAATAATAGGGTTTTTACGAATCAACCAAGGTCCGCCTTCCAAGACAGCATCTAAACCAGTTTGCGTCTCAAATTTAAAGAAGAAAAAACCTTTATTGTTCATCATAATACGCTTTAAACCATGCTTACCCCAATTGCTCCTAGCAAAGTACTCAACAACTGGGTATGCCAATCTCGGACCAAGGAAATAACCATAAAGAGTAAACTCAAAACGAGAACCAACCTTTTGGACAACTCTTCTAGGAATAGACACATTAACTCCCTCAAAGATAGGATCAACAACACTAGAAGCCTCAGGGTGATCAACAACAGGCTCCACAATAGCCTGTTGCTCAAGGAACCGCACATGTTGCTCAATGATCTTTTTGATCCCACTACGAGTATCTTGATTCAAACTGAGCCACTTCAGATGAGAATCAGCCATGACCTCCTTAAAAAAATGTCAATCTCGAGAGTCAAGTGAAGTACGTAGGAACTTAGCCACATCACCAATATCTTTAATACAAACCTTATTCTTAGGAGAAGAGTTCGTAAATTTAGCATGTTTTTTACAAAGAATATCAACAAGAAACCGAACTTGTTCCTGAGGCAATGACTCAGAGAATCGAAACCTACCCTCTTGCATTCCACGGATAAAAACATTAAGTTCTGGTAAAGAGGCAAGAGAAACATCAAACAACTTTGCAATACCATCAATATTATGGATGTGAGTAATCTCAATAGCACCATCATGACTAGGAGTTTGTGAGCCCGTCACACTAGCAGCCGCTATGGCTGCCATGTTATTCCCATCATGTGAATCGCTCCTAGTCCCAAACTTATTCAGGCTAGGGAATTCTGATTCGTATGAAGCATCCAAGCCAATTACACTCTCACCATTACCACCTTGGTTATGCATAGCACCCTTAGATGGCCTACGAACAGCAGGAGCATCAATACCGCCACCACTCCTAGTAGAAACCATCGAACCCTAATCGCAACACCAGATCGCACCACCAATTTAACCCTAAAACACAAATAACGAACCGCAGAAAACCCTAACTCTCGAAACCCTAATACACCACAATCGCTACAAACCCTAAACGACACAAGTTCCACGTCTAACAAACACGAGATACGAATGAACGAATGAATATAACGAAAAACAAAGATCCCTTAACCAACTATCATAATGAAAGTCGATTAGGAATAAGATAACAATCTGCGAAAAACATCCTAAAAAAACGAATTAAGATAGTCCAATTAATCTAGCAACCTGATAAAGAGCATGTTAAATTGTAATAATCAAAGATTAAACAATAGAACACAAACGTTATTAGGTATTCGGATCAATAAGAAAGCAAAAAACGAGTCAGATTGGGAAGGACGAATTTTTGGCAGCCATTTGGTTTTAATAATGTTAAATAAATCAAATTTGTTTCAAGTAATGATTTTTATTTTTTTTATTTTTATACATATGTTTATTGATGATTTTTATTATAAAAAAAATTAAATTTATACACATTCAAGCTTTTCAAGCCAAACTCAAGCTTTTATCAAGCCTTATCAAGCCAAGCTCAAGTCTGGATTGATAAAGCTTGACAAGCTATCAAGTCAAGCTCAAGCCTACAATTTTAGTATCAAGCCAAGCTCAAGCCCTACTAAGCTTGAGCTCTGCTCGGCTCGATTACAACCCTAATTACTAAGCATGATTAAGATATGTTAGTGTAATGATTATTACCTTGATGATAGTGTTTGTTAGATAATTCGTTTTATGATTGTGTTTGACAATAAATGTCTTTGTAATTTGTCGTGATCAAAACTAAGAAAGATTAATTAATACTAACAATGTTTTTAGGCATTGCTTTGCATTAACAAGTACCATTATCACTTCTAAAGAATTTAATGTTTCTTTTAAACTGATTTTTAATCATTTTATAAAACACATCAATAAAAGTGACAACTTCATCCTTGGACTTAATGAGATATACCCAAAAAACTCTGGTAAAATCATCCACAATAATCAGAAAGTATCTATGGCCAGTATGAATTGTCACCTTATAAGGTCCCCATAAATCAAGGTGAACAATGTCCCGCAAACACTTGGTCTTATGGTCACTTAAAGGAAAAGGTTTTCTGGTCTGTTTAGCTCTTTGACACACTTCACAATAATCATATTTTACATGTTTATTAATTTTCAAAGTACCCTTTAAAGTGTCTAAGGCAGGGTCTGCATGGTGGTCAAGCCTACAGTGTCAATCATAGTAAGATAAGGAACAAACAATAACAGTTTGACTAGTATTACTCTTAATACCTTTAGTATCTAAGTAGTATAAACCACCACATTGATTACCAATCCCTAGAATGTTTCTCAGATTCAAATCCTGATTCAAAAATAGGCATTTATTCTCATCAAACAAAACAAAGATTTTATTGTCCTTAGCTAATTTATGAACATAAATCAAAATAACACGATACTCAGGTATAACCAACACATCAAATAAACAAGACCATTTCCCAACTTAAGATTTCTAATTTCAGATATGAAAGCTTCAATACCATTAGGGTGACTAACTTTTATTTTGAGATGAGATATGTCAAACACACTATCCAAATCTTTTTAATTGTTGGTCATGTGTTGGTTTGCCCCAGAGTCAACAACTTCCCCATGCCGAGTTACTTTAGAATGAATATTAGAACAAAAAAATTTCCCAAAGTTATCATTAATATGCTAGAATTAAGATATGTACCTGCCATATTGGCCTGCACACCCTTTTCAGAACCATTGTTTTCTTTGATAAGAGAGAGTAAAGCAGAAAGTTGTTCATCAAAAAACACAGAATTGGAATTAGTCCCCACAAAGTTGTTAGAAACATTTTTCCTTTTAAAGTTTTGACCAGGTTTCTTCTTTCCAAAATCAGCATGGAATCCAATGAGTTTAAAACATCTATCAATGGTATGCCCATTGTACCCACAATTTTCACAGACCACTTTAGAGTTCCCATTAGGTCTATAAGAGTTGGGTCTATTAGGCATGTTGGGTCTAGGGTTGCTATTATAGTTGGGTCTAAAGCCACCAGAGTTAAAACTCTGATTTCTTTGAACCACATTTTTGGTGGGCCCATTAGAAAAGAAAGCAGATGTCTGATTCCTCTGAGAGGAACCAGACAAGTTTCCAGAAGCAACTCTGTGAGACTCCTCACTAGAGATGATAGCATAAGCACCTTTAACATCTGGTAAAACTTATCTAGTGAGAATAGAGCTTCTAATGGCCATATAAGAGTCATCAAGTCCCATTAAGAATTGCATTAATTTCAACAACTTGTTATGATTCTTAAATTTATTAGTAGCAGAACACACACAATTAAGAAGTTCAACCATAGCATCATATATTTTCCATAAAGCATTCAAACCATGATAATTATCAGACAAATTGGAGCAATTTTGCTTTAAAGTGCTAATCTTATGATGAAGATTAAATATCACAAACCCATCAACTTTATGATAGGTTTCTCTTAAATCATTCCAAACATGTTCAGCCTTTTTAGAGAATATTTGACCAAGAAACAACTCATCAGATATAGAATTAAGAATCCAACCTAACACCACAGCATTGACTCTGTCCCATTGTTTTCCCAAAACATCATTAGTTAAAGATATTTTGCAAGAACCATTTATGAAACCAATTTTATTTTTTCCTTCCAAAGCTAAAAGCATAGCATTGGACCAAATTTGATAGTTTTCAGTGCCTTTAAGTTTAACAGAAATCACAGTTAATATGGCAGAGTCATTTGGGTGAAGGTGCAAAGGGTCACTGATATCAAGCTTACTAATCAAGGTGACAGATTCATCTCCAATCTGGTCATCTTGTTGTTCAACTTGGTTTAAAAATGCGTTTTGCTATCCATTGCGCTAAAGGTCTCAAAAGTCATTGTGTGATGTGTGATGTGTGTTGTGATTGCGAGCGCAATTTAAGCACAATGCGTTTAGTATAAAAAAAAGTGCAAGAATTATTTAAGTACAAAGTAAATGCAATAAAGTTACAAAATAAGTTACTAGCATATTTAAATTAGGCTTATAATCCCTTCTAAAACAAATAAATTGACAGTAAAGCTTGACAAAAAACACCTAGCAAAATGCAAGATACTATATTTTTTGTTATTGTGTTTGTTTTAGATGTTTTTATAACAGTTCTTATCTTTAAAAAGCTATTAAAATACGTAAGTCTCTTTTAAATGGTTAAAATTGGAAAAAAATGACCTAAGTACTAGATTGCGATAATTGCTACCGTTGCTAGCATTACACAAATGCGATAAATTGCGGTTTAATGCGAACGCATTTTGAGATGGCATTGCATTAGGCACCTTGATGCGAAATTTTGAATGCAACACATTGATGCGTGCAATTTGCGCAATGATGCGCGCATTTTTAAACCAAGTTGTTCAGTGTCTGTGTCACCATAAACACTAGTCATGGTGAGAACTCACAGATACAAAACACAAACCCTAAAAAAAGAACTTAATAAGAGTCAACAAAGTTCCCAGGATTCCAAACCACTCAAGGGTGGTAGGTCAAGGGCAAGACAAAGATTAAGGGTCCAGATAAAAAATATACCCCAAGAAAGAACAACCAATTCAAAAAGCCAACAAGAGAGAGTATAATAATCACAATAATCAACCAGAATCACGTATATGAAAGCAAATAAGCAGATAATCAACAACCAAAAAAGGTAAGAGAGTATAGAGGTGTTACAATGCATTCAACAAAAGCACAATCGAACTTTTTCTTCTAGATTCACTTAGTCTAGAAGGAAACAGAACCTCCTTACCAAACCCTAATTTTAAAAAATTAGGGAAAGGTAAAATCAACAACGGATCTAAGCAATAGATCCAAGAACCAACTTCCCTGCAAAAGAACAAGGTTAGGACATAGAAAATATCGAAACCCCCAAATATTTGAAACCCTAAAAATAATTTTAAGGCCGATTAAGAATTAATTAGAAAGAAAAACTTTAAGATCTAGCTATTTCAATAGTAGATCTATCCAAAAAAAAATTAATTTCAAAAACCCCCAAAAATTTTAAAACCCTAAAAAAATTTTCAGCGATTTCAGAGCAACCATGCTCTAATACCATGAAGAAAACCTTGATAAATAGAATATGAACAAGATAAATAACTCTGAATCAAAACCTTGAATTAATAAAAGAGTTTAAAGATCAAAAAACAAACAAATATCACCACAGCTACTCTGGTGTGACCCTATTATCTAAATGATAATAGTTTTACAAAGATAGAAGATCAAAAATGATATGGGTTACACGATTTAAAAGAGAGAGAACACATATTAAAACACACAAATGAAACCCAGATAAAAAAAAACAAAGTGAGGAGCGTCCCAAAGTATATACAAGCAAATGAGCCGTTGTAAGGCTGGTGAGTGGGCTTGGGTCTTATGCTGGTCATGGGCTTCAATCTTTCACATATTGACAGCAATAGTCCTCCACATCATAAGCAGGCATCACTGAAAGTCCAATGCTATAACTGAAACAATAAAACGTCCACAATAAGTCCCTGAAGGTTAAACGGGATATCTGATTAGGTCCTAAAAATTAACATGTTTTAAATATGAGTATTAATTATGTTTGTTTGTTTAATGTTTTAGTCATGTTTGTACGCATTGTATTATGCACATATATTTGTAAGTATGTTATTTTAATTATGATGTTTTAATTATATTTGTATTGTTGTAATTATTATACTATTAATTATATTTGTAAAATGTTTTAGTACTTGTATTATATGCTTTTTTAATTGTAAAATGAGGTGAGGGGGTGTTTTAATTATAAAATTTAATGTAATTAATTATAAATTTTAATGTAACATATTATATGTTTTCTGTTTTTAATATGTATGCTTGTTTTACTTGTACAAATAGTATTATATACTGTAAGTTAAAACTTTAATTATTTTAAAAATAAAAGTACAAAATGTTGTTAGACGAGGAGTAAAATGAAAGTCTACCCCCTCAACAACTGATGTGACCAGGCCTTAGTCAAACACAGCCCAAAAATATCGGTACGAAACACACACATCAACTAGACGCTTTTTACAAAAGTACTAAAAGGTAAGTAGTATACTTTTTATAAGAACCGACCAATAAACAAACGGGCTCGGGTGAAACTCTCTCTTATCGGGGGATGAAAGCATAAATCTACCTAACAAATCTCATACAAACTTCCAAAATCATCATCTGGACCCCTCAACATCATCATGACAGGTTTTACTTCCCATTTATTTGTTTTGGGTTTTTTTTTCTGGAATTGAGAGTTGAAAATTAACTTTATTGCTTATTAGTTAGATATAAATTATATTTCATTTCTCTGTTTTCTGCTATATCAATAACTAGACGTTTACTGTCTAGTATTATCAGAATTATGAGGTTTTAGGGGGTGTTTGTTTGTTTTGTCTTATCAAACATAACCCCGTTTCGGCTTATATTTCATAAGTCCTTCCAATTTTGTGGCTGATTTGCAAACTTATGGGCTTATTTATATAAGTTTATTACGGATTATATCATGATAAATTTATATAGGCCGATAAGTCTCATTATAAGCCACAAAATTGAGGCTTATGAAATATGTAAACCAGATTTCGGCTTATATTTCATTAACCCCAATTTTTGTGGCTTATCTTGAGACTTATGGACTTATATAAGTTTATTATGATATAATAAACTTATACAAGCTCCTAAATCTTCAAATAAGGGGGTGTTTGTTTTAGCTTATCTATGGGCTTATTAGCTTATATAAGCTTATAAGCCGAAATTAAGTGTTTGGTTAAGCTTATATAAATAGGCTTATAAGCTTATATAAAATGTTATATGAAAAGACATTTATACCCTCATTTAACAATTACATCCTTTATATTTTTATGTACTTTTTTGTCATTTAACTTTAATAACTATATAAGCTAAACCAAACACTTAAGTAAGGCTTATAAGCTTATTATATATAAGCCATAAATGGCTTATATAACATTATATAAGCCCAATACATAAGCTTAACCAAACACCCCCTTAAGCCCTTGTGGCTTATGAAATATAAGCCGAAATGGGCTTACGTTATATAAGCAGAAACAGACACCCCATTAGATTAATGCTAGCTTATGTGTAAAACCCATCGCCAAGGTGGCATACTGTTAAGGTGTCCGTAAACGTGCAGAAATTATGTGTGGGATAGGTCTATGTTTTACATGTGTTTTTTGCATTGATATGGTATGATGATTGGCATTCTATATATAGTCATGTGGTTCACTGGTTTGGCAAACTATATCATGTTTGTAACGAGTGACGGAGCTAGGATCTTTTCATCGGGTTGGCCGATTTTTTTTAATACTTTCCCTAAAAGTAACCGATAGTAGATTTCCATCCTCATTACAAGTAAATTGAATGCAAAATTCAATTGATCTTGCAAATCTGACGCAATAAACAAATTATTAATCGAAGATTGATGTAGTTGAACAATATATAATATATAATTAGGTGGCCTTGTATATTTGTTCATTTTGATTGCCGATGAAACTTCCTTAATCCTAGTTTTTTTATTGAACGACACATTCAACTCTTAATTATGATTTGGATGGGCCACTCTTTTAATCTTTTGGGTGGGCAAAATGTCAAAAATACATTCTCGTGAAACAAATGCCTAAAACATATGAAGGCCATTAGTAAATATTAAAAATTTGGGGGGTAGGCCATGACCAATCCGACGCCCTTAGTAGCTCCGTCCCTGTTTGTACGTAGTTTTGTCGTAAGTGATGTCAATTGTTTTATAAAGTTCGCAACTATTTCTTTTTAGACGTATAGTTATAAAACCTACATGTAAGTTCTTGACACGGTATTTACATGTCAATACTTAAATCTGTCAATGGTTTTATTTCTGTCCAACTGTTTTAGACGCATTGCTAATTGTTTCTCTGTTTTTTTTTGTTGATAATGCTATAATAGATATTGAACGTCCAGTTGTGGTAAGGGATTTAAGTCAATCGGGATTGTTGCCGCTTGCAAAGCTGAAACGTTGGCAATGGTGGCTTCTTGTTAGTATCAACATATGTTTTCTCATTATTGGTCAAATTGTGGCTGTTCTTCTGGGTCGGTATTATTATGATCAAGGTGGAAACAGTAAATGGATGGCGACGCTTGTTCAAACCATAGGGTTCCCGATCCTTCTCATCCCTTATATACTTTTTCCTTCGTCCAAAGAATCCTCAAATACATCCATCAGAACTTTTTCGCTACCCATTATTTTCTTGATCTATGTTGTCCTTGGTGTCCTTATTGCCGGCGATAATATGTTATACTCTGTGGGATTGCTATATCTTTCAGCATCTACTTACTCGCTCATATGTGCCACACAATTGGCGTTCAATGCAGTGTTTTCATATTTCTTAAATTCCCAAAAGTTTACTGCTTTGATATTCAATTCTGTGGTGGTTTTGTCATTATCCGCGTCTCTGCTTGCTGTTAATGATGATTCAGATAAACCAGCTGGAGTCACAAATGGCAAATATGTTCTTGGTTTTGTGGCTACACTAGGTGCTTCTGCTCTTTACGCTCTTCTACTTTCACTCATGCAACTTACCTTCCAAAAGGTTATAAAAAAAGAAACATTTTATGTGGTTCTCGAGCTTCAAATTTACACATCATTTATCGCTACTTGTGTTTCTACCATCGGTCTTTTTGCTAGTGGTGAGTGGAAAACTTTGCATGGTGAGATGAACGGTTTTGGTAAGGGGGGTCTGGCTTATGTAATGACGCTGGCATGGACCGCTGTGGCTTGGCAGGTGTGTTCTGTTGGTGTCGTGGGGTTGATTTTTGTTGTGTCGTCACTGTTTTCAAATGTTATTAGTACTCTGTCCCTGGCTCTGACTCCTCTGGCTGCAGTGGCCGTGTTTCACGACAAAATGAATGGTGTAAAGATAATCGCTATGCTGTTGGGCTTTTGGGGTTTCTGTACTTACATCTATCAGAATTATCTCGACGATGCTGAGGTTAAGAGGAAGCAAACGAATGCAAATGGTATGGAACCTAAATCTTCGAGTTGAAGCTTTTTTCTTCTCAATTTACATCTAATTTTTAGATAGTCTATAGTCAAAGTTAGAAACTTAAATCTTTTGTAGTTTCCTTTTTATAAATATTATCAAATGTTAATGGTGCGGAAAGTAATAATGGAATTTTTAGTTCGTTCTCTGGGATTAAGGTTTTTAGTTTCTTTGATGCACATTTAGGGGCAGTTTTATCCGAAGTATCTACCCCGTTGCTACTTGAATGAAACATAGCATCAACAAAAGCAGGAAACTTGCTCTTCCAGATGCACTAGTTGAGGTATGTTTTGATTTTCTGGTCAAACGAGTAGATTTTAAGTTAAAAGGTTCATGGAGTTTGGAAGAAAGGTATGAAATGATACTGTGTCGGCAGTACTACCGGTACATGTTTCCAGAATAAAACTATAGAGGCGTGGGATTTGAAAATGACTCGTTTGACTGTCAAGTCAGAACATATTTCTTATCTTGCAATGGAGGTAGCGGATTTCCTCCATACATAATTTTGCATGTAAGGAAAGTGTATGGTAGTGGCTTTCATGGGTGGTAGGCGCAGCAGCTGTAATAGAGATTGTGTTGTTGACGGTGGCCATAGTGGTTGTGCTGTTTCTGTATTGCTATTGTTGTATTTTTTAGGTAAACGTGTGCCAGAAAATGTACATCGCTAAAAACGATATATGTATAATTAGAAATTGTAATTGTAATTACAATCTATATAGGGTCCACAAAACTTAAGAATTGAAATTGCTACTTCTCCTTGAACATATTCCCCTAACCCTTCCCACTTCTCAGAAATATGGCATTAACATACTTTGAGTTAAAAATGTAACCCGAGCGTCGACTTTCCAACTTAGGTATTGAAGTAACAAGTTGGGTTAATCTTGTTACCTGCTAGTTAGTGTGTCCTGTTACAGTTGTCGAGTCTTAATAATTAAGGTATAAGAATGCCTGGTACCGTGCCATTATAGCCTCGCCAAACTACCTATGGCGCCGCATAGGTTAATAAAACCTGCACCATAGATCCATTGTAAATGATGAATAAAAACATATAATCATCGTTACTATAAAAAGCTCGTTCTCAGCCTGTGTATCAGTTCAGCTTGTGCTTGATGAGGATGGTTTTCTGCATGTCAGTTTGCATCTCTGCAATCACGGTTCCTGTGATGGCAGTGTGCAAATTCAGGTTCTATTTGGTTTACTGGTGAACGCTTCAGCAAGCATTCTGTGATGACGGCTCCTGCGGGTCAGTTTGCAATTTTTCAAGCTTGAGGTTCTTCTGGTCTGGTCAATGTTTGATTATATTGTTTGTGTTCTGTATATGCATAGTATCAGTAACGGTTCAATCTTACTAATCTTTGTCACATGGTTGACTGGATTGGCAAGTCACGGGTCGATACTTGTATACTGCACTAGTGTGGTGCAGTTGGGAGTTTATAAAAATCGTATTACAAACGTCTGCTATTTTGTATTACTAATTCGATATGTTTTCGCCGTCATCTTCAGATCCCAAACAACCATACGGGTCAGTGATCTTCTCGTCTTTCACCGCCGACCCATTGTTGCCTTCTCCTCTTTGATGCCGCTACATTTCGTGGGCATCATATTAACATTATACAGACGATCAAAACGTACATTTGAGGATAATCATGTAATCTATGTTGCCATTAGTCACTTGTTGTCATTTAAATTTCCACACACATGACAAGCAACAAGCAAGCAAACAAATATAAAACGTTTCTCATTGATTAATGAATTTGATGCTATTGATATGACATTAGCTGTGTATTAATTTTCACATGCAAACGTAATTCTGTTTTTAGAAGATTTTCCTTGAAAGCTAAGACATCTTTTGAGACACTTTTTTTTTGGAATGAATACTAAAAACATTCGATGAAAAATGTACAATTTATAGATACATTGTGTTTGAAAGCAATACTAAAATCATTTAATGAAGAAAAAGATTTCGAAATTTTGTTTATTAGAAGCCATAGAGACAGATGATATATGACTGATAACTGAACCCTGGTTTGGGTATTTCAAATTCATTTCAGCTTACGTGCGGTTTTTGTTAAACGGTAAGAAATCCACTGTGAATGCATTTGATATATATTCAGGGTCGAAAAATCCAGTGACGATTAGATTTTGGCCCGCTTGATACTTAGACAAATCTTCTCAATATGTCAGGTATTTAGTTTTACTATGTTACTATTTAACACTTGCAAATATTCATACTCATCTGTGTGCAGGTCATTTAGTGTCGATGTATTTCTAGCTTCTTGTTTAGTTTATCGATTCATTTATTCATATTTGCCTTTCTAAAAAAAGTTGAAAATTTTCTGGGCTTGAAAATTGTTTTGGGAGCTTTATTTTCTTTCTTGAAAAGTTGTTCTCGCGATAGTTTGAAAATTTCTTCATGATTGATTTTCAGTTTGTGGCAGAACTGGAATAACTTTGTCATGACACCGTTGTATCAAAATGTAGTGCATATGTTTGTAGGAAAATGTGATTTTGGGAAGTACTTAGCTAGGATTTTTATTCACATTCTCGGGGTCTTGGAATGGAAAAATTAATTGTAAGAGATACAGAAATTGACTGTAGAGAAGCTGTACATGTACAATTAGATTGCAACGACTACTTTTTTTAGACAAATCTTATATTCTTCACGAGTGACATATTTTCTCGTTGTGGCCACCAGTTTTAAAACTGCTTGCTTATTAGTATCGTGTTTTTGGTAATTGCTCTGATAGATGATAAAGATTCAGTTGTGGAAAAAGATGGAACTCAGTCTGGCTTGTTGTGGCTGGTAAAACTTAAACGTTGGCAATGGTGGCTTCTTGTTAGTGCCAACATATGTTTTCTCATTATTGGTCAAATTGTCGCTGTGCTTCTTGGACGGTCTTATTATGATCAAGGTGGGAAGAGTAAATGGTTGGCTACACTTGTTCAAACCATAGGATTTCCTATACTATTCGTTCCATATATTGGTTTAGGTTCGCCTAAGGAATCATCAACTACATCCGCTACCTCTTATTCGCTACCCATTATCATCCTGATTTATATTGTTGTTGGTGTCCTAATTGCGGGTGATAATATGTTGTACTCTGTGGGATTGCTATATCTTTCAGCATCTACTTACTCGCTCATATGTGCTACACAATTGGCTTTCAATGCAGCGTTTTCGTTTTTCATAAATTCCCAAAAGTTTACTGCTTTAATTTTCAATTCTGTGGTGGTGCTTTCGTTATCCGCATCTCTGCTTGCTACCAATGATGATTCAGATAAACCATCTGGAGTTACAAACAGGAAATATGCTCTTGGTTTTGTGGCTACACTTGGGGCTTCTGGTCTTTACGCTCTTTTACTATCCATTATGCAACTTACATTTCAAAAGGTTATAAAAAAAGAAACCTTTTCTGTGGTTCTTGAGCTTCAAATTTACACATCATTCTTCGCGACCTGTGTTTCTACCATTGGTCTTTTTGCTACTGGTGAATGGAAGACTTTGGGTGCTGAAATGGAAGGTTTTGGTAAGGGGGGTCTCGCTTATGTGATGACGTTGGTGTGGACCGCTGTGGCTTGGCAGGTGTGTTGTGTTGGTGTCGTGGGGCTGGTATTTGTGGTCTCATCGTTGTTTTCAAATGTCATTAGTACTTTGTCCCTGGCTCTGACTCCTCTGGCTGCAGTAGCCGTGTTTCATGACAGAATGAATGGTGTGAAGATAATCGCTATGTTGTTGGGCTTTTGGGGTTTCTGTACTTACATTTATCAGAATTATCTCGATAACGCTGAGGATAAGAGGAAACAAATGAATGCTAATGGTTTGCAACCTTAATCTTCGGGTTAATTTTTTAAAAGCTAATTATCAGATAGTTTATGTCTGTAGTTATAACTTATAAACTAACGACTTTGTGTGGATTTTTTTTCCATCCATAATATCAATGTTCTTGGTTCGGATGGTAATAATGGAATTTGTGACTGGCTATTAGGAAGAAGGTTTAGTTTCGTTCATGCACATTAAGAGCCAGTTTTATCAGAAGCATCTACTCCATTACTAGAATTAAAATGAGCGTCAATTGAGGATGACATGATACTGTCTCAGACCTAATAGCCACAGTAACATATTATTAGAGAATGGCCATTCTTTTCCGAACTTCTAGTCTCCAACCTAGTAACCTCATTAGCAAGTCGGGCTAACGCTAATATGGTTGGCCGCGTTTAGAATGCTACCTGTTAATGTTGTTGAGTTTTATAAGTATAAGCCGAATAGCTTTAACTATATCTTTCTTCAATGCAATACTGGAGTTGTAATGGTTAAGGTTAACATGCTCCTGGTGGTCGACCACCTGACCGCGACGAATGTCAAGTAGCGAATAGTTAGCATAAACATTAGCATATATGTTCTTTTGCATCCAAAATTTGAACCATAGCCAAACAAGAACCTTGTGTTTTGTCATTAGAAAGACTTCTTGCATCATGATAGCTAGTGCTGTAATTTTAAATATTAGGTGGGCTTGATGATATCCTAGTATAGGGCTTCGAAGTTGATCCATAACAATAATTCCACTTTTCAAACGACACACCTTGTTGTCCGTTTGCCTTCTCTTAATATATCCACTTTTCAAACAGCGCAGCTTATTGTTCGTTTGACTTCTTCTAATATGTAAATTATAATAGTAATTATTAAATAAAAATTAAAAATTATAAGAAAAGGAAAAAAAAAATAAAAAAAATTTCAAACTGTATCAACATAGAGTACTTTATTTTGGAGTTGACCTCTATAGTGGAGAAAACATTGAGCCATGCACTTTTCATATCATAATAATATACTCATGAAAGTGACTTCCATTTTCATATAAGGTGAAAATAGACTCAAACTCATGTCCCGTATCTCTATAAGCCTAGTTCATTTCACTTTTCTAAAATTAATCTACAGATTTTACAAGGATTTTGTATTGATTTAATGTAGTTGGGCCATGTATCATTCATATTATAATAGTGATAACAATGTTATATTTACCTCTATTCTTAAAAAGGGATATCAAACACTAGAGCTTTTAATAGTTCATGTGGTCATACAAAACACTTTTTTCCAATGTCCTAAAAATCGGTTTTTTAATTAATCAGTCGTGTCATAGGTGACGATTGAACTGGTTTAACCGGCGGTTTAATAACACTCACGTCACGCGATTCACGATTCAGTTGATCAAATCAACCCGAGTTTTAAAACTTTGTTTTGTTCACATGTTACAAAGCCTTTAAGGCATTTGTGAGATAGGTGACGTAGAAATTGAAAAAATCGACGTTTGTTTGAAATTGTAAGCGTAAGCTTTAACATGCTACGCGATTTACATTTTCATAGAAAAGATATACCATACACTAAATTAACCAAATTTTATCGATGACGCCTTTTTGCCTAAGTCGGATACTCTCACTAGATGGATAAAGTTGATCCCTATCAAGGTGCATGTTTTGGCTTGGAAGATTTGTTAGGACATATTACGTATTAGGTTGAATCTCTCCAAACGTGGTTTAGAAATTCCCTCGATCCTTCGTCAACCAAGAAGAGATATATTATTTTTGATGATATAATTCAAATATTTTTTTTATGAGTTTTTAGTCGTTGTAAATTCAAGATTGTTTAGGATACTTGGATTCAGAACTCTAATTTTCTTTCTTCGTATTAGTTCTAGCTTCTTGCTAGTCTTAATAAATTTGTCGTTTGTCGTTTAAGAAAAACAACGCTAAGTTATCCAACTTAATTTTTGGTTGCTGGGAATCATTCCATATCATCCAATCAAATTTGGTGGAAGTTTATGTTAGATTTTAAACATGTGAAAGGAACAAAAAAACAAATTTGATTATTCTGAATTAAAAAGAAATGATTCATTATTTGTGAAAGTTGACTTTGTATTAAAAGAAAGAAAATCTTTTTATAAATGGGTAGCCGGTGGGGTTATGTCCACTTATCAAAGCTTAAGTTCAAAGAATGTCCCAAGGGGAAACAATTTGATTTAAGGAACATGCATCAACAATCATTTTTTAGCTAAAAGTAATGAAAATGTTGATAGGTGGTGATGGGAGACAATCGAATTTGCTTATAGATTTGCACTTACCAAAATGGATTCCATGTGTCATGCACTTTAAGGTTCAATAGTAAAGCCATTCATAATGTGCAACTTAAGAAATCAAAGTAGCTAGAGTATGCTTAAATCTTGTCTTGAGAAATAGTTCTAAAAGATAATTTTAGGTGTCGGGTCGATAGTTATTTAAAATTTAGTAGTAGTACTTGTCACACTACTCTTAGGAAGATATATTGAAGAACTTAAAATTGTTAGATCTGCCGGTAGTGCGGCTTATTAATAGTTGCGAGGTGCATTTTATCTCTGGTAAAACGAATAGGAAAAATTTGTAACGTAAAATTGTTGGACAAATGTTACAGAGAAAAACTCAATGTGGTTTATAGTGACCATCGAAAACCTTCATGTATGCCTCGTTGAGTAAATATTTCACAATAGTCATGGAGAAGTGTGATAACGACCGAAGGATAACATGTTAAATCGTGTACATAAAAGTATGATAAAAAAAACTTAATATTCTCAACCTTCTGAAGACAGATTTTTTGTGTAAAGATCCTCTAATTAGGTTTACGGTTGGCTTAAGCCGTTTACACATCAAAATTAGACTATAAATATAAAAACCGTTTCTTAATACATATTTCAGCTAAAAAATTATTAAATGATCGTTTGATAAATAATCGTTTGAACATACATTATGAATGATCTTTACACTTCAATTTTCATTTTTTAAACATGTGTTTCAATTCATGTTTTTACTAAAATCTTAGTGTAATAAAGATTAGTAACGCAATACTATGTGTTTTAAGGGTAAAGTAAGTATATCAATCGATTTAGGCCTTTTGTATCTTTTGGTGTGTCTGGTAGAAGGGTTTAGAAATTAAAGAATGAGTTTCTATTGTTATTGTTTGGTTACTAGATATTAAAAAGCACATATAAAACTCATAGCCTTATTCATGATATGTAAGACACAAACAATGAATTGGTACACTAATTCCATTCTACCCTCCAGATGGCCAAATGCGTAACTGATTGCTTTACCACGTGATCTCTCGGACCATTGTCCACTTATGTTAAAATATCGTTCGGAATACTATGGCCCATTCCGTTTAAATTCCTCAACTTGTGGCTCCTTAATGAAGACTTCCAACACATAGTTTCTGAATCATAGTATTCCTACCGTGATCAAACCATCACCTTAAAGCACACGACAAACATTGTCAAAAAGAAAACAATGCCTATTCAATAAATGAAACTTTAATTCGCAACCTCAAGACTAAAGTGGACATTTTGGAATGTAAAGCACACACTTGTGCGTTGTCATCACTTGAGATTGAGGAACGCCTTTCTCTAATCAAACTTTTAGATGATGCGGAACACATCAAAAGATTGGAACTCGTGCAAAGAGCGAAAGTAAAATGGGTCGTAGAAGGGGATGAAAACTCGAAGTACTTTCTTGGGATTATCAACAATAAATTTGCTCAATTTAAAATTAATGGAATCTACATTGATGGAGTATGGGCCAGGAATCCTCCACAAGTAGCAGATACCATCTTCAACTTCCACACAAATAAGTTTCAAGGTACATCTTTAAGCTGATCTCATTTCACAAGTCGTCTCTTCAAAAAACCTTTCACCAAATAAGGTATCTATTCTCGTTGCTCCTTTTACTACCGCTAAAATAAAAAATGCAATTTAAATGGAATATAAATTTGAAGTAGATGGGTATATCCATCGAGGTTGCAATTCTTCTTTTATTTCTTTAGCTCCCAAGAATTAAGACCCGTTTTATATTAATGATTATTTTTCCATTAATCTAATAGGGTGTCAATAAAAAGTCATTGCAAAAATACTTGCTAACCGGCTTCAGCAGGTAGTTCACTCGGTTGTAAGCAAGGTTTAAATGACCTATATAAGAGGTAGACACATAATTGATAGCCTTCTCATGGTTAATGAAATAATCTCCTGGGCTCAAAACATAAAGAACGGTTATTTCTTTTAAAGGTTGACTTTGAGAAAGCTTTTGACTCCGTTGATTGAAATGTTCTAGATCACACGACGATGCAAATGGGTTATAGTCATAAGTGGAGAATTTAGGTAAAAGGTTGCCTCTATTTAGCATATTCTTATGTTCTCGTGAATGGGTCCTTAACAAAAGAATTCAAGATTGAAAGAGTATTGCGCCAAGGTGATATGTTGTCTCCCTTCCTTTTTATTATAGCACTTGAATCTCTACATATCACTCTTCAAGATGCCAAGTCCAAAACATCTTTGAAGGAATTAAAGTCGGTTCCAATAAAGTTGATATATTTCACCTTCAATATGCAGACGATGGACGGATCATGGGTAGATGGTAGGTTGAAAATGCTAATAACCTTTACCGTATTTTAAGGTGTTTCAATTTGATTTCCGAGCTAAAATTCAACTTCGCTAAGAGTAAATTCTTTGGTAATGGCGTTAGCAACGATAAGAAAAATCATATGGCCTTTATCCTATGTTGCCAACCATTTACACTTCCTTGTTCATTCAATGGCTTATCAATTGGTGTGAACATGAATAAAGTATAGCTTAGAAACCATCCTTGAAACATTTCATAAACGTCTCACCTCTTGGAAAGGTCGCACTGTATCTTACGGAGGTAGACTAACTCTCATAAATTTGCTTCTTGGTGCTTTAGGTATGTACTACTTCTCATTTTTCAAAGCACCGAAATGTGTTATTAATTACTTGGAAAACTGAGACGAAGTTTCTTTTTGGGGGGCTCATAAGATAGAAACAAAATGGCATGATTTTCATAGAAAAAGTGTTCCACGTCTGACTGCGGAGGTCCTGGAATAGGTAGCCTTCAAGCTGCAAACTTGGTTATGCTATCTAAATGGTGGTTGTGCAATGAAAGCATCGGATAATGAAAACAAGTCATAACTTCTGTCCATGGCATTAATGAGGGTATTTATGTTGACTCTCTTAAGAATCTTATACTTTTTCATATCCTATGGGTTTTTATCACCAAGATAAACTCGTCCCTATCGAATACTTCTTCACATCCTATGGGTTTTTGGAATGATTTATGGATTGGAGACTCAAAGCTTATCTTTCTATATCCAAGAATTACCTTAATAGGGACTTTAAAGGAATGTACAATACGTTATCGATGCAATAATAACACTGGGTCTCCAATACATTAAAGGTGTGTACAATAAGGTAATTCTGGGGAGAGCCGACCTATTCCAGGGTACAATAATAACACGTTATCCCAAGCTCTTTCTTGACAATGGTTAAGGGTACAATAATAACGTGTTATTATTGTACAATAAGGTATGCTTGGTGGGGTTTTAACAGATTATCCCAAGCTCTTTCTTGACGTTATATCCTGGGGAGAGTCGACTACTCTGAGTAAAAGGTTAAAATTATACTTGGACGTTGTTATTCAAACAACCAATTGGGGGTATAAACATAAGTTATGTTTTGATTTGAAACTTCTTCGGAAAGACATTTAGAAGAGAAAATCAAAGTTCTCTTATTCTTGGATTAGGCATAGGCTTGATAAATCAATTCTAATATGGATTGATTAGATTCAAAAATCCAAGAATGTTCGATAATCCTTTTTTGTAACTTGTTGTTTCTCATTTCTCTAGCTTCTTGCTAGAGTTTTTTTTAATAAAAATATCGTTCAAAAAGAAGTTTCATTCTACCCTCTTATTAAAAACATACTTATTGTGATTCTAAATAACAAATCAAAGCACCATTTAGGCCGTGGGTTTTATAAAGGTTGCATATGTTAGAGCATCCACAATATATCAAATCATGAAGAACTTGATGCATTTATGACATTTAATGCACAACATACTAATTATTAAATAACTAAGACTTTTCCAAAAGACTTTTTGTTCATTAAACTTTTTAAAAAAATTTGTCTTACAATGAAAAAAACGCTATCTAAAAACTTCTTAAAATTGCAAAAAATCTTTTGAGTGTTTTACCCATTGAAAATGATCTTGTAAGTCTCATGTTTTTTCTTTCTTTCAAGCATGCTTTGCTATGAGAGAAATGCTCAATTCTTTTTGTTTCAAAATTGACGAGACTCGTTTTAAGCAAAAATGGCTTATCTATGACTTTCCCTTTAAGCCTTCCAAAAGCTTGAGACGCCATTGCTTAATACGTCCTCTTTCTTTTTAAAAACTCTGGGCACACAAAGTAGAAAGATGTCGCATTCGTGATCTTTAAACATAATAATGATGTTGGAATCGTCAAACCAACTAAAAACATAAAGGAATTGTATATAGCAAGTAGCTAGTCTTTTAATGTTCAAAAAAAAAAGTAGCTAGGCTTTTTTATAATCTCACCAGCAATAAAATGATCATCATTTCAGGGTGAAGAGTCAAAACTCAAAACAAAACAATTAACACATACCTAAACATATAATTAGGCATTCATGTATGTGTTATGAGCTTTTTGTGTCGATTGACACAATAATTAACACGTGCCAAATCATGTAAATACCAAGTAAAGGTTAAAAACAAAAAATAGCAAAAATGCCATTCAAAACATATCTAAATAACAATTTTATATCTCTTTTTGTTTAAAAAGCTCCTAGGAAATTAAAGAATACTCGTGTTATTTATATTTTAATTTTCTTTAAGTATTATGTTTGATGTGATAAATGAAAAAGTTAAAAATTGTCCGAATTACCAAAAAGAAGTAAGTTAAAATGACTCTAAAAAATAAAAAAATATTCATTTATTTAATAATTATTTTTTATAAAAAAATTCTAGTGTTATTTATTTGGGTTTTTAATGGTTTAAATATAAAAATTTTAAAAATTATGTAAAAATTGTTTATTTGGTTCAT
The DNA here is from genome assembly GCA_025667525.1 of Glebionis coronaria. Classification (NCBI taxonomy): domain Eukaryota; kingdom Viridiplantae; phylum Streptophyta; class Magnoliopsida; order Asterales; family Asteraceae; genus Glebionis; species Glebionis coronaria. The sequence goes on from CM046876.1 coordinate 573,492,468, forward strand.
ACTCATTTAAGTAGAAAAAATAAAATGATATTATTAATATATACAAAATTATATAAACTCTTTTTTATGAAATATATATAAAAAGCGAAAATTTTAATTTTACTCATTTAAATAGAAATTTATAAAAAATATTTATTTAGTTTTTACTCGTTTAAATAAAAAGATTATATAATTTATATAAATTTAATATAATATTTTTTATAATATTTATATAAAAGTGAAAAATTTAATTTTACTCATTTAAGTAAAAAGTTTTATATTTTTAAAAACTTCTATAAAAAAATATTTATTTGGTTTTATTCGTTTAAACAGGAAAAATAAAATTTATACATTAATTTTTGAAAAATTCGTTTTACTCGTTTAAATAGAAAATTTATATAAAAATATTATTCGTGTTAATTGGGTCGACCCAAAATTAATATTTCAAAATATTATAAATTTTTGTCACCAAACACATGTAAGCATTTTAAATTTTAAAATTTTTAATTATCAAGAATTTAAATTTAGTATAAAATTCTAAAATTTTAATTCACAAACTAAGCGGCACTTTATTTTTATTAACGCTGAAGTCAATACTATATCCTTCGGTAGTTTTAGTATACAGCTCAACGTAATTCAAAAGAAGTTAAGTTCAACCATCAACGATTCAACGATGAACGAGCCTCGCTAGGCTAATACGGTGGTCGTGTGTTCTTGTACTTCTAAAAATATACAGGTTTTTCGGGACATAAAAAGATGATCATAGATAAATGTCATTGTATTGCTTTTTAATGAGGTGAGCTTAAAAGAAAATGACAGGACAACACATGTAACGTAAAGCTAATGGTACACTCTTTAGGTTTCAAGGGACCAACATACTTAAATGATGGGTCGCAATTGACTTATACTACCAAATTAAAATTGAATGAGCTTACCAATTTGGACTAAATATAGGTCAAAAATGAACTCCAACACGAGAATTTGATTACAAGTTCGTAAATTTAATGCAGGAGATGCACAGCCACAAAAATATAGTGATAAACTGAATCAAACAAGCGATGTATTAGCCTTGTGGTTTGTCCATTTTAGAAGTTATCGAATTAATTGAATGATAAGTTATCGAATTAATTTATCACAAAAATATAGTGATAAATTTAAGAGAAAAGTTATTTTATATATCATATTTTTCTTTGATTTGAAAGAACTCTTCACGTCATCATCTCATTTTCATCTAATGGATGATATTTAATACTATATTTATTTTTTACCTATTTTTTATAATTTAAATATCTTTTAAACCGTTAATGTTAAACAAAAATAATTATACTATTGCGACGAGCGTTTAATTATATTTCTACCAATATGCATTATGATATACTTTCGAAGAAAAAAAATTCGTTTTTTTTTCTTCTTTTTAAAATTTACGTGAAATGTCATATATGATAATACTGATTCATCATATATGATAGCAGTGTTAAATCATATATGATAGATTATATCATATATGATATTGGTGTTACATCATATATGATATTAGTATCATATATGATAATTTTCGAAAACGTGAAAAAGATAAAAAATAAAATTTGTCGAAAGTATATCACATAGCATATCTATAAAAATATAATTAAATGCTCTTCGTAACGGTATGTTTTTTTTCGCATAACGATTAACGGTTTAAAAGATATTGATGTTTGAAAAGAGATGGTGAAAATATATTTTTTGTTTAATCTTATCCATTATATTAAAATTAAGGGATAATTATCAAAAGAGTCATTCAATTTTAAGTAATTCGTGATTGAGTCTAAAAACCATGTTTTTCCTGATACGGTCCAGGGCAACAAAGACTGTAGGGCAGCAACCATTCAGATTTTGACAAGTGTCCAAAGAAATAGGGCAATTCTGACAGATTGCCCCAAAATTTAGGGCAACAGAGGACACGTGGCGCATTCTGCACCCAGTTGCCCTATTGCCCCAAAAAAATAGACCATTTCTATAAAGAGAATTTTTTTGATGTTTTTTGGGAAGAGAATAATGGGCAACGGACATTTTTGGTAATTTTCCCTAAAATAATATGGAAATCAAAAAGGGTTGATTATACCAACTATCACGACTAAAAACCCTTTTACATCTAGAATTACACCAAGGAAAAGAAAGTTCAACAATCTCATCGAAAATCATGTCTTTTTAGGCTTTTTAGCCGCAAAAAGAGTGTGGTTTCTGAAGTTCCAAACGCACCACCAAGATATGTAACAAACACCTTCCAGCAACCCTTTTAATCTAGACTCCATTCTAATAGATCCGAACCAAGATAGTCATTCGGAATACGAACTTAACAACGACCAACCTACATCTCACCAACGACACACAAACCGAAAAACATCCGATGCCAAGACACAACTATAAAGGAGATGTGAAAGGTCTTCTTAAGTAGAATTACTGTAACACCCCACTTTGATAAGTGGACCGTTACGCGTAATTATGACGTGTCATCAAAGCATGCAAGGTAATATGTACTAAAACATACATGACCATAAGGAAAATCGAAATCAAACATCGGTCCCCAAACATAAGCCCAAAACATAAATAAAGTAAAGGAAATGAGAAATGACTAAACAAGCATAGGTATATGAAGGCAAAAGGAGAAGAAGTCTATGGCAGCTTCCATCCTATGCACGTCCTCCAAATGCTCGAGTCCGTCCTTGGATACCTGCCGTTTTGGGAACATGAAAGGAAAACGGCTGAGCATAACGCTCAGTGCACAGATATACAAGCATAGCATGAATAACATAAGCATATACAACATATAGCAGCGGAAATAACTAAGTCCTGGATAAATTGGCATAACTTAGTAAAACTAGTTTTATAGTTTGAAAAGCCTTATGTTTATCTTATAAAATCTGTTTAACATGTTTACCATTAGCCAATTAGGGTCATGAAATATCAACATGCATGAATACTTGGAGGGGTGATGTAACAACCCATTTTGATAAATGGAATGTCACGCGTAATTATGGCGTATCATTAAAGCATACAAGGATAAATGTCTAAAACATTAGATGACCATAAAAAGGAAATACTAGAATCAAACATCGGTAGTCCAAAAGTAAAGCTCATCACACACAAACATAAGTACTGTAAATGAAAGGACTAAACAATGTCCATGGAAAGAGTATCAAAGTATAGATAATGCATAAAGTAAAGAAAGGCTAGAAAGCTTCCAGTCCATATGCACGTACGCTTAAAGTCTACGAGCATCCCTGAGTACCTGCCGTTTTGGGAACATGAAAAGGAAAACGACTGAGCAATACGCTCAGTGCACGGATGTACAATAAAGCATGAATAATATAAGCATATAAGCATATAACAGCGAAAGAAACTAAGTCCTGGATAACCCGGTTAATTCTTAATAAAACTGGTTTCATAGTTTGAAAAGCCTTATGTTTATCTTGTAAAAACTGTTTAACATATTTTACCATTAGCCAATATAGGTCATGAAAATCCACCGTGCATGAATACTTGGAGGGGTGACCTCATCATGTAAATTAGAGGGGTTGCCTCTAATTTAATATACTGGATTTTAGGTAGGAGGGATCAGCTCCTTGTGAAGGATGCAAGGCACACACCACATTCACACTGAGTAATCTGCTGAAAAACATGTAACTAGGATGCACCCATACGCCCCACATGATAAATATAATAATATGGCCAAAAGCTGAAGGGACGCCACGAGCAATTACTCCACCGTGGGGAAGTCATAACACCAGTGCCTCTAGTGTTATGGTTATGGTACCTCCATAACTAGGTGAAACTGGTCATGCATGTATATGGCTTTAGGTATTCTAATTAAACATAAGCAATCAAACATATAAACTTATACTATGGGAAAACAGTTGGCTGCATACAGGGAATCCTAATAAGGAAAGAATGTCCATACTGAAAGGACGGGAATCCGTACCTTATGTCCTGTGAACGAAGAAGACGAACGGAAGAGAGTCCTACTTCGGTATCACTAATGCTACATAAATACATACGTGTATAAGTATCTGATTACTACATACGTAACTTGTTTTATATCATGTCTTAGCTTGTGTTATACGTTCATGTCATGTTTTACTGTTTTAAGCTGTATACAGTGTTTATCTTATATTTTGTCTATTCCTATTAAGTATTACTTGTATTTCATGTATTATTATACTTGTTGTGTAATAATAAGTAACTTTCTAAAAATAGCAGGTTTCCTAAAATAGAAAGTTTCCAAAAAAAGAAAGTTACCAAAAATAGAAAGTTTCCAAAAAATAAAAAGTTTCCAAAAATAGAAAGTTTCCAAAAATAGAATTACTGCTTAAAATAGATAAGCTTCTAAAAATTGAAAGTTTCCATAAATAGATATAAGCTGGTTAAATAAGCTAATTATATAAGCTTAAGTGTTTTCTGATTATTATTCTAAGTCATGTAGTTATAAAGTATAGTTTATTAATTATTACATGTAAATTAAATAAACTATAGGTTAAAAGTATTTAATTAAATATATCATGATTTTAATTAAATAAAGGTAAAATACTTAGGTTAAAACATGTATTATTAACTATTAATAAAATAACCTAAGTCATGTTAATTAATTAATTATAGTCATGGTTTTCAATAATTAATTAATTATAAAGTCAAATAAAATATAAATACTTAGGTTAAAATTCATGATCTAACAATTAAATTTATAACCTATGTCATGTATATTAAATTAATCGTGTCATGTTTTTATTAATTTAATTTAAGTCTAAAACATAACTAGTGAAAATCATAAACCTTGAAAAAATAATTTATGAACCGGACCCGTGACTAAAAACCATGAACCGGACCCGTAATCAACACCATAACCCGAACCACGTCGGGTTTCCCCTTGGTTTTGCTGCTGCCGTGGGACCACCACCACCACCATACCGAGACCATGTGGTCTCGGTGGTGTTAAATAAGCCAAGCCGAGACCCCTATGGGGCTCGGTTAGGCGTCGGCTAGACCACAAACACCCCTAAAACATTGATTTGATTTACCCCATGATCATTAACATGTTTTAATAATTGTTTTTAATTAGTTTTTAAAAACATCATGATTTTATGTGATTCATCAAATCAAAACATAAAAGAAAAGGTTAAAAAAACTATACCGATTACGTGGATCCAATAAGGATGAACACACACGAATCCTTGCAAAATATCCAAGATCAAAATCAACCCGAACACCCCCTTGTGATGTTGTATATCCGGCGGCCAAAGAGAGAAGGAAGAAGGGAATTAGGGTTTTGTTATTTTCAATATTTTGTGAATAATGAACATGTTTTACCCCTTTTTCCTAATTAGTTAAATTTGCATGAGCTTGGCCCATGTCTTTGTGTATGCCGCAGGTAGGGGGCCCCACATGGGGTAACCCGTACTTTTCTCGAGTCTAACTATTATAGTGTGTTCTCGTGTTTTATCGTGTTCGTGTTTTACGTGTTCTAATTAATTATTGATCGTGACTTAATATATTTATTCGTGTTCGTAATAAATATATATACTTAAATAATATTATCTCGTGATTAATATACGTTCATGATTTAATGATCGCATGTTCGTGATTATAATTATTATTTAAATAATTATCGTGTGTTCATACGTAATAAATACTTATCGTGTTCTAACACGTACGTAATACTTAAAATTCTTATACGTGAAACGTAACGTGCTATAAAAGGAAAGTTCTAATCATATACATACGACCTTAAGGGCACTATTCATGGTAAAAGCATGCGGGTTTTACAACTCTTCCCCCCTAAAAAGAATAACTCGTCCCCGAATTATAGATAAAGTAAACTGGAAAAGAAGAACATACTCGAATTCAAAATATGAAATGAGGGTAAGAAGCCCGGATAGACTCCTATGTTTCCCAAGTGGCTTCCCGCTCGGTATGATCCCTCCAAAGGATTTTGACGAATGGAATCGTATTCCTTCTCATGACTCGTTCTTGTCTGTCAAGAACTCGTTCGGGTTCTTCTATAAAAGTGAGATCTTCCCGTATCTGTTCCAGTGGATACTGAACCATGTGAAGGGGATGATACTGGTACCCTCTGAGTAAGGACACATGAAACACATTGTGTACATGCGAAAGCTGCGGAGGTAACGTTAAACGGTAAGATACTTCACTGACTCGTTCAATGATATCAAACGGTCCGATGAAACGAGGACTGAGCTTCCCTTTAACCCCGAAGCGTCTAACACCACGTGCCGGCGAAACCTTAAGAAAGACGTGATCTCCTACGTTAAAATGTATGTCCCTACGATGCTTGTCGGCATAACTCTTCTGACGTGACCGTGCTTCTTGAAGTTTCTGCTTAGCTATTGCGACCCTCTCATTAGTCATCTCTATGATCTCTGGTCCTTCGAGTGTTCGCTCGCCAACCTGATCCCAACTGATTGGGGCGCGACACTTTCTGCCATACAACATCTCGAAAGGAGCACACTTGATACTTGCGTGCCAACTGTTGTTGTATGCAAACTCCACCAAACATATATAATCGTCCCAATCACCCGTCCATTCCAACGCACATGACCTCAACATGTCCTCCAATGTCTGAATCGTTCGCTCTGACTGCCCGTCTGTTTGAGGATGAAAAGCCGTGCTAAGCTTAAGTTGTGTACCCCAAGCTTTCTGTAGACTCTTCCAAAATCACGAAGTGAATCGAGGATCTCTGTATGAGACGATGCTGGATGGAGCACCGTGGAGTCTCATGATCTCTCTTCTATACGTATCGGCGAGTTTACTTTCCGAATCTTCCTTGCGAATCGGTAAGAAATGAGCTGATTTGGTAAGTCGATCTACGATAACCCAAATTGCACCGTGATTCCTCTTTGTTGGCGGAAGACCGGTAACAAAATCCATGGTGATTTTGTCCCACTTCCACTCTGGAATATCTAACGGTTGAAGGAGACCGCCAGATCGCTGATGCTCGATCTTAACCTGCTGGCAGGTAAGACATTTGGAGACGTTAGTGGCAACATCTTGTTTCATACCACTCCACCAAAAGTACTGCTTGATGTCATGGTACATCTTAGTCGAACCAGGATGTATAGAGAATGGGGAGCTATGAGCTTCAGCTAACAATGCTTCCTAGAGTTCTTGATCATCATGAACACAAAGTCTCGTGCCTTGCCATACGATACCATCTGCATCTACTCTGAATTCCGTCTGCTTCTCCAAATTCTAAACTATCGCCCAGATTTCTCCATCATCTTTCCGAGCTTCCTTAATCTTAGAGAGTAACTCGGGTTCTACTCTAAGATTAGCCCAGTAACCGTGATGTCCACGTACCATGATCTCTATGTCTAGTCGCTCCAAGTCTCTTATGATTTCCTCCTCAATCTTAATGTCGTTGATCGTTTCGGACTTCCTGCTAAGTGCATCTGCTACTACATTCGCCTTTCTGGGATGATACTACAGATTAATGTCATAATCCTTCAACAGCTCTAACCATCTCCTCTGCCTCATGTTCAATTCACGCTGAGTGAAGATATACTTCAAGCTCTTGTGGTCCGTGAAAATGTCACATGATTCTCCATATAAGTAGTGCCTCCATATCTTCAATGCAAACAAAACTACAGCAAGTTCCAAGTCATGCGTAGGGTAATTTTCTTCATAAGGCTTAAGCTGCCGTGAAGCGTACGCGATCACTTTCCCATGTTGCATGAGAACACAACCAAGTCCCTTCCCCGATGCATCACTCTAGATTTGAAATCCACCCATACCAGATGCGAGAGTAAGAATAGGTGCAGATACTAGATTCTGCTTCAGGTCTTCAAAGCTCTTCTCTCGTTCCTCAGTCCAGACGAATTTCTCCCATTTCCGCATCAGTTTGGTCAATGGTAGTGCTAGGCGGGAAAAGTTCTCCACGAACCTACGGTAATAGCCAGCTAAGCCTAAGAAACTGCGTACTTCAGTCGCTGATGTCGGCCTCGACCACTTAGTGATAGCCTCAACCTTCCCTGGATCTATAGTGATTCCTTTTGCTGATACAATGTGACCTAAGAATGCCACCTTGTCTAACCAGAATTCACACTTGGAGAATTTAGCATACAACTGCTTCTGGCGAAGAATCTGTAGTACTGTACAAGATGGTCTTCGTGTTCCTCCTTGGACTTTGAGAAAATCAGGATGTCATCGATGAAGACAATGACAAACTTGTCCAGAAATTTATGGAAGATTCTGTTCATCAAATCCATGAACACTGCTGGAGCATTGGTCAGGCCGAATGGCATGACTACAAATTCGTAGTGGCCATAGCGGGTACGAAAAGCACTCTTGGCGATGTCCTGCTCCTTAACCCGTAGTTGATGATAGCTTAACCTAAGATCAATCTTGGAGAAGTGTTTGGCCCCTTGGAGTTGGTCAAACAGATCGTCTATACGTGGCAGTGGATACCTATTCCTGATAGTATTGAGCTCACGATAGTCTATGCAGAGACGCATACTGCCGTCCTTCTTTTAACAAATAAGACCGGTGCGCCCCATGGAGATGCGCTCGGTCGAATGAAACCTCGTTCTAGAAGTTCTTGCAATTGATCCTTCAGCTCCTTTAACTCTATGGGAGCCATGTGATAAGGAGCCTTGGAAATCGGTTCAGCTCCTGGGATGAGCTCGATATTGAATTCCACTTCTCGTGCAGGTGGTATGCCCGGAAGTTCTTCTAGAATTACATCTTGGAATTCCGACACTATTGGCTGATCCTGAATTGATGGAGATTCAGCATCCATGTCGTGAACCGTAGCTAGATAACCCTCGCAGCTATGTGACAGTAGTGCACGTGCTTGCAGGGTAGATATGATTTGTACAGACCTTCCGGGTACGAACCCGTTGTGAATGTACTCTGGTGCATTAACATCACCGAAGATGACTCGATATGAATGGCGGTCTATGGTAGCATGATGCTTGGATAGCCAATCCATGCCCAAAATCATGTCAAAGTCATTCATGTCCAGCGGAAGTGCGTCAACAGGACGAACCTTATCGTCAAACTCTAGGGGAAGACTCTTGTATACATGGGTGATTAATACAGAGTCCCTCAAAGGCGTGGAAATAGTGAGTCTATTTTCTAGTGGCATGGGAGGCATCCTAATGTTCTTGGCATAAGCAGTAGAAATAACCAAGTGAGTAGCACCCGTATCAAATAGAACACATGCAGCCTGACCATACATATACAAGATTCCAGTGATGGTACCTGTAGACTTGTTGGCATGATCTCGAGATGTCGTGTAGACACGTCCAGTGGTAGGAGGCGGCTTGGTATCAGCATGTCCCAATGTGCCGTCCATCTCGCCCTTACGGCAGTCCTTCATGCGATGGCCAGGAAGACCACACTTGAAGCATGCGTCGGTGTCGTGACGACATGGCCCTGGGTGCCTACGGTGGCAAGAGAGCAAAGAGGATGAGTATATCCTCCAGCAGGTGCTCTGGCTGGCTGAGGACCTGATAAAACATTTTACATGAGACATGATAATAAGGTAGAAAGGACAATGCGAATAATCGTAAGATTGAATACCAGTGATAGCTGGACGGCTAGGCTGTGAACCTCTCTGGTTCTGGTCCCTACCGTTTCCATGGTTCCTGGTAGAAGATTTGCTAAAGTGTCAGAATTATGAGTTTTAACATGAAATCATAAGAAATGCATAAGTATTAGGACCTGCTGCCGTTGGAGTGTCCAACGTTGTTACGGTAATTATCATTACCGCCACGCCTATCCGTAGCAGAACGGTCGTTAGTCTGACCGTTTCCCTTGAGCTGATTAGGCTGCTGCTGAGTAGCCGGCTGAGACCGGTCCCCAGTTTTCTGCCTGGAAGATACAATTTAAAGAAATGAATAACTGACATATATAGAAAGAATACGGATTGGTCACCGCTCGAATACGAATGTTTACCTCTTGTCGGGTTTCTCAGCTTCCCCGGACTCATCTCTCTCATGCAGCATCTCCAACTTACGTGCCGCATCGGCCACTTGTGCTACTGTGTTGAACGTAGCACACACCAAGTTGTTTGCGACCGATGTGCGAAGAGCCCACCTAAAGTGGTGTGCCTGCTCTTCAGGAGTACCTGCCGCTGCACCAAGGAAACCAGCTAAGCGAAGAAAGCGCTGCATGAACTCGTTGTTATTCTCCCCAGCTCTCTGTCGAATCCTGTGGTACTCCCTCTTAAGCTTGTCTTGCTCAGCCTTGGGAAAGAACTGCTCCATCACCCTATCTTGGAACTGAGCCCATGTCAAACCAGCCACCCAAATATCGCCTCCCTCAGACTGCTTCAATGCTAACCACCAATTTAAAACATCGCCTTCGAACCGGTAACATGCCAACCTCTCCTTGAACATGGGGTCACAACCCATAGCATCGAAGATCTTCTCGATGTGAGCCAACCAGCTTTCAGCTTCACTAGGGCTATCTGTTCTCTCGAAAGCTCGAGGACGGAGCTTGTTGAATCTCTCCAGCCATATTGCCAATGTCACTGGAGGAGGAGGAGGTGCTTGGTTTTGCTGTTGATTGTTGGCAGCCTGAACCTCAGCCCTGATGTCATTCCTCAGTTGAGGAAGCAAAGCTTGCATTGCAGCTTGGATTGCTGCATTGAGTTGTTCCTGCTCGCGTGTGAGAACCATCTGACAGTATAACATAAAACACATGATTAAACTGATCAAAACATAAAATATATACATGAAAAAATATATACCAATAAATCAAGAGAAAAATTTTATGCAAGAAAATTTGTACATGAATGCATGATGCAGTTTTATGAAAACTTTTGTATGCTCGAGAGTGAACGCCTATGGTCAGATCACCCAAAATAAAAGACATGGCGAGGGGACGCCTATGGGTCGGTCCCAAATTTAAAAGTTTCGATAAAACACATGCGACTAAATAGGGCCAGTCCTGTACCAACCGTTACTTAGTCATAAACCTGCGGCAATGACATATATATGTATGCATGAAAATGGTGAATGCATGAAAACCGACTGTCAGTTCTAGGAAGACCATAGTGACTACCCACTAATCACAAGTCATGTTTTGAGAGCCTACAGATCGAAACCTGGCTCTGATACCATAATTATAACACCCCATTTTGATAAATAGAATGTTACACGTAATTATGGCGTGCCATCAAAGCATACAAGGATAAATGTCTAAAACATTACATGACCATAAAAAGGAAATACCGTAATCAAACATCGGTAGTCCAAAAGTAAAGCTCACCACACACGAACATAAGTACTGTAAATGAAAGGACTAAACAATGTCCATGGAAAGGGTATCAAAGTATCGATAATACATAAAGTAAAGAAAGGCTAGAAAGCTTCCAGTCCATATGCACGTACGCTTAAAGTCTACGAGCGTCCCTGAGTACCTGCCGTTTTGGGAACATGAAAAGGAAAACGGCTGAGCAATACGCTCAGTGCACGGATGTACAATAAAGCATGAATAATATAAGCATATAAGCATATAACAGCGAAAGAAACTAAGTCCTGGATAACCCGGTTAAGTCTTAATAAAACTGGTTTTATAGTTTGAAAAGCCTTATGTTTATCTTGTAAAAACTGTTTAACATATTTTACCATTAGCCAATATAGGTCATGAAAATCCACCGTGCATGAATACTTGGAGGGGTGACCTCATCATGCAAATTAGAGGGGCTGCCTCTAATTTAATATACTTATTTTTGGGTAGGAGGGATCAGCTCCTTGTGAAGGATGCAAGGCACACACCACATTCACACTGAGTAATCTGCTAAAAAACATGTAACTAGGATGCACCCATACGCCCCACATGATAAATATAATAATATGGCCAAAAGCTGAAGGAACGCCACGAGCAATCACTCCGCCATGGGAAAGTCATAACACCGGTGCCTCTAGTGTTATGGTTATGGTACCTCCATAACTAGGTGAAACTGGTCATGCATGTATATGGCTTTAGGTATTCTAATTAAACATAAGCAATCAAACATATAAATTTATACTATGGGAAAACAGTTGGCTGCATACGGGAAATCCTAATAAGGAAAGAATGTCCATACTGAAAGGACGGGAATCTGTACCTTATGTCCAGTGAACGAAGAAGACGAACGGAAGAGAGTCCTACTTCGGTATCACTAATGCTACATAAATACATACGTGTATAAGTATCTGATTACTAAATACATAACTGGTTTTATATCATGTCTTAGCTTGTTTTATACGTTCATGTCATGTTTTACTGTTTTAAGCTTTATACTGTGTTTATCTTATATTTTGTCTATTCTGATTAAGTATTACTTGTATTTCATGTATTATTATACTTGTTGTGTAATAATAAGTAACTTTCTAAAAATAGCAGGTTTCCTAAAATAGAAAGTTTCCAAAAAAAGAAAGTTACAAAAAATAGAAAGTTTCCAAAAATAGAAAGTTTCCAAAAATAGAAATTTTCCAAATATAGAAAGTTTCCAAAAATAGAATTACTGCTTAAAATATATAAGTTTCTAAAAATAGAAAGTTTCCATAATTAGATTAGCTGCCTTATCTAAATAGGTTTCTAAAAATAGAAAGTTTCTATAAATAGATATAAGCTGGTTAAATAAGCTAATTATATAAGCTTAAGTGTTTTCTGATTATTATTTTCTAAGTCATGTAGTTATAAAGTATAGTTTATTAATTATTACATGTAAATTAAATAAACTATATGTTAAAAGTATTTAATTAAATATATCATGATTTATTAAATAAAGGTAAAATACTTAGGTTAAAACATGTATTATTAACTATTAATAAAATAACCTAAGTCATGTTAATTAATTATTTATAGTCATGGTTTTCAATAATTAATTAATTATAAAGTCAAATAAAATATAAATACTTAGGTTAAAATTCATGATCTAATAATTAAATTTATAACCTAAGTCATGTACATTAAATTAATCATGTCATGTTTTTATTAATTTAATTTAAGTCTAAAACATAACTAGTGAAAATCATAAACCTTGAAAAAATAATTTATGAACCGGACCCGTGACTAAAAACCATGAACCGGACCCGTAATCAACACCATAACCCGAACCACGTCGGGTTTCCCCTTGGTTTTGCTACTGCCGTGGGACCACCACCACCATACCGAGACCATATGGTCTCGGTGGTGTTAAATAAGCCAAGCCGAGACCCCTATGGGGCTCGGTTAGGCGTCGGCTATACCACAAACACCCCTAAAACATTGATTTGATTTAACCCATGATCATTAACATGTTTTAATAATTGTTTTTAATTAGTTTTTAAAACCAACATGATTTTACGTGATTCATCAAATCAAAACATAAAAGAAAAGGTTAAAAAAAACTATACCGATTACGTGGATCTAATAAGGATGAACACACACGAATCCTTGCAAAATATCCAAGATCAAAATCAACCCGAACACCCCCTTGTGGTGTTGTATATCCGGCGGCCAAAGAGAGAAGGAAGAAGGAGAATAAGGGTTTTTGTTATTTTCAATATTTTGTGAATAATGAACATGTTTTACCCCTTTTTCCTAATTAGTTAAATTTGCATGGGCTTGGCCCATGTCTTTGTGTATGCCACGGGTAGGGGGCCCCACATGGGGTAACCCGGATTTTTCTAGAGTCTAAATATTATAGTGAGTTCTCGTGTTTTATCGTGTTCGTGTTTTACGTGTTCTAATTAATTATTGATCGTGACTTAATATATTTATTCGTGTTCGTAATAAATATATATACGTAAATAATATTATCTCGTGATTAAGTTACGTTCATGATTTAATGATCGCATGTTCGTGATTATAATTATTATTTAAATAATTATTGTGTGTTCATACGTAATAAATACTTAGCGTGTTCTAACACGTACGTAATACTTAAAATTCTTATACGTGAAACGTAACGTGCTATAAAAGGAAATTTCTAATCATATACATACGATCTTAAGGGCACTATTCATGGTAAAAGCATGCGGGTTTTACAGGTGACCTCGTCATGCAATTAGAGGGGCTGCCTCTAATTTAATATAAGTTTTTGGGTAGGAGGGATCAGCTCCTTGTGAAGGATGCAAGGCACACACCACATTCACCTAAATAATCTATAAAAACATGTAACCTAGGATGCACCCATACGCCCCACATGATAATAATGATATGGCCAAAAGCTGAAGGGACGCCACGAGCTATCACTCCACCGTGGTGAAGTCATAACACTGGTGCCTCCAGTGTTATGGTTATGGTACCTCCATAAGTAGGTGAAACTGGTCATGCATGTATATGGCTTTAGGTATCTAGTTAAACATAAGCAATGCAAAACATATAAAACATATACTGGGAAAACAGTTAGCTGCATACGGGAAATCCTAATAAGGAAGAATGTCCATACTAAAAGGACGGAGAATCCGTACCTTAAGTCCAGTGAACGAAGAAGACGAACGGAAGAGAGTCCTACTTCGATCTCACTAATGCTACATAAATAGTATACGTGTATAAGTATTCTGATTACTGAGTATGTAACTGATTTTATATCGTGTCTTAGCTTGTTTTATATATTCATGTCTTGTTTTACTGATTTAAACGCTATGCTGTGTTCATCATGTATTCCGGATATTTTGATCAAGTATTACTTGTATTTCTTGTATTATTATACTTGTTGTGTAATAATAAGTGACTTCTAAAAATAGCAGGTTTCCTAAAATAGAAAGTTTCCAAAAATATAAAGTTTCCAAAAATAGATTAATTGCTTAAAATAGATAAGTTTCTAAAAATAGAAAGTTTCCCTATTTAGAAATAAGCTGAATTAATAAGCTAAATAATATAAGCCTAATTTTACTAATTAAATATACTAAGTCATGTGATTAATAGTATAGTTTATTAATTAATGCTTGTAATTTAAATAAACTATAGGTTATAAGATTTAATTAAATATAATCATGATTTAATTAAATTACATGTATAAAAATACTTAGGTTAAACATGTATTAATATTAATTTAATATACCCTAAGTCATGTTTATTAATTAGTTATATGTCCTGTTTAATAATTAATTAATACTATAGTGTAAAATAAATAATTACATACTTAGGTTAAAAACATGTATTATACATAATAATAATTAACCTAAGTTCATGTCTTAGTTAAATTAATTATAGCTATGATTTAGTTAATTTAACTTTCTTGGTAAAAATATAATATGCTTGTAAAAATATAACTTATAAAAATATTATACTTGTAGAAAACGTGGTCCGTACAATGTTCCCGTGACAAAACCCGTGTTTTAATTATACTAAACTATGAACCGGACCGGCTCCCCTTGAATCGGACCGAAACAAACAATCCATTAATTGCCCTTAAACTGCCAACCAAAACGCACCCTTAATTCTGTCAAAAATCAAAAACCAAACACACCCTTACTGCCAGTTTCCCACTGGCAGTGGTGTTACTGCCACCGGCAGTAGCCGGTTTCCCCTGCTGCGCCACAAGTACCCACCGAGAGCTGTGAGGCTCTCGGTTGCAACTGCTAGAACAAACACCCCAGCCGCTGCCACTGATAGGCCAAACGCACCCCTGCTGGCTGTAGGGGCTTGCGGCTGATGGGGCAAAAACCCCACCGAGACTGTTTGGTTTGTGGCAGTTCGAAGGAAACCACCACCGAGAGTCATATACTCTCGGTTTGGTGCAAGCCGAACCAAAACCCACTCAGACCCGACCCCCTATTACGTTTTATTCATGATTACTCTATGTTTTTATCCGTGTAGATCTTTAAGGACCCAATAA
Organism: Glebionis coronaria; assembly: GCA_025667525.1. Lineage (NCBI taxonomy): Eukaryota > Viridiplantae > Streptophyta > Magnoliopsida > Asterales > Asteraceae > Glebionis > Glebionis coronaria. The sequence goes on from CM046876.1 coordinate 573,508,249, forward strand.
ACCCGTGGTATGAACTGAATTAAAGAGAGGAGATGGTTACCGTTATGGGGCTGGTGATAAGGGACGAACACACAAGATTTTTCTTGAAGAAAACTAAGCCGAAACCCCCTGGTTCTTGCTCTACATCCGGCGGCCACACCAAGGGTGTAAACCCTAATGTTGTTGTTTGTTTGTAAGAATGAAAAGGGAAAACAAGCTTTTTGTTTCGTGTGTGTTAATTTGTAAGTCGGGCTGGGCCAAAAGCCCATGACCCTTTTCTTGTTTATGCCGCAGCCAAGGAGGCCCCACAACACCAATTCATTAGTTTTTCCAACTTAAATATAAATCGAGTAGGCTCGTGTTTAAGTGTCGTGAATTTTCTCATGGTTATTCTTATCCGTGTGAAACGTAAATATTATTTATGTAATAATAGTCGTGTTAAATCCTCGTGTCACGTGATTTTAAATGACGTGATTATTATCTTGTGGTTTACTTATTGTATGTAATTTCATGTCGTAGATTAATAATAATCATAACATACATAATTACTTACCATACGTAATTAATATACGAAATTACTCGTCGCGTCTATTTAATATACGCGATAATCATGTTAGATGTTCGTGATTTATTCGTCATAGTTAATAATTATCGTGTATTAACACGTACGTAATTATTATCGTGTAATAACACGTACGTAATTCTTGTAATTAACATTCGTGACACGTGTTTCATGCTATAAAAGGAATGTTTTAATATGTACGTATGTTATTAGTGTACTGTTCATGATAAAAGCATGCGGGTTTTACAACTCTTCCCCCCTAAAAAGAATAATTCGTCCCCGAATTATAGGTAAGGTAAACCGAAAGAGAATATGGATGTGGAACGTGACATAGCTTAAAAAGGACATGGAATGTGACGTGACTGAAAGAGTTTTACTGGATTATGGAAGAATGAGAGGATAAAATCCGGATGGTCTCGTCCGTTTCCAAGTGCCCTCCCTCTCGGAACGGTTCCTCCACAATATCTTGACACAATTGATAAATATTGGTCCTCTTGACCTTGACTTGAAAACACGAAGAGTTCATTGTCATCAACGTAAGATAGATCCCCTGAATTTGATCGAGGAAATAAGAGTTAACGTGCAAGGGTAACTGAAACGTTATGATGCCAAATAACCTAACCTAACTGATAATTAGCAACATGCGCGAGGCATATTGAAACGTAGTACGTGAAAAATTTTAAACGTGATACGTGAAAATTTTTGAACGTGATACGTGGAGACATGGCGAGCAAACATATCGTGATCAATGATACGTGTAACATATCGTGAACGTGATACGTGAAAAATTTTAAACGTGATACGTGGAGACATGGCGAGCAAACATATCGTGATCAATGATACGTGTAACATATCGTGAACATGATATGAGGAACGTGGAATGAACATGACATGTGAAACATATCGTGAACATGGAATATGACGGCGGTTGTTGGAAATACGTTTTACGTATTAAGAAGGATCGGTCACTCCAACGATAGTCCATGTAATAGCTCGTAGTTTAGTTAACTTTCTTTATTTATCAAACAAGTCCAAGCCTAGCCTACAACATGTGTAGGCCGGCCTAAACGTGTAAGCCCAAGCCCATTGCAAGGCTTGGGTATATAAACCCTCTCCTTTGATGGAGAGGGTGTGTGGTTAATCATTTTTCACATAGTTCACTCTTGTTTCTCTCTCTAGAATTGTGTGTAACCACCATCTCCCTATCTCTTTCTCTCTCTAAAACATAAGCAAGATTTACACTTCTTCAAATGGTATCAAGAGCCATGGGATGAGTGTATTGTTTTTGTGTTTGTGTTCATAAAATTCGTGTGTTTTTGCTCCCTAAATCCCACGTCCAAAATTTTTTTGGTGTTTTTTTGTGGTTTGATCTTCACCAATATCATCTACATACACGTATTAGTGATTTGGGTTACTTGGATTGCTCAAAAACGCAAAATTTTTGAGTGTTTGGATTCACTTTTGGCTTCAAGATTCGTCATTTTCAAGTACAATACAATTTCCTTGTTTTTCTCACAATTTCGCCATAACTGATATAAATTCGCAATTGGTTGTTACATTGCGAAATGTTGGCTTAATTCCGGAATTTGTATTGCGAAATGGTGTTCGTATGATTAATTGCGTAATTGTCAATTTATTGCGGAATCTTCAAGAGTTGCGAAATTGAATCAGTTGCGAAATCTTTGCCTATTGCGGAATCTTCCAGAGTTGCGAAATTGAATCATTGCGAAATCTCAACAATTGCCGAATCTTGCAATTTTTTTGCGAAATCTTGTAATTTGAATTATTGCGGAATCTTTCCAAGGAATTGCGAAATCAGTCACAAGTTGCGGATTTATGCATTGCGAATTCATGCATTTTACTAATTGCGGATTCTTTTGAGTGATTGCGAATTTGAATCAAATCCACAAAGGGATTGCCAAATCATTGTACCTTATTGAGGAATCTTCACATTGCGAAATCTTTGGAACTTTTCACGATTTTTTCAAGATTTTCGAAAAACGTGATTTTTCGTGTGTGATTTTGTAGTGGAATTTTTGGTTTCTCAAGAAGACAATTTTAGGGGATTTTAACATAGTTTCTCGACTTCAACGCACGATAACAAGCACATTTACTTTCTCTCATTGTTCGATCATCGTTTGTAAATCTTAACTTATCGAAATGGAGTACACATCTCTTACGGATAAGTCCATCCTATCGGGTACGGATAATCGTCCACCAATGTTGGAGAAGTCTATGTACGAGGATTGGACTTCCCGAATGGAAATTTATATGTTGAACAAAGAGAATGGACATCTCATTTGGGTATCGGTGCTCAATGGACCATTAGATTATGGTACAGTGACGGAAGGTACGACTACTCGTCCTCGCACAACGGGTGAGTTGACTGGAGATATGAAGATTCAAGACAAATGTGATAAGTATGCTACAAACATCATTCTCCAAGCTCTTCCTCCAGATGTCTACAAACTCGTCAGCAAACATAAAGTTGCCAAAGAGTTATTGGATAGAATGCGTTCTAATGCAAGGCACCTCGTTAACTAAACAAGAACGAGAGTGTAAGCTTTATAATACTTTTGATAAGTTTGCCTATGTGCCAGGGGAGACTCTCAATGATTACTATCTGAGATTTACCCTATTGTTGAATGAGCTTAATATCTATGGCATGGCAATCCCTACCTTTCAATTGAACACCAAGTATTTGAACACTCTTCCTCCAGAATGGAAAAAATACGCGACGGATGTTAAATTGGCTAAGGACTTGCATAACACCAATGTGGATCAACTTCAAGCTTTTCTTCAACAACACGAATGCCATGTGATCGAGGCTCGGTTGTCTACACCTCAAGTTCATGATCCACTTGCAATGTACGCTTCTCAACAAAACATGACTTATACTTATCAACAACCATCACACTTGCAGCAGCCACCACCACACACCTATCAGCAACCACAACAACTATCTTATCAACCACCGATGATGCCACAACAAGCATATCAACAAAGTGTTCATCAACAATCTTTTCCACAGCAACCACCATATAAGACATCACCATCACAAGCCAACACTTCTCCAATGGGCTATACTCCTCAGCAAGGATATTTTCCAATAGAAGCACAACCAGCACAAGCTTTCTACTCTAATGAACTTCCACCAATCCAAGCACCGGTCTTTACTCCAAATGATACGCCAGCTGATGTACTAAACCATCTCACTGCCTACTTGTCAAAACTTGTTGCAACTAGAGGATTTCCACCAACAAACAATCAGCTCCGCACCTCTTCAAATCCTCGACAACAAGCTACTGTTCAAGATGGTCAAGTAACCGTACAACCTATTCAGGGAAGGCAAAATTCATATGGACCTCCTACAAGGACTGTGACTACTCAAGCTGTGAATTCTCAAGCTAATGGAAATGGAAGCCCTATTGGTCCTAAAAAGGTTGTGACTTGCTACAATTGCCGAGGAGAAGTTCATATGGCTAGGAAATGCACTCAGCCGAAAAGGAGAAGGGATGATGCATGGTTTCGTGAGAAAATGTATTTGGTTGATGCTCAGTCTAAGGGGAAGATGTTAGCCTCAAAATATTGAGTCAAACAAGAATGTTCGGTCATAGGTTTCTATTGTAATATTTATTAGAACGTTGTAATAAGTAGTTATTTAGTCGTGGTTCACGGGTTTGGATTTAAACTAATTAAAGTCCAAAAGACAAGCCCGGCCCAATATATAGTCCATTAAAGCCCGCATGTGGGTGGACTATATATACTACCCTCCTAGCATGTTAGGAGGGTGGATGGTCATTTGTAACAAATTCATTTCCTTAATCTAATCTCACCAAGTTAATCCTCATCGCCTCTCTACTTTCTCTCACTACTTTCTCTCTCTAGGAATTCATCTATTCTTCATCTATTTTCTTTCTTTATTCATTGCTTAATCATCACAAATATATGGGACAACATTTGGTATCAATCGCCATGGGGTAGTTTTGTGATTCGTTGTTCATTTTACTTGGTTCGTGTGATTTTTTCTTATAATCATCTCGAATTCAAGATCTTTTTGTGTTTTCTATGCTCTAAATCTTGATATAAATCTTCTACATAGCTGTGGTAGGGATTTGGTCGCATTTGGTTGGTTAAAATCGCGGATTTCTTGTCGAAAAATTCAATTTTTTACCCCAAAATCTCGTAACAGCACTATTATTCCGATTGGTGTAATCGGAAAAGGGTTTATAGATTCCGATTGGGATTCCGATCAGTATCATCGGAAAAGGGTTTGCACATTCCGACCAGCTTTCCGATCATCATTCCGATTGGACAAAATATTCTGATTTGCATTCCGATCAGTGATTCCGATTAGGGGACATTCCGATAAGCGATTCCGATTGGATATTCCGATCAGCGATTCCGATTGGACATTCCGATCAGTGATTCCGATTGGACATTCCGATCAGTGATTCCGATTAGGGGACATTCCGATAAGTGATTCCGATTGGACATTCCGATCAGTGATTCCGATAAGTGATTCCTATGATGTGTTTTGCTAAATTTTGTTTGAGTATTTTTTAGACTTAGCCACCATCTAGACTAGTTTCGGAATATCGTTTCCACGAAGATCAAAAAAAAAAAAAAAGTTAAAATTTTTCCGTCAAGTAAATTCAAATTTTTTCCATACTAGTTTTAGGACATTTCTAGCTCAATTTCAAAATTTGGCGATACAAAATTTTTTGGTCTACCGTTTTTGTCGGACTGGAGAATTTATTGTCGGACTGGAGAAAAATTGCAATTTTCGGAATTTAAACCACAACAACAATCACAACAAATCTACTTAAGATCCATATTCACTTCATCATTTCAGAGAATATTGAGATGGATTCTACTGCCGAATATCGTGTGACGAACAACAACATAATGGTGGCGGGTAACAAAGAGAGACCACCAATGCTTGTATCTGGTCGGTATGCTCAATGGCAATCACGTTTCATACGATATCTTGATACAAGACCTAATGGTGATGCCTTGAGGAAATGTATTACTCATGGACCATATATATTTAAGAAGATCTCAGTTCCTCCAAGAGCAGCCATAGATACTACTGATCCAATACCTGCAAGTGAACGTGATGAAACAAGAGCTGATCTCATACCTGAAAATTGTGCTTGGCATGATGCGGAGAAGAAAGCCATCTATATGGTTTTAAGTGGGATTGGAGATGATATTTACTCCACGGTTGATGCATGCCCGACATCACATGAAATGTGGACTGCTATTGAACGCTTGCAACAAGGAGAATCACTCAACAAACAAGATGTCAAAACAAACTTGTTTTGGAATTTTGGCAAGTTTACTTCAAGGGATGGAGAATCAATTGACTCTTACTACTCCAGGTTTTATAAGATGATGAATGACATGACCAGAAATAATCTGCAAGTCTCCACCATGCAAGTCAATGTTCAATTTCTTCAACAACTTCAACCCGAGTGGACACGATTCGTCACTTTGGTGAAACAACAAGAAAAGTTAGACGAGGTCTCATATCATCAACTCTTTGACATCTTGAAGCAATTTCAGAATGAAGCAAATGAGATTCGAGCTGAACGTGTTGCCAAGACGGCTAATCCACTTGCTTTACTGACTACCACTCAACATGTTCAAGATCCTCACTCTCGTGCTCCTAAGCCATACTCCAATACATCATCCTCACCACGATATTCCACATCATCTAAGTCTTCATCTTCCACAAAATCTCGAGGTAAAGCACAAAGAGCACCATCACCACCATCTGAGTCCTCATCTGAAGAAGATAGTGAGGAAGACCAAGCTCAAAAGAACCAAGAGATGAAACAACAAATTGCTTTCATAATGAAGACTTACAAGAAAATCTACAAACCCACCAACAACAATCTTCGCACATCATCTAACACCAAGAACCGATATGTTGAGAGTCCTCCAAGGTATGACACACGTCGACGTGGTGAAAGTCCTTCTAGGTATGATCGACATAATCCAACGCATGTTGAGGGTTCTGCAAGATATGATCGATAAACTGCAAAGTATGATACTCAGAGGATTGCTGCTGCTATTGGGAATAGGGAAACGGTTGGAAGTCAAGTGGTTCAGCAAAGCGGGATTCAATGTTTTAATTGCCAAGGTTATGGGCATATGGCAAAGGAATGCAGGAAGCCGAAAAGGGTTAGAGACTCCAGCTATCACAAGGAAAAGATGTTGCTATGCAAAAAGATGGAAGCAGGGGTTAAATTGTCAGCTGAGGAAGGAGCCATGCTTGATGATACTGATGATGAAGATTCTGATCAAGAGCTTGATGCACATTACTCGTACATGGCAAAGGTTGAAGAAGTTCTCAAAGTCACTGAAGATTACAATGGCCCTATCTTTGACACTGAGCCAATCGATAAGGTACACACTACTGATGAATATAATGTGTTTGGTGATATTCCTGAGCATAGTGATCTACCCAATGTCATTAATGACACGTGTATGATGGAAACGGTTGATAGCAATACCACACCCGATTCATCAGACATGTGCAATAATGCGTCTGAGGATGATCAACATGCAAATGAATATGATGAAGAGGAACGTATTGCGCTTGCTAATTTAATTGCTACTTTACAAAAAGATGTCACTGAAAATAAAAAGAGTCAAAAGCAATTAAAGAAGGCAAACGCTACGCTCACTCAAAGCTTTGAAGAATGCAAAGCTGCTCTTATCAAATATACTGAGATGACTGAAACCTATAGAGATGAGCTCCTTCAGAAAACCAAAGAGCTTGAGGGGTACAAGGGAAGTGCGTTAAAAAATCAAAAGGACGATTTTGAAAACTAATATAATACAACTCTTGAGTTATTAGCTAAAGAGAAGCGTCAATATAATGTTTTCTTAATGGATGAACGTCAAAAAACGTACCTTGCCAATACCAAAGTTAATGAACTTGAACAAAAGCTCTCTATGACCACTACTGATTCTGCTAAAATTCTAGAGGATAAGAAACAAGAGGTAGATGCGTTAAAACAAGACTTCAAAAGTAGATATGATAAAGAAACCGAAAAAGTTACAAAACTAGAAGCACAAGTCGACTTTTTGAAGAACGTTGTTTATAAAACGCATGATTCTATTCAATCCGTAAGAATGCTAGCACCTCCATCGATGTTTAAGGGTCAAGCTAGCTTTGCAAGTCCTGAGTACCTTGCCAAAGCTCAAGCTGCGAACCCGCATCTTTATCTTGATGAGACTGAAAGGACAGATCTTGATTGCATGCCTGTTAGTGCCAATAGTGAAGAGACTGCCCTTTGGGATACTGATAGTCAACCACTTGTTAATAAGGAGTTTGTGAAACCTTATAATTATGCTTATGAGAATAGTCTTTATGGCCTGTTCAACAAACAAACTCAGAAAACTCGTGAGGAAGTGTTCTTAGAATGCAAACAAAAGAGAATTCAATGGAAGAAAGCATTTGCCCCTAAGAAATCTAATGTTTACAAATACATAAACTACCTCCCTCTAGATGAATCTAAAAGCAAGAGTAGGAAAACATTAGGTATTCTTAAACACCACATAAATAATGTTAAATCTATTGTTGAAAGAGACTGGGCAAAACGTGAAAATGCTGAGTGGACACGTCCGATTCCTCACGATATTACCTTGCTTGTCAAAGAACTCTTAATTCCAAACACGGCGTTGATTAAAGAAACTGTTCTTCAACTTGAGGAGTTCATTCGAACTGAAATGTTTGATGACTTAAAATATGTTGAATCTATTGAGAAACACATTGATGACCTTCAAATGGAGAAGTCTGATTTCTCAGATGAATATGATTTACTCTTGCAAGAATGCGTTTCTAAAGATGTTATGTGTGCTTATTTTACATCTTGTGCTGATATTGATGAATATTCTGAAGTTGCATGCCAATATCTTGATAAGATCAAAGAATGTGAACGTCTTGAAATTGAGCTTTCGAAACGTAAAGAAAATGTTGACAAAAAGGCTTTTGAGTTAATTCAACACAAAACTGATTTCCTTCAAAAACATTGTCATTCACTTGAACTTGCTCTGCAAAAAGAAGTTGGTAGTTTTCCACATGATAATAAATTGCAAGAAAAACTTTCCCAAACATTTCGAGAAATGAATGAACAGAATTTGGAAATTAAAGGGTTGAAAGCTCAATTACAAGACAGGGACAGAGCGATAGCAGAGTTGCAGAAACTCATTGCTAAAATGGGTGGGAAAATTATGGAACCTAGCATTAAGAAAAATGTTATTAGACAACCCAATGCCTCTAAAGAGAATAGATCCTCTATCTTTGGAAAACCATCTGCTTTATCTAATTCCTCGTTTGCAAAACCTGTGTTTGCCCCCAAGATGGATGGAAAGGAAAGGTTATCATAAGCTCAACCCATAAGGAATCATATAGCACAAAGCGTTAGGCACAATAATGTGCTTAAACCAGGGATGTATAGAATGTCCACGAAGCCCACAAACAAAGATACTCACTCGCCTCAGACTTCTAGAAACACTAATATTCGTGTGTCTTCTACTACAGGAATAGTCTCCACTACTAGTGTTAGCCAGCCTCAGGTTAAGCGCACTCAAGAGAATGATAAGGTCTGGAAACACAAGAATCAAGGGAAGATGAAGCAAGTAGAAGAACACCCTAGGAATTTGAATGTTTTTAAGAATAAAAAGTCTGTTATCGCATGTAATGACGATTTGAATGCTGTGAATGATTTGAATGCTATGAATGTGAAATTTGTTTGTGTCAAATGTGGCAAGTGTGCTAATGATAATCATTCTATGTGTGCTATAAATAAAGTCAAAGGCGTAGATACTAGAACTAAGAAGCAAGTTGCGATGCCTATTAGAGCTAGTAAACCCAAACGCAAGATGAACCATTCTGGTGCCACCCCTACTAAGAAAAGTAATGCATCAGACTCCACCACTAAGAACCCTAGAAGCAAAATTAAGGAATTATATGAGTCTGCTAGTAAGTCTTGGAAATGGTGGTTTGCTAATCAATGTCCTCCCGGATATAAATGGATGCCTAAAATTAGGACAGAAAATGTGACTACGAGTGTTAGTATGCCTTTAAATGTTTCTAAGGACACTAATGATTCTATAATCACCAATACTGTGGTATCCAATTTAGCAAATGCTCCATCGTGTTCTAACTCTTCTGCAGGTGATACAAATAATTCTCTTCATAATGGACTCCGGATGCACGAAGCACATGACGGGGAATCTCAAGCTTCTAATTAACTTCGTGGAGAAGTTCCTAGGTACGGTCCGATTCAGAAATGATCAATTTGCACCGATCCTAGGATATGGAGATTTGGTTCAGGGGAATATCACGATTAAAAGGGTATACTACGTCGAAGGGCTCAATCACAATCTTTTCTCGGTTGGTCAATTCTGTGATGCGGATTTGGAAGTTGCTTTCAGAAAGAAGACATGTTTTCTTCGTGATTATGATGGGAATGACTTACTTACCGGTACACGGGGTACTGATCTTTACACAATTTCACTTCAAGACACAACTTCATCAACTCCAATTTGCTTCATGGCAAAAGCTTCAACGACTCAGGCATGGTTATGGCATCAACGTCTTTCTCATCTCAACTTTGATACCATTAACTTGCTTTCCAAGAAAGATATTGTGAGAGGCCTTCCAAGCTTGAAATTCATCAAAGATCATCTTTGTTCTTCTTGTGAACTTTGTAAAGCTAAACGAAGTAGCTTCAAAACAAAGACCACACCAAGCTCTAAAGGACGGTTAGATCTTCTTCATATGGATCTATGTGGTCCTATGCGTGTTCAGAGTATCAATGGAAAGAAATATATTCTGGTAATTGTCGATGATTACTCAAGGTACACATGGACTCACTTCTTGAGGTCCAAGGATGAAACACCTGAAGTTCTCATCAGCTTCCTTAAATTGATACAACGTGGTCTTCAAGCTCAAGTTAAAGTGGTTCGTACTGACAGAGGTACAGAATTTTTGAATTCTAATCTGAGAAAGTATTTTGAAGCCGAAGGGATTGAACATGAAACATCTATTGCTCGAACACCTGAACAAAACGGCGTTGTTGAAAGACGAAACCGTACTTTGGTTGAAGCTGCTCGAACATTATTATCCGCTTCAAAACTTCCACTATATTTTTGGGCCGAAGCCGTGTCAACCGCATGCTACACACAAAACCGATCCTTAATTATCCTAAGACACGAAAAGACACCATATCACATAATTCATGATCGAAAACCTTCACTCAAACACCTTCATGTTTTTGGATGTACTTGCTACATTATTCGAGATGGTGAAAATTTGGATAAGATGAAAGAGAAAGGTGATGCATGTATTCTTGTGGGATATGCAACTCAGTCAAAGGGATATAGAGTATACAACAAGAGAACAAAATTGATCGTCGAGACTATTCACATCCGATTTGATGAATTACAAGAAATGGCACTTGAACAAAATAGTTTAAGTCCCGATCCACAACGACCAACGACTTCCGTTCACAACCGCACGGAACTCGGAACTCAAGACCACAGCAATGAACCGTCAAGTTCAACGCTGGTTCCAGAAAATGTTCCTAGAGCTGATATGACAGTCGACACGACCATTGAAGAGTTGGAAATGTTATATGGACCAATGTATGATGAATATTTCACGGGGGAGAAACAAGTTGTATCGAAGTCTTCCGCTGTCACTCATGATAAGAATGATGATACCGATCATCGTCAACAACCGGATACAACTTCATCTACTTCAACACGGGTTGCTGCATATTTACCTCCTCAGAATATCACATTAACAATCGATCCTACAACATCCACAACTACTTTCATTGCTCCAGAGAACACACATCAAGCAGACAATGCATTATCTGACGACGACGAATTTATCAACCCATTCGGTACACCGGTACACGAAATTGGAGAGTCTTCTACTCGCCATGTTGATCCGTCAAATATGCATACTTTCTACCAACGACATCCTTCAACACATCATTGGACCCGAGATCATCCTTTGGTTCATGTCATTGGAAACCCTTCACAGCCTGTTCGTACAAGACGACAGCTGAACACCGATGCTGATGTTTGTATGTTCGCACTCGCCGTGAGTTCAGCTGAACCGAAAAACATCAAAGAAGCATTAGCTGATCATGCTTGGATTGAATCGATGACGGATGAACTTCAACAATTTGAAAGACTTAAAGTCTGGGAACTTGTTGACAGACCATACGATGTAACACCATTAAATCTTCGATGGATCTGGAAAAACAAGATGGATGAAGAGAACACGATCATCAAGAATAAATCTAGGCTAGTGGCTAAAGGGTATGGACAGAAAGAGGGTATTGATTTCGAAGAATCATTTGCACCAGTAGCTCGAATGGAAGCGGTCAGGATTTTTCTTGCTTATGCTGCACATAAGGGATTCATCATTTATCAAATGGACGTAAAGACGGCGTTTCTTAACGGTCCTTTGAAGGAAGAAGTTTATGTCACGCAGCCGGAAGGATTCGTCAATCCTTATTATCCTGACAAGGTGTATCGTCTCCACAAAGCACTATATGGACTCAAGCAAGCTCCAAGGGCGTGGTACGACGAGCTCTCGCAATTTCTGGTCTCCAAAGGTTTCTCAAAAGGTTCCATTGATCTAACTTTGTTCACTTATAAATATGGGGATGACATTCTGCTTATGCAAATTTATGTTGATGACATTATTTTCGGGTCTACAAACCCAAAACTTTCAAAATGGTTTGAAAAAGTAATGCACAGCAGATTTGAAATGTCTATGATGGGCGAACTAAAATTCTTTCTAGGAATTCAAGTTCACCAATCCCCAAGTGGTATCTTCATTAACCAAGCTAAGTATTGTCAAGAGATAATCAAAAAGCATGGTATGACATCATGTGACCCCGTTGGGACACCATTATCAACCACATCCCTAGATGCTGATTTGGAGGGATTACCCATAGATCAAACGAGATATCGTTCCATGATCGGGTCCCTCATGTACTTGACAGCAAGCAGACCTGATATTCATCATGCTACATGTTATTGTGCACGATATCAAGCGCGACCCACTGAAAAGCACCTCAAGGAGGTTAAACGGATCTTTCGGTACCTTAAGAATACCATTCACATGGGACTCTGGTATCCGAGGGAAACCGTTTTTTTCTAACGGCCTATTCAGATTCTAGTCATGCAGGGTGTCTTGATACACGTAAAAGTACTTCTGGTGGTGCACAATTTCTAGGTCAAGACAAGCTTGTGGGATGGTCTTCCAAGAAGCAGGATTGCACGTCACTTTCATCAGCCGAAGCGGAGTATGTGTCTCTATCTGCGTGTTGTGCTCAAGTGCTTTGGATGAGAACACAACTCACGGATTATGGCTTCCATTTTGATAAAGTACCTATGTACTGTGACTCAAAGTCGGCCATAGCCATCTCCTGCAATCCGGTTCAGCATTCCCGCACGAAGCACATTGATGTCAGATATCACTTCATTAAGGAACAAGTTGAAAGAGGTATTGTTGAATTATACTTTGTTGGAACTGATTACCAATTAGCTGACTTGTTTACAAAAGCTCTTTCGAAAGAGAGGTTTGCGTATCTAGTTAGGCAAATTGGTATGAGATGTTTGACTCCAGCAGAACTGGAGGTTCTGGCAAAGAAGCCTGCTTGATTCATCTATCAAACATCTACCTGTAAATATTAATCAAAAAGCAAAATACAAAATTAAAAAATCTTTGATAATCCAAAAATATTCTTCTCGACATGTCTTTCAGTATCGATAATATGGACGTACCTAGAAATTTCGCTCAATAACGACACGGGTGTGTACATAAAGCTCGAATGAAAGTTGTAAATATTTTTCAAAACATGTCATTTCTATCTTTTCAACAGGAAATTGTATATTTTGGACAATATTTCCAACAATGGGTAGAGCAATCTATCTCGGGTTGAGCTTGTCACAAAACATTCAACGTTTTGAGCTCAACACAATGGCTTGTAATCACTTTCAGATTGCAACCCGGATCTAAATTCACGGGGGAGTGTACGCTTTTGTACTCTTACCCTTAGCAAAAGAAGTTAAATCTTCTTACACTTGAGTGGATTCGTCAAGACATTCAAAGTCTATGAACTCAAGTTTATGCTTTAGAAAAACCTTTTCGTCATAAAGAATTGATTTTTCAAAAAGCGTTGAACACAATTTTTTCAAGAATTTCTCATTGATATTCAAAATCTTTCAAAAATTATGTGTTCAACAACTCCTATCCTCAAAAGTTTAATGTGGATCAAATCCTCGTAATGACAATTCCATTGGATCAATTTTTGGGGGGGAGCAATTCAACTTCATGCAAAAGATTAGCACATCTTTCTCCCGAAGATTTTCAAGACTATTTTTCAAAATATATTTTAATCAAATTTGGTATCTCTAATATCAAAAGATTTTATATATTAGAGATAGGGGGAGAAAATGTGATTAAAATGTGATCTATAAGACTCAAGCACTTTAACTCTTACCCACATGTGCGAAACACTTTCGATTATCGATGCCCATGTGAAGGGGGAGCTTTTCTGAAACGACAAAACTAGCAAGGTGTTAAATGTTTTTCAAACACTTTGTTAGAATTTAAAGTGGTTTTCATGGTTACGATCAAATACCCACAACATCTTTAATTCATGACGTTATTGGTGTCAAAAGGGTGGTTAGGTTTAAGTCCTATGATCCAACCAGAACCGGAGGGATCTTCCCAGGGACAATCCAATAGATTATTAGAAGTCCTTAGGAAAGATGGAGTAGAATGTGAACGTAGCTGAATACCGACTAAGTATTGATGATAGCACTGGAACAATCACAACAAGGTGATATTAATGATGTCTTGGTAAGCATTGAAGGGGTTGAAGAATGAAAAAGAAATGTAAGGATAAAGGGTGTAAATAAAGAAGCCCTCCATACAACTTAGGCATAAACCGGGTCAACTCATCATGAAGACAAACTCATCATGGACCCAGTGATGTGAAGCACAACCCTTTCCTAGCTACTCAGGCTTCTCTCAAAAGAAGTTTGTTTTATTGTCACGGAGATCAACACGACTTCTATTGACTTTCTCACTCCGAGATTGTTGATATTGAATAGGTGGCATCTGCTCCAGCCTCCAACCACTAAAAGTGCACAAATCGAGTCTAGAGCCAAGAGATCAATCAAATCTCGTTAGGACACACGGATGAAGATAAAGAGAGTCCTACGCTATATCCTTGCGATATTGCTAGAACACTCAGAGTGATACTACTTAGTATTCACAATGATGAGTGGAAATCCTTCCAGTGTTAACATCAAACAGCACTGCGGTAGGTCATATGCAAGATTCTTTATGAATTGAACATATGTAAAACTGAAAAGCAACAGTGGTTTGATTCTGAATTGATTCAAACTCGTTTCAGGTTTCTACGCAATATCTTTATGGTCTTGCCAGAACATTCAGAGTGATATTTATTAATATTCACAGTGACGAATGGAAATCCTTCTAGCGTCAACATCAAACAGCGCTACGGTAGGTAACTTGTGAGATTCTTATGAATCAAACTTGTGTCAACTGGAAAGCAACAATGGTAAGATTCTTAATGAATCAAACTTGTTCCAGGAATTTGAATTGACGACTTTAATCAAGCGGATATTTATCCAATTGATTCACTCTTTATGTTCGCAGTCTTGCTTTGAGACGGTCGAGTAAAGAGAACGGCTAGTATTGCCGCGAAACCCTGTCAAGGAGATTCTTAATTGAATCTACCTGATCACAGGTACGATATTTAATATCGTATAACGGTCTTCACCGACCGGAGGTAAAACGCTACCGATTTAGGACGAATGTCAAAGCCATTCAGTCCGTGTCTATGTTTTGTCTCGAGAAGGTGGCATCACGGTGTACTCAGCAAAGTCAAAGATTCACAACCACATATTCATGCCCAAAGACTTATCCAACAATTGATAGTGTGAGCATGTGGATAAAGACACAAGATCACAAGATGGCAAAGACAAGTCAAGGATGATTTGAAGATCTCAAGACTTAAAGACAAAGTCGAAAGACAACGACAAAGGCTCAAAGATCACAGCATGAAGGAACAAAACTAATGTTACACGTTCAAGACTCATTTATGACGAAATTCATAAATCTCCATTGGAATCCAAATATCAAAGAGGAATGACCTCACATTTGGGGAGATTGTTAGCCTCAAAATATTGAGTCAAACAAGAATGTTCGGTCATAGGTTTCTATTATAATATTTATTAGAACGTTGTAATAAGTAGTTATTTAGTCGTGATTCACGGGTTTGGATTTAAACTAATTAAAGTCCAAAAGACAAGCCCGGCCCAATATATAGTCCACTAAAGCCTGCATGTGGGTGGACTATATATACTACCCTCCTAGCATGTTAGGAGGGTGGATGGTCATTTGTAACAAATTCATTTCCTTAATCTAATCTCACCAAGTTAATCCTCATCTCCTCTCTACTTTCTCTCACTACTTTCTCTCTCTAGGAATTCATCTCTTCTTCATCTATTTTCTTTCTTTATTCATTGCTTAATCATCACAAATATATGGGACAACAGAAGATTTTGGATTCAGAGGAGTTAGCATTTCTTGCAGACCCAGGGGCAGCAGATACTGAAGGCATTGCAGTCATTTCTACTTCTAATGCATCTTATCAAGCAGATGACCTTGACGCATATGATTCTGATTGTGATGACATTCACTCTGCCCAAGCTGCTCTCGTTGTTAATCTCTCTCACTACGGTTCTGATGTCGTTAGTGAGGTACCAACCACATCTAATAATATTGATGATAACCAACATCAAGTTGGGCATGAAAATGACAACCTCGAACAGCATTCGGGGACTAGTAACTCAAATGATGTGGTACCCAATTCTACACATTTGAGTGAACCTCAACCAAATGCTACGACGGGTATGGAATCTTATGCTCAACATGATTTGGTCATGATGCCTAAACATATTATTGATCAAATGCATATGGACCTCAGACAATCCGTAGATACGAATTCCACCTTAACTGCTGAGCTTGTGTTGCATAAAGAAAAGGTCAAAACTTTTGAAATGGTCCCTCAAGCAGAGAAAATAACATGTTCTGAATTTGACCAATTTCGTTTTGAAAAGATTGAATACTTGAAAGAAATAGAATCATTAAAATCTAATCTTTCTAATGAATTAAAAGCAAAAGAGTCGGTTGTCAATGATTTTCAGAAACTTAAAATGGATTTCGAAACTCTCGAGTCTAAAAAGTTTGAATCGAAAATTAATGCTACCAAACTTCTTAAATTCAAAGAACAACAACTTTTAAAACAATACGCTTCCACAAAAAAGGTTCATCTTTTAACTAAATCATTTAAAGAACTCGAACTCAAGCGTCTTCAAGATTTACCACCTAATCCCGGTTATGCAAAACAAGCTCAGGAACATATTCCCGGTCTTTATGATATGACCCTAATTGGCAAATCGAAAGAAGCACCCTTTGTTCGTAGTTCTGAGGAGACACAGTCACTTGCGGATGAAACTCATTCTAAAATGCTTTCAAAATTCCATACAATTGATTATGATCAACATAACAAAGATCACTTTTCTAAAAAGACCCGCATTCGCTTACAAAAGGAATTAGCTGAATTCACAGTTCTTGTGCCCCAAAGTTTGTCAAATGAAAACCCTCCTAGTACGTCTCCTACACTTGTCAAAATAGATTTAACGAAGTTAATTCCACCGGTAAGTAAGGCGTCCGTTAACTTAAATGCAGTTCACCAACACTTAGCCGATTTTGACAAGGTCATTTTGGAACGTACGACGGCCACGATCATAACGGAAGGTGAATGGAACTTTGAGCATACTAGAGCTGCGTTTCGAGATGAAATTGTTCCGTTTGTAAAGAATGTTAAAGCTTGTCTTAGTAATCTTGATCAAGATTTGCTTTTGGAAATAGAAGAAGTTAGACGTGTTTTCAATGAAATGGATAAATGATTATGAAAACAGTTTACTTGAAATAGAACGGGTTTCACGCCAAAATGATCTGCTTCTGAAGCAATTGATGTCTCATGATATAGTTTCTGTCTGTGTGAATACAAGTGTTGATAATGATTCTATTGTGCATAATGATGAATCTGTGGATAATGTGGTAGATAGTACTTGTCACGAATCTGACGCTGAATTTTTAAAGCTTCAAGATTCATATTCTTTGCTTTCAAAACGTTTTGATGAGATTCAAACACATTGTATTTTGCTTGAATGCAAGCAACAATTTATTCAAGAAATCTTTGAAACGTCATTCGAAGGTGTTAATATCGATGATGCAAACTTTGAAAAGAATTTTCGATTGAATTTACAATCAAAACAGCGTCAGCCAAGTGACAAGGTTACTCAATCTTTGCCGATAGACATAGAGAAATCTAAGGAGTTTAACTGTGTGAACGTACTTGAGGCCGCTGAGAATTTAAAACTTGATCTAGATAATCGAGTTTCCAAGATTTTTTCCAAAGTTGATAACTTAAAACAGAAAAATACACGACTCTTCGATTCAGTAAAGCCCGCATGTGCTAATACCACTGCACATAATCAATCTTTGCTTGAACAATTGAATCGAAAGTCGGTGGAAATATCTGATTTGAGGGAACAAATTTGTGATAAAAATCTGGTCTTGGCTGAGTTAAAGGAAACACTTCGTACTCTAAAAGGTAAGAATGTTGTGGATAACGCAGCCACTGTCTCAGCATCGTCCTCTAGTGCAATCAAAAGGAACCTTATAGCCGTCACACCATTTAATAAGGGCCCTGGGACTAAACCATCTCAAACTTTGGTCACTAAAGATAAGGCAGAATCAAAACCAGCTTCTAATATTCTAGTGTTGCCTTCTACAGGAGTAAGCACCACTACTAAGGCTCAAAGATCTAAGCTTAAAAGAAACAAGAAGAATGATAGGATCTTGCCTCCATCTAGTAGTCAAGTGAAGAAGAAGAAAGTAGAAGCCCATCCTAGGAATGTTATTTCTGTTTTGAATAAAAAGAATCATGTAGCTAAACCTAAAGGCTCTGCGGTTGTGTAGCGTTCTAAGCGTAGTGTGAATTGTAATTTGAAATGTTGGAATTGCAATGAATGTATGTTTTCTAGTCGTCATGATTCTTGCCTTATTGACCATGTGAATGAGATGTATGCCCGAAAAAATGGATTAGAATGGAAACCGACTGGGAAAGTGTTAACCCAAGTTGGTTGGATGTGGCACCCCACTGGTAGAACTTTCACTATAGTAGGAAATGCGTGTCCTTTAACTAGGATCACTCCCACTGAAGTGAAGAAAGCGTGCCCTTTAACTAGGAGTACCCAGGCTACCAAAACACAAGCGTGTCCTTTAACTAGGAACACCGACACTACTGTAGGAAACACGTGCCCTTTAAATAGGTCTACTCCCACTGTAGTGCCCGCGGATAATCTAAAACCTAAGAAAGTTGGAACTGTAAAACCTGTTAGTGCTAAAACTCACATTAGAAAACGCAGGATATCTAAGGGTCACAAACATGTTAGCAATTCTGATAATCTTATATCTGTATCTTCTAACACTCAGGAACCAATAGTTTCCAATGCATTGTCTACTGTTGTTATTGAAAACAGGTGGTCCAAATTGTTCTCTGGTATTTGGACTCTGGTTGGTCCAAGCATATGACCGGAGATCGCTCTCAGCTCAGAAATTTCGTCAGCAAGTTTCTTGGTACGGTTCGATTTGGAAATGATCATATGGCAAAGATAATGGGTTACGGTGAATATCATATTGGGAATGTTATTATTTTAAGAGTGTATTATGTGGAAGGTCTCGGTCACAACTTATTTTCTGTGGGACAATTTTGTGATGCAAACCTAGAAGTTGCTTTTCGAGAGCATACCTGCTTCATTCGTAATTTGGAAGGGGTTGATTTATTGAAAGGTACTCGAGGGAATAATTTGTATACTTTGTCTCTACAAGACATGATGGCCGCCTCTCCCGTATGTCTTCTCTCCAAAGCATCGAAGACTAAGTCATGGTTATGGCATCGACGGTTATCTCATCTTAACTTTGACACTATTAATCATTTGGCGAAAAACGAACTTGTTCGTGGTCTTCCTAAACTTTCATTTCACAAGGATCATTTGTGTTCCGCGTGTACAATGGGGAAAAGCACTAAGAAATCTTACAAACCTAAGACGGAAGACACCAACCAAGAGAAACTTTATCTATTACATATGGATCTTTGTGGGCCAATGCGTGTTAAAAGTCTTAGTGGCAAAAAGTACATCCTCGTCATTGTCGATGATTACTCTCGGTTTACATGGGTGAAATTTCTTAAAGCAAAAAATGAGGCACCTAAATTCATCATCGGATTTCTCAAGATGATTCAAGTGCGTCTCAACACTACTGTCCGACGCATTCGTACAGATAATGGAACCGAATTTGTGAACCAAATTTTGCGTGATTATTATGAAGAAGTTGGCATTTCTCATAAAACATCCGTTGCTCGCACTCCACAACAAAACGGTGTCGTTGAAAGGCGAAATCGCACACTTATGGAAGCTGCTCGAACGATGTTAATTTATGCAAAGGCTCCATTGTTTTTATGGGCAGAAGCAGTATCTACCGTAGTGTACACCCAAAACCGGTCACTAATTCATAAACGCCATGGTAAAACACCTTATGAGCTTCTCCATAGAAAAGTACCAGATTTATCATATCTTCATGTATTTGGTTCTCTTTGCTATCTTAATGATGGTGACAATTTGGGAAAACTTCAACCAAAGGCTGATATTGGTATTTTCATTGGTTACGCCCCCGCAAAGAAGGCATACCGAATCTACAACCCGAACTCTCGCAAGATCCTCGAAACTATGAATGTTGATTTTGATGATCTAACAGCAATGGCTTCTGAGCAAAGCAGCTCTGAACCCGCACTTCATGAAATGGGACCCAGTAACATTAGTTCTGGTCTTATCCCAAACAACCCTACTTCATCATCATTTAAACCACCTTCTAGGATTGAATGGGATACGTCGTTTCAACCGTTCTTTGATGAATTCTTTACTCCTCCAAGTATTGTTGCTCCAGAACCTGAGGTAATAGCTCCGGTAACCAAAGTTGTCGCTCCTGCAACCGAAGCACGATCAGACACGTCTGCACCTACAATTGGTCAAGATATACCATCAACGAGTAATTCTCAACCAACACCCGAACCAACTACCCATGTCATGCCTATTTATGATGAAGAGGATGATGATGATGATCACGATTTGGAATTCGCTCAAATGTGTGAACTTCCATTCTTTGGTGTACCAATTCCCGACCCTAATCAAGCCGGGTCATCCAACTCAGAGGAAGATCCTTCTACAGTTTACTCCAATCCACTGATTCGTGAACATGACAGCAAGTGGACAAAGGATCATCCTATAGTTTCTATTATTGGTGACCCTAATCGTCCGGTATCCACACGAAGTCAGTTACAAGAAAGTGCAATGTTTTGTCACTTTGATGCTTTTCTCACTGAAGTTGAACCTAAGACATGGCAACAAGCTTTTACTCAATCTTGTTGGATAGAAGCTATGCAAGAAGAACTTAACGAATTCATACGTCTTGAAGTTTGGGAACTTGTCCCATGCCCGGATCAAGTGCAGTTACTCACTTTGAAATGGGTTTACAAGGTGAAACTCGATGAGTTAGGCGGAATATTGAAGAACAAAGCTCGACTAGTAGCTCGTGGATACAAGCAATTATTGGGCATCGACTTTATGGAATCCTTTGCACCTGTTGCCCGTTTGGAAGCTATTAGACTATTCCTCGCTTATGCAGCCCATATGAATATGATCGTCTATCAGATGGATGTGAAGACGACATTTCTTAATGGCGAAGTCAAGGAAGAGGTCTATGTTCAATAGCCGGATGGTTTTGTGAATCCTAAATATCCTAATCATGAGTACAAGCTTAAGAAGGCTCTCTATGGGTTGAAGCAAGCTCCACGCGCATGGTATGATCTATTATCACAATTCCTCATTACGCAAGGCTTCGCTAAAGGCAAGGTGGATCCCACGCTGTTCATTCAGAAACGAGGTAAAGATATGATTATGGTACAAATATATGTTGATGATATTATATTTGCAGCCGCGACCCAAACCTTATCGGATGAGTTTGGGACACTCATGTCTTCCAAGTTTAAGATGTCAATGATGGGCAAGGTATCATTCTTCTTAGGTCTTCAGATATCTCAGATTCCCAGAGGCATCTTTATCAATCAATCCAAGTATGCCCTTGAATCGCTAAAGAAATATAAGATGGAATCTTGCGACCCTGTGGATACTCCAATGGTGGAAAATTCTAAGCTTGATGCAGATCCACATGGAGTTGCCGTTGATCCGACACTTTATCGTAGAATGATCGGTACTCTTCTGTATATCACAGCCAGTCGACCTGATCTTTATGTATGTGTGCTAGGTATCAAACTAGGCCTACTGAGTTACACTTAGCTACTGTTAAAAGGATCTTTCAATATCTTAAAGGAACCATTAATCAGGGACTTTGGTATTCAAAGAAATCTTATATTGCACTAATGGCATATGCAGATGAGGATCACGCGGGTTGTCAAGATACAAGGCGTAGCACGAGTGGAACTTTGCAACTACTAGGAGATCGACTAATCAGTTGGGCATCGAAAAGGCAGAAAAAGCGCTGCAATATCAAGTACGAAAGCAGAATACATAGCTATGTCCGGTTGCTATGCTCAAATTCTTTGGATGAGATCGCAATTAACCGACTATGGTCTAGGTTTCAACAAAATTCTGATGTACTGTGACAACAAGAGTGCAATTGCCTTATGTTGCAACAATGTTCAATTCTCCCGGTCGAAGCACATTGACATTCGCTACCACTTCATCAAGGAGCAAGTGGAAAATGGAGTAATCGAGCTTTACTTTGTCCGATCTGAGTATCAATTGGCGGATATTTTCACGAAGGCTTTAGATCACGCTCGAATTGAATTTTTGGCCGACAAGCTAGGAATGAGAACCTTCTCGCCTGAGACTCTAAAGGAATTGGCAGATGAAGCGAAAGAATAGTGATGGTAAACTATTCTCCGTATCCTTGGTGATCATTTGTATATATTGTTTATATCTTTATCCACAAAAGCAAAATACAAAAATATAAAACCATATAAAAACCATAAAAATTGAAAAATTCATAAAAATCCAAAAATATTTTTACTTTAATTTTCAAAGGCATGTCTTTTGGTACGATAATATTTACGGCCTTAGAAATGTTGATTAATATTGACACGGCGCCATAAATAGAGTTCGTACAATAGTTGTAAATATTTCATAAAACATGCCTATATGGCTTGTAGTTATTTCAGACTGCAACCCGGTTTTCATATTAAAGTCAAGTATTACTTATGAAAACTTTGACTCAACAACGGGAATTAATTTTCTTGGGCAAGGTTTACTTTAAAACCTTGTAAGGGATCAAGTTTACTTTATAAATTGGTCTAACACAAATCTATGTACGCCTCAGTGCATTTATTTGTTTAAACAAGAGAAGTCTTGTTTTTATGAAGCTATCATCTCTACAACCATAGCAATCTACAATTGGTATCTACATACTTGATGATGCGACTACTCAACCGACGACTACAGCTCTTTCAATAGAACACGGGTCAACAATTGAGGGGGAGCAATTGTCAAACATTCAGAATCTTCGATACCGAACGTGCCTACTTCACAAGTTAGTGTCAAGACAACAATACCAATCGTACACGTGGTGTCAAGAGATGACTTCAGACGTGACGAGGCGACCAACATATGCTGACAAAAACCATTTGATCTTATCATATGATGTTCTCATCAATCAGGTCCAACCTTGTCAATTTATTTTTTTCTAATATGGTGAATATATGATCATGTTACAAATCGGTATCATATCTCATACATTTGGTACCATGAAGATAAAACGGACTTGCATTTTTCTTCCCAAAACCTTTGTTAAAACTACATTAAATCAATTGATATTAAAAACATCGATTGGGTTAATATTTTTAATATGGGGGAGAAAATGTGATTTAATATGAGATATTATAACAAATGGTTTGACTTAATGTACTGGCTCATCCCGACATGTGCGAAATGTTTTCGAATATCGTGGCATATGTTAAGGGTGAGCAAAATGGATTTGCTATATCAAAATGGATTTTCATTGTGACATATACTTACCCAAAACCCATTTATTTCACGACGATGAAGATTGTGGTGACATAAGGATGGTAGGATAGGTTAAGTCCAATGATTCTTCTAGAACCGAAGGAATCTTCCCAAGGACATTCCATAGCTAGAAATAGTAGTCCTTAGGAAAGATTGAGAAAGATTATGAACGTAGCTGAATGCCGACCAAGTACTTAAGTTAGCACTGGAACAATCACAACAAGGTGCTAGTTATGACGTATTGGTAAGCATTGAAGGGGTTGAAGAATGAAAAAGAATTGTAAAGATAAAGGGTGTAAAGAAAGAAGCCCTCCTTACAACCTTAGGCAGAAACTGGGTTAACACATATGCTATTGAGATCATTTTAATGATGCTCGATATTGAAGATAGACATCATGGACCCAGTGATGCAATGCACAACCCATCCCAGCTAACTTAGATATCTCTCAAAAGTTATTTGTTCTAATCACACGGAGACAACACATTATCTATTAATTTATTCACTCCGAATAAATTGGTATTGAAAAGGTGGCACTCCTCTCCAGCCTCCGATCACTAAAATCCAAAATGCACGATTGAGTCTAGAGCCATTTGAGATCATCAAATATCTCATTAGGACACACTTACATATTTCCTTGCTTCTTCACACACTGTGAAAAGTAAGAAAGATCTTAAGAGTCCTACGTAAAATCTTCATGATCTTGCCTGAACATCCGAGTAATACGAAAGAATTTACAATGAAGATGGAAATCCTTCTTGAGCGAATATCAAAAAGTTCATGGTAGGTGACTTGTGCGATTCTTTATGAATCAAACTTGTGATAACTGGAAAGCAACAGTGGTTTAATTCTTAACTGAATCTAAACACGTTCCAGGCCTCTACGCAATATCTTAGTGATCTTGCCAGAACACTCAGAGTGACACCTTAGAGTTCACAGTGATGAGTGGAAATCCTTCTAGTGTTAACCTCAAACAGCACTTGGTAGGTAACTTGCAAGATTCTATACGAATCAAGCTCGTGACAACTGGAAAGCAACGATGGTGCGGTTCTTAATTGAATTTCACTTGTTCCAGGAACATGAATTATCGGATTCAAATCATGCGGATATTATTATCCAAATGATTCACTCTTTATGTTCGCAGTCAGCTTTGGACGGTCGAATAAAGAGAACGGGTTTACCCGCGAAATCCTGTCAGGAAGTTACTTAATTGAAACTATCTGTCACGGGTACGATATCTAATATCGTCCAACGGTCTTCACCGACCGGAGGTAAAATGCTATCGAATTAGAATGAAATGTTCAAAGCCATTTTGTTCGTGTCTACTTATGTTGCGGCATTTGAAGACGGTGGCGTTGAGGGATCCAAGAAGAAGTCGTCCCCGCATGCTTATACTTTATGCATTTAATATCTCATCTAATTCAAGAAAGCCTAAAAGTTAAGTCTTCCGCTGTATCGAGCTCTGAAGCTTTCAAGAATTACAAAGGTATAAGTATGTGGGACATGGTGTCACGAAGAGGCGAAGATCACAAGTGATGGATGCACGAGATCAAGGCAAGAGATTAATGCTCAAAGATTGATATCAAAGATCACATCAGCATGTTCACCAGAAAAGAAAAAGAAAAAGAAAGACGAAGACTACGAGCTCAAGACAAGCATAGTATGCTAGGTTTATTTTATTATTGTAACTTGGGTAACGCCCTTGTTTGGAGTGACCTCCCTTAGGGGGAGATTGTTGGAAATACGTTTTACGTAATAAGAAGGATCGGTCACTCCAACGATAGTCCATGTAATAGCTCGTAGTTTAGTTAACTTTCTTTATTTATCAAACAAGTCCAAGCCTAGCCTATAACATGTGTAGGCCGGCCCAAACGTGTAAGCCCAAGCCCATTGCAAGGCTTGGGTATATAAACCCTCTCCTTTGATGGAGAGGGTGTGTGGTTAATTATTTTTCACATAGTTCACTCTTGTTTCTATCTCTAGAATTGTGTGTAATCCACCATCTCTCTATCTCTTTCTCTCTCTAAAACATAAGCAAGATTTACACTTCTTCAGCGGTAACGCCAAACGCTATAAGGTGAGACGTGGAATGTGACGTGAAACTTCTATCTGAGGACAGGGAGTTATACTAAACTTGAGTTTGGTCTCTCCAGTTCTTGCAAAACTTCCCAGAACGAAGATGAACCTAAAATCGTAAGTCAAGATACGATCATGAATGTGAATAGTGTCATGAACGTGAGCGTGAAAGCAAGTCGTGAAATTAGAACAAGGACGTGGACGTAAATAAGGAGCACAAATGCGAACCTTTGTCCGACCCGATAGCTGACGGATTACCAAGTGATCGGGTGAGCCTTGGCTGGAACATGTCCGATCGATCTGTTGGTTCTGAATTCCTTGCGGATGTAAGGATTCTGCAGACCTGATCAAACTGTTGGCAATAACCCAGATAACATCATGCTTCTTCTGAGTTTGCGTTAATCTGGTAACCAAAATCCATTGCGATCTTGTCCCATTTCTATTCATAATTTCAGATGATGGAAAACATCCTAGTCTGTTGATATTTACTGTATCTTTCTTCGTAGAAACTTGATACATAGAAGTTTGCGAAACTCAGAGTCTCAAAATTAGACTTCTCTTAGCGTAGATTTTCTGGAACACCTAATGTAGTGTAGGGTTCTAAACTTTACGCATAAGCTGAGTCATGGTAAGATTAATTCTTGAGAATCCACGTGATTCAACGTGTCACTGTAATCAACCAGAATTTATATTGAAAAAATAAAAATTAAAAAAATTTGCAGGGTGAAATTTCTCCTGTCGTAGAATTTACAACATAGTGCAAATATGGTCTTCCTGCTCTTCTCTAGACTTTAGAGAAGGTTAGGTTGTCATAGATGAAAACACTGATGAATTTGTTTATGAGTTCATGGAAACTCAATTTACTAAGTCTATAAGGCTGCTGGAGCATTTATGAGACTAATACAAAATCACGAATCTAGCATGACCGAGTCGTGTATGAATAGCAGTCACGGAAATGTCCTGCTCTTTCACTCGTCACTGTTGGCAGTATGATCATGAATCCGATCTTGGAAAAGTGTTTGACACCCTCAAGTCGATTGGACATGTTGTCAATACGTGGAGGAGAATAACGGTTATGAATGGTGATTTATTTTTAATCGACAGTAGTCGACACATAATCTCATGTTACCGTCCTTCTCCTTGAAGGTTCTTCTGGAATGTATGGAAAGATTTTGGAATAATCGTCTGGTTATGCGTAAAAGGAACTTCAGTGGTCATGTCTTAACTGACAGCTAGAAAATTTTAGCAGTCATGGCTAACAAAAAACGTGCTTGGAAAGCATAGATAATTTGTACAGATTTTCCTGATGGAAAACCATGCTGAATGTATTCAGGAGCCTGAACATTACTGTACATAATCATGAATCATAGCATGGTGTACTGTTCGTAGTCCATAATTAGGATTAAATTCAACTCGCATCTATCCGAGGTAATGCGTTAGCAGTTT
This sequence comes from Glebionis coronaria, assembly GCA_025667525.1. Taxonomy (NCBI): domain Eukaryota; kingdom Viridiplantae; phylum Streptophyta; class Magnoliopsida; order Asterales; family Asteraceae; genus Glebionis; species Glebionis coronaria. The sequence goes on from CM046876.1 coordinate 573,535,596, forward strand.
GGATCTTATCATTAGGCTGAAAAAAACCTTCGTATACATGGGGAATACGAATGGCGTCCGTTATGGTCATGAATATATGAAATATGGGTGGAAGAGATGAAAGTGTCATCGAGCAATCGTGACAGATCTTACTAATACGCCGTTGATGGTACTGAAATTCTTCTGGCCTGATTAATACATGGCACAACAAAATGGATATACCCTTTGGAGGGTACCCTGAATTTCTTAGGGATGTTCCAGAATTTGACGTGAGTCATGTGTCTTGACTCGTGTCCAGGAAATATAAACATGACATATGTCTTGACTGGTGTCTTGACATGTGTCTTCGGAAAGCATTCTTGAGACATGTATCTTGACTGATGTCTTGACATGTGTCTCGAGGTGTGAAACAAATAGAAATACAAATATCAGGTTATTATGCCAGAATTGGCGGATCGGTTGGAATACTGATCCTTTGTGTCTCTGATCACGTCTGAGGCCGGAACTTCTGTTGCGATTGCTAGGATAGTTTCTATCACAGTAGTGGTTACTATCGTCTTGTATGTCTGTTCCATGACGGTTATTCTCATGACTGTGATTCATGTAACTATTCAGCTGAGTGGCTGACTGGTACCGATTTGCACTCATATGACTGATATGACAACTGAATGACGTGTGACATGTAACTAAGAATTAGGGACAATGATTGATGGAAATCGTCTAATGGTGAAGCATCTTCTCGTCCAATTGCTTTGCTCTAACGCCTTTGTCTTCGCTTTACAGGATCTCCAGTCATCCGCATCTCGTAGCTTGTCCAACATCAGCAGCATCAACCTTTAGTAGCATCTCCAAGTTATGAGCGGCATCAACAATCTTGTAGAATATCAGCAAGTGAAAATACGCCTGAGATGATTCAGAATGGACTAGTGAATACTCGTGAAGTATTGCAAGTGAAATAGACATGGATTAAGGTACGTGTAATACACATGGAATACGGTACATGGAGTACAATGGAATGCACATGAAATGATCGGTATGGGGTCGAACATTTGTAATGATTTTAAAGGAAATATAATCGGTTAAACGGTTAGAAAAACCATCATGATAACCTGGCAATGCCAACATATACATCATTCTGGTTGCATAGAGAAACGTTAAAGTGTAGTTACACAAAATTCAACGATGATTTGCCTGAGAGCATGATCAATGAAAACCAACCATGACTATCATGAAAGCAGGATTCAATGAAATCCAACAATGTCTTGTATGAAAGCATAAATAACAAAAGAGACGTAAGACATAATCAACATGAAGATGAAATCAACATGAAGAAACATGAGACCACTTAACATGAAGGGGTATACAACATGATCAACATGAAAACGAAGTTAACTTATGAGGGGACATGAAAAAAAAATTATGCCAATAAATCATGAGAAACATTTTATGCATGAAAACAGTGTGTGAATGCGTGATGCAGTTTAAAAAAACCTTTATATGCGCGAGGGTAAACGCCTATGGTCAGTTCACCCAAATAAAAGACATGGCGAGGGGACGCCTTGGGTCGGTCCCAAAGTTAAAAGTTTCGGTAAAATCACATGCGACTAAATAGGGCCGGTCCTGTACCAACCGTCACTTAGTCATAAACATGCGACAATGATACATGAAATAAATAACTGAAACTCAGCTGTCAAAACTTAACAGAAAATTTTTTTATGTGACCAATTATGAACTACTGGGGTTCAGTTCACATTAATCATAGTTCACGAGGAACATCATGCATGAAACAATGACACATAACTAAATATGAATGACGGTTTTCCATCCATATTAGTGAAACAATATCGATGAAAACATAAAGGTTAAAACATCAAGGTGCTGAAAACATCATGGTTAAAACAACAATGCGTTGAACACATCAATACGTGGAATAACAAGCGTTGGCTTAGGAAGCTCCTGGTGACTACCCACTAGTCACAGGTCAAGTTTTAGAGCCTACAGGTCGAAGGCTTGGGCTCTGATACCATAATTGTAACACCTCACTTTGATAAGTGGACCGTTACGGGTAATTATGGCGTGTCATCAAAGCATGCAAGGTAATATGTACTAAAACATACATGACCATAGGGAAAATCGGAATCAAACATCGGTCCCCAAACATAAGACCAAAACATAAATAAAGTAAAGGAAATGAGAAATGACTAAACAAGCATAGGTATATGAAGGCAAAAGGAGAAGAAGTCTATGGCAGCTTCCATCCTATGCACGTCCTCCAAATACTCGAATCCGTCCTTGGATACCTGCCGTTTTGGGAACATGAAAGGAAAACGGCTGAGCATAACGCTCAGTGCACGGATATATAAGCATAACATGACTAACATAAGCATATACAACATATAGCAGCGGAAATAACTAAGTCCTGGATAACCTGGCATAACTTAGTAAAACTGGTTTTATAGTTTGAAAATCCTTATGTTTATCTTATAAAATCTGTTTAACATATTTACCATTAGCCAATATAGGTCATGAAATATCAACGTGCATGAATACTTGGAGGGGTGACCTCGTCATGCAATTAGAGGGGTTGCCTCTAATTTAATATAAGTTTTCGGGTAGGAGGGATTAGCTCCTTGTGAAGGATGCAAGGCACACACCACATTCACCTGAATAATCTGTAAAAACATGTAACCTAGGATGCACCCATACGCCCCACATGATAATAATGATATGGCCAAAAGCTGAAGGGACGCCACGAGCTATCACTCCGCCATGGTGAAGTCATAACACTGGTGCCTCTAGTGTTATGGTTATGGTACCTCCATAACTAGGTGAAACTGGTCATGCATGTATACGGCTTTAGGTATCTAATTAAACATAAGCAATTCAAAACATATAAAACATATACTGGGAAAAGAGTTGGCTGCATACGGGGAATCCTAATAAGGAAGAATGTCTATACTGAAAGGACGGAGAATCCGTACCTTAATTCCAGTGAACGAAGAAGACGAACGGAAGAGAGTCCTACTCCGATCTCACTAATGCTACATAAATAGTATACGTGTATAAGTATTCTGATTACTGAGTACGTAACTGATTTTATATCGTGTCTTAGCTTGTTTTATATATTCATGTCTTGTTTTACTGATTTGAACGTTATACTATGTTCATCATGTATTCTGGATATGCTGATTAAGTATTACTTGTATTTCTTGTATTATTATACTTGTTGTGTAATAATAAGTGACTTCTAAAAATAGCAGGTTTCCTAAAATAGGAAGTTTCCAAAAATAGAAAGTTTCCAAAAATAGATTAACTGCTTAAAATAGATAAGTTTCTAAAAATAGAAAGTTTCCCTATTTAGAAATAAGCTGAATTAATAAGCTAAATAGTATAAGCCTAGTTTTACTGATTAAATATACTAAGTCATGTGATTATTAGTATAGTTTATTAATTAATACTTGTAATTTAAATAAACTATAGGTTATAGGATTTAATTAAATATAATCATGATTTAATTAAATTACATGTATAAAAATACTTAGGTTAAACATGTATTAATATTAAATTAATATACCCTAAGTCATGTTTATTAATTAGTTATATGTCCTGTTTAATAATTAATTAATACTATAATATAAAAATAAATAATTACATACTTAGGTTAAAAACATGTATTATACATAATAATAATTAACCTAAGTTCATGTCTTAGTTAAATTAATTATAGCCATGATTTAATTAAATTAACTTTCTTGGTAAAAATATAATATGCTTGTAAAAATATAACTTATAAAAATATTATACTTGTAGAAAACGTGATTCGTACAATATTCCCGTGACAAAACCCGTGTTTTACTTATACTAAACTATGAACCGGACCGGCTCCCCTTGAACCGGACCGAAACAAACAGCCCCTTAATTGCCCTTAAACTGCCAACCAAAACGCACCCTTAATTCTGTCAAAAATCAAAAACCAAACACCCCCTTACTGCCAGTTTCCCACTGGCAGTGGTGTTATTGCCACTGGCAGTAGCCGGTTTCCCCTACTGCGCCACAAGTACCCACCGAGAGCTGTGAGGTTCTCGGTTGCCACTGCTAGAACAAACACCCCAGCCGCTGCCACTGATAGGCCAAACGCACCCCTGCTGGCTGCTGGGGCTTACGGCTGATGGAGCAAAAACCCCACCGAGGCTGTTTGGTTTGTGGCAGTTCGAAGGAAACCACCACCGAGAGTCATATACTCTCGGTTTGGTGCAAGCCGAACCAAAACCCACTCAGAACCGACCCCCTATTACGTTTTATTCATGATTACTCTATGTTTTTCATCCGTTTAGATCTTTAAGGACCAAATAAACCTGTGGTATGCACTGAATTAAAGAGAGGAGATGTTACCGTTATGGGGCTGGTGATAAGGGACGAACACACAAGATTTTTCTTGAAGAAAACTAAGCCGAAACCCCCTGGTTCTTGCTCTACATCCGGAGGCCACACCAAGGGTGTAAACCCTAATGTTGTTGTTTGTTTGTAAGAATGAAAAGGGAAAACACGCTTTTTGTTTCATGTGTGTTAATTTGTAAGTCGGGCTGGGCCAAAAGCCCATGACCCTTTTCTTGTTTATGCCACAGCCAAGGAGGCCCCACAACACCAATTCATTATTTTTTCCAACTTAAATATAAATCGAGTAGGCTCGTGTTTAAGTGTCGTGAATTTTCCCATGGTTATTCTTATCCGTGTGAAACGTAAATATTATTTATGTAATAATAGTCGTGTTAAATCCTCGTGTCACGTGATTTTAAATGACGTGATTATTATCTTGTGGTTTACTTATTGTACGTAATTTCATGTCGTAGATTAATAATAATCATAACATACATAATTACTTACCGTACGTAATTAAAATACGAAATTACTCGTCGCGTCTATTTAATATATGCGATAATCATGTTAGATGTTCGTGATTACATGTTCGTGATTTATTCGTCATAGTTAATAATTATCGTGTATTAACACGTACGTAATTATTATCGTGTAATAACACGTACGTAATTCTTGTAATTAACATTCGTGATACGTATTCATGCTATAAAAGGAAAGTTTTAATATGTACGTATGTTATTAGTGTACTGTTCATGGTAAAAGCATGCGGGTTTTACAATTACAATTAGGACATGACAACGAAGAAATAACAATACCTCGGCTTAGTAAATTCATTCTAGTCGGTAAACGATCTAAAGACACCTTCCAAGCGAACACATTGATTTTAATTGGGACAACTTTAATCCATCGCGTTGCAATATCTTTTCTAGGAAGAAAATGGGCATCCAAGACGGGACGGACGTCTTTTAAACACAGAATTCACCTCTCTCATTTAAGTCCCAATACCAACGATCGGTAGAGTTAGATAACATAGTAGAACCGACAAGCGCCTGAATCTGAACGAATTGAGATGTTTTTGCCCCGCCTCTAATGGGACGACGAAAGGAAGCAACCAAAGAATCTTGGAACTTAGAAGCAACTGAACAATCTCTATTAGTTTATAGGGCAAAAATACGCGGAAAAAGCACACTAAGCTGGTCATTACCAATCCAAACATCTCTCTAGAAACGAGTATTAACACCATCACCTATGCGTCTTTTACAATGCGAAATCAGGTCCACTCCTTGAGACTTTAGAACATTTACTTCACGAAGAATAGTGCACCATATAGACGACGTAAAAGAAGAAACCTGTTGCATATTAGAATCATACATTGCTGAGATAAAACGACACCAAAGAGAGTTGTCTTGCGATAAAAATCTCCTCGCCCACTTGGAAAGAAGAGCCCTATTTAAGGCATATAAACTGGAGACCTAGACCCCTATACGATTTAGCAGTGAGTACCTTAAACAACTTTACCCACGGTATTCTTATCATTTTCTTGAGCCCCATTAAAAATCTGCCTACGGATAGCTTCCATTGATCATAACATAGCCTTAGGAACCTTGTATAATGACATAGAATAAATAGGAGATGAACCTAAAACCGATTTAAGTAAAGTTAGTCGACCTTGTATAGATAAGGTCTTAAGCTTCCAATTAGAAAGGCGAGACTTGAGTTTACCAATTGTGTCATCCCACGCTTTAACAGTGGACATAGAGCCTCCGACAATAACCCCTAAATATTTAAAAGGAGTTTTCAAAACCGAACAACCAAGATTCAAAGCAGCAACAAACGTAGCATCACTAGATGTAACCACTCCAAGTAAGTGACTTTTTTTTAACATTTATCACCAACCCATAACATAGAGAAAAACAGTAAAGAACATGCATGATACGTGTTAGATTTTCCCGCGGGCTTTCACCAATAAACACCGCATCATCCACATAAAAAAGATGAGAGATCATGATGGAATTATCGATCATAACACCTTTTAATAGACCTTCCTCAACAACACGAGTAAAAGACAAATGGAGAGACTCCATAACAAGAATGAAAAGATATAGAGCCAACGGTTCACCTTGCTTCAAGCCACAAATAAATTCAAATTCGAAAGTCGGACTACCATTAATTAAAAGAGAATCCATGCCTGCATTTAAACTCTCACGAATCCAAGCACGCCATTTGGCCCCAAACCCAAAAGCTTGAAGAACCTCATCCAAATAATCCCATCTAATGGAGTCATAAGCTTTCGCGAAGTCCACTTTGAAAACCATAGCTTGTTTCTTTTTATGTTTACACCAAGACAAAAAATCATTGATGATAAAAGGCCCATTTAGAATTTGTCTATTAGGAAGAAAAGCGGTTTTAACGTCCGAAATAAGATCGGATATAACCGAAGATAAACGAACGGCGAGAATCTTAGTAACAACCTTATACAAACTACCTATCAAACTGATCGGACGAAAATCGTTCACAAACTTCAGATCAGGAACTTTCGGAAGCAAAGCAATAAAAGTCGAATTAAAACCCCTAGCAGACGAATGATGCTCGAAAAACCACACAACAACAGTACATAAATCAGCCCCAATAATGTCCTAAAACTTTCGAAAGAATTCGAATGTGAAGCCATCTGGTCCAGGCGATTTGTTTTCCCCACATGCCCAAACCTCATTGCGAATTTCCTCATGAGAAATAGATTTCTCTAACTCATCAACAATAGAATATTCTAGTCGCTTAGGAAACACAAAATTTAACTTACAACGATTAAAAGATGGAGCTTTAAACCTAGCAGCAAAATGAGAACAAAAAGCATCCTTAACACGACTTGGATCATCCACCCATCCACCATCAACCATAACACCTCTAATGGTTATATTGGATCGTTTACGGTTAATAATAAAGAACATAGAATTCTCGTCACCCTCAACCGCCCATTGGATCTTAGCCTTTTGAAATGAGTCGCGAGCATGAGAAGTCTTAATGTCATGCATCTGATTAATCAATTATGTGTGTGACAAAAGAAGATCATCACTAATAACGTCGTCGTGTAAATCTTGATCAATGGCAACTTAGACTTAATCTCATTTAGACGACCAACCTGTGTCCGTCTATGGTCACTAACCCATATCCGAATCTCTCTTTTTAAGATTAGTAATTTCTTTTTAAAGCGAACCATGTCATTACGATCATTTAAAACAACAACCTTCCAAGTTACTGACACCATATGTTCGAAGCCATTTAAACGAAGCCATTAATGATTGAACCGAAATGGAGAAGGACCATAATCGACATCAACCTCCCTAAGCAAAATAGGACGATAATCCAATAAATGTATGTCTAAACAAATAGCCGACATATAAGGAAACAACGATAATAAACCATCCGACAAAAGAAATCGATCCAACTTACTCATTTTACTAGCCGGCGGATGAGCCCATGTAAATGAGTAACCTCCCAACTGAATATCTATTAAACCAGAAGAAGCGATAAAATTGTTGAACGCGTCAACACCTTGCACATTAAATCTCAAATCCATGCGTTCTTCCTCACATCTAACTTCGTTAAAATCACCCATAATGAGACTATCACCATGCCAACCGGGTAACAAGAGATGAAATATACCCCCCACAACGCTCTCTTATCTGTATGAGGTTTAGGAGCATAAATAGAAATCAATAACAACTTAGATTGAGTAGGAATCCAAGTACCATATAAAGCAACGAAATTATCAGATTTAATATGTTGCTCATTACGGAAGAGAGTCGGGTCCCACACGTAGAGAATACCGCCCGAATTACCAAGTGCATCACTACTAAGCTGCCCAAACCAAGAATTACCCCATAAGTACTTAACATCCATATCTGAAATACTCTCCGCCTTAGTTTCTTGAAGAGACAAAAAAAATCACCTTTTTCTTATTATTTAACTCCCTAATCCAATCCTTTTTTTTGTTGCCTTGGATCCAAGGCCTTGAATGTTTAAGGAAAGGCAATTCATTGATTCACATCGTGAACTCCTTGAGAACTAATGATTTTCTCCATATCTTTGACACACCCTTCCATTGAATAACCCATGGTTTGCCCAATTCTAATCATATCATCTAGTACCTCCAAGACGGAACCTCCTTTATTTTTGCCTTGACCATCAGAAATTCTCCCAGACGAAAGAAGCTCATCAGTAGGTTGTGACTCCTTTAAAACTCGAGAACCAAGACCTTCTGACCTTCCACTAGATAATGAGATATTTGGTTCACCCTCCGCTAGATTTTATTCATGATGAGTATCTATCTCCGGCGTATAACCTGGAGGATGCGTAACACTATCATCCGAAACAGATTGTGCCACTTTAACATTCTGTTGTTTAAATAAATCATAAATATTGAAAGGATCTTGAGAGATATCCTTAGAAATAGACTTATGGATTGAATTAACCGCATTATCATATTTGTTAACATCATCACCAAAATAAGTTTCTAAAACACCTTCATCCTCACTCTCAACATCCGAATTGGCATAATTACAAACCTCACCTTTACCCTCGCCTTTATCTTTAGTAGCCTCATCATCTGAACAGTAAATCTCCTCTGTAACATCTTTAAAAACAGGAGACCAAGCGAACAGCTCCTTGGCCCTGACCACAAACATTTTTCCACGAATAATAATCTTAAACTTGTCAATAATATCATCTTCTTGTTTCGTCATGATACAAATGCGCTTACGTGCAAATTGATCATCATTACATTCTTCCACCTCAAGTTCCTTCCCCATTTGGACCAAATTTTAGTAAAAGTCGCTCGTGACCAAGCGTGTAGTTGCACACCCTCAATATCAACCCAAATAATTCGTTCCCTAGAAACGAAACCAGATTGAGCCATGCATAAACTATTGAACCACGATGCTATTCCTACATGTTGCATGAACTTTTCCTTAGTCTTTTGTGATTCTAGTGCAATCATTACCCATAACCCTCATAAATAAGATAATTTAATACTCTGAAACCCCTCATTTGACAAGAGAACACGCAGATTAGGGATAAAGGAAAATTGCTTAACCTCACCCATAACATGAAGACTAAAATCATGCGTTACAACACATGAATCATCCAGGACCATAACTGGTGAAGCTGAAAAAGGTGGAGGAACGAACCCGTTACCTTTTAGAACTGAAGCGAACGAAGACCCATTAACATTATTAGACCTAGGGGTAAGAAGGTCTCGAAGAATAAACTGAAGATCGTTCAAAGCGAACAACATTTGCATGCAAATGAATATTGCCGATCCAAAGAGTACAATGGTTGCCTACTAACCTCTCAACATTATCAACCTTAATGAAATGAACGAACGCGAACCGTTTCCCCATCTTTGATTTGCGATTAGGAATAAAAAGATCCACAACAGTCCCATAATCTTGACACAACTTCCAAAGATCTTTAGCAGTAGTATTATCATGAAAATTCGTCACAAAAATGGATTTGGATATGAGACGAGTATGGTCTGCATTGCTATGAAACTTAGCCTCCATTGAGAAAAAAATCTTAATCAGAGAGAACGAACCGAATGAGAAAAAGAAAACCATAGACATAGTTGAAATCCAAGAATTATAACAAGAAACGCCTAATGATACTCGTCGAGGAAAATAGAAAAGATTTAGCGTAATCAATGATAACAATCTCAATCGAGCCACAACAGGTGAATAAACACAATAAAGAGTCTCAAAGATGAAACCTCAAATCTAATCTACGTCGAACCTAAAGCAAAATCAATTGAAATTAAAAATCATTAAAACATAAAATCAATTGTTATGGACCGAATGGAGATCAAACAGGACGAAATCATGAAACAATCAAGGAGACAAAACGCCATGACACCAGATCAGAATCAACCCTAGACGCACCAATCCCTATGGTCCAAGAATTACAATCATGTAAGATCAAGTTCGTTTTTTAGAGATCAATCCGAAGGAGATCAATCACAAGATATAGGATCTTTGCAAGATCGAATTGCAGAAGAGATAGTATATTAGTAAGCGAAAGGGAAGATCAGATGAGATCCAGAAATTTGATATGTTTTAAGTGTAAGTTTTGTGCAACGACACCTGTTGTGTACTTCTTTGAGACACCCCTGCCGATGAGATATCACATGTATCGTTGTTTTATGTTTTCTTCGGTATAAGAGAGTCACCTTAACCCAAAAGTATACTTTTCATTAGTTACTTATATTACAGTCATATATGTAAGTTTCACAAACACGTGCTCAAAAGTACAATTGAGAATTGTACATGTGATTTATATTTTTATTTATTTTGAATAATGAAAGTGTAAATCGAATTGAATTTGAAGAAATGTTATCATCGTATATGTTTTTTACAATGATCGAGATCTATTGAAGCTCATAAAAACATGATCGGAAATGTTTCTACAAATAGAATAGTGAGGCCTGAAGACCTAATGTTTATTTGAATAAAAAAACATTATCGGTCATGTTCATATAAACTTGAAAAGATCTTTATCCATATAGTTATGGGTTAATTTTGTTGCTCGCAGTTGGAGTTTATTTCATAATATAGGTGAGAAGCATAAAGTGCAAATATATAGATAAATATATAGAGAACATCACATTAATAAACTTAAAAAAATTACGCATGTACGCGGGCATTACAACTACCAAAGTACAATCATTAATAATTGTTCCCATACCTGTTCTAAAATGTTCAAACCAATTTTTTTTAAATTAAAATGACGTCGAGTGTTGAACAACAACTCGCTCAACATTTTCTACAGAAAACTACTCGCGAGGTTAAGGTGTATAGAATGCTTTTGGAAATTTCGCAAGAACTTTATAACAGTTTGATTAATAGGCGTTCGTCTCGTTTTTGCGGTCTTTTGACTTGTCATGTGCCTTCTAACTCCCCCGAAGCCCAATTTATGTCTATTTTACTTAACCTCTTTTCCTCATACGGTGAATTTTGGTTACACCTACGTCTGCCACGTTTCTATGATATTTTGACTGGTCGTAGGCTTTCTAACTCCTCCGGAGCCCAAGTTATGCCTATTTTACTAATCATTGTTGGGAATAAATTAAGGCCAGATCACTTGAACGCTGACAAGAACAACTCAAGCATTGACAAGAACAAAGTGAGCGCTGACAGCTCAAGTGTTGACAGGTTAAAGTCAAGCGTTGACACATTGAAGACAAGCACTGATGGAAGATATAAGCTACACGTTTATTATGTTCTAGATTACTTCTAGTAAGGATAGAAACGACAATGTATTTTCTATGTTTATCTTTACCTAAAATAGTTGATACGTAGCTTATTGTACAAGGCTTCTTAGTCTATAAAAGAAAGCCTTTAGGTTAATGTTTAGTATCAAGTTTTCATTAAGTTTTTCATTCGTAAACATCTTTCATTGTAAGCAAGTTCGACATTCATAATCAAAGTGAAAGTTTTGTTTACATCTTGTGTTCTTGTTTAAGTATTAAATTCCGCATAATACTTAGATTCACAAAGCATATAATAAAGGTTTCTCTACGTGTTATACTTGATCTAATCTCGTATACACAAAGCTAATCGATCTAAGTTTGGGATCAACAAGTGGTATCAGAGCTTGTTGAGGAACTTTTGATCTTTGAAGAACACCAGAACGATATACGAACACCAAAACCCTAATTTTCTCAAAACCCTAAAAACATCATGTCTGAAGCGATAAATTCCTCCTCCTCATCCTTACCAAACATCAAGATTCTCATGCTTGATGCAACCAACTTTGACCTATGGAGGTTCAACTTTGAACAATATCTGGGGATCTTTGACTACACACTCTGGGACATTATTGAATATGGAAACTCATTCAATAAGGCTCAAAAGATTCAGAATACCATTACGGCAAGAACAGCTGTTGAAGGATGTCCTGATGAAGATAAGAAAGAAAAACCTGGAGATGGTAGAGCTGTAAGTGCTGAAGATATTGCAAAGAAAAGGGCTGACATGAAAGCCCTAAATATTCTGAAAGTCTCTTTGGGACAAGAAAATCAGCACAAATATAGAAGCTATGAATCTGCTAAGGATCTTTGGGAAGCAATTGAAGTTGCATATGGTGGTAATGCAGAAACTAAGGAAGAAAAGAAAAAGCAACTTCTGCATGATTATGTTGTCTTCAAAGCTCAGCCCAATGAGAAACTGAGTAGTGTGAGAAGCAGATTGTTTGACATCACAAGCAAATTGTCCTTCATGGGAACACAAGTTGGTGATATTGACACCAATGCTACTTTTCTGAAAAGTCTTGGTGAGACATGGAAGATTGAGGCAAGATCTATTCTTGCCAATAATACTTACAAGAGCTCTTCGTTTGATGACATCTACAACAAACTAAGACTGTTGGAAGATGAAACTCTTTCAAGCAAAGCTAGCACCAGCAACATGGCCTTCTTCTCTCATAGTGAAGGTCAATTCAATCAGAAGGACTCTTTTATGCATCCAGTTACTGGATCATCATTTGTCAGCGCTGGAACAAGTCCTGTCAACGTCTCCTTTTCAGACGCTGACACTTTCATGAATGACTCCCCAAGAGTTAAACCTGCTGGTTTGGATTTGGATATTGTTTGTGCTTACATTGCTTCTTTGCCCAATGGTTCAGTGATTACATATGAGGACCTTGAGCAGATAAGTGATGAACACTTGGAAGAGATGGACATCAAGTGGAACATGGCTCTTGCTAGTATAAGAGCAAATAGGTGGAATAGAAGGTTCAAGAAGAAGATGACCTTCAATGCTAAAGACACTGCTGGATTTGATAAATCCAAAGTTGAGTGCTACAACTGTCATCGCATGGGGCACTTCATGAGGGAATGCAGATCTCCTAGAAGATCTGATGCTGGTAAACCCTCAAGTCAGGTTGTTAAAGCTCAAGACTCCAAAGCCATGGTTGCAGTTCAAGGAATTGATGGTACTGGATGGGATTGGAGCTATCTGGCTAAGGATGCTGAAGAGGACAAAGCTTTGATTGCTGATATTGAAGAAGAAGAGCATGTTGAATATGCTCTCATGGCACACTCCTCCTCTTCATCTGATAATGAGGTATATGATGATGCTTTTTGTAGCAAAGGTTGTAGGGTAAACACTGACAGACTTAACAAAGAGGTGTTAAAACTAAAAGAGGATATGAGCACTGAAAGGTGTAAATTATCCAATTACCAACTAGCTCTTACTGAAACTGAGAAAACCGTTTCTGAATACAAGAAAATGGAATTTGATTTAAAAGATAAGATAAATATCTTAAAACCTGAGCTAGAGGGTAGTATGGATATTAGAAATATCATGTCCAAGGTCAATAAAGACCTACAAGCTAAGTTAGATGAGGCCATTAAGAACAAAGATAATGTTGACCTCAAGATTCAAAGATTTGATAGAGCCACCCAAGCCCTAAGAGACTGTGTAGCTAAACAAAGAGATCCTAAGGATATGACTGGGCTTGGGATGAATGAGAATGATTACTCTCTGGTTCCACCACCAGCTGGTGACTTCTATGGTGTCCTTAGAAAGGATTTATCTTGGACTGGTATACCAGAATGCCAAGAAGAGGAATTCATTCCTCCACCAAGAGTTGTCACCCCAGTAGAAGAGTATCAACAAAAACTGACTGACCTAAATGAGTATAAGAAAGCTAACCCTACTTTATTTGTTAAGGGAGGTTTGCTATGTGAAAGTCCCAATGAATCTCCACCCATTAAGGTTACTCACCCAGTTACTGGTGAAGCTGTTGACCTAGGCTCCAACACTGTTAGAAGACCTACCATTAAATATGCAAAGATGTATAGGAATAATAGGTCACCCAAGAGCCAAGTTAACAATCATGGAACAGGTTTCTTTGCTTCTAGACCTAAGAATGTGTCTAAGAAAGCCTGTTATACTTGTGGTAGCTTTTCACATTTGGCATACAAGTGTGTCAACGCTCCCAAAGCCAGCGCTGATAGGAACAATTTCAGCGCTGATAGGAAGAAAGTCAACGTTGTTAGGAAGTCAAACGTTGTCAGACCCAGACCTTGTGTGCAGCAAAGTCCACAAGTGATTAGACCAGCCCCATTCTTTACTAGAAGGTCTAACACTCATGGACAAAGACCTTTTCAAAAGACAGATACCTGGTCAAATAGGCAATGGGTTCCTGTAGCAAACCCTAGGTTCAACGCTGACAAGGGTAATTTCAGCGTTGACAGGAAAAAATCCAACGCTGACAGAAACGTGACCAGACCTAAGTATTTGCAGCCACAAGGTAAGGGGTCTAAAGCTTCTTCAAGCTTAACATGGAGACCCAAGAAAGATCAAAACCCTAATAATAATGGAATTTCAATGACTTGCAACAGGTTTAATTATATTTCAAAAATCATTACAAAACCAATTGGGGTTAACTGGGTATTTCATCCAAAAAGGGATGAGAATGGGGTTGTTGTGAGAACTAAGTCTGTTCTTATTGAACAACCAGATGAATCCAAGTCTTCTGAGACTTGGGTTCCCAAAGAAAACTAATTTGTTTTCTTTATGTGTAGGGCATTCAAAAGCAGATCAATGATTATGGATATTGGGATAGTGGATGCTCAAGGCACATGACAGGAAAGGAAGACTATCTGACTAACTTCTCTCCTATTAAAGATGGTGATAAGGTATACTTTGGAGGGGGCTACGGCACCATCACAGGCAAAGGAACCCTTATTACCAATAATCTACGTTTTGAGAACGTCTTCCTGGTAAAAGAACTGGATTATAATCTGTTTAGTGTATCACAAGTGTGTGATAACAAAAATAAGGTTCTTTTCACTGATACTGAGTGTTTGGTGTTAAGCAAGGATTTTACGATCCCTGATGAGAAGTATATTGAGTATAGAACACCTAGGCATAAGGACATATACAATGTGAATTTAAATGGGATTAAAGTGAATACAAATATGTCTTGTTTTTATGCTAAGGCCTCAGTAGATGAAAGTAATTTGTGGCACAGGAGACTAGGGCACATAAACTTTAAAAATATAAATAGACTTGTGAGGCTTGGTTTAGTTGATGGTTTGCCTGAGAAGGCCTTCCACAATGACCACTCTTGTGTTGCATGTCTTAAAGGCAAGCAGCACAAGGTCTCATTCAAGTCCAAGCAGGTGCATACTAGTTCTAGACCTCTTCATATGCTTCACATGGACCTGTTTGGTCCAACTAATATAGAAAGTTTGAATGGCAAGTCATATTGTTTTGTTGTCACTGATGACTTTTCTAGGTTTACTTGGACATTCTTTCTAGCTATGAAGAGTGACACAGCTGATGTTCTTATTGAATTTATCACTCAAATTGAGAAAAGGTCTGGCAATGAGGTTAAGATGCTTAGGAGTGATAATGGTGGAGAATTTAGGAACAAGAAGCTAGATGATTTTTGTGCCAGGAAGGGAATTACTAGGCAGTTTAGTATTGCTAGAACCCCACAACAAAATGGGGTTGCTGAAAGGAAGAATAGAACCCTAATTGAAGCAGCCAGAACAATGTTGGCTGATGCTCACTTTCCCATAGCCTTTTGGGCTGAGGCTGTGAATACAGCATGCTATGTGCAAAATAGAGCATTGGTTAACAAAATTCAGAACAAGACACCTTATGAGTTACTTTGGGGAAGAAAACCTAATATTGGTTTTCTCAGACCTTTTGGATGTCATGTAGTAGTCTTAGACACTAGTGATGCCTTAGGGAAGTTCAGTGCAAAAGGTGATGAAGGTTACTTCATGGGGTATTCAGTGCAGAGCAAGGGTTATAGGGTTTATCTTAAGGAGGACAAACGTATTGTTGAAAGAGTACATGTTAGGTTCTTAGAGAATAAACCTAGTGATCCTGAAAGTGGTCCTAATTGGTTGTTTGATTTGGAACCCTTATCTAGAACTTTAAATTATATGCCTGTCACTAATCCAGACATTGTGAAGGTAACTTCAAATGTTGTGGAAGAACAAGTTGTTAATGTTTCAGGTACACAGGTTGATGAGAGGGTTGGATCACAAGCAGAAAAGGCATCTCCTACATTTGAATATGTTACAATTCCCATTTGGACTGATGCTTTTGCTGCTGCTGCTGGACAAGATAATTGTGGTTTCCAAATACCACCAAATACAAACATGCATGGTTCTTCAGGCGCTGACAAAGGAAAATCTAGCGCTGACAAGACCAATCCAGACGTTGACAACAACATTTCAGACGCTGTCAGCCCTGACGCTGACAACCAAGATTCAAACGTTGACAACACTTATGGGCATCTTTTCTCTTCCACTTTTGAACAAGGTGGACCTTCCAATGTCCATGAAGAGATTCCAGTTGCTCAAAGAGAGTCTGATGAAGAAGATATTGGCAACATGGAGCGTGAAGTTGAGGACACCAGACTTTTTGAAGGAGGAGTTCTCACTTCCACAATGAAGAATCACCCCCATCTCAGATCATTGGTGATGTTATGACTCCAGTTCAGACAAGAAGATCCCATCAAAGTCTTGGTGGATTTATTGCCAATATACACAAGAAGGTTGATACCCCTCTTGTTCAAGCATGTTTGTTTGCATGTTTTCTGTCACAAGAAGAACCCAAGAAGATATTTGATGCACTCAAAGAACCAAGTTGGGTGGAAGCAATGCAGGATGAGCTTCACCAATTTGCTATTCAGGATGTTTGGGAGCTGGTTGATTGTCCTAGATATGTCAGACCAATAGGGACAAGATGGGTTCTCAGGAACAAAAGAGATGAAAGAGGTATTGTGGTCAGAAACAAGGCAAGGTTAGTGGCTCAAGGTTATACACAAGAGGAGGGGATAGACTATGAGGAAGTCTTTGCACCAGTTGCAAGGATTGAAGCTATTAGGATTTTTCTAGCCTATGCATCTTGCATGGGCTTCACAGTCTATCAAATGGATGTGAAGAGTGCATTCTTGTATGGCACCATTGTTGAGGAAGTTTATGTCATGCAACCTCCTGGTTTTGAGGATCCAGAGCATCCAGATAAAGTGTATAGAGTCAAAAAGGCTATGTATGGCCTTCATCAAGCCCCAAGAGCATGATATGGTACATTGTCCACCTACTTGGTGGAAAATGGTTTTAAAAGGGGCACCATAGATCAGACATTGTTTACAAAGAAGAAAGGTAAGGATGTCTTACTTGTTCAGGTCTATGTTGATGATATCATTTTTGGATCCACAAATCCAAAGATGAGTGAAGACTTTTCCAAGCTTATGACAGATAAATTCAAGATGAGTGCAATGGGTGAGATGAACTTCTTTCTAGGATTACAAGTTCAGCAGAAAGAAGATGGTATCTTTATCTCCCAAGACAAATATGTAGCTGAAATCTTGAAGAAATTTGGTTTTTCTCCACATGAAAAGAGTGCTTCCACTCCTATGGATAGGGAACACCCTTGGGGAAAAATTGGAGCTGGAAAAGATGTGTATGTTAGGCACTATAGATCAATGATTGGCTCATTGATGTATCTTACAGCCTCAAGACCTGACATCATGTTTGCTGTGTGTGCTTGTGCACGTCATCAAGTGAATCCCAAAGAATGTCACCTTTTTGCTGTGAAAAGAATCTTTAGGTACCTAAGATGTTATCCAGATCTTGGTTTGTGGTACCCAAAGGATTCACCATTAGAGCTGATTGCATATTCAGATAGTGATTATGGAGGTGACAAGTTTGATAGGAAATCCACAACTGGTGGATGTCAATTTCTTGGGAGCAGATTAATATCTTGGCAATGCAAGAAACAAACAGTGGTGGCTAATTCTACAACTGAAGCAGAATATGTGGCTGCAGCAGCATGTTGTGGTCAAGTGTTGTGGATTCAGAACCAGCTGTTGGATTATGGGTATAATTTCATGCATACTAAGATATTTGTTGACAATAATAGCACTTTATGCATCATTAAGAATCCTGTACATCATTCTAAAACTAAACACATAGAAATTAGACACCATTTTATAAGAGATTGCTTTGAGAAAGGTTTAATACAACCAGATAGGGTTGACACTGAGGAAAATGTGTCAGATTTATTAACTAAACCTTTTGATACTGGAAGATTTCAATACTTGGTAACAAGTATTGGAATGGTTAATCTCACTTAAGTATGTGTTTTGGATTCTTTTTGTAAAAGTATGTACAGGATGATGCATTATTATTATTGGTCTTATTGATAATTTAGATTTTCCACTATATTTTTCTAACACTGACAAAGGTTGTTTGAACACTGATAAGTGTTTTTGCAACGTTGTCAGCAATATAATTATCTAACGCTGACAAAGCTTCTTTCAACGCTGTTATGTGTTATCGGGGCGTTGTCAGCAACAATGTTAGTTTTGTGGTTTTCAATCTAAATGTGCAGATGGTGTTAGCAGTATACCATTGGATACAGAGTTGCTTATGGATCAAAGGGGAAGCATTTGGACAAGTTTTTATTTATGGATGATGGTTGGAATGTTTCATTCCTATCTTGACATAAATTTTTTATGTTCATGCATGTTTTTAGCAAACTCTTTGTATCTTTGTTTCAGGGGAGGTTTTAGGAACCTTTAGGATTTTTGGGTATCCATATGATACTCTTATCACAATTCTAGATTGTGTCCACAGGTGAGTATGGGTTAGTTTTACTAAACCATGAGGCACTGTAGCATGCATAGTATATCAACTTTGCA
Source organism: Glebionis coronaria (assembly GCA_025667525.1). Classification (NCBI taxonomy): domain Eukaryota; kingdom Viridiplantae; phylum Streptophyta; class Magnoliopsida; order Asterales; family Asteraceae; genus Glebionis; species Glebionis coronaria. The sequence goes on from CM046876.1 coordinate 573,554,673, forward strand.
TGCTGCCAAGACATTTTTGGCCTAGGATTGGTTGTGGTCTGTTGGGAGACTTGGGAATGATTTTGATATAGGATTTACCTGGGAGTAACAAGGATTTTATGAGGTAACTTGGTTGTTAAGAATTTTGGTTAGCAAGGGACACTAGAGGACTGTTATGTCTATCTTGCTTATGCAAGTGTGCATAACTGGACAGTGCTTGCCGCCCTATGATAATTATCAGCTTTTGGTTATCTTCTCTAGGATAAATTACTTGTTAAGGTCATTTTTCACTTTTTAAAAACAATTTTATTTTTGGACGCTGACAAGATTTTTCCAAGCGTTGTTGTGACCAAATTGGACGCTGACATGGCTTTAGGCGGACGTTGACAAGATTATAGCCGTTGGGCGTTGATGGGTTATATTTGACCGTTGACACTCAATGGGACCTACCCATATGTTACTTTTTGACATATTTTCAAGCCGTAATTTTAGGAGTTGTTACTTTCATTAAATGTATGAGATAACTTATAACTTTTTCAATATTTTCATGATTAGTTTTTGAAAATCTTTGCCTATTTTTGGGCCAATCACATGCATTGTTTATCTCCTATAAATTTGGCTCCTATTTTTAAACAGGGTATCTATAATTCTTGTCTAACACTTTTCTCTTATCAACCTTCATCTTCTACACTTCAAATTAACAGCTTTCATCAATGGCACCAAGATTTAACTCAGCAGAATTGGATTTGGGGTTTAAGTCTCAACACAACATGATTGCTTATCTTGTTGCTGATAATACTTTGTTCCATAAATACACACAAATGGTGGTGTATTTGAACGCATCCCCATTAAGGTATGCTCTTTCTCATGCACCACTCATTCCAGTCACACACATTAAACAGTTTTGGAACACTGTAAGTTCCTCAACAGTTAATGGAGTGACCACATTAACTTCTATTGTTCATGGGAGATCTTGGGTGGTTACTGAGGCCTTGGTACGCCAGGCCTTGCATCTTGATGATGCTGATGGTATAACCATTCTTCCCATAACTGAAATAGAACAAGGGCTTAGGGCTTTGGGATACCCTATTCCTGATGAAGGTACTCTTAATAAGTACCATAAGCAGGAATTTCCCCCAGCCTGGAAGTACCTCATTCACATTCTCCTTCAATGTTTGAGTCCCAAATGTACTGCACACAATGAGATCAATAGATCCATTGCAACTGCTATTGTGTGTATTGCAACAGAGCAAAAATATAACTATTCCAAAATGATTTTTGAAGGGATGTGTAAAAACAAGGGGACAAAAATGACTTTAGCCTATCCCCGTTTTCTGCAAATGATTTTTTATGATCAAAGATATTGTTTAAGGGATCACAATGACTTTTATAAAATCCCTGAACAAAAGAAAGCTATTTTTACCAAGATGAATTCACCACCTCATAGAGACCTTCCTTTAACCCCAGCCATGCTTGCTGTTATTGCAGCAGCACAACCCCAACCAGACCCCCAACCTCATATTGACCCACAACCACAACTTGAACCTATTCCTGAACCTTTATCCTCACCTGAACCAATGCAACTTGACCGAGAACCCTTTAACGCTGACACATCTAATGTGGGCGTTGATGTGCCTATTTCCAACGCTGACACCCAACCATCACAATCCCAAACACCCCTTAACCAACCCACATCTACCCATTCTTCCACACCATCTTCCACACCACCTGAATATAGGTTGATCAAACGCCAAAGGACTACTGGAGTGTTCTCCTCTGGTGGTCCTAGCCATGAAGCAGAGAGAACCACCACCACAAGTGTGGCTGGTGACCTGGATGAGGCTTGGACTATTGGTTCTGGCTTAGAAGCTGGCCAAGACAGTCCCACCATAAATAAGTCCTCATCCATGCCCAATGAACCTGACTTGGGAGGTCAAATCCCCATTTCAGAAGAGGGCAGACTGGAACCAATGACTCTTTTGGAATTGACGGCTGTCTGCATTAGCTTGCAAAAGCAGAATGCAGACTTAGTACAAATTGTCAGCTTACAAGGCCTTGAACTCAAGCAATTGAGGGAGAGGATTGTTGTTTTGGAGAGTGATCATGCAAGGAGAGGTATGGAGGAGTCTTCCAAAGGGGAGGAAGATCAAAGAAATCTGATTGATAAGAGCAGTCAAGATGGTCGATCAATGGATGTTGCTGAAGCTCTTACTACTTTGAAGGAACAAACAGGTTTTGATACGTCCTTAATCTCTCCAACCAATCTAAATTTATCATTTACAGCAATGTTGAGAGAGGTTACACAAGGCGCTGAGGGAAAATATTTGAGCGTTGACAAGACAAATTTGGACGATGATAGAAGTATTTTGGGCGCTGATAGAGGAAATTTGGGCATTGACAGATCTGCATATGAAGGTGATGTATTCCAGTCATCATCTATCATCAAGGATGTTCCTACTCAGGTATTACCATCTACCTTACCAACCATTGCACCATCAGATAAGGGTAAGGGTAAGTTGGTAGAAGAAATTGTTCCAAAGAATGCAGCTCAGGTTGAATTTGATAGAAGATTGGCTGAGCAAATGATGGAACAAGGTGAAAAGGAAAAGTCACCATTTGTTGTGACTTCTGAAGAAGAAAGTGATGGAGCTAGCTCAGATTCAAGTGTGATGATTATTGAACCAGAAAGACTTGAATATGGTGATGAGCTTGCTAGGGAAAAGCTGAGAGATTTGAAGTTGCAGATTGATTTTGATATGCCAGAGGTGGTTCAGATGTACAATTCTTGGGAAGAAAGCTGTATGGATAATCCAGACTTGACCATTTCAGATCAGATATGGGGTTTGGAGATTCTTCTTAGAGTTCAGAAGGATTGTAAGGTGATTTTGAAGCACAAGGCAAGCAACATTCTCTCTGAGTTGAAAAGGGACAGAAGGAAGCTCTACTTTATGTTGCTCAGATGTCATGGAGTTGGATGGACACATCAGAAGCTGAAGGCTTTGACATTTGATGAGTTGGAACATAGGGCTTATCCTATTTGGGTGAAAGTGCAGGAAGAAAACACTTTCAGACTTCTTTCAGATGAAAGAAAGGAGCAACTTGCAGAAGAGATGGAAATCAAGAAAGCTATGATAGTTCCCAGGCCAGTGAAGAAGGGATTTACACTTGAGTTTCCAAAAGATATGAATCAACTATATCCAAGTGAAGCAGTTATTAGAAAGAGCCTCAAGCTCTCCCCATTAGAAGCTTCAGATATGGTGCATGTGTTACCACTAGATTCCAGGAATCCAATTGTGAGTTATGATGAGGATGAATGTGGATTCTGGAAGATTGGAAGATATGGCAAGGAGGTACACACTTTTACCACTCTCATATATTTATTTGCAAGTTGTGATAGAGAAGACTTGGTGGACCTTTGGAGGTTGTTGGAAACCAAGTATGAGGCTGAAGCACCAACTTCAGCTAATGGAATAAAACTTTGGACCACATTCAAAAGAATGTGTGGGACAAATGAGGAAGATCCTGAAATATGGAAGGATCTTGAAGATGACCTCAGTGGTCTTCAATGGAGGTTATATTCAGCTGCTGGTGTATACCATTTGAGTTATACAAAGTTTGCTGAGTATTTACTTGTAGATGCTCAGTATTTCATATCCAAGGCTGTTTTGGAAAAGATGAAGGACACCCAGTTGGAGATAGACTATACAAGTGACGTGGCAAAGAGTTTGATCAGATTTATTTATTACCAATATGATAAGGTTTGTCAGACTCCTTCAAGTTCTTAATGATTATTTAGAAACTTGATCATAAGAGTGGATATCAAGTTTAGGGGAGGATTGTTGGGAATAAATTAAGGCCAGATCACTTGAACGCTGACAAGAACAACTCAAGCGTTGACAAGAACAAAGTGAGCGCTGACAGCTCAAGTGTTGACAGGTTAAAGTCAAGCGTTGACACATTGAAGACAAGCACTGATGGAAGATATAAGCTACACGTTTATTATGTTCTAGATTACTTCTAGTAAGGATAGAAACGACAATGTATTTTCTATGTTTATCTTTACCTAGAATAGTTGATACGTAGCTTATTGTACAAGGCTTCTTAGTCTATAAAAGAAAGCCTTTAGGTTAATGTTTAGTATCAAGTTTTCATTAAGTTTTTCATTCGTAAACATCTTTCATTGTAAGCAAGTTCGACATTCATAATCAAAGTGAAAGTTTTGTTTACATCTTGTGTTCTTGTTTAAGTATTAAATTCCGCATAATACTTAGATTCACAAAGCATATAACAAAGGTTTCTCTACGTGTTATACTTGATCTAATCTCGTATACACAAAGCTAATCGATCTAAGTTTGGGATCAACAATCATTTTTTCATCACACGACAAAGTTTGATTACAGACGCGTCCGTTAATAACATCAGAGCATGATAGTAGTAATATCAATAAGACCCAATCCAAAATAACACTTATCGAGTGAAGCTTTCATGAAACGCTCACAAAATAGTCTCGGGTGCCAAGAAGCCATAGTGATGACTTTATAAAATAATAGATATGAAGGCTTATCTAAACAGTTCAATAACTCGGTGCTCTTAAGAAGTAACACACCTAAACCTCATGAGAACAACATTAAAACCTAAATAAGCACTTTGAATAAGCTTTGATTCATAAAAGTATCTTATTTGATTTTTCTTAACTCTTTTTTTTTGAATAAATTGATCTTATGATATATGAGTTAAGATATATGTATACCTTTAAATTAACATAAACCTATTCAACCAATCATATTATCATAATCACCAATTTTTTTAAAAACCCACTCTCCATAACTTTTTTAAAAATTAAATATCTCACAAACGGTAAATCGTCAAACGAAAAAAAAATACACCATTGCAACGAGAATTAAATTATCTTTCTATCGAGGGGCACATGTATATACTTTCGACGAACTTTTTTTCAACTTTTTTCTTAAGTAACATATGAGAGAATCATATATGATTCGTCACGAATCATATATGATTTTCAGAAAATCATATATGATTCGTGATATGAATCATATATGATTTTCTGAAAATCATATATGTTTCGTGACGAATCATATATGATTCTCTTAGACGTGACTTAAGAAAAAAGTCGAAAAAAAAGTTCGTTTAAAGTATATACATGTGTCCCTCGATAAATAGATGATTTAATTTTCGTCGCGATAATATGTTTTGTTTTACGTAACGATCAACGGTTTTTGAGATATTTAAGTTTTAAAAAATGAATTTTTTTGTTAAATGATAAAAATTGATAATTGTGGTTGGTTTGATTGGGTACATGCTAAATTAAATGTTTATGAATAACTAATACATATATAACTAACATATTAAGATAATTATAAGCAGTGGCGGAGCCAGAAAATATGGTCGTGGGGGGCATCGAGCAATAGGGATGTACAATGATTTTTTTTTTATTTTCACCCATAATTTAAAAAAATCAGGGTCGGGTCGGGTCTAAATATAAAAGTATCAAAAATAATTTATTGTGATGCAATAAACACAAATTATGAATTTAGGTGTCTATACAATAAAAATTTTAACTTTTTTTTCAATTAAAGTATCACAATATAGACTAGGGCTAAGCAACAGGTCTAGATCGGACTGGACCAATCAAGACCGGATCGAACCAAGGGCAAAAATAGTCCAAAACCCCGACCGATACAAGAAACTTGTAAAGTCCACTCTTGAACTTTACGCACATACCATGGTTACACATTGTTAAATTATGTATACAAGTATGAACTATAAGGCTGGTTGCAACGGTTGAGGTTGGGTTCGAGTCCTATCGATGTCGAACTCGGTCGGTCAGTTGCGACAACCAAATCGACTGAATCGATTCTGCTTACTCGGTCTCAGGTACGACCTAGTTGAAAGTCTAGAAATATTTTACTCGGTGTCTTTTTTTATGGAAGAAAAGGAAGATTAGGCTAACATCAATTTACCACTGCGACATAATATTTCTTTTTTTTTTTTTTTGGATTAAATTAAATTACTTTTAATTATATAAACTTTATAATAAATTTTCAAATATTAATATATTAAACTTTATTTAATTTCTCACAACATATATTAATTTGATAACTTTTAGAGTTAATTTTAGTTAACGCATTTTATCCTTTTTATGTCTAAATAAGTTTTTTTAATGGCTAGTGATTTGCACACTCTCATAATTGATTGGGACACTCAAAGACATGCATTAACCGGTTGTACTGTAAATATTAACTGCTTAAACTGTTTGTACATTGAGTGTCCCAATCAATTTTGTGAGTGTCCCGATCAACTCCCTTTTTTAATCATTTCTTTAACGATATTTACGTATAAATATTATCATAATTTTTTATTATTATTTAATGTAATGTCTTTTTATTTAATATAATGTTTTTATTTAATTTAATTTTCTTATTAAATGTAATGTTTTAAATTTTTGAATAAAACTAACTGAATTAAGTTGTTTTGTTGTGACAAATACGTCATTGTAGGTCGCCAAAAAGAGAAAACTGATATAACAAAAAAAATTTAATATCGTAATAAATCGTTGTTGTAATAGCCTAAAATTAACAGAAAGAATCAACACAATACACACATCATTCAAAAAAAAATCTATAAATTAAAAAATTTAGAAAGCAAGCACGAAGAAAAACTTACCATTAAAAGAAGATATACATATGATTTAAAACTCACAAGTTTATTTCATACGTAGTTTCATATCTCAAAGATATCACATATATATTCACATATGCCAGTACCAACTAACAAGTACAAATAAAAAACAGAGGACATACATAATAAATTATATTATAAATTTGTTTATCTAACCCAATGAATACCATCAGTTTCACAATTCCCCAACTTCTTTCCTCCATTATTTCCGGTGAACAAATGGGTAAAACTTAAAAGTCGATATAATAATTTTTGCCGTAGAGAACAATCAAAGTCTTGAAACGCCAAGTACGACGGGGGCAATAATTTTTTGTGGATGAGGGCACTTTATTTTTTCTCACAAATCTGACTTATTTTCCTATATAAATCTTGTAACCACGAGAGATTGATTGGGGGCATCGCCCCCCACTACCATCAACATGGCTCCGCCCCTGATTATAAGTACATTTATGAATAACAAAATTGAACGAAATTCTTTGTTTACTATTTATACGAGTCCTAAACATTTTCTCAGAAAAAAGTTGGCGCGGTGTTTTTCTACCTATGCTGATATTCGATTATGACTTATCAATCTAAATGTCAAGACACTACAAACATATGTACTACGTAGTCTATCACTTGCAAGTGGAAATTATCGAAATCACTTTTAAAACGTTCATTTTTGTACAGCTAAATTTGAACTGCGATATATATAGTACTTATTCCCTTGTGTAAAAGAAACAGTAAAAGTATCCGATTCCGACTTATCGAGCTAAATGTCGCCACATAAAAACACATGTACCATGTCACTAATTAAATTGGAGAATTATTGAAATCAATACCGAAAAGTGTATTTGTCGTGCTACCGAATTTAATTTGCTATGTAGTATTTATTTCTCTGGGCCATCTGGGCAATCTTCTTCACAAACATATAAGAAAGTAGCACACGTTAGCTTGCCTCGGGAGGGAAGACCCGAGACTAACTCCGGTGTGAGGGTAAGAGTCTGATTGAGCCGGATGACTAATAATATAGAGAGCCGAAAGGCCAAAGAGTGTGTGTAATAAATATGAGTGAGAATGTCTGACTTACATTAAATAAGGGGGTATTTATAGTGTTGAGAACACTGTAACTCACTATACCTCCTCGGAGGCCATATTCCTTGAGCCTTATGATCTGATAGGCCAACCCTTGGTTCAATAGGTAATGTGAGGCCTCTAGGTAATAGGGTGCACCGGTTGTTCCCCAAGGGAATCTTCCCTACTTTTGAGGTGTGCAAGTGGATTAGTCTTCAACCCGAGCGCCATGTGAAGGTCCACTGTGTAATAGGGTGCGTCGTTCCTTCCCGATGTAGTGGCCTACTTTTGAGGATTCCCTCTAGACCTGTGCTTAGTGGGTGTGCCGGTCTGCCAGATCCGTACGGCCAATCTTGCTTCTAGAAGATGACCAATATGTGAATATGGCCGAGCGGCCAGATACGTGAACATGTCCCCTCTGTATTGGATTATCAATGTGAAATGTTGGTGATCTAATACTTTAGACCGTAGTGTCGTTTCCTCTGTATCTTGTTTTGTCTTTTATCCATAACTTCCTGTGAATATTTTATTTCTCCTCCTTTTTTTTTGGGGGGGGGGGGGGGGGGGGGTCGTACTTACCCTCATAATTACTCTCAGTCAAAAATACGGGTAGTCGCGCTTCATTTAATAGCCTGCACCCTTTGTCTACCAGCTGTATAACACTTGCGTTTTCTGTGGCTGAGGGGCGCGCCACGTGTTTTTTACTGTTACTGAAGCGACCTTTGGTCGGCCCTTAGATCCCTATAAATACCCCACTCCTCTTCTCGTTTCTTACCTTCTTCCATTTTTTTACCGTCGAGAGTCGTGAGGTACATCCTTCCTTTTCAGGTGTGTCTTTTTCTTCTTTTATTTGTTTTCTTTTCCTTTCTTTCCTTGGTCCTCCTCAGCCTATCGTTATGTCCTCCGATGGGTCCTTAGAGCTAGGCCTCCCTAGCCAGGAACAACGTGAAGCTATAAATGAGGCCCAAGTTATGCCTAAGTTTGATATGCATCTCTACCATTCTGATTTTGAATTCTGATCACGTGCGTCGTGTGGCTGAGGCTTATCATATTCCTTCAGACCTCAATCCTTCTACACCTTCTCGCAACATTCGTATGAACGAGCTTCCTTCTCATCTTATTGGCCTTTATGTTCCTCACTTTGCGCAAGGTGGACTTCACATTCCCTTTTCTTCCTTCTTTCTTCGTGTTGTTGAGCATTTCAGTGTACATATCTCACAACTCGTACCTATTGGTGTTAATAAGGCCACACTTTTTGAGATCTATTGTCGTGGTCTCGTTATCAATCCTTCTGTGTTGTTCCGCCTTTTCTATAAGCTTTATAAGGTGGGCGATTGGTTTTCCTTTCAGAGTCGAGGCTCCAAACCTTACCGTCCTTTTCTTAAGGATGGTCCTACGGGTTTAAAGGGTTGGAAAGGTCTTTTCTTCTTTGTTGATCGGAGGGTCGCTCCTATCTCCATGCCATGGAGACATCATGACTCCAGTGTGGTTGACCCCCTTCCTAAGGTTTCTGAATATGATCCATTGGATGCCAAAAAACTTTGTGAATTTGCTATTCCACTCCGTAGGCCATATCAAAGTCTTCTATATACTGGTCGTCTTACTCCTTTTTGGAAGTATTCAGGTTTTAACTGCGTCCTCAACGGTCCGGCTGGGGAGAGTAATGTTTTCCTCTTTTTCTCTCGTTTGGCTTTTTATACTCTATGTACTGCCTAACCTTCTATCTTTTTTGTAGGTATTACTATGTCTGAGTTTCTAAGGATCACCCGTTTTGTTGGCGCGACCATTCGTCAGGGAAACCCTTTGTCGGAAGGCACAGTTGTTGCTACCCACACTACACCCCCTTGGCCAAGGATGCTCCCATCCCTGCAAAGACCACTGCCATGGAGCAGGCTGAGACTGTTGACGCCAGAGTGGTTGTTGATCGTGAGAGAAAGTAGAGGCGTGCCGTTGAAAAGGCCTCTCGGGAGGGTGCAACAGCTGTTCTCACAATGTTGGTACTAGGGCCACTCGAGCTACTACTCATTCCAGGAAGTCAAAGAGGAAAGCTGACGGCGAAGGTTCTTCTCATAAAAAGAGTAAGGCCACTCGGGCCCATGTTGCTCCACCTTCCGAGCCCTGTACTCTCGTTGGGGAGGGAGCTGGTGATAGTAGGTCTCACACTCCTACTCCTTCGGTCGAGAGGCCTAATGTGATGAATGACCTTCGACAACACACTGATAACGCCTTGTCCCAGCCTCATGCTTCTAAAGAAGAGCCTCATGCAGAGGAACATTCTCCATCATCTCCTCCTCATATTGCATCCATTGTGCCTAGCCACAACCATGATTCCCTTGGTGATGAGAATGTTGCTTTCCCAGGAGGTTAGTTCTTCCTTCCTAGTATTTTCCGTATGCATGTACCTCTCTCCTTCCTTTTTCTTATGTATGTTTTTTAGGTGATGCTTCGAAGCCTATTAACTTGGATGCTGATGTTGTACCTAATGAAGCTGAGAGTTCCTTCTATAAGGACATTTGTCTTGTCTTTTGCTATTATTATTTTTGCGTGTGTGCCTCTCTTCTTATGTTTGCTCCGTCTTTGGCAGGTGACCCTTATAAGCGCTTTGGCAACCGACCTTTCAATCCCCATTTGGGCCTCACTGAATCTACCCGGGTGGACAAGTCTAAGGATTGCCGTGATATGCTCTCCAACCTATTCACTCCTGTTGATCTGGTGTATTTTAACGAGGGCATTGACCATGAAATGGCCATACAGTCCAGCTGGCGTCGCTTGGCTCAAAGTACCCAAATGCAGTCCATCGTTTTGCTTCGTTTTGAATCTTGTTGGAAGAACACAATTCCTGCGTGTCCTCTCGATCTGAGTTAGAATATGATCTTCTTATTTCTTCAGAGATGGAAATGGTTAGGCGTTTGGCCGTTCTTGAGAAGGCCCAAAAACTTCATGCAGAGGTTATTGCCACAAAGGATGCTAGGATTGTTGCCTTGGAGAATGAATTGAAGGTCGCTGAGGAGGATGCCCAGGGGTTAAGAGCCGACAACACTAAGTTGGCTGTTGACCTTGGCCGTGAGGCCACTTTGAGGAAGAATCTCATGAAGGACCTTTTCCCTGTGCTCGTTCGACGCCTTTTGGCTAGTAGGGAATATAAGTCCACACATGGGGAGATTTTTAGCCTTGCTCTTTCCTTGGGTTTTATGCAGGTCGTGCGTCATGGCAGGACTGAGGAGGAGGCCGATGCTGTCTCGGCCGAAGCATCTCAAATTGACTCTTCTGTGACAGAGTCCAGCTTGGTGGAGGCATATGATGCCCTATTTATGAAGAAGTACCCCTTTGTGGAGAAGGTCAGTCGGTCTTGCTATAAGAGTCCCATGGAACTTCAGAATGTGATGCCAGATGGGGAGGTGACTCCCGGCCAAGGACCTCTCCTGCACGACTGCTCCTTTGTTCAGTGATTTTCTTTAAACCTGCATTTAGTACTTTGTCTGTAATAACAATCTAATGGCCGTTCGGCCTTAATCACTCGAACAATTGTTAGATTTGTATGTTTGGCCATTTTGCCATTTTATCTATGCTTTTTTTGCTGTCTTACTACTTTTGGCCTTTCGTATATGACCTCGTAGGTACTCTGGTCTGTATTCGTTTTGCCTCCAAGAAGTGAACCTTGGCTACATAGATTGGCAGGGAGGAATCACCTACCCTCCGGAGCCACTCGGATATTTATTCAACTCTTAATTTTGGTTGGGGAATATTGACTACATATATCGAGTGGAGGGATCTAAGTTCCAAACTCCGAGACACATAATCCTTTATTTCCCTTCCATAGACATCGACCATATTTTTCGATTTGGGAGGTTGCGAGCCTTCCGTCGAGGTCTCTTATGCTTTGCCTATTTAGTTTAGATATCGATCACATAGAATCGCTTTTTATTTATCTATGAACATTGGCTACGCGGAACCACTTATATGTTTGTTCTTTTAAAAGAGGGTGGTGATAAACATTGGCCACACATTCCTACCGAAGGTGATTGGCCTTTCGAAGGGGGTCATTTTTAACTTATGTTTACACTCCTTTGTCATATTAAGGAAAATTGCTACTCCATAGCTGGGAGATAGCTTTCATTAACTTCAACATTTGAATGTTACAATGATATGATAAGTTTAGATGCTAAACTATATGTGACATTCCCTTAGGTTTATTGCATGCCAAGTGCGTGACACTGCCTTGCCATTCACTTTTTCCAACTTATATGAGCCATTTATGTATGCCTCTATCCCCTTGTAGGGACCTTCCCATGTTGGGCTCAGCTTTCGAGGCTTTTCCACACGGCTAGCTTCGTTTCTTCTGTAGACGTAGCTCCCCACCTTGAAGGACTTGGCTCTGACCCGCTTGTTGCAATAATGCTCCATCTTTTTCTTGTATTTGGCCTCCCGGATAGCTGCGACCTCCCTTCTTTCTTGCAAAAAGTCTAGATTGAGTCTGAGCTCCTCATCGTTGGCCTCTACGTCCTTGATCATTAACGTCCGATGGGTCGGCATACCAATCTCCGTAGGGATCACGGCCTCACTTCCATACGTTAGGCTAAATGGTGTCTCTCTATTACTTGTCTTCAACGAGGTTCTAAGTCCCCAGAGCACATTTGGGAGTTCATCTTCCCATCTAGTTCTGTCACGCCCTAGCCTTGGTTTTAGCCCCTCCATTAGCGACTTGTTTGTCCTTTCCACGAGGCCATTGGCCTGCGGGTGTGCCACTGCTGTATTCATTTGCTTAATGTTGAGCTTTTTGCATCATGTCTTAAATGGATCATTCACGAAGTTAGTTCCATTGTTAGTTACTATCACATGTGGTAGGCTAAATCTACAGACAACGTTATCCCACACGAATTTTAACACATTCTTGCCTTTAACATTGGCCAAGGGTTTTGTTCTAACCACTTAGTGAAATAATCAATTGCCACAATGATGTACCTGACCTTGCCTGGCGCCGCAGGGAATGGGCCTAACACATCCATACCCCATTGAAAGAACGGCCATGGGGCCATGATTGATGTCATGAGTGTCTAGGCATGTTTGGCACTAGTGAGTGGATTTGGCATGCGTCACACTTTTTTGTCTCTTCCCTCACGTCCCAGTGCATCGTAGGCCAATAGTACCCTTGCCTTAGCGTTTTTGCTACCACTGACCTTGTTTTCAAATGCATGCCACAAGCTCCCCTGTGTATCTCACGGATCACATAGTTGGCCTGGAGTGGCCCTACACATCGTAACATCGGCATCAGGTAAGATTTCTTGAAAAGCACCCTTCCTTCCATCACGTATTGGCTGATCTTCATCCGAGGGGCACGTGCCTCATTATGGTCCTGCGGCCATATTCCCTGCTCCAAGCATCTTACAATGAGTGTCATCCAGTTATCCTCTTCCTCTTCCACAATGGCATTTACTTCCTCTCGGTCTGTGGATGGTTTGTCTAGCACCTCTACCAACACTTCCTTCGTCAAATGATTAAATTCTACTAAGGCCAGCTTGCTTAACACATCGGCTTTTTGATTCTTACTTCTCGGGATGTTCATGATTTTGAAGCTTTTGAATCTTGCCACGTGCTCCTTCGCTTTTCTTAGGTATTTGATCATGCTTTCGTTTGTAGTCACGAAGTCTCCATTTATTCGACTGGCCACCAGTTTTGAGTCCACCCTTATTGCCAAATGCTCTACTCTCATCTCTTTAGCTATCCTTAGGCCAGCTAGCACGGACTCATACTCTGACTCATTGTTTGTGTTGTCAAAGTTCAACCTTAAAGCATACGTATACTCCATGCCGCTGGGACTGATCAACACTAAACCTGCGCCTGTGCCTTTCGGGTTGGACGCTCCGTCAGTGTACAACACCCATTCTTCCTCATTATCAACCCTTTCTTCATCAGAGACATGTGTTTCAAGGTCTTTCGAAGTGTCTGTCCCTATTGGCACCTCATTCAGAAAGTCTGCTAACACTTGTCCTTTTATCACGCTTCTTGGCTCGTAAGTGATGTCATATGTCCCCAATTCTATGGCATACTTTGCAAGCTTGCCTAATGCTTCGACTTTTTTAGGATTTGCCTTACCGGTTGATCCGTGATGACTTTGATTGGGTGGCCTTCAAAATATCGCCTTAACCTTCTTGATGTGCTTAGAAGGGCCAAGGCCAACTTTTTCCAATGGTGCATAATTTCTCTCTGCTTCATGTAACGTTCGACTGACATAACGGACTGGCTGTTGGATCCCATTTCTCTCCACCAATAACATTGCGCTGATTGCTCTCTTTGCCGTGGCTAGATATAAGGAGAGTGTTTCTTTGGGCCTGGGTGTGGTAAGTGATGACAGTTCTATCACCATTCTTTTCATTTGTTGGAAGGCCTCCTCTGCCTCTTCCGTCAACATGTACTCCTCCTTGTTGGCCTTAGTTATGTTCTTCAAAGTGTCAAAGAAGGGCAATGACCTTTCGGCATACTTTGAGAGAAAACGGTTGAGCGCGACCAACTTTCCAGCCAAGCTTTGCATTTCATTCCATGTTTTAGGCGACTTCATATCGGTGACATCCTTAATCTTGGCCGGGTTGTCTCTGATCCCTTTTGATGTTACCATGTAACCTAGAAACTTACCCTCTTCCACCCCGAATGAACATTTTTTGGGGTTAAGCTTCATGTTTATCTTTCGCAAGTTATCAAACGTTTCAACTATGTCGACCAACATTTCCTTTTCTGTCTTGCTTTTTATGACCATGTCATCTACATATGCCTCCAAATTTCGTCCAATCTGTGACTCGAAGTCCGTGTCCACCAATCTTTGATATGTGACCCCTGCATTTTTTAGGCCGAAATGTATTTTGGTGTAGCAATATGTTCCTTGGTCGGTGTAGAAAGCTGTCTTCTCTTCGTCTTCTTGCGACATTTGTACTTGATGGTAGCCCTTGTAGGCGTCCAAAAAGATTTTGTACTTGTATCCCATAACAGCTTCTATCGTTAATCTCTGGCAGAGGATAATAGTCTTTTGGACATGCGACATTCAAGTTCTTAAAGTCTATACACATCCTCCACGCTCCGTCCACTTTTTTGACCAAAACCGTGTTGTATATCCACGTGGGATACCTAACTGGCCTCACGATCCCTGCCTTCACCCATTCTTCTACTTCCTTGGCCACAACCTCGCTTTTTCAGCGGACAATACCCTTGCTTTTGGCTCACCGGTGTCACCGATGGGTTCACATTAAGCTTGTGTTGGGCGATCCTTCTTTGCACTCCCGTCATGTCTTGCGGTTCCCATGCGAAGACATCTAGGTTGTTCTTTAGCAATTGCTTCAGCTGTTTTGAACCCTACTTTGACAAGTTTCCCCTAATGGTAACGAGTTGATCGGGAAAGGCCGGGTTGATCATAACCTCTTCTGTTAAGTTGACCGCTTGGTCATTCTCTTTCTCTGGCTCCTCTTTTGCCATTTTCCTCTTTCCTAATTCCCTGCATTCATTGATAATCGAAGATGATGTGACAAGAGCTGCAATACCTCGTGGTGTTGGGAATTTCATCATAGCATGGGATGGCCCGTAGCTTCCTTATCCCTGGCCTTCCTAAGATAATGTTGTACTGAGAGGGGGCGGGTATGACGGCGAACCTCATCATGGCCCTTCGGAACAACCCTCCATCCCCAAAACAGACTTCCAGTTCTATCTTCCCCAACGACTTCACACTTTCCCCAGAGAATCCCGATACCGTGTTGTGCGTCTTAGTCATCCTAGCTTGTATGCTTGGATGAAGGCTGTTAAAACAGTGCTCATGCATTATCTCCACAGACGCACCACCATCCACATGTACCCTTCTTACCAGGTACCCCTCGACTTCAACCTCTATCATAATTGCTTCTTCTGACAAATCCTCATCTGGGCACGGTGGGAACGTTATTGGGACGTTCATCCAATCCCCGTTCACCCATCTCGACTTCCTCTTTCGGTTATCACTATGCCCAGATACCATATTGATCACCTTGGCCTTCTGAGGGTGGCCTTTTTGGACGCCCTTTCCTTTCTGCCTCACGTCTTTGATCAAGTGGTTGAGCTTTCCAGATTCTAAAGCGGCCTCCAATTGTCTCCTCAGCTAAAAGCAATCATTCATGTAATGCCCCTTCGCGCAATGATAGTCACAATATCTATCCATAATTTCCTTCTTCGGCGTTCCTACCAAGGGAGGTGGAGCCGGAAGGTTTAGCTGGTGCTCTGCTGCTAAGATTTCCTTCGGTGTGCTGGAAAAATCTTCTAGGGTGAATATTCGATTAACTTCTTGTGGACGTTAGGGAGGACCGTAAGGCAAAGTGTAGGGTTGGGCGTAAGGGGTTCTATTTTGATAGGCACCTCGGCCTCCACCTCTTCTTCCTCTAAAACCTCTTTTCTGAGAGCGATCATACATTTGGCCTCCCGTCGGGGAACTGTCCCCTCGGATATACTCCCCTCTTGGCAGCTCGGTATCCCTAAATGTTGCCTCAGCACGAACAAAGTCGTCCACATGCTTCAACGTTTCGTCCACTGTCTTGGGTATACTTTTAGCAAACCGCTTGGCCAAACTAGGACATTTTTGTGAACCCATAAATGAAGAGATCCTCATGAGGTCAGACACATTAGGAATGGAATTAGATTCACTTACCCACCTTTCTTTAAACAACAGTAGGCTCTCATTGGCCTTACGGATGATCTTCGTGATCTCGGTGAACGTTTATGGACATAAAATTAATAGTCGTGTGATAGGATCGAACTCGGGATTACGGGATTGCACACAATACGTAAAGGGTTAATTTTATTTATTAAGTATTTTATATATATATATATATATATATATATATATATATATATATATATATATATATATATATATATATTAAATCAAACCGAGCTTAACTAAATGATCGTTAAATAAATTAAGAGTTAAGTTAAACCAACGTTATGGAATTAAATAAAAGAAAAGAAGTAAACGAAAAGTTCTGGAAACCAGCCTTGGTGGGCTTTGAGTCGACGGCTACAAGAAGAAAAGGGGAAGGAAAAGGAATTGTTTCCTTATTCGTTTATTACTTGGAAACTAAGTTTTGCCAATCCTTATATAAACACCCCATAGCCTCATAATTTTTCCCATCCCTTTTCCTCTCTCTCTTTGTGTGATCGGCAACAAACACCCCTTTAGGGTTCTTTGGTTTTCGATTTAGCTTAAATTCCATAAGTGTTGAAGCTCCGTTTTGCAAGTGCTAGACTCACGGTTAGCCCGTTGCATTACGTGTGTACAAGAGCGTAATATAGTTTTGCTTTAAACTATATCTTGGTATTATTCTTCACAAACCCTAATTGTTGATTCGTTGGTAATCTTTTGGATCTACGCTAGGATAAAAATATGTAACCCTAATCGATTAATTATAATTGTGTTATTATGATATTGTTAAATCGCTTCCGCTATTACGTGCTTTGATCTTTGTTATGATTATATACTTGTTATGATTGTCATAAACCTTCAATGGTATCAGAGCCGTTTTAACATGTTATAATTATCGAGATCTAAAGGTTTTTTAACTAATGGTGATTTGAGTTAAAATTACATGTTGTTTTTTAGGTTTTAACAAAAATAAGGATTTTGTTTTTTTTGCTTTTTTAAAAATCGGCATAGCCGATTTTTTTTTTTTTTTTGTAAACCCTAAAATTGCATGGTATAAATCTTTAGATGATTGCATGAATTAATTGTTATGTCATGTTTGGTTACGATCCATAGTATTTTAATTGTTAAGAGTATGTGGGAGATCCGTGATGAACATGCATGTTTTTTCACGGATTATGGGATTTTATATGCTATTTGCTTTATTTGATTCAGAGGTTTTAACATTAGGGAAGACCTTTTATGTTTATAAAAACCCTAGATTTTATGTTCTTTGAATAAATTTTTATGCATGTGGCTATTTGATTTAGTTTTTTTTACCTACTTGTTTTCATACGCTTTATATTAATTGTATGTTGTAAACAAGGGGAATTTTTTTTTCCAAGAAAAATTAATATGAACTAAATCATATAAAAAATTAATGAATTGTTTTGAGATCTAATTTACATATGATTTGCGTTGATTGGAATTGTAATAATAACTTAACGGCCTACTCAATTTTGACAAACTATAAAGTGGGTATAACGCACCGCTGGTCATGTACCCGGTTAAGGAAGGAGGTGTTATGCTTCAGCGCTGACCAAATTCCCGGCTTACATGTGCGTCAAAGTTGGAATTACCTACGGTTATTATTTACATAATTCCTTAAGGTTGATTTAACCGCAAATTCACATCCGAAACATAATGAATAAAGTTATTGCTTTGTGCTTTAGCCAAGTTCTAGGAATGTGAGGCGTGAATTGTTGTGGGTAAGATCTTTAACTGGTTTATCTAATACCTCAACTTGCAAATATGTGGCAAAATTGTTTAGTCTCACCAAAAGGTTTACTAAAAGTTTTTTTATTAAATTAATGCTATGGAGATGTATGCATGCTTCTCCATACATGATTTTGACACCAAAATCAATACCCTTAAATTTAAGTCTTATGTCATCTAATTGACGAACACTTGAAATTGCAATTGTCGTCATATGAGATTTTAGACGATGTTGTAATGGAGAGAAAACTTCATGACAGAATGAGATTGCACATGAAGGTTTTGCGTTCTTTATATTAGTCGACTTGATTAAGTTACTCAGTGAGATCTGGAAACTTAAGGCAAAAAGTAGGGATAAAACATGTTTACAATGCAAAAAGACTTTTGGCAATGTAAATCCCTAAAAATATCTAGAAATTGCAAATTTGTTTGTCAATTATTGTTCGACAAGTTACCATGTTGAGTATATTTACCACTAGAAGATCAACTGATTTGATAAGTTTATGTCAATGTGGATTCTAGTTTCAAGGGAAATACTATGGTTTTATTACCGGGGTAATTTTATTTTCTTGAATGGTATTATCGAAAATACTAATGTTTGAACTTATTTCTATAGAAATGGCTCAACCCGAAAACAATATGACTATAACTTTTGCGTTCAAAGGTTTCTTTGATCGTCCTGAACTTACTGGCCCTGACTTCAATGATTGGTATCGCTCACTAAGAATAGTTCTGAGAGTAGCAGGTACTATCGATATCTTGACTACTCCTTTTCCGGAGGATCTTGCGAAGGAGCATCTGATGCGCAAAGGCTTGAACACGCTGCTAATGTTAAGAAGCACTCTGATGTGGCTGCTTTAATGTTAGGGAAAATGGCTCCTCCACTTCAACAGAAGTATGAGATATTTTTTCCTAAGCGAATGCTTGATGAGCTCAAGGATATGTTTGAAAAGCCGTAAGCTATGGAAATCTACGACTTGGTAGATGCTCTGCATAGTTGCAAGCAAGCTCCTGGAAAGTCTGTAAGTGCCCATTATAAGGAGATGAGGGGTTATATGGAACAACTCATTGCACTAGGACAACCCTATGATCATAATATGACTATAAACTTGATCAATAGGTCCCTTAACAAGGACTTCAATGATTTTGTTCGAAACTATAATATGCATTACACGGGGAAGACAGTTAATGATTTACATACAATGCTCATTTACTTTGAAAAGGGGTTAAAGGATAAGGCATCTACTTCTACTCCTTCTGTGCTTTATGTACAAAAGGGTGGAGTGAGTAAGGCAAAACCGCACAAGAACAGCAAGAAATGCAAAGGCAAAGGCAAAGGCAAAGGCAAGGGTGATAAGGGCAAACAAGTTGCGACTTACTCCAAACCTAAGAAAAACTTTGTCAAGAAGAATCAA
This sequence comes from Glebionis coronaria, assembly GCA_025667525.1. Lineage (NCBI taxonomy): Eukaryota > Viridiplantae > Streptophyta > Magnoliopsida > Asterales > Asteraceae > Glebionis > Glebionis coronaria. The sequence continues at coordinate 573,574,221 of CM046876.1, forward strand.
TCTCAGAAGGATGAGACTTGTTTCCATTGCAAGGCAAGTGGACACTGGAAGAGGAACTACCATCTTTATCTCGAGGAGTTGCGAGAAATAAAGAAGAAGGCTAAGCTTAGTACTGCAGCATCTTCAGGTAACTTATATATGATAGAGTTATTTAATCTTACATACAAATCAAATTCCTGGATATATGATACGGGATGTGGTATTAACATTTGTAATACCCTGCAGGGATTTTAGTTGGAGAGGAAGCTTACCTATGGGGAACAATTTCTGCATGTGGGCAATGGCGCACAAGTAGCGGTTGAAGCTATAGGAACATTTAATCTAGTTTTACCTTCGGGTTTAGTACTGAGATTAAATAATTTTCATTATGCACCTAAAATTGTTAGGGGTGTTATTTCCTTTTCATTTATGTTGGATCTTGGATTTATTCACACTATTGATAATAATAGAATTTCTGTTTTTAACGATGGTTTATTCTATTTTGATGCAATTTCTGTGATGTTTTTGAAATTAACATGCATGATAATAATTCCAAGAGAAAGATTAATTCTGTTTTTAGCATGAATAAGACGAGAAAGTTAGACAAGAACTCTTCTTATCTTTGGCATTGTAGACTTGCCCATATCGGGAAGACTCGCATACAAAAGCTTCAACGTGATGGTCTTTTGGAAAATATCAATGATGAATCATTTGATAAATGTGAGTCTTGTATCTCTGGAAAGATGACCAAGAAACCTTTTAATAGCAATATTGAAAGGGCTACTGAATTACTTGGTTTAATACACACTGATGTGTGTGGACCACTTAGACATGTGTCAAGGAAATGTGCTAGCTACTTCTTAACATTTACGGATGATTATAGCCGTTATGGTTATGTTTATTTACTTAAACATAAACATGGGGTATTTGAAACATTCAAAGTGTTTAAAGCAGAAATAGAATTACAACTAGGAAAGAAGATTAAAGTTCTTCGTTCTGATCGAAGTGGTAAATATTTAAGTCAAGAATTTAAAGATTCTTTAAGTGAGAATGAAATTATTCAGAAACTTACTTCTCCAAATACTCCACAACAAAATGGAGTATCCGAACGGAGAAATCGTACATGATTGGATATGGTACGATCTATGTTTAATCTTACAACTTTACCTTTATCCTTTTGGGATTATGCTCTAGAATTCGTTGTTCGTATTCTGAATATGGTTCCCACAAAGAAGGTTGATAAGACACCATATGAACTATGGCATGGCAAAAAGCCATATTTGTCTTATTTGAAAATTTGGGGTTGTGAGGCGTATGTGAAACGTGACTCTGGAGATAAACTCCAACAACGCTCAGTAAAATGTATCTTTGTAGGTTACCCTAAGGAAACTATGGGTTACTACTTTTATTATCCGCCTGAGAACAAGGTTATTGTTGCTAGGTATGGAGACTTCCTTGAAAATGATCTTGTAAATTAAGAATTCAGTAGGAGAAATTATGATCTTGAGGAGAGTCATATAGATACATTACCTTCTGAAAATACTAGCGAAGAAATTCCAATAGAGCCAGAAAGTCTGGGAGCTCCACCGGAATTAATTCCTCCACGTAGGTCTAAAAGAACCGTCCGTGCGCCAAGCAAACTATGTCTTAACATAGAGGATGATGAGGAGGAAGTAGGGGATCTTGGTGAACCTACAAACTATCGATCCGTAATGCTTGATCCAGAAAAATCTAAATGGATAGTTGCGATGAATGAGGAAATGAAATCCATGAAAATCAATGATGTTTGGATTCTTGTTGATACACCTAAGAATGCTAAAGTAGTGAAAAATAGGTGGATATACAAGAAGAAAACCGACATGGATGGTGAAATACAATCCTATAAAGCACGTTTAGTAGCTAAAGGTTTCACTCAAACTTTTGGCATAAACTACGAGGAGACATTTTATCATGTAACAGACTTACGAGCTATTAGGATTCTCATAGCTATAGCAGCATACTATGACTATGAGATATGGCAAATGGATGTTAAAACTGCCTTCTTGAACGGTCGCTTAGATGAATACATCTATATGCAACAACCAGAAGGATACGTTGATCCTAAATATCCAAACCGCGTGTGCAAACTTCAAAGATCTATTTTGGTTTGAAGCAAGCATCACGTTAATGGAATAAACGATTTGATGAAGAAGTCAAAAAGTTCGGATTTATTCAAAATAGAGATGAGCCATGTGTATATCACAAAGCTAGTGGGAGTGATGTAGTGTTCCTAATTTTATATGTCGATGACATATTAATCATGGGAAGTAACATTCCAAGACTTAAGGAAGTTAAAGATTATCTTGGTAAATGTTTTTCTATGAAGGATTTGGGAGATGCTGCTTATATTCTAGGAATTAAAATCTATCGAGATAGAAAAAGACGGTTAATTGGTCTTAGTCAAGATGCTTATATTGATAAGATATTGAAGAATTATAGCATGCATAATTCCAAGAAAGGTTTTCAACCTATGGAAGTTAAGCATGAATATAGTCATGAGTTAGATGCATCAACACCCGAAGAGGTGGCTTACATGCAGAAAGTGCCTTATGCTTCGGCTGTAGGATCTATTATGTATGTTGTAAGATACACAAGGCCTGATGTGACGTTTGCTCAGAATTTGGTCAGTAGATACCAGCAGAATCCAGGGAAGCTTCACTGGACTGCTGTTAAACATATACTAAAGTATCTGAGGAATATGAGAGATATGTTTTTGGTATTTGGGGGTAAACCAGACACGGAACTGAATGTTACAGGTTTCTGTGATGCGTCCTAGAAATGTGATAAAGACGATACGAAGTCTCAGACGGGTTACGTGTTTGTCATTAATGTAGGAGCAGTTGACTGGAAGAGCAAGAAGCAGACAACCATTGCTATGCATGCGACTCAATCTGAGTATATGGTTGCTTCAGAAGCTGCAATGGAAGTTGTTTGGATTAGGAAGTTTATTGGAGATCTTGGAGTGATGTCTTCAATTAAAGAACATATTGATATATATTGTGATAATTCTGCTGCAATAATATTCGCCAATGATCCAGTCATGAAAGGCGCCAGACACTTTAAACGTAGATATCACTACGTTCGAGAACAAGTTGAAGCTCGAGAAATAAAATTAATAAAAGTTCACACAGATGATAACGTAGCTGATCCTTTTACTAAGGCTTTGCCTAGACCAAAGGTAGTTAAGCATGCCAAGGCTATTGGGCTGCAACTAGCTAGCGAATTCATGCAATAAATCTGTGATTTGTATTTGGATAAATGATGTTAAGACATTATTGAATTGATGAAATAAAGATTGAGTTTCGTTTATTTTCTGTTATTTGATTTTGTATCCTATTTTACATGTTTTAATCCATGAATAATTGTTATGTTCAAAATGTCCGTTGTCGATTAATAATATGAGAGTATTATTAAACTAAGACAATTCAAAATAGTGACAGATTATACTTGAAAGTATATTGGTCAATTTTGTATGATATTTGATGGATCAAATATTGGACTTATCCCAACTATATGATTTTGCTTTATGGATATTTGACATTAAGTAAATCATAAATAGTTATCCTTAGACCTGAGATACCAAGAAACTGTCACGAATGTAGTGTGTTTCAGTGAGATAATCTAACGCTAAACGTAACTGGTAGCTATAAGGATTATTTTCAGAAGTGTTGCAAAGTTCGTAAGTTTCGCTTGTAGTCAAAATGGGATTTGTTTCCTTTAAATTATTTTGAAGAATAATACAGCTGGGCCCCTCGGGGGAGTAGTAAGATGTTTGTGCGGCCGCACCCGAATTTGTTTTGGTAATCTTGCTATATCCGTAAACGAGAAAGAAAATGGTTAATGAAAGAATGACTGAGATCCATATCTTATTAACGTTGTATTTGAAATGAAAGGATAATAATAAATGATGAATCATTTAAAAGGTTTTTCCAGGAGACCTTACTCGAGTTGTACTAGTGACATTGCTAGTGTAACTAGACGATAGTCAATATAATCATGATATTCGAATTTTGTCCAAGTGGGAGATGAAAGTTTATGGACATAAAGTTAATAGTCGTGTGATAGGATCGAACTCAGGATTACGGGATTGCACGCAATACGTAAAGGGTTAATTTTATTTATTAAATATATTTTATATATATATTTATTAAATCAACCCGAGCTTAACTAAATGATCGTTAAATAACTTAAGAGTTAAGTTAAACGAACGTTACGGAACTAAATAGAAGAAAAGAAGTAAAGGGAAAGTTCCGGAAGCCAACCTTGGTGGGCTTTGGGTCGACGGCTACAAGAAGAAAAGGGGAAAGAAAAGGAATTGTTTCCTTATTCGTTTATTACTTGGAAACTAAGTTTTGCCAAGCCCTATATAAACACCCCATAGCCTCATAATTTTTCCCATCCCTTTTCCTCTCTCTCTTTGTGCGATCGGCGACAAACACCCCTTTAGGGTTCTTTGGTTTTCGATTTTACATTCCACAAGTGTTGAAGCTCCGATTTACAAGTGCTAGACTCACGGTTAGCCCGTTGCATTACGTGCGTACAAGAGCGTAATATAGTTTTGCTTTAAACTATATCTTGGTATTATTCTTCACAAACCCTAATTGTTGATTCGTTGGTGATCTTGTGGATCTACACTAGGATAAAGGTATGTAACCCTAATCGATTAATTATAATTGTGTTATTATGATCTTGTTAAATCGCTTCCGCTATTACGTGCTTTCATCTTTGTTATGATTATATAATTGTTATGAATGTCATAAACCTTCACTCGGTGGGGTCCTTTGCGCATGCCTTCAACATTCCAAACCGTGTGAGGAACTTAGCCTCCAAATCATCCCAATCGTCTATGCTTCCTGATGGCAATTCGTCAAACCAAGCTCTGGCCTTGTCATCTAGTGTTTGGTGGAACATTCGGCACCATACGGGCATGGACCACTCTCACTGGTTCCCCATCCCTTTGAAATGGTTGATGTGATCTGCTGGATCTCCCTTTCATGCGTAAATCCTAACATTGGCTGGCATCCTATGGCTAGGGGATGAATATTCGATGATCCTTCGGCTAAAAGGGCATTTGGCCAATGATTTGAAAGATTTTTCCAAATCATCATCTGCCACATTTTTCAATTTATCTCTCTCCCCATTGCCTTGACCTTCCTTTTTCTTCCCCTTGTCTCCCGAATGTTCTTCTCCTTCATCAAAGCTGATTAGCCTTGGTTTGATGTAATCCCGGTTACTTTTATCTTTTATCAACTCTTTCAGAGCCGAGATGTGACTTTCAATGATTTCTTCATTCGTGAGGTTGTTGTGGTTGTCATCATGAGCTTCGATTTCAGGTGATATTGGTTCAGGACCCGCCATTCTTTAGCTACTAGGTAGATCGAATTTAGGGTCCCACGGATGGCGCCAGTTTGTAGATGCAAAAGTCCGCTGGGCCTCTAAATGGGCTGAGAATGCCTCTGGGTCGTCTGGGCAATCTTCTCCACAAGCCTATAAGAAAGTAGCACACGTTAGCTCGCCTCGGGAGGGGAGACCCGAGACCAACTCCGTTGTGAGAGTAAGAGTATGATTGAGCCGGATGGCCAATAATATAGAGAGCCGAAAGGCCAAAGAGTGTGTGTAATAAATATGAGTGAGAATGTCTGGCTTACAATGAATAGGGGGGGGTATTTATAGTGTTAGATCACTATAGCTCACTGTACCTCCTCGGAGGCCGTATTCCTTGAGCCTTGTGATCTGACAGGCCAACCCTTGGTCCAACAGGTAATGTGAGTCCTCTGGGTAATAGGGTGCACCGGTTGTTCCCAAGGGAATCTTCCCTACTTTTTAGATGTGCAGGTGGATTAGTCTTCAACCCGAGCGTCATGTGAAGATCCACTGGGTAATAGGGTGCGCCGTTCCTTCCCGATGTGGTGGCGCTACTTTTGAGGATTTCCTCTAGACCTGTGCTTAGTGGGTGGGTCGGGCTGCTAGATCCGTACGACCAATCTTGCTTCTAGAAGATGACCAATATGTGAATATGGCCGAGCGGCCAGATACGCAAACACTATCACTCCAAAGTGTGTGAGGTCTCAAGTTCAATTCCCACTAGGTGCAAACAACCTTGAAGTGGCCACGCTAACCTCCTGAAAAGGGAGGGCTCTACCTGGTTTGAATATGTGTGGCGGTGGGCTCAAACTTCTTGGATTAGTCGGCCAATGAATCGGAAATCACGGTTACCAAGAAAAAAAAAGTAATAATGTTAATGTTATCTTAATGAGACGTTGATTTAACAACAGTTTTTTATGTTACGATGTTGGATCAAAATTCTTTCAAATTAAAAATAACTTGATTGATCATGTTAACCGATCAGAATTTAAATAAATGATTAAAAGTTTTTTTTAATGAAATGCAGGAGACTCGCATGTATTTATATTTGTTATAATTGGAGAACTTAACCAATCAAGTAGGTTTTAACTTGAGAGATTTTTTCATACGATGTTGCAAGACTTAAGAGTTTTTTCACATTTCTTAACGTTTGTTTTGCCATGAAAAATAAACGAAAAAGAAAAACAGATAAAATAATTTAAATAACTCAAGAAACAGGCATCTATTTACTGTGCAACTCGATTATTTTAACCAACAATCGCATCACTGAATGCAATAAAGCCATTCCTGTTTTAACTCACATAAACACAAATCACTTTTTTGACCAACAGTCAAACTAAAACAGTAAAACACCGTTTCTCCACAATTATAGCCATTATCATTTAATAGACATTAAACAATACAACCGAAATTTTCAAACCATCTATATACTTATTAAACTATAATTAAATTAAATAGAGGTAGTAGATACTTCATTGCATGAAAGTGACACTCACAATAAATCATCACCTGCCTGTCGGACCTACAACAGTCTACTTGTATTTAACACCCACTAGCAAATTAGTAAGATACTGCATATTACAGCATTGGTAATAATTAATTTACTGTGTGGTATACTGCTTTCACTTTTTAATATATGAAATGTCTTTTTTACTGTACTTTAAAACTGTTTTGAGTGGCTATAAATTGAAAATATAAATTATTTAGAACACATAAAAACAAAATTAAAACTCTTTTTAAAACGACGAATTAAGTGCTAGTGTTTCTGTCTTCGATCGACGCATTTTATGAGCCAAAATCTCACATTATCCAAAAGAAAAAAGAAAAAAAAAACTCGTATGAAAAAACTCAAATTTAGACTTCTCAAATGTTGTAAAACCTCTCCAAGAAGTAATCTTGTAGCCCAGTTGGTTAAAAAACTGAACATCTATGTTCAAAACGGTGAAAACTGTGGACTAAAGCATAGTTAAATACATTTTTTTAACAACTGTTTCTATAAATCGAATGTTTTAAACTCGGGTTGATTTGACCGGTTGAATCGTTAACCGGTGACATGATTAAACGCCGGTAATAACCGAAAACCTCGATTGAGCCACAGTTAAACTTTAACTGGTTCAATTGTGATTCAGTAATTCGACTGGGCCAATTAAAAGAACTTTTTTTTAAAACAATGAAAAAAATAGTACCGATGTACCTTCACTACCGTCAAGTAAAAACATTGATATTCACGTTCTAATTCTTGTATAGACAGGCGACCAACAAATAAACATTGTGTTTGACGAAACTAATACTCGACTAGCAATTAACAACATATGCTGACATTAGCATCTAACAAGCTGTATATATAAATCTAACGTATAAAATGACAAAAAGAAACTAGACACCTACGTAAAATTCTTACCGAAGTACTCGGTATCACTTAACAGTATCGTTCAATGCAACGTTTATCGCCAACTAGGCTTCCACTCAAAACGCTAACCGCTTCTAAATACTCCGGTAACTGTTTTCAGGGACGAAACCAGTACTAAATTCGTTAGATGCACGGAAATTTTTGAACCGTAATATTATAAACATATATTGATAGAACAGGTTCCGAGCATCCGCGAAACTGTTTTGGCAATGTATATATTCAATATTCATGTTCAAACTGTAATTACAAGGAAAATATATCTCACTATTTAATGCTACCACCTACTTTAAAGCACCAAGGGTAAAACAGTACTTTCACAAAAGTCAAACCATCATTAACCACCAGTCAACAATCTCAAATCAATCAACGGTTAGGATTTAATCTCCCAAAATCAGCTAGCTTCCTCGATCTATTAGCACAAAACAATTTCGTATTCACCAAATGAGCCTTCACCGGACTTCTATTCTCCCCACCGTCATACGCCGCCATCACCGTCGTCACCGCCGCCGTGTTATTACCCCAGTTCCGACAAGGACTCGCTCTCACTAACGGGCTCAAACAAAACGTCAATCCGGATGCAGTAGAGTTCACGCGCCTCGCCGGCGTCCTCCACGGCGTTTGTTGACACGACTCGTAACCGTTACTCTCGCAGTCCGGCGACATTCCTCGATTCGTCACCGGTTGCTTACTCCGACGAGACTTGATCGAAAACCACGACGGTGATGATGATGACGTGGCAGAGCCCGTAACGGTACGATCCGAATTCAGATCCGAAACGGTATCATTTCGTTTAGATCTAAACAGTTTCGTTAACAACGAAAACTTTATAAAACTCTTTTTCTTCTTTTTGTGCTTATCATACTGCTTATTATTATTATTATGATTGTTATCAGTATAACAATAAGGTGCTGAAAAGGTGGGGCCTACTTGAGGAGTGCTGAAAAAGCGGTGATCCGGTACGCTTTGCTGACGTGTACGGTAAGGAGAAACAGAGCGTGGAAATAGCGTTGTTGTTGGCTTATGATGATGATAAGCTTCTTCTTCTTCTTCTACGTGTTGTTGTTGTTGTTGTAGCGTTTGGGATTGAGATTGAGCTTGTTGTTGAATGAGGATGAATAAGCGTTGACGGAGACACGTGGCGCATACGCCGTTGATGCTGCTGAGATCGTTGTAATGCTTTTTACACCTCATTGGTAAGGTAAGAGCTTCTTCTTCTATTGTTTTGTTTGTTTGTTTTGTGTGAGAAATGAGGGGATTTAATTATATATAGGGATGGTGTTTTTATTTTTTTAATTAAAAGATGTAAAAGGTTATAGTTTGACTTTTGATTGTGTGTGTGACGTGGTGTGGTATTTGTGAAGATAAAAATATATGTTTGGAAATGTTGTTTTTAGGAAGATGACATTTGACTACTTTTTTTAAGATAATAATTGTAAGGATAAGTACAAAATTAGATAACATAAAATTTTTAAGTTTTAAAACCAGACATGTATTTTATCAACTGATCAACTTACTTATGTTTTTACACGTGTTCAAATAAATAACATTTTTTATAAAAAAACAAAAAAATATTAAAAAAGTAAAAAAAAAACAAACAAAAGGTAGTAATAAAATGCACATATATTTATCTATACTACTTATTGTGTATGAGTATAATTTTTTTAAAGGAAATTATAATTTACGTACCTATTAAAAATATTGGTTTTAAATATATTTAACTTGAGAATTTTTTTTAAATATTTGAAGACAATTGAGACATCATATTTTATCATGTGTTCGATATAAGTACAAATCGTGTTAATCGTTTTGTCTGGGTCACCTCGAAACACATGTTAAGTTATGGTGCAAGGTTGACTTGATTGTCTCGATTATCTCGGATATTTTAAAAAATAAAACACTTTTTAGTGATAAATGCAAAATTATCATTCATTTTTGTAAAAAAAATAATTGGTACATTTATTACATTTAATAGGATAAAGTTATCATTTTAATAAATAAACGTCTAGATTAATTGAATTTATCATAAATTAAAATTTTTATGTTAGGGGACAATCAAAATGAGATGGAAGAAGTATTATAAAAGCTCTTATAATATTTTTGGCCAATAATTAAAAAAACATTAACTGTTAAATTAATACTTCAAATTTTGTTTAATTTTATAATAATAGGCAGTGACTCATTCTAGCGATATAGAAAGAGATCTCGAAGTAACTAGTCTGATCTGATACGATGTAAGTTGAGGTTTTTGAGTCATAAAAAGTCTGTATTTTATTAGATTTGGCGAGAAGTGTTAAGAGCAGATTATAGAAAAAGAGGATTAGGATGCTTATCTTCTTTCTTACACCTAACTTGGTTATCTGAGGCTAGAAGCTGCAAAGGGGATTCTAGATGATATGCTTTGGTGATATCGTCAAGAGATGGTTATTTTGACCCGATGGAGTTTTATTTTGCCCTTTCCTCTTAACCAAGAGGTGAAGACGATGTCGTGACCTCTCCGAACGCTTTCAATGCTAGTTAAGTACACTATTCCGTTTAACTTAAATATTTGAATGCATATATTAAAATACTTAAATTTGAGTATTGTAATAACCTTATAATGTTTTTTATTAATAATAAGAAAACATTAATTATTAAATTAATACTTTAAACATTGTTTAATCTTAAACTTTTATCATTTTTTTATAATTTATAAACTACAATTACCTTGACCATAAATTGTATCATTAAGTATTGAATTAAGAGTCGCATTAAAGCGAAAAAATTGTAAGAGCATCTACTATGATGAACTTTTCTAAAAGTTTATAACATTAATTTACAAAACTTTATGTTTTATAAACCTACTTCCATTATATATAAACCTCTTCAAAATTTATTAACCTCTCACATAATTCAAAAGATTAAATTATGAAGAGGTTCAACATCTTAGACCTCTTCATGCCACATAAGCTTGAAATGCCTGTCCACTATGATTTACAAGTTTTTAGACATCTTCATAAATTTATAAACCTATATATAAACTACCATAGTGGATACCCTAAGTATAAGGGTATGTTTGACAAGAGATTTTTTAAACCCCTTTTTTTAATTGTTAGTTTTTTATTTTAAAAATAGTTTTTTAAATAATTAGCTTTATTTGGCACAACAACTTTTTAGAGTTATTAACTTTTTATTTTAAACAAATAGCTCTTAAAAGAAAAGCTGATTCATACAGCTTTTTAAATAATTAGCAATGTAAAACTATAAATCACTTATATACCCTCCAAACATATTATAATTGATCTAAATATATCTATTTAAATTATTTTACATCTTAATTTTACAATTATGAACTAATTTATATTTTAATAACTTTATAATTAACAATTTACAACTATTTTTAAAACGTGGCCTAACTGGCTAACTATTTGTGTTTTATACTGTCATTTTAAAAGAGTATTCGTTTGATAAGCTATCAAATTATGAAAACAAAATGTGACTTTGTATCTTAAATGAGAAACCAAGGTTGGGATGATTCCTACATAGTATTGAAAGGCTAGACGAACATATGGTTGCAAATGCGTTTGCTCCTCTAAGAAGTTTAGTCGGTTTGACTAACATTGAATACGTAAAGAAGAATCAAAATAATTGTAAGAATCATAAGTCTATAATTTGAAAAGTATTTTTTTGTACGTAAATGGAAGAAATTGCGGAAGTTAATGGTCCACGGTATTCGTTTTGACTTGTGTGTATAGTGAGATCTTCCTTTTTAATTCAGTAATACCTGTTGTGCATTAAATATAAACAAGTGTATTTATGAAATAACGATAACTACAAGTTTAAAATGCATCTACAAAAACGTACATTTCTTTCAAAAAATTTCTTCCAAAATTAGTTTTTGACATATCTCACTTAAGTCATTCATTTATCCAAATATATTTTCTAGTCAAAACAGCAGTTATTACCGATACTAATATGGTAATATCCGTTTTTGTCATAACCTTTTCTTTTAATTTTGTTCTTATCACTTTTCGGTAATTTGACTAAAATTACTACTTTCTAAAACTGTGTGACAAAATAAAATTTCCATCTATTTTGGATAAAAGGTTTCATTATTATGTGCACTTGTATAATAGGACTAGCTTAAAGACCCGCTTAACGTCGAGTTTAGTTTAAAGAGTGATTTTTGTAAAAAGAAATATGAAGATCCGTATATTAAAAGCATTAAACGGGTTCGCGTAATATATGAAAACAGTAATATAAAGAACATGGAGTATTCGATAAGCAAGTAAAGTTTTTAACAATAATAAAAGTAGTCTTCAATCCTTTATGGTCTTCAAGCATGTCGTAGAGTCTATTTAAGTGATAAGACAATCCCCATTGTGTTAATACGTAAATTTAACTAACAGTTAAGATTAAAAGACAAAACATTTGTAAACCAAAAATTTAAAATGTAGTAGATTACATACCTTGATAAACTTTGATTAAAGATCCGCCTAACATCGGGTATAGCTTACTGATTGATTTTTATAAGTAACAAACATTTTAATATTAAAAGAACATAAACGAGTTCAGATAATTGATGAAAAACAAAAAAATCAATTATTCGATAAGAGTTTAATGATGAAACAATCACAATAATGGAGTTTCGTATGATTGGTCTTCAACCTTGACATGTCATTTATATAGTTGTGTATACCTCTTAAACATTCATCATAAACCTTGAAGTACTTCCTTGTAGTTTTAGCAATACTTTTGAGTTATTACCATTTTTATCATAAATGGCAAACTTTAAACATTTTTTGCTTTTTACCCGTACTTTTCTTTTTGAGCCATTTACCTATAAATTAGACTATTAACATTCGACTCAAAAGTCATTATTCGACATATCTAGAATCTGTAACTTAGTATGTTATGGATAAAGATAGAGTCATGAAAAAACACTAGACGATTACCCGCGCATAGCAGCGGAAATCACCTAAAGACATGTAATTAATAATATGCTAATTGATTCGATGGTCGAACTCGTGACCCAATAGCGATAGATAGTTGATGATTTATTAATTGACCCGATGGTCGAATCGGTAACCCGGTGACTCGTTCGGGTTGAACCGGTAGGCGAGCCCGTTCCCACAGACTCGATCGGGTTGACTCGGTGGTCGAACCCGTGTCCCGGTGGTTGAACCCTTGACCCGGTAACTTGATAGGATTGACCCGGTGGTCGAAACCAGTGACCCGGTGGCTCGACAGGATTGACCCGGTTGTCGAACCCGTGACCTGGTGACTCGATTGGGTTAACCCGATGGTCGAACCCGTGACTCGAAAAGATTGGCTCGATGGCCGAACCCGTTATCCGGTGACTCAATCGGCTTGGTCCGATGGTCGATCCGTGACCTGATGACTCGACCGGGTTGACCCGTTGGTGGAACCCGTAACCAAGTTACTCAACCGAATTAATCCAGTGGTGGAACCCGTAACCAGGGAACTTATATGGTTTAATTTTTCAACATTTCCTATTTTATCCAACTTATGTGCATTTAATTTTTCAATAATTCCATAATTAATATCCAACTTCTATGCATTAAATTTTTCAACAATTCCATAATTAAGTTATTTTTCAACATTCAAGGTTTTGGGGTTTTTCCTTTATAAGTAGTAGAGATTGTATCATGTACCGCCAATGCGTTTTTCTATCAATCACATAATCGTTTCATTAACTGTCTTGCTAGTTTCATAAATCGAACAGTCGCTATAGTTTACTTTACTTCCATCTCTGATATGATACAACTCTACTAAAATTATGGGTAATTTAAAACAACCTAAAAGTAAGACTTGAACCTTCTACCATCTTCGTTCTTAATTAAAATTCTCAGACCATCCTATAATGAGGAAAACGGATGTATTCACTTTTGCATATTATAACAATCGACTTAGAACCGTAACTACATATAACATTTCTCTTTAAATTCATAACTTCCTTATAATTTAGGGAAATAGTTAAAGAATTAAACTTTTTAAAGTATTTTAATACACGCAAAATCAACTAATGAAATCCCGAGATACATGGGTCTCACTTAACACTATCCATAGACGAAATCAAATATTTGAACACTGAGATCCCAAGTTTATTGTTTCAACATCAATGACATGGTCTAAAAAACTTGCATATGTATATTAGAAGCGGAAAATTTAAAAACCTCAATAGCACATGTCATTAATATGCTAAAACTGTCCTGGGTTTGAAACCCTCAATGGCACATGAGTATAACGTTGTTCATGTCAGCTACCAAAAGAACTTGACTACTATCCACTCGAATTCAATCGTTTTAGCTATAGTAAGAACATGACGACTTTAAACTCACATTGAATCATCATCTACTATCGACTCGAATACAATCATTGCTATCAAACCTGCATAACATACAACAAATTAGTAAAACTAAACGGGTCAAATGTCAAACAATTATCTTTAAGAACCTATATCAGTCTTTGTGATCTTGATTGATATTTCTAAAGTATATATACATATTATGGTCAATAATTATGTCAATAACACAACTTACATGCTGTAAAAACAACAAACTTGCTATCTGAAACGACATATAAATATGTAAAAAAAACATCACAAGCAACAACAATATTTTTTCTGTCATTGACATCTCCTTGCTCATCCTTCTGTTTTTGTTGTTGTTGTTGTTAATTTGATTCGTCCATTATTGATGGTTTGGATGAATCTTGAATGATTTCAGGTTTCAAATTAGCCATGCTTATTATGTGTTATGATTGAGAGGTTTATGAATGGACATAATGAATATTGAATGAGGTTTAGGGTTTCATGGAGGAATAGGGTTTTTTTTTGTGTTTCATGGGATTAACATATGTGTTTATATAACAGTGTTTAGCTATACATATTTACACTTTTAGTCATGTATAAAATACAAATGTCATGAATGACACAATTATAATCAAACTTATTATAAATGTATTTTTTTTAAATTAGTTTGTAGTTGAATGTATTAAACATATCAATCTACCTACTATATAAAATAAGCTTTTTAAGAAAGAATCTTCACAAAAAAAACCTGAAAAATGACATGTGTCCACAAGAAAATAATCAACGATGTACCATAATTCAAGGGTCAGCATTTATTTTGATAAACAAAAAAAATACACAGTCGCCTCTTTCCCAAAAAACTCTTCCCAGAAAACGTGTATGATACAAACCAAAAGTAATTTGTAATTGTGATTCTCATATTTTTATTTTGGATCATGGATGACATAAACAACCTACCCAATCACAACTATGTTATTAACGCCAGTTATAATTTAAAATCCCCAAATCATATGAACCCTAACATTCAAATCCACCCAAATCAATCAAAGCCAATGATAATTTAAATTCCACGACGCATACCAATCAAGGTTAGTAAGTTATTTTAATTGTTTTGATTGTTTTGATGTTTTAATTTTAATTTTACTATAATGTATTAAATTAATGTTTAATTTTAATTGTGTTGATTTGAATTTGGAATGAATTTAAACTAAAATCATATATATGGGAACTTCTAAATAATTTAAATGCCTCAACTGAAATTATTTATCGGGATGTAACTGACCTGCGTCAGATCAGGGATTGAGATAATGATGAAAAAATAATTCCCTCTGTTACGCATCACGATTTTAAAATTTTAGATTACATTTAACCTAATCAGTCACTATATATTTGCCCCACACAGTATATGACACTCATATCACTCAATCTGTTATATTAATTGTTTGTTATATCTAATAGTTTTAACTTTCTAATCTTTGTAGGTTACGAAAATGGAACAAAACATGACACTTTTGTGTCAGGTCAATGCAGACCTTGACAACATTAAGATCCTGGTTAGATGCAACAAATTATTACTTATTAAGATCAAGACATAGAAAAACATAACTGACTATTAAAGTTATATTACATCGATCCTTCGTTTGCAGTTCCTTGAGCAAGCATGTCAGCTGATATGTCCATCAGGCAAGCTCATTATTTTATGACATGATGTACCGATATGCTAAGCATTAGTGTTTTAAACATGTATATTATCTGTTATTTGTGACTTTACTAAGAGATGATAAGCAGTTTGAATAGCAATAAACAACTACACATTTTTTATGCAGGAAATGAGCTACAGTTCACAATGTTGACGATGCAACTTGCAATGAGAGTACGAAACATACATAATCATATAAGGTAACCCCAAATTACTAACAATCGTAGGTACATTAGTTACATATAATTAATCATCAAATAAAATTATGGGGAGCATCTGTTACCAACTGAGATAAGTGTGTGTTATGACTAAAATTTATGTTTATTTTTCAAGATGTGTTGAATGTAAGCACAAAGCAGGTTGTTCATGGTGATCACGGAGGAGGGTGTTGTGGCAGTATTCTTTTACGGCCTGATAAAAATATTGAACATATTAAATTGCTTAACCTTGAAGTTCAAGGTATGTGTCATTTTGTACGTACTATACTAAATTGATCTAGAACACCATGAGTACCAGTTTACATGGATATTTAACAATTGTGCCATAAAAACTTTAATGCAGATGCAACTTTTGAACTTGATTGGTTGGTCAGGATGTCCAAAGACATGGAATTCATAACCCGAAACCGCATCATGTATCAATATTCAAACTTTTTTTCATGTTCGAAGCAGATGGGTAGTACAATATTTCAGAAACAAAAGGAAGCTTCCATTATGATGGTAAATATATAGGAAAAATAGGAGCACAATTTTTGGATCATAATAGTAGATCAGTACAGTAGTACTGAAAGGTAAATTTGTAGCGGAGTAAGGTATGCACTAATGGTCCGTTTTTATATACTTCTTCGAGGACAATCAATGCAATTCCAGTGATTGCCTTTTATTTGGTTACGTTAGACTCTCCTACTCAGGTGTGCAATCTGATATAATATTGTTATGGTGAATTTATTTATTAATAGTTCAACTAGACATATAGCCCCTCTATTTTGAGTAAAGTGAAGTACTACCTCCGTCCCATAATAAGTGTCCACTTTGACTTTTATCGGTTTTTCTTATTCGACTTTGACTGTAAATATCTTCATTTGTGTTATATAATACCGGATGAAAAATGTATGTATGGATTGAGATTTAAATTCATTTTCATTTAATATATGTTTCATCTGGTATTCTATAACATAAGTGAAGATATTTATGGTCAAAGTTGGATAAGAAAGACCAGAAAAAGTCAAAGTGAACACTTATTACGTACTATACTAATTTGCAAACCTTATATTGAGACATGATTAGCTTATGACATACGTGGTTAATAATAACTTATTCAATAATTCACATAATTGAGTGAAAAATATAAGAATGAACTTTTCATATATTGACAATACTCTAATAAGAGAAATTGGACGGGCCACTAAGTTATAAGCCATACTCTAATATGCTTCATTTGAATATATCTATTTTAGTTACGTTATGCATATAAAAGACGGAAGGAAAATAATATTCAAAGCACCGAGTGTTCTGCTCACGTCTACCCATTAAACATGTTTAACTTTTTTTTTGAACTAATTCAACATGTTTAATTGTTAAAGTAGAGTGAGTGTCCGTCATCATATAGCAGATAGGGCAATCACTATATGAATTTCAGTGTCAATAATTCAGTCCATCAATATAAACATATCATTATCTCAAGTAGTCAATGGAGATAAGACCACGATGGAGGTTCTGGGATAGAGGTAGCTTTACAACAGGATTATATGACAGCTAATGGAAAATGACGAAAGAGACTTATCAAAGTGAATTGGCTTGAACTTGATATTAAGAATATATTACAATAGTTCAGGCATATACCTATATATGCATTGTGGCATTGTGTTCCATGTTACTCAGTATTATTGTAATAAAGAAAAACCACAAGAAAAAAACACGTATGCTAGATTCAATCAAGGCTTTTCTATTAAACTTAGAGTGAAATGCACATTTCATACATGTGGTATGTCCAGATTGCATATATAGTAACCGGTCTTTTGAAACTGCAGGCGGCCTCCTTGGTCTTTCAATAAGTGTTCACTTACGTACTTTGACCGTAACGATGGTTATCCTTTGGCCGTTATGTTTTGTTGACTCAGGGCTTTATTCGTCTTTTTTCTTCTTTTTTTACCCATCACGGCATCACCCCTTCTAACATCACCACTACCACCTGCACAATCACCACCTCCTCCTCCACCATCACCCCACCACCTTCGTCGCCACCATCACCCCACCAGCATCGCCTAAGTAAGAAATTACCGGGGGCATCTACATACAATCTTGTTTTATATTACATGACAAGAACTCCTTTGGAAGAATCTGTTTTACTAGAACGATTTATAAATGGAGATGACGCTTTTAGAAATTCAAGATTTAAGCTCATACCATACATATCTAAGGTTAGTTAGTCCCAGTTTTCAGAATCATTAATATCCACGTAAAAGTCACGAAATTTGTCTCTTTGCATAATAAAAAGAACGTCGTACATTGACTTATTGACCCGATGACTTTTGGATGGATGATTGTAGGGATCATGGTTGGTTAAGCAAAGTGTTGGGAAGAAAGCTTGTTTGGTTGGCAAGCACTCGAAGTGACTTATTATCATTGGAGAAAATTACTTGGAGGTAACTACAAACTAGAATTCCGCCTTTAATTTTAACTTTGAGAGGTCAAATAACATAATTTAAACATTCAGATTTCAGATTGAAGGTACTAATTGTATAGATAATTTGGTAACTTTTGTCAGTTGTTAAATGATTTAATTGGACAGAGTTTATATTGACTTTTATCTGTTTGGGTGGTTCTTTTGCAGCTTGATATTGATGTGGGTTCCTTCATAGTGGCACTTGGCGTGGTAAACCTTATTCTTGGGTTCCTCCACAGTGGCACGAGTCTTAATGGAGAAAACATTTAATAGCGGTAATTTCTTATTTAAAGCGATGCTGGTGGGGTGATGGTAGCGACGAAGATGGTAGGGTGATGGTGGCAGCGGAGGTGGTGATTGTGCAGGTGGTAGTGGTGATGTTGGAAGGGGTGATGGGTAAAAAAAGAAGGAAAAAGACGAATAAAGCCCTGAGTCAACAAAACATAATGGTCAAAGGATAACCATCGTTACGGTCAAAGTACCTAAGTGAACACTTATTGAAAGACAAAGGAGGCCGCCTGCAGTTTCAAAAGATCAGTTATTATATATGCAATCTGAACATACCACAGGTATGAAATGTGCATTTCACTCATTAAACTTACTAACATTTTATCAACAGTGAATGTGACCAACATAATAAATGGATCAAAATTTCCGATTACTCATCAAGAAAACATAGAGCAATATTGATATTAAAAATAAAAATTTCAGGTTTCCAACACGTCTGCACGATATATGAACTTCAGGTTGCATTTAGCGATAGCGGGTTAACAAATAAAATTCGAAGATATAGCATGAAAACTTTTGAAATGCCCTTTAAACTCATTACCAAACTCTCCCGACGTACCCATTTTTGCTACCTCTTATTAAGTGACTTTATAGCCTAATTATATATATATATGGAAGACATGAGTTGATTTTTTTTCTACTTTGTTGGAATTCAACTTCTGTATGCAAGTCTTAACCTTCTTTTTAGGGGATAAACCCTAATCTTGCTTCTATTTACTTTGGCCCTTTGAAAGTCTAGTGATATTCGAACTTGAAACCTCTTCAAGAAAACTTCCCTAATATCAACATTATATTATACATCTCAACTATATATCGTAAAACATAAATTTCAAGCAATCCGCCCAACGGGCGGGCCTTAAGGCTAGTTACATAATGAATGCAGGTTCTCTTATTCCAAGTATGTTAAATGACCCTTGTGATTGCTGATCATCTTTTATGTCTTTTGCTGCTGAAAATATTTATGGATTACTTGTTCATGCAACTTATCTGTGATGCTTGTGTTTAGAATTTGGTTCAATGTATGTTTTTAGGAATGTCTCAAAACTTTGGTTGCTATGTTTATAGGTACTATCGTGCTTTTGGTAACTTTATGCCTTATGATGTGTATGCTTGTGATTAATTCCCGAATTTATGTATAAATGTATGGAATTTTCAAATTTGTGTCATAGTGTGCGTCTGGTTATATGAACTATTAATTGATTTATAGCTGATAAAAGAAGAATTACTAAACTGCTTAAGTCCTAATGACTAATATTTGGTTTTCCCTTGCTAATGATTAAACTCTTTGCTAATTAAACACTCTTAAAAAGTAGGATTTAAATTATATTGAATTGAATTAACATAAACAAACACAGTTGCACTGAATATTCCTTAAAATTAATTGAACAATTACAAAAGATGTCCATTACATGATTTTAAAACATAAATCTAGAAATTGAACTTAGGAGATTTTTCAGGGTCAAATGAATGATGCAATTCATCATAATCGTGAGACTCCACAAAATCATCTTCTTCTATGTTGATTTCTTCTTCTGATTCATATGGGTTGTAATGATAGTAAAAATCATCCTCACCCTCCTCCTCCTCATCTAGTTCCCTTCTATGCGCAACAAGTTCCTCCCTTTCCTCCTGTTCAAGTTGCTTAAAAAATTGTTCCTCATATCTCTCTTGCTGCTCCCTTTTTTGATGTTGAATAAGAGCTTTTTTTTCATCTTTCAACCTTCGCTGTTCGAGAAGCATTTTTTCTTCATCTTCCAACCTCCATTGCCGCTGCAACTCAGCTTCCTCGACATAGTACCTATGCTCATCATAGGGATCATCATGGTTTAGGATGGTTGTATCATTGCATGGTTTCACTTGAGGCAGAATTTGGATTTCTGCAATTACATTGTCTTGTTGTGTAGATTCCACACGCGATTTCCTGAAATACAAAACACAAAATATAAGATATTGTAAAGATATGAGGAACAAAGTATACTTATTAAATAAACTAACTTACTTGTTGATATTGGCTTGAATGTCTTCAAGATTCGCAGCAGATGAGTTTCGCTTGTAAGATCCAGACATTTTTTTGTAATTTTTTAAAAAGAATGGAAGAGTGTATGTATGTTTGAACAATGGTTTCGAGATATCCATTGCAATGAGGTGTTTATATATTCTGATCAAGGAAAACGAACAGGCAGAGCAGATGGTTACAGGAAGTTATATGCATGCATGTAATAATTATTTGTAAACTTATAAGAAAAATCTTAGTTTACTGTGTAAATGCATCAAAATGTGTAAACATATTTAATTCAACTAAATTTATTGTTTTTGTATTTACTGCTTAAAAATAGCATCCACTAAGTATTTCAAGTGTACAATAACAATTTTTTTTTAAACATTGCACAATGTCTAATTATTAAATCAAAGTTTTAAAACCAAAAAAATACAAAACCCGGACATAATTTTGTATCATAAAAAAAAAAAATACATAACTGGTGCATGTAAGTACATGATTGTTTGTATCATAAATTGCATCCATGGTAGAAAGTCATTGTCTTGAACATCCACTTCTTAAAACTTGCTAACCACACCATTATATTGATGTATACAACTTATCCATGTTTATGATCATATTTGTATGACTGCATTACAATGTTGACCTCATTATTATAAATTTGTTACATATACTGAGTATGATACTAAAAATTATATTGTTGTATTATAAATTCACATATAGCTACAATCGTTTAAATAGCATTACAACCACTTAAGAACAAAACGTATAATTGAATTTAAAAAAAGTAATATAATGTCAACTGGATATACAATATATGATTGCGTCTTAATAGTTCACATTCAGGATTAGTAACTGCTCTGAGTACTTGTAATCTATTTAGGAATAAGACGTTTGTAAATGTTGTAATTGTTTCTGTGTATTAAAGAATATTTAAAGCACATAATAGTGGTATTCAATAACCATTATAAAACGCAGATTTTGGTTCCATAACATTGAATTGCGTTCAGAAAACCCTATTCAAAAACGCAATTTTATAAAAAGCGTTTATAAATCGCCATGTTAGTGGTGGCATGACAGTTTTCACCACACAATCCTTATGATGAGGACAATAATAAGAGAAGTATCCATTCAATATTCAAAAACATACAATGCAAGTCTGCTGATACACAACATCATTGATCCATTCATTCCAACTGTATCATGCTTGATGAACCAATAGTAATGTTGATTATGCATCAACCTATATTCTGCAATTCACAGAATCATAACTGGCAACAACCAAATAGCCAATGATCATCAAATCCACATATATCCTACAATTAACAGAAACATTGAATGAATATTAGATCAATGTTGTTGCATGAATGGAACTACGTCCATTCAATTCTTGGCAGCATTACAAAGGAGATTAAGCATTATTAATCTCCACTCTAACACACCTCATAAAACAATATTGTTGCATGAATGGACCTAAATCCATCCAATTCTTGGCAGCATTAAAATGTCCAACAATCCATAATGTTGTGCAAGCAATTAGATCAATGTTGTTGCATGAATGGACCTAAATCCATTCAATTCTTGGCAGCATTAAAAAGAAGAAGAGTAAGAATACAGTTTTTAGGATCTAACAGATTGCACAATCATGGACGCCGAGAACACATTCTTTTTTTTTGTGTTGCATATGTATATAGATCAATGATGTTGCATGAATGGACCTAAAACCATTCAATTCTTGGCAGCATTGTAATGATAAGCAATCCATATTGTTGTGCAAGCAATTAGATCAATGCTGTTGCATGAATGGACCTAAATCCATTCAATTCTTGGCAACATTACAAAGAAGGAGATTGATATATAGTATTTGCAAGTTCGTTTTTTCTCGACTCAAGACAAATTGAAAGGCCTACTAATATCAAGTTTTAAATTGTTTTTGGTTGTTAAAAGTTTATATGGATTCTAGGTCTAATTCAAACAAGCATATAAAAAGAGAAAATATTATTATAAAGTGCATTTAGGTCTAATTTAATATGTTCATTTTTCCGTAAAACAAAGTGCAAGTACCAATTAATATTCACAAAGTATAAGTATTTAATGCATTAAAAGTAAAAGTGCTTGAAATGTAAAGAAAATGAACATATAGTGACTCAAATTGTAAATTCAGAAACTATAGGGACCAAATATGAAAAATTTAACAAACTAGTCAACAATCTTAACAAAATTCAAAACTAACTAACAAATATAGCAACAAATATAAATTAAGGGATCAAGTATTGCAAACCCTAAAAAGATGAACTTTTAAAGCTGATTAACAAGTAAATGAAATACCAAGGACCTAAATGCAATTAAAAGGAAAATTTTCACAAAACGGGCAAGTTAACTCGAATAAGCTCGAATGAGCTTATTACTCAACCAAAATCGATCTGGTTTTTTCTAAATTGCTTAAAACTCAATTTAAGCTAGCCTTGCAAAAGGAATTTGATTAAAAGCTGTTAAATCTCGACTTAGCTTATTTTAATAAGCTCAAAAGAAATCCAGACATCCACTATTCGATTTTCTTGCAAAAACTGATTAATCAAGTCTCACAAAGCTTGGAATGTCTTTTGGTTTTGAAAATAAGCAACAGAATAAGCTGGAATCTTGAATAAGCCAAAAACAGCTTATGTTGACCAAAGTTGACCAAAAATCCAATAAGCTCAAAATCTCAGAATTTACTCATGACATGTTTGCAAATGGTTTTATGAAAGAAAATAAGCTTATTGATGAAGTGGATTATGTGATCTATGAAAATAGTAAGCTATTGTTCACAAAGAATGCAAAATGGTCAAGTGCTTATTAATAAGCCAAGAACTCACTCAAAAGCTAACACTGTATAATTTCCTTATAACCACTGAAAGTATGGATGTTAAGCTACTAGTGTAAACAAGTTTCAGCCAAAATTATCAAGAAATAAAGAAATGCTCATGAATCAAAGTGAGCAAGTTTTGCTGATGAACTATGCAAAGAAATTGACCCAAAGTTTTTCAAGGCAGTTTGCCTTTTTGACCTTTATTTTGACTACAAAACTTTACCAAAATGCTTACAATATCTGACTAAGTGTAAATGAACACTAAACAACAAGTTTTATCAACTGAATCACCAAGAATGACTTGATCCAAACACCACTTCAAAAGCTGATCAATAACTTTTTCAAAGACTTTATTAGCTCAAATGTTTGACAGCAAATGAGATTTATCCAAACTTGTTTATTATATGAAATGAACTTGTTTAAGAGAAAAAAACTAGTAGGTTTACTTGTTAAACCACAAAATGAGCACTAATGAGCCAAGACTGATGAAACATCCAATTTGAACAAGTAAAACTTAGTGAAAAGCTGTAAAACTACAAACAAGCTATCAAATCAACAAAATCAAGCTACAAGTGAACTAATCACTCAATCAGTTCAGCAGATAAGTTTTACACTATGAATTGAGCATGCATAGACAGTTTAGGGGAATTTAAACAAGAAACTGAGACTTTTTAGCTTTAGGCCACCACTGATGGAGTAGAGAGGCGCTGAGCCTTCTAGTACAACTGAAAACACCATGAATCAACCACTAATAACCATCATCATCATCATGATCAGCTACAGTGAACTCCCCTGCTACAAATGTCTGAAAATGATTGAAAATGAACTTCAAATGGAATATGAACCAGCTACAAGTCTTCAACTCATCAAACAACTTCCATTGATCATGGATGATCAATAGAAACAACATAGGGGATAATAGGTTCTAAATGTAACATTGTTGTCTATTTTTACTATGTTATGCAATGTGCTATTAATCTTATCAAAAAACACATCTACCATTAATAATCCCTACTATTCTAACACTATTATCAATTCCGTTTGTTTTTTATGACGTGACACCGTTACCAAACGTTTGACCCGTTAAGTTTTTTTTAACCCGTTTAGTTTTGTTAACTTTTGTTTGAATCGTTAACTTTCCTTTGACATGTTACCAAACGTGGCACCTGGGCCCACCCATTAATAACTCCAGTACTCCACCCTACCCCTTTTATAAACTCAGATCCTCAATTCAATTTTTTATTTTACCGTTGCAACCTTCACCCCCACACCCTTCATCCTATCTGTTACAATCACCACCACCTCCATTACCAGCCACACCACCTTCTACACCACATCCTACACCACTGACACCACATCCTACACCACTCACACCACTTGCATTACCATTGACCCCACCTCCATTACCAGCCACACCACTTCCATTACCACTCACACAATATCCATACATTATAAAACTCGAATTATAAAACTTGATAGTCCTCATTGCTCGAATTATAACCAAATCCATACTTTACAAAACTCTCATGAACCGGTAGAGTAAACACCTTTTGGTCTTCAGGTCGTGGGAAGTTCAACATAAACCACCGCATATTCACCATCAACTGATTCTTTTAATCAGTTCTTCGTACACATAGCCTCTTATTAGTTTCTATTAACAACTGAACAACACAATCCGACCAATCCTGAGTAACCCTTCAAATTAAGTGAATCTATTTCCGTGGCCATAATTAACAGATCCACGAATGTTATTTTTATTTAATTTGATTTCGATGATGATTGTATTGCATTGAATTTGATACAAGATATGGATTTGTTTGATTTGATTTGATGATATGGATCGAATTCGATGATGTTCACCTGGGTTTTATATGTTAAAAAACGTGAGTGAACAAGATGGGTTTGGAGTCGTTTTTGTGTTATGAATTTGTGAATATGAAGTGATTCAGTGATGTT
Organism: Glebionis coronaria; assembly: GCA_025667525.1. Classification (NCBI taxonomy): domain Eukaryota; kingdom Viridiplantae; phylum Streptophyta; class Magnoliopsida; order Asterales; family Asteraceae; genus Glebionis; species Glebionis coronaria. Next base: position 573,599,777 of record CM046876.1, read on the forward strand.
ATTCTTTGAACCGGCCTAACGATTTTACGGGCAGGAGACGGAGTATTGATTCGATGATTTCTGGTGGGAGATTGTTTTGGCTAGACATTTTCCACCAGGGTTGTGTGTTTCTTGATTGATGATGGATCAAAGTTTGATTTAATACTGGTTGTGATTTAGTATGCTTATTAAAGTCGGGAAGAAGTATTGGAAACGGGTCAAATGACAGTTAACGGGTCAAAGGAAAGTTAACGAGTCAAACAAAAGTTAACAAAACTTAACGGGTTAAACAAAACTTAACGGGTCAAACGTTTGGTAACGGTGCCACGTCATAAAAAACAAACGGAATTGATAATATTGTTAGAATAGTAGGGATTAGTAATGGTGGATTCGTTTTTTGGTAAGATTAATAGCACATTGCATAACATAGTAAAAATGGACAACAATGTTGCATTTATTGCCTATTATCCCAACACACAGTATCAACTGGATTATAGTAATGAAGGTAGGAGAATGAGAATTGAGTGAAAATGAATGTTGAATTTCATTAATGGTGGGAAAACTGTTACAAGTTTGTTACTAACTGACTAACTAACTCTTAGGTGGTTGTCAAACACCTAAGAGTAGTAGCTAACTACTTTGAGAAACTGAAGATGAAAGAAAATTAAGAAGTGTGTGTTTTCACACCTACAAACTACACGTTACAAATGAGCTAGCTAAGTCCTATTTATAGAGTGAGAATGAGAGTCTGTTGGGGATGATGACGTGTTGTAGCCAATCACGGAGCTCCACGTGTCTTTAATCTATCAATTGAAAATTCCAGCTTATGAACACATTTGGGGATTTTTGATTGAAGCACTTTCAATCCAATTAAATTGTTGGGTTGAGTTCCTTGCTTGATTCTGAGCAACTTTGTTGTTTATATCATTACTTGAAATGCATTGTAACGAAATCTTGTTTCTGGGCTCGTATAAACTTGAAGATGCAACGTGGCATTGTTTTATTGGTGTAAAATATTAGTCGTGGATCATTATCAAAAATGGATATAATAAACATTGCATGGCGTACTCCCATTGGTTGAATTTGGCTGAGTGGAGTTGACTGTTGAAGATTCGTTTATTAATGACTGGTGGCGCTAGTGGGCATATGTGGCAATCCTTGTCACCCTCTTCCTTTGCTTTCATTGGCTCATTTCATTTCACACGGATTAAGCCCCAAAATAGTATGAGAAATGACAATTTCAGTCCCTTGACTTTGGTAGAATCTTCATTTGAGCTCCAATCTTTATTTCTTTGGCATTTTTGATCCTTTAAACTTCAAACTTGTTCATAAAGCATCCTTTGACTTGTTTGACTTAAAGGTTGACTAGATTTTACTTTGATCTTTGATTTTCTCAAAATTTCACTTTAGTCCTTCATCTTTTAAATGTTGTCAAGATAGGTCCTTTGTCTTTGCAAGGCTTGTCACTTTTGATCCTTCTCTTGTCTTTTCTTCCTTTTTAGATTGATTTCACTTGTTTGCTCCAAATTTATATCCTTGTTACCTAAACAAGCACAAACACAAAACATACCACATAATACTGCTTTTATGTATAAAAGTTAGGTATTTGCTATGTGTTTTAGGGTGATTTGTTGACTTATTGATATGAGACTTTGCTCATATCAGAGATTAAGAATAGAGTTTTAGGATCTAAGAGATTGCACAAACATGGATGCCGAACATTGTGATTTTTGTACCGCATATGAGGTGTGGGGGGCGCTTATATAGGTTTTAGGTTTAGAGTTAATTTAGGGCAGGAGCGTATATTGGGCTAATTAAAAAACGCGTCATCATTATCATCATAATAATAGCCATAAAACTCTTCCAAAAATAACTAATCCATTTTAAATTTTTGAAATTCACATTTTTTTGAATTTTTGTTAAACAGACGCTCCATTTGAATTTGAATGTAAATATAGAAACTGGTTTATGAGGTGTGCATCAAAATTCTTGTACATTGGTGTCAATTTAGGAAACAAATTAAATTTTTTGTGCTTTAAAATACTTGTAAATTATTTTGGTTTATTATATAAAATAGATTGTGTTTGAAATTATTTGATAGAATGATTATGTATTTGTGACTTTCTCTACGGTTCATAATCATATATGCATCAAACAGTGAGTATCGTGGTTATTAAGATCACAAACATACAATAACAGTAAAATTGTAAGATAGCGACTAAGGTTGAAGAGAGTGGTACACAAAAAACCCACCGTCATCTCAGCTTTCTTACTGCTCTCACTAACCCACCAAAAACCCACATTTCTAAGGTATTAAGAAAAAAAAACTCATAGTCACCTTATATCCACTTTATATAAAAATATACACCACTAAGATACTTTCCACTCACAATTTTATTAAAAAAATAATAAAAAATACTATATACTAAACATTGAATCCGCATCCAACCCCCCACATATTTTTATGATATGTTCTGATTAATCGAACCAAAAAGATCTTTGGTGTGAAAACTTAAAAGAGATATGTGCATAATATAATATTGTTGTGTTTGATGGCGTAGATGAGATGTAAGAGAGATATGTGGCTGTGTTTGATGGATAGGAAAAAAAGCGTCAACGTAGATGAGATGTAAGAGAGATATGCGGCTGTAAGATACTGAGATGTAAAGAGATACCCTAATAAGTTACTGCTCAGCCCTACTAATAACAGTTAATCGAGCCATCTCGGGTTAAACTCGGTTTTCGTACCGACCCGGCCCGAAACCAAAAAGTTAACTTTTTGCAATCCGACAATCGTACCGAACATCTCGGTTTCGCGCTTGATGCATTTGGTAACCTCGGTTCGGTCGGGACTAGTCGGTTTCGCTCGGTATTACTCTACGGTTCATAATCATATATGCATCGAACAGTGAGTATAGTGGTTATTAAGATTGCGGACATACAATAATAGTAAAATCGTAAGATAGCGACTAAGGTTGGGGAGAGTCGTACACAAAAAACCCACCGTCACCTCAGCTTTCTCACTGCTCTCACTAACGCACCAAAACCCCACATTACTAACGTATTAAGAAAAAAAACTCACCTTCACCTTATATCCACTTTATATAAAAATATACCCCACTAAAATACTTTCCAGTCATAATTTTATTAAAAAAAGAAAAAATATCAAGATTCGTCCCTATCTCAAATTAAGTGCAAGAATCGTCCCTATTTTGGATGAGAGTTAATTTTGACCGTTAAATCTATTTCTTAGAGGAGTATTTGTGTCTTTTCTATTTCATTAACTATAATTAAAAAATCACAAATTTTTTTCTTTTATTTCTCACACATCTCTCAGCGACTCTCTTTCTCTTTCTTTCTCTCTCTCTCTTTCTCATTTCTCAGTCTCTCTCTCTCATACGTTTATTTTCAATCCAACATCATTCAAGTATGTAGAGGTTACATACATGTTTGACCCATTACAAGGCGAGGAAGATGAAAAAGACAGAATGATACAAACGGATATCAGTAACGAGGATCTCGAGAGACTGTTAGATCGAAGCGGTTTGATTGCTGTTGGACCTGCAAAGACAGTTCGAAAGCCAGACTTCTTGGCGAGTAAACTTCCCCTTAAAGGTTCTGGCTGGGAAGTGGTGATACCCAATTATTGGTTAATTAATTAGATATGTGGTGAATTTAGGATTAGTAGTTTGGATTTTTTTAGTGAAGGAGGGAGTTCAGCAAGTGGGGAAGATTTGGGAAGATGGAAACTAAAATCATCGATGATGTTAGCGGGTGGTTAACGTTCAGTGATCTTGAACTTATGGTTGAATACACCGAACATCTTATAGTTATGATAACTGTTCTTTATGTTTTGTTTTTTGGTTTAGGATGACATGAACATGGGATTGAATGTGTGTTTGTATGAGATGGTTGACTTTAGTTTGAGAAGATGAAGTGGTTTATTCTATTTTAGAAAGATCTGTGGTTTGGTGGACCCCTGACACCTCGCCCCCCCTTTTGTTTCCATTTATTGTCATTTCTTTAAAACAAGGTCCATAGAGAAACAAGTGGTCACATCTGATAAATGTGATATGTAGCTCCGTGAATCTGGTAATGGATTTGATAGTGGGTTTTGTTGTGATGTGAATCTGGTAATGGATTTGATAGTGGGTTTTGTTGTGACGTGAATCTTGGATCTTTGACATTGATATCGGATCTGTGATGTTTTTCATTTTTGGTCTGGGTGTTGATTTGATATGGTTCTTTTGAGATAATCGTTTTAATCGGTGGTGATGATAAGTTTTTTGTTTGTTTTTGTGTGAGAGGGAGATAATAATTAAAAGAAAAGAATTAAAAGAAAAAAGAAAGTGAAAAACCACGTGTATTGTTTATCCGTGTTGAGCCCAGTAATATGATATAATATATAATGAAGCCAAAAATAGTAAAAGACTGAAATACCCCTCCAGCCATAAGAGTTAACAGCTAAAACTAACTCTCATCTAAAATAGGGACCAAATTCGATGCTAGTTTCAAAAATAGGGACGATTCTTGCACTTAATTTGAGATAGGGACGAATCTTGATGTTTTGGATAAACCATAGGGACGAATCTTAAAATTTTTTCTTGAAAAATCAATAGGACCCACAATTTCTAAAACCTACTATCGGTGAGATAATTACTTTTGAAAAATCATTCAGTAATAAGGTTATTAATACCCACACGTGGTTGAGTGACGTGGCAAAAAGTCACAAGTGAGATTTCTCCCCCACTCCTTAGCCTAAGATCTATCAATCTCAATTCTAATAAAAAAATTACTATCAACATAAAAGTAAGCTCACATGATCCAGTTTTGCTAATATATATGATTCTACATCACAATTAAAATAATTTAGAATTGTATTTGATCAAAATTTTTCTTTCTTTTATTGTTTATTTAATGGTTTGAAACGTGAACTAATTGTATGTATTACAATATATTAGAACGATCTTTGAACATTGAGCTTATTAATTTTCATTTGTATAATTGGTTATTTTATTGAATATATGTTGAACTTTATAAAATTACAACTAGCAGGATACTCGCCTGTTACTGTTGCGGCTACTTTGAAACTAAAATTTTGCAAACGGGATGTTTTATAATTATATTTATTAATAATACCGATAGCTTTAAGTTGGGATAACTTTGAGTAATAATAAACCATTTCATATTGAAATAATATTACGAGATTGTGATGATTGATGGTGAAAGTTATTTGTAAATCTGTGTAACATTCGTCGCAAAATTCTATAACATATAAATATGGAAAATCTTCTTAATTTATACGTTTACACGTTTTCATACATAATAATGACCTTAAAATATTTCTACTTTGGTGTGTACGTTTTAACCAAATTCATTTGCAAAATTATCAGTATTTCACTAAATTTGTACTAAAATGCATACATAGATATATGTCTTAAAAAATGAAATTTTTTGAAGAAAAACAATTAATGGTTCAAAATCAAACATATAAATTTGATATTAAACTTACATTAGTGAACAATTTAAATAATTGTATCTAAAAGATTATCACTTATAACAATAATCATTTATACATGTTGCATATTAGTTTGTATTATTTTTGCCATTTAATGTTTATTGCCTACCAATTAATATAGATATAAATTTATGAAATTTTTGTGTTGTAAAGGTTTGTACCAAAACCTTGTAACTTTGTATAAGTTAAAATTTTGGAGAGAGAGTACAATCTCTTTTATAAGTAGTACAAATTTATGTGTTGTTCAAAAAAATAATACAAATTAATTTAACGGTGTCATTTTTATCAGTTTCTGTAGGTCCTCTCCGGTTCATCTTCTGACGGGTTTTTTTGCTAGTTAAACCGACATTGACTCCAGTTCCCAGTTGAACCTCATCATTTTAAGTAGACAATATATACGATTTTGTAGATATATATATGCTTTTAATTGTTGTACAATATAAATATATAATATTATTTCTAAGTAATGGGATGTATTAATTATTTTTTAAGTGAGTATTAATTAATATGTATTAATTAAATTTAATATGTTAATTGGTTTTAATATGAATATTAAATTATGTATTAATTAGTTTTAATATTATGTATCGATTAGTTTTAATAATAAGTATTATATTATGCATGAATTAGTTTTTAATTATGTTTATACTAGGTACTCTATTATGCTGTGCAAAGCACAGCCCAGACATATTAATGTTTACCGTATCAAGATGGCTTACATGTTGGGTGAATTTTGGTTACATGTTTCCTACTAAAATATGACGCAATGTGCAACATAGTTTCTTATTTGATTTTTTCTTTTTTTTTTACCTAGTAAGAGACATGAAGTTACATGTTAGAGTTAATTTAGAAGAAAAAAACGATGCATTGGTGATAGTTTGTATCAACCAACCACAATTAATAATCATCATACGTTAGTGATTATGAAACGGTACAACAAAGGTAACAAGATTGCCACATTGCATTAAGTCTTCTTGGTTCTTACAACAACGTAAATGTTGCCAAGGTGTAAACAACTTTTATGAAGCAACATGGGTAAATAGTAAACATATAAATTCTTACTTTTTTTTATTAGACAAATGTTATTGCATATTTTTTCATATTTTTGTAATTAATGTGCGTTCCTTCCCTTTTTTTCCCCTTTTACTGCTTTCTACGCGAAACCATCATTATCTTTTTTTCTTCTTTTTTTAAGGCATCTTAAAAAAAACTCACATTTTCTTTCTAAATATTTACTGCATTAACACAAGTGGGGCTGTTAGCAACGATGCCTAGTATTTTAAACTTTGAGCTGTGCGCCATTAACAATACGAAATAAAGATAAGTAATTAAATTCATCAAACATTCTGAATAATAAACTATATTATTTGTCAAAAATCAAAGATTAAAAATATACAAAGTATAAATCATGCTATAGTTGAGTATCTTGTTCAATATTGTATATTATGACTGTGGAACTATTACAAACACTATTTTGATGGGACAAAACCATGCTCATCCCCATACCTTGAATTTTTATTCCCATACATGGTTACGTAGCTACACTCATACTCATTTTGTCACCGCTATATATCTAGTTTTACAAAGACAACAAACTTTAATTCTACAAAAAGATGAAGATTGGCGGGAACACCTTAACTCCAAGTGTCTTTTGACACCAGCAATTATCCACTCCACAAGGAATAGCTCCGACAACTCTTCTTTTAATGCATAAAAACAGTATCTATATTGCGTTCAAAACCAACTTGTAGTTTTTTTGTGATTTCAACTTTCATAAAACATTATACTATTGTTATTTGTTTCATTTGATTTTACAATTAACTACGTATATTTTAAAAGAGAAAAATAAATTAATAGTGACAAGAGGTGCATTTGTAAATTTTGATGACCACTTTTTGGACATCATTTCCTAATTCCTATCATGTCACTACTATTCATGTAAAAAGAATGTTCACCACACTTTCTCCACCAATACAACCCCCCATCATCGTTAGTAAAGATGGAAATTAATCGGGGTTCACATATATTTGCACAAGAGTCCAGTTATTTAAGAACCATGTATTTTAATGGAATCTAAGGGATCAATCTGGGCCCTTCATTAGGAAAGACCAGATCATATGATAAAAAACACGGAAGGGTCAAAATTGACAAAATGTTAAACATATTTCAGGGACTGAAAATAAAAATATCGAAACCATCACACTACCCCCAATTTTCCCCAATTTCTCAGTAAAAAAAAACACACTTCTCTTTAGCATCAAACCTAACCAAAAAATCCAAAGATTTACACAAATTAATTGTACAAATCACGAAATAAACTCAAAAATGAAACAAGAAACTACAAAATCAACCGATCCTGAAAAAAACCCCAGTTTCAACGAACTGATTCATAACGCCATGATGGTACATATTCATGGTTTGCTGTAATTCAAGTATTTTTCGGTTCTTATTTCTGTTTTTTATTATGATATTTTGATATTTTGTTGATTTTATTCATTCAAGTTGCTTATGTGCATGTATGGTTAAACATAAGTCGATCAGCTCATTTTTGGAGCTTATATATATATTTGAGATTATTGGCTTAGATAACCGATGTTGATAACTCCAAAGAATGAGCTAATAGGCTTTTTGAAATCGGATAAGCTTGTGAGCCGGCCAAATAAGCTCATCAAAATGCCGCGTAAGTGCTCATTTTTTTATGTTTATATCACTATAGATGAGAACTTTTCTAATATTAGTCTTCGAAGTTATTTAGTGTTAAAATACTTAAGAAAGTGTATATAGCGGAGAAATATGATTAGGTATTGAAAGAGAAGATTGAGAGTCTAGTTATCGTGATGTTAGGGTCTAATTATGTGTCAATTAGATCAATGTATGTATGTATTAACTCGATCAATACTCGTGTTTGTTAGATAATGATAACTGGTAGTTTTATCGTTATGTTTTGGTCTATTATATGAAGAAAATGAATATATGTATGATGTAAGTATAGTTTACACTCATGATTGTTAAATAGTTAGTATAGTTAGTTTGATTGTTAGGTTATTGTTTGGATTATGTAAGTTTTATGTGTTTATTATGTCGAGGTAATAAACATGTGATGGTCGTTTGATTTGTGTAGAATTAGGTAACACGGTTCTGGAGGTTCGAGATAGTGGAGACTATGGCGGTATGTCCTCTGGCTTTAGGCCAGTCTCTAACCTCCACTTGGTCATCATTTTATAAATTTTACGATACATTAAATGAACATTGGTAGAATCGGTATTAGAGTATAGTTATAGGAATTAGTCGTTTGCGAGAATGAGTTTGTTGTTTATGTTTTGGTTGTTGCGATGTTTGGAAGATACGATTAGTGTTGACTTCTTGTGTTTGCATTTTGCAAAGAGGATAATAGTGTTTATTGAGCTGGTGACAATTTGAGTCTATTTTGATTGTTATGTCTAGTTACATGAGTTAAACGAGTGTTATTTTGATTACAGTGATGATATACCAGTTGGAGATATGGTATTGGTTTTGTCGGGGAAACTATTCATGTAGATATAAGTCTAATTAACTATCAGGTGACATTGATTAATACTCAGAGTATTTTTGTTGTAATGTTATAGTTTCCTTCCATCAAGAAGTTAGCTTTAAGTTGGTATTGATTGTGCGCTATCACTTTGTAGGTAAAGGAAGTACATCTCTACATAAATGGGCATGACCATTGCTTATAACACATCGGCAGTGAAGGTAACATCACATGGTATTCTGCAGCTTTCTTCTAGTTATGCCTATGTAAAACATGTAACAATGATAAACACATGTTTCATATGCAGTCTACTGTATTTTTTAACTAGTGGAGATGGATCAAAGGTGTGGATGGGACCCTAACAAAATGAAATTCTATCACGATGGTAAAGGTTTCGATGCTTCGGGCCACTGATTACAATGGTTACGTGGTTGACACCTAGCGTTAACAAGCAAACATCCACATGTACCTCCGCCCCTGTTCATGTGCCCACTCTATAATGTCTCTGAAACTGATTGAACCACTTTTGCTGTAACAGGTTTAATGTTATGTTAATTTACAACAGCGATCCAAGAACGAGGAAGCTCAAGGATTGCACGAGACGGAGTGCTCATCATGAACGTTGCTTGTCGGGCTATTGTATATTAATGTTATGAGAAGGTTACCACAGCCTCTTCTTCTTCTTATCAACCATATTGCCATGTTCACATTGAGAAGAGAAAAATAAGTATAAAGATGTAAGAGTATCTATATGCTTGTGGATATATGTATAGTTAAACGTTGTTGAAAAATGGGCAGATTTAGGTAAGTGTAACAGTGTATACATTTGATCTTGTTGAATGAAAATTTGTATTGGTATATATGAGTCAAAATTTGTAGAGCTGATAAGCATATTTTTGTTAATGGATGTTGGCACATTTGATCTCGTTTGAACAATTGCTTATGATCGGCTAACGTACCAAAACACATTTTATAATGGTTTTTGTTATATGATATTTGACATGTCATATAACAAATTTCACAAGTGTGATATTAGACATTAACCATGTTTATGAAATATCACAAGTGATATTAAACATGTTATATAATAAATATCATGTCATATTAGACATTAGTTGTGTTCATAAAATATCACAAGTGATATTAGACATTAATTATATTTAAAAAAATACCAAGTGATATTATACATATCTACCATATGTGATATTACATATCAACTATTTTCATGAAATATCACAATTGATATTAGACATGTCATATAAGAAATATCACAATTGATATTGGACATGTCATATAAAAAATATCACAAGTGATAACAGACATTAAATATGTTCATGAAATATCACAAGTGATAATAGACATGTCATCACATGTGATAAAACAATAAAATGAAACAACATAGATATCACAATTGATATTAGATATGTCATATCACAAGTAATATAAAAGGTTAAAAAGTATACTTGTTACTGAAATATCACAAGTGATATTAAATATCAGTAATGGATTGGACGAGTAGTTATGGTTTATGTCAAGTGATAAACGTTACCAAAATACTTGATAGTTTTCTTTTTTATGATTACCTTATGGACATGTAATTTTTATTTTTGTTTTAAAAATTTGATAAATACTTTATCACAAGTGATATATGACTGAAGGTTAAGATTGATTTTATTATTTTTTACTAATGATACATCCAAAGATAAAACCATCTCAATCAATTATCACTACTGATATTTCAAGTAACAATCAACAACTTGTGAATTAAAACACATTAGAATTTATCATCAGTAATATATCAAAGATATACCATTCTTAATTCATTATCACTTGTGATATTCATTAGACATTTCACATTTTATCTTAAAAAATTGCTAATTTAATAGTTAAATTCTCAACATTGTATAACTTATCACTTGTGGTGTATCAAATACAAGACCATCTCAGTCCTTTATCTCTAGTAATATAGCAAGTGACAATCAACAAAACTATGAAAAAAAGATCTCAAATAGTTTATCACTAATGATATTCAATGTAAAATCAAGAATCTATGATTTTTTTAACAAGTGTAAGGACTATAAATGTAACAAATATTTGAACACTATATCACTATTCACTAGTGATAACGAATGTAAAATCAAAAGTGTAAAAAAAACTATGAGAAAGATATCACAAATAGTTTATAACTAGTGATATCTAGTCTAAAAATAAACAATTTATTAGTCTTTTTTTTAACAAGTTCATGGACCTTAAGTGTAAGAAATAAAAGATTAGTGATAAGCAACACTTTTCTATATATAAAAAAATCAATACTTTATCACTAGTGATAACTAATAATAAAATAAAAAATTTCAATACTTTATAAATAGTGATTAAAAAACAATAAAAAACACTCAAATAGTGTATCACTAGCGATATCCGGTGTGAAAAAAAATAGTGCATATACCAAAAGCCCTAACACCCCCTAATATAATAGCTAAAATCTCAAATTTTATCATTTATCACTAGTGATACATCAAAGACAAAAATATATCAATACATTATCACTAGTGATATTTCAAGTGACAATAAAAAACCTATGAATATCGATTTTTTTCGCTAAATCGGGTTCAAGTCAACCCGATTTACTTGAGTAGCGATATTTTTTATTATTATTATAATATATAATTTCTGCCTTCTTGTTACACTAATGCCTCATGGAACTGACTTTTATTTATCAATCCCATCAAAGTCCCGTATACCAAACTCAAGGTTAGGGTTTTACGAGATAAAAAAATTCACAGGTAGATAATGAACATATAACATATGAAGAATACCTTAATGGAACTAAAAGTGAGAATTAATTGTTCATACAAGTCGAATGTAAACAAAGGAAAGAATAATAAAACCAATTAACAATACAACTTCTCCTAAACATATCACTAGCATAACCACTGTCACTCATAGATGAACTTTGACAAAAATCTGTAGATGACATACTCTTTCCTCAATAGCGTATACTTTACGTTCAGGGCTGAAATGCATTTCATGACTTAGCTTAGTACTTGGTGAATTTAAATTTCATATACTTGTGTAAAAACTTGTGCAGTCAAATATCATCTGTAATAAGACTTGGAATTTGCAGGTGGCTTCTGTAATAGGGTAGATGGGATACTACAACCAGTACTTTGCCATTTCGGATTATGGCCTTATGTGGATGATAAAACAAATTTGATAATACATGTAACTCTACCAAATCGTCAATGCTTTCTCCTAAACGTGGATCAAGTTTCTCTATCAACGGCTCAACTTCCACAACAGATGACGGCCTAATGTTGATGATAGTTGCAAACACTTTTATCGATCCCAATAGTTTCTACTTGTAAGCTGTGTATTATTATACATAGAGTAAACAAGTAGTGCCATAGAATATCCTCCTCGCATATGAAAAACATAGAAACAACTTACAAGACCTTCTACAAGTCTCAAGTGAAGGTCTTTAACCTGTTTGTATCTGTGTGGCGGTGGATTAGGCGGCCAAAAGATCAAAGACAATGTTTACTCAAAAACAGTTACAAACTCGATCCATTTCCCGTAACTCTATGCTAATCAAATATTATGTTAATCTCCTACATGTTAATGACTTCGGCATTCAAATCAGTAACCAACTAGTAAATATAAGCGAAAAACATTAACAAGCAATCTGATTCACATATTTGAGCTAATTCTAGATTTTTTGTGAAAATTTCATAACTAAAATGACGAAACTAATTCACACTATTTAGCTGCTTATTAACATTCAGTTACAATTGAAAAATCAGCCATCCTCAAAACTAATTACACTAATTAAACTAACAGAATAACATTTTATAAATAATCACTTCAATCAAAATATCACGTAATTAACCTAATAGCAAACGGATTTGTTAATAAATCAATTAAAAATGTAGTTAATCACCTGTAAAATGCTCCTCAAATAATACATTGACAGAAGCGATCGAAACAAGAATGAACAAACTCAGAACTGTTATACATCTCCATCGAGAAACTTATCAAGCTAGATTTTGATTATTTCATTCAAATGAACAATTGATAGATGATCCCAATGACTGGAATGATCGGAAAAATTGGAATGATGAGAAAAGTGGCGTGTGATAACTATTTTGGGAGAAGGCAGGAGAGAGAGTCGAGAGGAAACTCTGTGAAAAAATAAACGAAGAAAAATGAAAAAATTAAAATTTATCAGTTTTTATATAGTTAGGACAAGAAATTAGGATTAATCAATTAAATCTTAGATTAATCTCCACCTTTAGATCAAAGCAAAATGAATGGTGAGGATTGAGCCCTTGGTTTCCACAAAAAAACAAGGCTCCAAAATAACTTTTCTCATTTGGACAATTTATTATGTCAAATATCATTATTACATAAAAAATGATCCATATATGATGGTTACACATAAGATTACTAAATACGTGGTTTACTTTGTTCTTTGATTGTAACAGTTTCAAAAAAAATGGAGTATAACAACAGAGGCGGAGCTACAGGGGGGTCAAAGGGGTCAGTTGACCCCCCACCGGAAAAAATTATAGTGTGAAAATTTTGAAATCTTGAGATATTTTTTGAATTTGACCCTCTTAAAAAGTGTCTTACTTATAAAAACTGGAAGTTAATTTCGTTTATTAGATAGTTTTGAGAGTAGTGAAGCGCAGTGGCGGAGCCAGAAAATATGGTCGTGGGGGGCATCGAGCAATAGGGATGTACAATGATTTTTTTTTTATTTTCACCCATAATTTAAAAAAATCAGGGTCGGGTCGGGTCTAAATATAAAAGTATCAAAAATAATTTATTGTGATGCAATAAACACAAATTATGAATTTAGGTGTCTATACAATAAAAATTTTAACTTTTTTTTCAATTAAAGTATCACAATATAGACTAGGGCTAAGCAACAGGTCTAGATCGGACTGGACCAATCAAGACCGGATCGAACCAAGGGCAAAAATAGTCCAAAACCCCGACCGATACAAGAAACTTGTAAAGTCCACTCTTGAACTTTACGCACATACCATGGTTACACATTGTTAAATTATGTATACAAGTATGAACTATAAGGCTGGTTGCAACGGTTGAGGTTGGGTTCGAGTCCTATCGATGTCGAACTCGGTCGGTCAGTTGCGACAACCAAATCGACTGAATCGATTCTGCTTACTCGGTCTCAGGTACGACCTAGTTGAAAGTCTAGAAATATTTTACTCGGTGTCTTTTTTTATGGAAGAAAAGGAAGATTAGGCTAACATCAATTTACCACTGCGACATAATATTTCTTTTTTTTTTTTTTTGGATTAAATTAAATTACTTTTAATTATATAAACTTTATAATAAATTTTCAAATATTAATATATTAAACTTTATTTAATTTCTCACAACATATATTAATTTGATAACTTTTAGAGTTAATTTTAGTTAACGCATTTTATCCTTTTTATGTCTAAATAAGTTTTTTTAATGGCTAGTGATTTGCACACTCTCATAATTGATTGGGACACTCAAAGACATGCATTAACCGGTTGTACTGTAAATATTAACTGCTTAAACTGTTTGTACATTGAGTGTCCCAATCAATTTTGTGAGTGTCCCGATCAACTCCCTTTTTTAATCATTTCTTTAACGATATTTACGTATAAATATTATCATAATTTTTTATTATTATTTAATGTAATGTCTTTTTATTTAATATAATGTTTTTATTTAATTTAATTTTCTTATTAAATGTAATGTTTTAAATTTTTGAATAAAACTAACTGAATTAAGTTGTTTTGTTGTGACAAATACGTCATTGTAGGTCGCCAAAAAGAGAAAACTGATATAACAAAAAAAATTTAATATCGTAATAAATCGTTGTTGTAATAGCCTAAAATTAACAGAAAGAATCAACACAATACACACATCATTCAAAAAAAAATCTATAAATTAAAAAATTTAGAAAGCAAGCACGAAGAAAAACTTACCATTAAAAGAAGATATACATATGATTTAAAACTCACAAGTTTATTTCATACGTAGTTTCATATCTCAAAGATATCACATATATATTCACATATGCCAGTACCAACTAACAAGTACAAATAAAAAACAGAGGACATACATAATAAATTATATTATAAATTTGTTTATCTAACCCAATGAATACCATCAGTTTCACAATTCCCCAACTTCTTTCCTCCATTATTTCCGGTGAACAAATGGGTAAAACTTAAAAGTCGATATAATAATTTTTGCCGTAGAGAACAATCAAAGTCTTGAAACGCCAAGTACGACGGGGGCAATAATTTTTTGTGGATGAGGGCACTTTATTTTTTCTCACAAATCTGACTTATTTTCCTATATAAATCTTGTAACCACGAGAGATTGATTGGGGGCATCGCCCCCCACTACCATCAACATGGCTCCGCCCCTGGTGAAGCGTGTTTTTTTTTTTGAGATGTGAAGAAAAAAAAATGGTCGGAGAAGAAGATGATACAGTCGCATTAAATGTGAAGAAAAGTATTACTACTGTACAATGTTTCCATAAGTCTTGTTTTGTCACGTGTGTAACTATTGTCCACAAAAAAAAAAATCAGTTCTATCAATATGTTGTATTATCTTCTCATTTCTTTTATTTTCTAATAGTAATAGATACAGTATTATGTAAAGTTTTGCAATGCCAAATTTTTTTTCTAAACTCACACAGCTGATGTAAAAAAGAAATTTTTTTGACCCCTCTTTGAATTTTTTCTGGCTCCGCCCCTGTATAACAATTTATCAGTTTCTAATATAAAGTAGTATCTGAAACATATATTTTTTTTTTAACGGCAAGTTAGTAAAAGAGCAAATGTTAGCGAGCCAGAGGCAGAGCTAAAACAGATTCTTACCAAGAAAGAAAACCCGGTAAGACTCGAATTTAAAATCTCATGGTAACAACCTCCTCCAAAGCTCCTTAGGAGACCTCAAGTGGCCTCAGTTGGCCTTTGAAACACATATATAATACAAACATATTGAAAAAATCCATGTATAGATCATCAACATGCCATCTTAAAGTACAAAACAACATTTTTGATTCGTAGAAAAGCAGAGAGTTGAAAACTACAAATCACACAAATATTTATATAAATTGACTCATACATTGTAAAATCAAAGAGAGCTTAAAATAAAGGAAACTAACGAAAAGGTAAGAATATTCTGATTCATAGAAGCAACGTATTTTTCTTCATCATCTTCCTTCTTATGAGAATACAAAGGGATGAAAAAGAAAGAAGAACACCTCAAATAGTACACAAACCACGCACGAAAGTCTCGTCCAAACAAACTTGCAACTTCATAGAAAATATCAAGACAATCGGAACACAATTGAAATTGGAGTTCAATGTACGTTGAAAAAAAAAGTAGAGCGAGAAAGAGTTACCACCGGAAAAGGAATGAAGCTCAAGAGAAAATGGATGGAAAGAAATGAGATAAGGAGTGAGAGGATTAGAGGTTAGTAGGGATATGGCGGATAGAGTGTACGGAGTATTACACAAAAGGAAATTTTCAAAGAAGGCACAGTGTAAAACTATTTGAGTCCAGGTGTCGTTTTCTAAGAGCTCCACAGTAATAAGGAAGGTCTTGTTTATATAATAGGTAGATACTTGTATATTGTGCATATAGTGTTGTAAGTTAATTTATCAACATTTCTATAAATAAAATGTGTTTTCTTTTAATATATAGTATAGATATAGATGTGACTCGTGTTCCTAGTTGAACCTCAACATATTAGGTAGACAATATGTACGATTTTATAGATATGTATATGTTTTTAATTATTATATAATGTGAATATATAATACTATTTTTAGCTAATGTGGTGTATTAACTATTTTCTTAAGTGTGTATTAGTTACCGTACTATGTATTAATTAGTTTAATATAAGCATTAAATTATATATTAATTAGTTTTAGTATTATGCATCGATTAGTTTTAATAATGAGTACTATTAAATTATGTAAAAAAACTGGTGGGGATGGTTGTACAATATGATGTATTTGTTGTAAAAGATATGGAAGGGGTGTTTTTAATATAGTATTAATTGTTTATTCAGATACTTACTATTTTTATTTTTCAATTTTGAAGCTATATTAATTTGTACATAAAGCATTACAAAGAGTAAGTTGATTTTGTAACATTTCTATAAAAACAAGAGGTTTTATTTTAATATATAGTAGAGATAACTGTTATTAAAAAGTCTCATTTTATAAGATCTTACGATTTTGATTTGATCTTACAATCTCCATCTTGCGAAGACGATAACAATCGTACGTAGGATCATCATCTTTATAACTTTGATAACTACGTTGCATGTGTCAAGATTATATAGCAACTTGTTTTTGTTAAGAAGATACATTCGTTTTAACTTGTGTGTATAGTGATAGCTTCATTTTGAATTCAATAATACCTGTTGTGCATAAAGTATATATAAGTGTGGTATTTAAGTTCATTTAGATACCAAACTTTCTCTGGATACTGAGGAACTAATCCCCACATCTATTTACTTAGATCTAACGATGAAGATCAGATTCATCATTTATACTATCAACGATATTTTGGTCTTTTCTCAATTACACACCTCATTCACACACCACACACACATAATGCGTACTTTTCCACCACTTTTCAATGTTCTTCCCTGATTTCAAATAAACAACCCAAACCCTAATTTAACCTTCAATTTATTAAATTAACCATCAATAGTTATCATCATTATCGGTTACAAACTCCAATTCGACATCAATAATCACCATTGTATTATCGTTGTATTCTTCGTCATCGTATTTTTTGATTTTTTCATCATATTAGTTTGTTATCATGATCTTCAAAGTCTGCAGTGAATTGATGTGAATGGATTTGTATTTTTGTATAGGTCCTGGGTGAACTTGTTAATAATTAGGTTGGATCATTGGTGGATCGTCTGTTTACACCCTTTAGTCTGCGATCTTGAAGAATGTTTTTTCTTTTTGAAACAATTTTCCAAATAACGAGTATTAGTATTTCAAAGAACCCTACATTGTAAATGACTCAAGTTTTCTGAACGTGAGCAATATTTTGTCCTAGTAACTTTTTATCCAATATGCATTAGAGTGATTTTAAAATAAAAAATTTATGGATATTATACGTGAGGTATCATATATGATATTACATTGCGAAACATATGTTACAACTGTTACCTTGGTTTAGTTTTATATCACATTAGATAAATGAGTTTTATGATGTCTTCATTCTCACATTTTAACGGTATTCACACACTATGTTTACACTTCTTATTTTGTGACCTTGAAGAACATTTTCTTGTTGACGCAATTGTCCCGATAACAAAATTATCCAAATTTGCCTTTAGCACGAGTGGTCGCACTTTTGACCCATGTAGGAATTTTTTAGCGCCAAATATTGTAGAGGCTTTGGTATGCATGCAAGATTGGATTCATACATCAAGTAGAAACATTAATATTTATACATTATAAGATTTGATGAAAGACGACAAGCTTGCTAAAAGGGTAAACTCATACAAAAATTTACCACAATTGTATATTATAGTATTCTATAGCGGCTATACATTTCTTTGTTGTCATATTCTTTTTAGAAATCCAAGAGGGCCTAGACCAACAAAAGGGAGATCGAAGTTTGGAAAAGGGAAAAATGTTGCAGCATAATTGGGATGAAAGTTATGGAATGATGCTACTGTAGTTGTTTAATTTTCTTTGAATTCTAGGAAAGGTGCTACTAGTTTGGCTACTGCTTGTGTACTTGTGTAGAGGTCTACATCTTGTGTGTTCAAGTTTGCTATCTCTGCTAACTACTGGTTTGAAGTTCCTTGGTCTGCATTTTGTTTATCAAAAGTGATGGTATCCATTTTAGGTGTTCAAGTATGATATATCGGTTAAACTTGTTGGGTTTGAGGTGATGCTCAGTTTGGAACCTATTTGGAACCTTGTATTTTATAACCTTGTATTTTGGGACATGTAGGAACCTTGTATTTTGGAACATGTTAGAACCTTGTATTTGGAACTTGTTGTGAAAGTGATAATCTGTCCTTAATTCAATGTTTTTTTTGCAAACTACTTTGAACTGTTTTTTTGTTTGTCCTCAATTCAGTCATGGTTGCTAGGGATAATGGTTCGGTTCGAGTTTGATTCGATACTCAACAGTCATTTATGAGTCTGTCTTTTTATATAAATGTGTCATCGGGTTATAGCCCTCTTTTAGTCAAGCTCAATATTTAAGAGGTTTACCTACAATTTCATTGTATCAAGTTATTGAATACATCAGAAAATAAGTACCAATATGTCCTAGAGTCACCGCTATACTGAAAAAGCAACCAAATGCACCATAAAATCACACATCTCACCACCAAATGCACAATAAATCAACAAACATCGATAAACATAAAAAAACTCACCAATAATCTCAAATTATCACTTAGATCATCACTAAAACATTAATAACCATCATCTAGATATAAAGAATTAAATCTCCATCTTAAAATATATAATACACCTATTTACTATTTGCATTATATTTAAAATAAAGTTAAAATAGGATAATCATTACCTTTAATAGGATCTACATTTAATAAGATCTTAAATTGATCGTTGAAAATGATTTGAATAAACACTAAGTGGACCATTACATATTGTTGATGAAGAACTTCTTCAACGCTAGATTTATGCTTTTTGTGTTTAATTGTTGATTTTAGGCATGAATTTTGTTCATTGAAGTTAATCTGTGTTTCTGGTGTGCCTTGTGTCTGAGAAGTAATGAAACGATTTGGTGTTTGGTAAAGTAAAATGTTTGAAGGTAAATGACTAAGATGCCTCTCTACTCTAACTTAATTTAATTGTTTTTTTAAGTTGATAATTATCCTTTTAATCACAGCCTTTAGATTAAATTATGATGAAAGGTGGGGATTGATTTCTCAGTATCCATTGAAGTGATGATATCCAATATAATTCTCGTTTTCTAGCTTTCATATATTGCGTTAGTATGAAAATGAAGAAATAAGAAACAACGATAACTACACATTTAAAATGCACTTACAAAATGTATGTATTAAACAAAATATTTTTATGTTTAAGATTTACGGCAAAATTCTTTGACATGTCTCACTATAAGAGCAGGGGAGCAGTGGTGTCGTTCCCATGCGCCATTCAACCAGCCCAGATCAATCGACGGCCTACCGTGTCAACCCTTGCATCGTTCGGTCTCGCATCATGATTACTAACCACACCGTTGATGAATTTTTTAAGTAATCATTGGAGGATCCCATTTTGGATAAAAACACACCCAAAACCCCATATTTACCTTTTAAAATGTTTATAAACATCTCATTCTTATTTCATACTTCACACATTTTCAATATATTTTCTACTTCAATAATACTCAATTTTCTTTCAACTATGAATCCTGTTGAAAAGTGAGTTAAACTTTAGGGTTTGTTTAGTAAATTTGTTTGGCTTGTCAAACAAGTTTTGTTATTTTTGGTATGTCTTAATTTGGTATGTTTTGAGTCATTGGTTCTCTATAAATAGAGGCCAATGTCAGTAGTTTTCATTGTAGCTTTTGAATTGTAATTTAGGGTATTGAATAAAAGCTTCCGCTTCGTTTGTTCGATCTTGTTTGTTCGTTTGATTTATCCAACAAGTGGTATCAGAGCTAGATCGATTTGTAAAGATGAAGAAAAAGAAGAAGAAAAAAAAGGTTATGTCTTGTTTTGGTTTTGATAATTCGATCGTGTCTGGGTTTGAATTCGTTTGTCGATTCTTTTGTTTATCATTCCTAGACGTTTCTGATTGTCCGAATTAGTAATTGGATTTGCTAATTTTGATTGGCTCATCTTTTGTAAGTGGATCGGTGAATTATATGTGCATGGCAATTTGGGCTCATTCGTTTAGTTGGTCAACTTTTGTATATACATTTAGGTTTGGTTAATAAATCAAGGTGTAGGTATTATATTTGTTTGAGCAAGAATTAATGGGTCGGTGGATGCTTGTTGTTTCTGAAACATGAAAGTTAGGTTTGGGCTTTTGTTAGAATTGGGACTTTAACAATTCGTTTGATATTTTGGAAAGACAATTCGTATTGATATTAGTATTTGAACATTTTGTACTTATTGATTTGGGAATCGTCGATTACAGTGGAGTAACTATTAGGAATTCGAGGATTGATTTGTCGTTTGAAGACTTGATAAGCATCGGGTCGTTAGGAATTTGTTAGTTTTGAAAATTTGGGGATCTTCTTTCGTTGGCTTTTGTGAAGTTAATTGCTCGAATTTGATAGTCTTTGGTGGAGATCGTTTGGGGTGATTTGTTTGTTTGGTTGATCGTTTTTAGATTCGATCATTTGTTTGGGTGACCGTTTTCAGGTTCGGTCGTTTGTTTGTTTGGATCGTTTATTCGATCATTTGTTTGTTTGTTTGGATCGTTTATTCGATCATTTGTTTGTTTGTTTGGACCATAAATCTTATTTCATAAGTGGGTCACTCGTATTATTCGGGTCATATTTGGGGCATTTGAATTTGTGCCCGTCCGTCAAATTATTTATTAATTTGAATTTGTTTGATACGGATAATACATTTGTTCGTTTGTTTGAATTGGCTAATTGTCTAGCCCGAACCGAACCATAACATATGAAGAGTTATTCATTCGTTTGTGGAATAACATATCAAGAGTTATTCGTTCGTTCGTCTGGAATTCCGAATTAAGAGGGAATGTTCGTTTGGTTTGAAGCTTCGAATAGAGTTGAAGTCGCGGTGGAGATTCTTCGAAAAGTGACTTAAACTCTCAAGAGTCGTTTGAAATTTGGTATTCGGATATTTGAATTTGAAGACCAAGATTCGTTTGTTTTAATGTTTCGTATGAAGTTGAACTCGCGGTGGAGATTGTTGAAAAGTGAGTTAAACTTTAGGGTTTGTTTAGTAAATTTGTTTGGCTTGTCAAACAAGTTTTGTTATTTTTGGTATGTCTTAATTTGGTATGTTTTGAGTCATTGGTTCTCTATAAATAGAGGCCAATGTCAGTAGTTTTCATTGTAGCTTTTGAATTGTAATTTAGGGTATTGAATAAAAGCTTCCGCTTCATTTGTTCGATCTTGTTTGTTCGTTTGATTTATCCAACAAATCCAAATAATCCCAACACATTCAACATCTACGATCTTCATGATGTTTATTTTTAAACTAAAATCAAATCTTTTTATTGGTGTAGTTGTTGGAAAGTATGTGCTTAGTTGTATCAAACTCATACTTGAGGGACTTGTGTTGTAAATATTTCTTTTATTATACTTTGGGTGTGTTTTGTGTTGTTTATATTTGTGCATGGCTTAAAGTGTAAGTATGGATTGTTAGCTGATATATATTGGGAGCTAGGGTTCGTTGTATTCATTCAGCCGTTTTCATCACACACACACAAGATCTACTCTGTTAGTTTGGTATTAGTTTGTTAGTATAAACTTGATCATCTTGATCAATTAAGTCTGGTATTGATATTGATTATTGAGATATTGTAGTGAGGTTGATTGTAAGAGTGTTTTGTATAGAGATTGCACCTAATAGACGGACAATCTGCATTTCCATTGTATGTTTGATAAACATACATTTGTGGACTTATCTGTATAGGATTGTTTAATAAAAAGTACGTGGGAAGGTTGGTTGAGTGCTTCAATCTTGTTTCTGGGTATTGATTCATTAGTTTTTACATGGTATGAAAGCCATAATCACCTTGATAATTGGTTCTTGATTGATTGTGAAAATTAGGGTTTCGATCGATTTAGGGGTTTTTACTTTAGAGGTGTTTTTTTAGCACTTTTAGCTGGTTTTTGGTGGATCTTGATTGGTTAATTGTGATTCTTGATCATTTAATTGATCTAATAAGGGTTTTTCTTGAAACCCTAATTTGATTATATTTGGGGATCTTGATTTTGGTGATTGTTGTTTGTTTCTGAGGAGTGTTTCTTGTGTTCTTGATTATTTTTTATCAAGAACAGGGGAGATTTGTTGGTTTCCGCTGATTATGGCTCTTGGTTTTGGTTTGATCTTTTCTCTCTTTATCTTGTGTGTTGGTTTTAGACATTTAGTAGCTTAGCCCTTGACCTACCACAGTGTGTGGTTTGGAAGCCTGAGAACTATCAAGGCTACTTATTTGTCTTATTTTTAATTGTGTGTTTGTATTTAGTTAATTTGCATAGTTTATCTTATAGTTGTATTTGTCTGGTTTATCTTGCTTTGTCTGGTTGTTATAGGTGTTGTTTATTGTTCTTTGTTTCTTTGTTGTTTATATGATTTTCTTGGTTATCATGGGGGATGTTCTTATTATTGGTTTCGATACGGGTAATCCTTTACATCTTTATAATAATGATCACTCAAATCTGCCTATTGTTAGCATTAAGTTGACTGGTACTGATAAATATAAAATATGGTCTACTGCTACGAAAATTGCTCTTCTTGGTAAAAACAAAATGGATTTTTTATGGTACTTGTTGATGCGTTATTTCCACACTAGGTTTTAAATTTATAAACAAGAATTACCGATTTTAATTAGGAACACAAATTCGGACAAGTATAACCTAGTCTTGTTGTAATTAGGTTGGTAAGTCAAGGTCATCCCATGAGACTTGGTTGTACTCAAGTGTAGTTTGTTTGTAACAAAATGGTGGTTATGATTGTCACGGATCAAACTACCATGAGAATCGATTATAGGAACAAGCACACAAAGAACATACATGTATGGTCAAATGATCATATGGACATTAGGATGTTTAGTTTGGAAAACATATTATCAAAGGTAATCCTTTCGATGTATAGAACCAATAATGATATATTAGTGTTTTATAAATCAATTATACGTAAGTCTCAATCAAATGGCCATCTCATGAGCCTTATGCCTAAACCAACAACAACAAGAATCCTTTCGACCTATAGACTTGGTTTATCAATCAGATATGTTTCATTAACTTGAAAGATGATTAGAACAATATATTAAAAACACTCCTTTAGACATTAGTCTCATTTAAACCTTTACTTGTTATGTTTATTAAGTCTCTTGCACAATCGTCACAAAGAACTAGACCAAATTATTTGTCGATTAATGAATTAAAATCAACCATATTGAGAATCCTTTCGACCTTTAGACTCAACCATGATTAACCAAAATGACAAACAAGAACAAGTTCTAATTCAACCGAATATGATGTTATCACCATAATCCAAAACAAACACTAACTAAATCCAAACACACATCCATCACAAGTTTTCATATGAACCACACAAGTATCAATACATCATTCACATTATCACAAAACACATGAATCACCATAAACATGAACATAAACGCGATTGGATAATAAATACGAAGTTACCAAACATTAGAGTTCATAGTACCAAAGTATCAAATGATTCTAACCAAAAAAAACAACCAAATTACCTTGCACCCTACCCATAACCTTCTTGGACATCAACCTCTTGTTGTGAGTATAGAGCCTTTGGGGTGTTTGGGAATAAGGATTGTTGGAGATTGGATGATTTATAAAGTGTGGCTTTCTTCTTTACTTCTTCCATGGCTTATTACATGAACATTTTAACCAATTCCACCCCTCACCACTAAATGGGTGAGGGGTGATATGAGAGAGTAGCAAGGATTGAGAGATGGGATATGAGATTATATGAGATTGATTTGAGAGATGATAAAAAAAGATAACCCCATGGGTCTTATTTATAATTGAAATGGATTTGGCCACCAAGTACTTTTCTTGGAGCCAAATGTGTGTAATGAAGGCTTAGGAGAGTTAAAATGGAGGTATGGTCGGACTTAGGGAGCAAGGGGGAGTAAATGGAGTGTTTAAAATTACTTGGAGAAGGTTCCGAAAAAGGAGATGGAAGCTGACAGAAGAGGCGAGCGGCTTCTCCACTTGCTGTCGGCTTCTCCACTTTCTGGCCGACTTCTCCACTTGCTGTTCGGCTTCTCGCCTGCTGATCACTCTTGGCCGCTGGCTTCTTTGGCCTGCCGGCGGCTGCTCGTCCAGGTTGGTCAAAAATGGAAAAAACTAAAGTTGTAGCCCTTTCTCTTACGCACGCGTGGAAGCGAGAACCAAGTCATTCGGAGTTCGTATGCTCAAGTTATGGCCAAAATGGTGATGGTGTGTCGGTAACACAAAGCTTCCAACATCTTCATATGAGTATCGTGAGCAACGACTTCAGGACTCTAAGTTTCTCAAATAGTCTCCATTAGGCTCGTACTTGTTGGGATTCCTTCGTATATGCATTAAACTTTTTTTATTCTTCATTCCTTTGTCTTTTTCACTTATTTTCTTGACTTCCCAT
The DNA here is from genome assembly GCA_025667525.1 of Glebionis coronaria. Lineage (NCBI taxonomy): Eukaryota > Viridiplantae > Streptophyta > Magnoliopsida > Asterales > Asteraceae > Glebionis > Glebionis coronaria. The sequence goes on from CM046876.1 coordinate 573,625,136, forward strand.
GATCTTGTCTAACTAACAACGCAAAACACAACCTTGTACATATATGAGCTAAAAGGCTTGTTAGTTTAACCAAAAACCATGCAAAATATACGGATAACGCTCAAGAAAATATGTTGGATTGGCGTTATCAAATCCCCTCACACTTAAGTTTTACTCGTCCTCAAGCAAGTAAAAGAAAAACTTTGCTTGCCCTCAAGCAAATAAAAATAAAATGAAGTTATAAACAAATTATCTAGATGCTAAAAGAAAAGAAAATTTTAAAAATTCTATGAAAATTTTAATATTCTATGAAAAATTGAAAAATATTTTTTATTTTTTATAAGAAATCGCTAGAGGTGCAAACCCCCTCACACTTAAGAGTTTGCTTGTCTCCAATCAGAAATTAAGAAAATATTTCCCACATGGTGCATGAAAATGGTGTAGAAAAATAAGATGCAAATCTACTAAGTACAAACAAGACTAAACCAAATGGTGTAAGCACCAAGTGTACACATCTAAAGAGGACTTTTATTCGGGTTACGGGGTTAAGGTTTTGGGTTAATGGGGTATGGATAAGGCATGAGAATTTTATGAGAGGTTTATCACGAATTACAAGTTAAAAAGTCTAAGTCCCATGTTGCTTCCGAACAAATCACAAGCCCAGAAATGATTCTAGATATGAATTTATTCAACACACAACACACATATATCACGTCTTGACACATTGCCCAATCGATATCCAAACATACTTCATCTTCCTTCATCTTCATAAACATATAGCTCGTCTGAGCACATTGGCTAATCGCTATCTCAATAGACTTCTTCTTCATAATATAGCCCATTGGCTATTTTTGTCATCACTTTTTTTTCGATCACTCGTTTTTTTTCTTTTTCTTTTTCTCATCCTCCTCTATTTTTCATCATTTTTTTATACATCACATTCTCCCCTCACATTTCGCTTAAGCATACACCACAAAAATACAAATAGAAGCGTGCGCTCTCCATCTTTGTTGGAATGGCACACACACATAGCGATGTGTGGCCTAATTAAAAATCATAAAAAACGATCCAACATAGCAAGCAACTAGCAACCCACCATCTGGACTTTGACAAAGGTTAGGCTAAGGTTTAAGGTTAAATTTTTTTTTTCTTTCTATTTAGTGGATTAAAAAAACGAAAAGAATGGCTCAATGGGTGTTCTAAGAGTATCTAGCACTAGACGAGAGTGCTAACAAAAGGGTTAATTTAGGTGGTTAGCTAATCGATGCAACTAGCTAAAAGATGTAAACGGAAAAGGATATTTGGTTTTATTCCTAACGTTGCCTCGTTATCACACATATACACTTATATCACACAAGTGTGATCTCACTATATTTTTAACAATGGGAATGACCTACTTATTAAAATATATTTATTTATAAACGTTTGAGAAAAACTAAATCATAAAGGCAAACAAGTACACAACTTTTTTTATTATTTTTTTTATTTTTTGTATTAGCCCAAAAAATTTTAGATAATAAAAATTGGTTTCGTTTTGTCATTTATTTCCCATCACACATAAGTTTTGTGTTGGAATCAATGTGAAAAATAAACTTTAAAGCATGAAAAGTGTGGAAAATAAATAAATAGTCCAAAATAAACGAAACTTTCCGGGCTAAGAAATTGCAATTGATATCCATATGATAAGATGCCAAGTAAAGAAGATCAATCGATTTCATCTCCAACAGGCGTATTCACATACAATCCATCAACACAATCAATCCATCCTTCATAAGCTTTATTGAACCTACAAAATAAACTAAAGTACAAAACACATAAATTTATTAAGCACATTTTCGTAGGCAACACGATTGCATTTAGCTTATGCAATAAGCCTTTAAACCCCTCGGTATCCCGAGTGGACGAGTTGTAGTCTCGTGAGGGTTTCCAACGAACACACCCTCAAAGTTCATTCCTTAACCACATGAACTTAGACAAACACAAACACGCACAATAACAAAATAAACCAAGCACACGACAACCTAAACAAATAAGAACAAATATTAACCATATATAAACATGACACATATGACACATAAAAACATTCTAAACACCTAGAAACATAACACGACTCTAAAATAACTAGATAAGAAAAATAATATTATTATTTTTACCAGACGCAAAGTAGCTGACCAGTTGCTCTAGGTAGCCGGCGACCGGGTGCACACAGAATCAAAGGAGCCGGCCGGCTGGTCTAGGCTGCTGTAGTTCGAGTGTCAATAGAAGGCGAGGAGCCAGTCCGCCTGGCGAAGAAGCCGGCGGTCGGTTGTTAACACTCTGCGAGTAGCCGGTCCATCGGCAAAGGAACCGCCGGCTGCTCATTTTTTTCAATTTTTTTAACTTTTTTATAACATAAAAAACTAACAAATTTAACAAAGACACTTTTATTAAAATCATAAGAATAAATATAAACAAGCTTATTCCAAACATACCCTTAAAAATAAGAAAACACATATGCATAAACAAGGAAAAATAAGCACAAAACAAAAAGAAAACACTAATAAGCAAGCAAGACAAGCAAAACCACTTAACACATAACATTCTAACAACAAAATAAGACATAGTAACATGCACATCTAACACAAAACACGACACAAACGACAAAAACTAGATTCCTAATTTTTTTTTATTTTTCATTGATTCTCCACTTATTTTCAAAATAATTTTTTTTTTATTTTTTATTTTAACCAATATGACTTTAGGTATAAAATACTACTTATTTTAATGAAATGAGTATTGTTGTAATGATTAAAATTGTAAGAAAACTACTATTCCAAACACTCCTTAAACTAGGAAAAATAAAAATAAGCATGCAATGGATGAAAAGCAAACAAGCGACCAAGCACATAAACACATAAAATACTTACACACATGATAAAATCACATAACAAGTAAGACACAAACTCAAAAACAGGAAAAACACTAACAGAAACAAAATTCATGTGGTCAAGTAGTTCTAGCCATCGACTAGAGTGATTCGGGACAAGGTTTGGTGGTTTTTAAAAACAAGTACTTTCGAACATATTTAGTAAGCAATCTTTGAAACAAGCATTTTTAGAACACATGAGACGAAATCCCAACAACAAAAATTTGATTTTGACGCGAAGATCATTTGAGCACTTTATGAGAAATTAAGAGATTTTTAAGAAATTAGAAGACAATAATTCAAGCAAACATCATGAGCAATATATCAGTCAAATACAAAATAACTAACAATGGAATTTAGAGCAACTCCAAGCCTCCAATTGATAATCAACCACCAACCAAATTCTCACTACTCGAAATTCGTACCCCCTATGGGGATTAATAGGGTATAACAACTCTTTTGGGTTTAGTAATAATTGGTGAAACAAACGATTCACAAACAAGCAAGCAAGCAAACAAACAAGCGAGTACAAACTAACAAGTCCGCGGCCGCGGTGCCAAAAACTTGATGCGTTCTTTCCACAATAGGTTTTAAATTTATAAACAAGAATTACCCGAATTTAATTAGGTTGGTAAGTCAAGGTCGTCCCATGGGACTTGGTTTCACTAATGAGTAGTTTTTTTGTAACAAAATGGTGGTTATGATTGTCACGAATCAAACCACCAGTAGAATCGATTATAGGAACAAGCACACAAAGACATACATGTATGGTCAAATGATCACATGGACATTAGAATGTATAGTTTGGAAATCATATTATCAAATGTAATCCTTTCGACCTATAGAACCAATAATAATAGATTAGTGTTTTATAAATCAATTATACATAAGTCTCAATCAAGTGGTCATCTCACGAGCCCTCCTTTCGACCTATAGACTTGGCGTAACACCCCACTTTGATAAGTGGACCGTTACACGTAATTATGGCGTGTCATCAAAGCATGCAAGGTAATATGTAATAAACATACATGACCATAGGGATAACCGGAATCAAACATCGGTTCCCAAACATAATCCCAAAACATAAATAAAGTAAAGGAAATGAGAAATGACTAAACAAGCATAAGTATATGAAGGCAAAAAGGAAAAGAAGTATATGGCAGCTTCCATCCTATGTACGTCCTCCAAATGCTCGAGTCCTGGGTACCTGCCGTTTTGGGACATGGAAAGGAAAATAACGGCTGAGCCAAACGCTTAGTGCACGGATATATGACATAGTATGAATGACTGAACATAATAAGACTTAATAACAGCGGAAACGTATAAGTCTTGGAAAACCTGGTAATTCTTAGTAAAACTGGTTTTATAGTTTGAAAAGCCTTATGTTTATCTTATAAAAACTGTTTAACATGTTACCATTAGCCAATATAGGTCATGAAATATCAACGTGCATGAATACTTGGAGGGGTGACCTCGTCATGCAATTAGAGGGGCTGCCTTTGATTAATATAACTGTTTTGGGTAGGAGGGATAAGCTCCTTGTGAAGGATGCAAGGCACACACCACATTCACCTGAATAATCTGCTGAAAACATGTAAACTAGGATGCACACATACGCCCCACATGATAATAATAATAATATGGCCAAAAGCTGAAGGGACGCCACGAGCTATCACTCCGTCGTGGTAGAGTCATAACACTGGTGCCTCCAGTGTTATGGTTATGGTACCTTCATAACTAGGTGAAACTGGTCATGCATGTATATGGCTTTAGGTATCTAATTAAACATAAGGAATTCAAAAACATATAAAACATATAAAACATATACTGGGAAAACAGTTGGCTGCATACAGGGAATCCTAATAAGGAAAAATGTCCATACTGAAAGGACGGAGAATCCGTACCTTATGTCCAATGAACGAAGAAGACGAACGGAAGAGAGTCCTACTTCGATATCACTAACGCTACATACATAATATACGTGTATAAGTATTTTGATTACTGTGTACGTAACTGATTTTATATCATGTCTTAGCTTGTTTTACATGTTCATGTCATGTTTTACTGATTTTATCGTTATGCTGTGTTTATCATGTATTCCGGATATTCTGGTTAAGTATTACTTGTATTTCTTGTATTATTATACTTGTTGGGAAATAATAAGTATCTTTCTAAAAATAGCAGGTTTCCTAAAATAGAAAGTTTTCTAAAGATAGAAAGTTCCTAAAAATAGATTTACTGCTTAAAATAGATAAGTTTCTAAAAATAGAAAGTTTATATATATAGAAATAAGCTGGTTTAATAAGCTAATAATATAAGCTTAGTTTTACTGATTAAGTATACTAAGTCATGTGATTAAAAATACAGTTTATTAATTATAGCATGTTAATAAAATATAAGCATGATTTAATTAAATTAAAGTGTATATAATACTTAGGTAATATTTGTCTTTTTAGTTCGTTTTTCTCGGTATCTTAACGAATTGATATAACAATTTTAAGCTCGACTTTATTGTTCTTGGTTAGAAAAACTTGATTGGTAATCTATGTCTAATTGGCACAAAGCATGTAAAAAGGTAAAAATACTCTATATTACCTATGTATACATACTACTCTACAAACACATTGCAATTACAACAATTAAATGCACGAAATATAAAACGTAAAGACAAATTTATACTAAAAATTTAAAACGTAAAATATAAAGGCACGAAAAATGAGAAATAACGCTAATATGACCTACACTATTGTTATTACACTAATATCTACACCAATTTCAATTCTCATTTTTACTACAAAAAAAACGTTTCAAGAAGTTTATAGAATCTATTTAACATCCTGAAAATTAAACTGGTACTCTATGTTCCCTGTAATGAATTAAGTTCGAAACTCCAAGAGGCCCAATAAGGGAATAGTAGATTATCGGGCTGGTCCAACAACCTAGACTAGTCCAAGTTGTCTAATTTCTTTGCTAACAATCTGCTCGTTATATTTAACAGATCGGACTGTAAATGTAACTACCTATATCAAAGTTAAGGGTGAAAATTGAACATTTGCTAAACTTGAACTTAAAACAAAATGCATCCAAACTACTTACTGATTTTCAAATCAATGATTCATATCTAAATCAGTAACTTTTTGCTCCTACTATGTTTTTCATGACAAATCTTATCAAAGCTTACTGTTAAGCTATTTTATTGCAAATATCTATTATACTATCTAGTCTAAGCTACGATTACTCTAAATCAACACCAGCAGTTAAACTTATTATACTACCTATTTGCAATCTAAAAGTGAGCTCGACTACCCTTACTAACAAGCTACTCAATACAGTAAGATCAATCTAAAACCTCAAATACCAAAAACTGATTAAGCTAGAAACTCAGAAGTGTAAAAGATCTAAATTGTTGAAATCTAAAACAAGTAACAGCAGACTTGAAAAAGCTAACCAAATTAACCAAACGAACAACTCAGAAACAGAATTTCAAGCGTAACCAACTTAGAAAATCAAATCAATCTAAGCTATGTTCTACAATAAATTTACAGCTAGCAGTTTATACTAAGAATGCAAAAACAGAAACCGTGCTTAACCTTGACATCCGAAGTAAGACCGCTGAGTCGAAGAAGAGCGCTGAGCTCGCTTAGAAACGGATCTCTACAACTCACCAATTCTTCTACTTCTACTATTCTTTCAACACCTCGTTTAAACTGCTTAATCGGAACTCATTAAATCTGACAAATTCTTCACTGAATTAAACTGGCAGTTACTAGTTAATCAGCAAAGCCAAAACCTGCAAAATTGAAATAAAGCAAAGAAAAACCAAACGAATCCTTCTAAACTGAAACCTGCAAAATAAGTGGAAAAGATATTCTGTGCTAGTTGATCTGATTAAACCTACAACCAAACTCAAAAACTAACTACAAAGTCAAAACTGAATCGACATTGAAAAACTCTTAAAAGTATACAACTGAATCTTTTCACTGAATCAATCAGAAAGCGAAGTAATCAACTTCTGATATTGAGTCTAAACAATACTCAACTTATAGCTAAGCTGTCCAAAGCTTTATCGATTTATCTAAACTAAAACTCTCACAGAATTAAAACTAATGAATCAAGCTTATGAACTGCTATGTAAGAACTCCTCAAACAGAAATAATAATCAAACTATTCAAATACTATTCAAACAAACGTAAACTCATTCGAAGGCTTATGAACAAGAATCTATCAAAAGGCTTTTAACAAACTTAAGAACAGAATTTAGATGAACAGAGAATCATGAAATCTTGATACGGAAAAAACTAACAAGTATTCGAGACATGATTATCAAAAGAGTAAAGAAGGGAGATATTAAAACTATGAAAGCTTGGTATTTCATTAATGGTGGAAAAATCATTCGGTTACAACTGAAAACTGAAAATCTTTAACAGATTTGAAAGAAAATGAACAAGATTAACTAATTACTAACTAATCCTACTCATCTAACTAACTAGGTGAAACCTACACCTATGCTAACCGGTCTCAAATGAAGGTCTTCTCTTCTTTTTATAGCCGTCGAGAGGAGAGGTGACGTGTTTCATCCAATCCCTTGATGACACGTGGAAAATACGAGGTTGAACTCTTCGTTCTTCATTCTTCATCATTGGGGGTTTCTTCTCCTTTGCGTCTTGATCTAATTAACTGGTATCTTCATGTAGAGGAGAGGATAAAGAGTCTTTTTGTAGTTATAAGCTTTGTATGAATCTTCTTGTATCTTACTTGATTTGCACTTGCAGGTTTTATGGTGGAGAAGAAAAGAAAAGATGATGCGATTGTTTATCTTTTTTTTTCTCTCTCTCTTCGATTTGGTGAGGAAGACACGTGAATGTGTTTTGTGTGTTTGACCGGTTTGGTCAAATGACCAAGTAAATACTTACTTTCCATTTAGTTTCCTTTTAGTCCCTTCTTTTTCATTTCTTTGCAAATGGTTTTAAAGACTTTAAGTAAATTCCTCTTTCCATCCTTCATCTTGTTAAAAATTGCACTTTCAATCCTTGATCTTTGAAATAACGGCAAGTAAGGTCCTCAAAAGCTCTATCGTCCTTTTCTTCGTCTTTTGTGATATAAATCCCTTGAAAACGCGTCTTTGCTAAAAAACGTATCTCATTACCTGAAAACACATAAAACACAAATACACGCGTAATTCTGATATTTTAAAGTTAAAATAATGTATTTGACTGTGTTTTGAGTGGTATTTGGATCATTATTGATGAGTGTTTTCACACTTATCAACTCCCCTCCACTTGACCATTGCCATGACCTCATGCAATGCAGCATTTCAAAGCACCAAGTTACACTTTTCTCATAATTAACCCACCTTGGCCATTATGGAATGCATCTACACTACTCTACACTATATGATGCATGATTTTAAATTTATACAATGCAATGCAAGAGTAAATAATTTTATTTACATCTTTTTGTATTTTCTTGAATGGTTTTGATGGAAATAACTCATAAAGAAATCAATGACTTAGATTAGGGCTTTGGTACCATGGACATTTATCACCCTCAAGTTTCACTTTCCCCATACCAAGCTTAAAAATGGGATCATTGTATTCACAAGTAAAAAGTGCATCAACTTATTCATGAAAATTAAATGTGGAACCGGTTATTATTTGAGCAAATTGGTTGAAGGCAAATTTGTCATTATTTAAAGCGTGAAGTATAAGAAATGTAAAATCCAAAAATAAGGAAGTACGGTTTTAATCCTAAGTAATCCTCTCATCCATTACTTGAAAAACCGCTCATAATTAATATAAGTCTGTTTCAAGAATAATAAGTCATTCGTCTTATGTGTAAAATCCTCATGTCATGCTTTTATAAGTAGCTACACACTCGCTAAGGAAAGAAAAATAAAACTCACGTAATAATTTACATCCGCCGCCTTTTTGAGACCTTGGATCTTCAACCCCGCAACCCGTCAAGGTAATATTGGATTGGAGCAATCTATTGAATCCCCGCAACCCGTCAAGGTAATATTGGAACTCAATAGTCACTATAATTAACACCACACTGCCCCTCTTGGGAGTCTTGTATATATATATATATATTTTTCTTTTTTTTCTAGCCACTCATTTTTTTGTAAGCCGCTCTTATTTTTCTTTATTCCTCACAAAGAAAGTAGAAAAGAATTAAAGGAAAAACACCCGTTAAGTATTGAGCATGACATAAGTCTAGTGCACATAAAACGTTCTAACTTAGAATCTTAAGACGTACTTATATCAACCATGAATGATTAGCCAAAAATGCATAAGAGATTACAAATCAATTAAAACCGTTCTTGATTATTTATTAACAATTATATACATGCGAAGAAAATAGAGGCAAAGAAGATAAGGGTTTATCCACAAGTAATTATCATGAAGTTTATCTAGCCCTTTTATACTTGCTTCAACTCTATCATTTCCCATTCTCCACAAATTTAAAATCTCAAATAATGCGATTGGTGGATGCTTAGCCTAATAGACCAATTAAGGACTACATGGTTAAGGATACTAGCAAGAGAATGCTAAGATAAGCAAACTCGGGTTGAGTCAAAATATCCATGGCGGGCCTAATATGTCAAAGAAGACTAAACTTGTTAAACCATGTTTTTATTATATTTTTTTTCCTTTTCAATTTTTGATGAAAAACAAAAGAAGAAATATATACAATGCAAATGAAAAATGATTGATGCAAAAATTATGAATGCATATTTTTGGTGGCCAAAGTAGATCAAAAATTTGAAAAATGTTTGAAAAATTAATTTTCCAATTTATCATGAAGTTAAGGCAATGGTCTAGGTAAGGTCACTTCGATAGAAGTCTCCCCTACACTTAAGATAAACATTGTCCTCAATGTTTAAGAGTATTGGAGTGAACTCCCCTACACTTATTACATTGATAACTTTGTTTAACTCAAGCTAAGGAAGAGACAACTAAAGGATATTCATTTTAAGCACAAGTGTTCAATATCACGATAGCAAAAACTAATCGAAGTGAACCAGATACACGGGCCTCCTCCATAAGCTCCAAGAATGAAATGAGAGAGAGCAACCCTTGAAACAAACACGAAAAGACGAAGAAAGGCACCCCTCCACTTCAACTCTACTATAACATCCTTTTAATTAAACCTAACCTATTGAAAATCTACTCTACGTTTTCTAACCTAGTTATTCAATGCTTGAGTTTTTTTAACCCTAAGTCTCTAGCTCGACTCGGCCCCGAATTAAGTTGTCCTTGGGGAAACCATCATGGAGGATAAATGATATCCACTTTGAAGCTCGTCTCACATGATACACTCAAACTTAGCACGTTGCCATTTACTATAAGATTTACAATATTAGCCTCGATAAATAGAACGGTCCAACGTGTCTCAAGTTTGTCCAACATACGAAATCTCTCAAATATGAAGCACCCTAGGATCAAATACATAGTTTCCATCTCTACAAGTGAACAACTCTAAAGTAGGTAGTATCGCTAAAGTAAGCTCATACAAAAATTCCATCTCAATAGAAGTAACACTCTTAAGTGGAGTAGATGAAAACCAATTTTTCCCAAATATACGTATCCCAGGATCAAAAACCTTTCCCTTCATGGGAAAATAAAGAGATGAACTCGTATCAACCATATAAGATTCCCCCTTAGATATCAAAGCATCATGAGACAATGAAGGTGTAGGTATCAAAACATTCATAACAATTATGTCCATGTTGGGCTCCTCATCATCATCAAAAAGTGGGTAATCTTCCATAGAAGGCATAGTAAAAGGAGGATCAAGATTAATAGTGTCTTGTGAAGGAGGTGTAATCTCTATGTTCCCAAAAAGAAAGTTCTCACTAAGACGAATCTCCTCTTCCCAATTATAATGACTATCATCGACCTCAATATCAATATTAGCAAGATAAGCCTCTATGGTGTCATCAATATCCATATGAGAATCCATATCAAAGGTTTTGAGTTCTAAAGGTGCCATAGGTGAAAAAGGATCAATCTCTAAAAGTATAGGATCTTCATCAATAACTAACTTCAAGGGTGGAAGGGTGGGAATAGAAGGCTCAAAAGAAGGTATATTGAGAGAATCACTCAAAGAGATGATATCATCATGAAAGTCAATAGGTGCAACCTCAAAAACCGGTGAAGAAATATCAATGAAAGGTTCTTCTTCTATGGAATTATCATTATGGTTTTCATTCAAAGCTTCAATCGAGGAGATAAGATGATAAACGTTTGATAAAACCTCACGAATATGAACATCTTCCACTTCTTCTATATGATCAACATCATCATCCAAATTAGGAATGTCATCTTGACATGAAAAGTCCTCGGATAATATATCATAAGATGCCTCACTAGAATCACAATCATCATCCTCTATTTGTGGCAAATCTTGCATAAACTCTTCCTCAATCTCATTATCCCTTTCGTTAAACAATTCATCAAGATCAAAATCACCAAAATCACTAGTAGTAGCATGAAGGTCAACATGTGATGAAATCTCAATGTGATCATGAGGAGAAGTATCAATACAAAGCTCGTCACATGGTTCATTGGAAACACCCTCAAGCTCTCTTTGGATTGGGATAAGGTTCTCAACACTAGAAGCGGTTAATTCATCCAAATCGGTGTTTGTATTAGTGCTAAGAGGCTCGTCCCTCATGGTTAAAGAGTCAGTGGGTTCCATGTGAGGTAAAGGTGATGAAGATGTGTCATCATTAAATGTCATACAAATCGGAGGATCGTCATCATCGTCATAAAATAATGGATAAGGCCTACGAGTAGCAAAATATTCTTCTTCACATGATTCATGATATTCATTACTAATAGTATCATCCTCATTATCAACTCTCAAAGACGGCTCAATATCACATGGTAAAGCTCCTTGAGGTGTAAAGTTTTGCAAGAGTTGTGTTTCCAAAATTAAGAATTGCCTATCAGTTTCCTCTTGCATTTCTTTAAAATTTCTAACATTTTCATCAATCTTTTGAAGAATTAAGTCCATTTGAGATTGTGAAATATCCCCTTGATTAAAGTTTTGAAAATTGCTCTCATTTTGAAAATCTACATGATTTGAAAATTCTTGATTTTGAAAAGTCTCTTGATTATAGCATGGAAAATTTTCATCATTTTGATAACCATTGTTGGAAAATCCTTGGTTTTGGTATGGCTCATTAAAGGTTTGATCATGAAATGATGGTGGAGGTTGTGATGAAAAACCGGAATATCCCATATAGTCATTACAAGTATAGTCCATTTGAAGGTTAGGTTGAAAATTAGGGTTCTCGGTTCCATTGTAAGCATATCCCTCGCCATAATAACCATGATTTTGATCACATAAATAAGTATCGTGTGGACCTCCACAAGTCGAACAAGTCGGATAATTAGCGTTGGCGGATCGTTGTTGCAAAATCTCCAACATGGAACGAGTATCCATGTGTAACAAGGTGGCCGAATGTATATACAAGTAAAATGACGTTTAAAAGCTTCCTCGGGGAAGGAAGTAATACACCAAAGGTGGTATGTTTACACGTGTGCGAGTACACGTGTAAGTAAACACGAGGAGTGAGGGAGTAGCCCTCGGTCGACTTTTGAGAGAGAAGAGATTATCTCCCTCGAGGTTCGATATGAAATAACCACAAGAAAGTATAATATATATATATATAATTACTACTTGGGTGCAAGACCCCCAATAAAGCCTTCCTTCTTAGAATACGCACTAGTGAACGGGGGGTTAGGTGGCGCGAAGCACTTAAGTACCTATTGACCCTTAGATGGCATTTTATAGCACATCGCCTTTCTATTCACTTTGTAGTTTGTATTCTTCGAATTATTGCCAATTGCAAGTATTTATCTATTCTTGCTTAATTAAATTTGACCGATACGCGTGTCAAGGACCGGAACGCCCCTCGACACGGTGTATTGCCTCGGCAATACTTATGGAAATAGGTAACTTTGTTGTTCGTATCTACGTATACTTATTTACATATAATAATATATCAAAAATATTTTTGTATTTATTTGGTTTTTTAGGAAAAATACTATATGTACGTAAAAACGATGAAAACGATATAATATATATTTTTGGGTGTAATCTTTTAGGAAAAAGATTACTTTTTGGATTTTTATTTTTTTTGGTTCAATTCTTTAGGAAAAGAATTGATTTTTGTGATTTTTTATTTTTTTATCTTTTTATCTTTTTGATTTTTTTTATGTTTTTGATTTATAATACGTAAAAATAACGTTCACAAAGTGAACGGATCCCAAAATCCAATCGTCTCACTCAAAACCGTTAATCTTCACGAAAAGAACCGACAGCGGCGCCATTTAATATTTGTCTTTTTAGTTCGTTTTTCTCGGTATCTTAACGAATTGATATAACAATTTTAAGCTCGACTTTATTGTTCTTGGTTAGAAAAACTTGATTGGTAATCTATGTCTAATTGGCACAAAGCATGTAAAAAGTTAAAAATACTCTATATTACCTATGTATACATACTACTCTACAAACACATTGCAATTACAACAATTAAATGCACGAAATATAAAACGTAAAGACAAATTTATACTAAAAATTTAAAACGTAAAATATAAAGGCACGAAAAATGAGAAATAACGCTAATATGACCTACACTATTATTATTACACTAATATCTACACCAATTTCAATTCTCATTTTTACTACAAAAAAAAAACGTTTCAAGAAGTTTATAGAATCTATTTAACATCCTGAAAATTAAACTGGTACTCTATGTTCCCTGTAATGAATTAAGTCCGAAACTCCAAGAGGCCTAATAAGGGAATAGTAGATTATCGGGCTGGTCCAACAACCTAGACTAGTCCAAGTTGTCTAATTTCTTTGCTAACAATCTGCTCGTTATATTTAACAGATCAGACTGTAAATGTAACTACCTACGTCAAAGTTAAGGGTGAAAATTGAACATTTGCTAAACTTGAACTTAAAACAAAATGCATCCAAACTACTTACTGATTTTCAAATCAATGATTCATATCTAAATCAGTAACTTTTTGCTCCTACTATGTTTTTCATGACAAATCTTATCAAAGCTTACTGTTAAGCTATTTTATTGCAAATATCTATTATACTATCTAGTCTAAGCTACGATTACTCTAAATCAACACCAGCAGTTAAACTTATTATACTACCTATTTGCAATCTAAAAGTGAGCTCGACTACCCTTACTAACAAGCTACTCAATACAGTAAGATCAATCTAAAACCTCTAATACCAAAAACTGATTAAGCTAGAAACTCAGAAGTGTAAAAGATCTAAATTGTTGAAATCTAAAACAAGTAACAGCAGACTTGAAAAAGCTAACCAAATTAACCAAACGAACAACTCAGAAACAGAATTTCAAGCGTAACCAACTTAGAAAATCAAATCAGTCTAAGCTATGTTCTACAATACATTTACAGCTAGCAGTTTATACTAAGAATGCAGAAACAGAAACCGTGCTTAACCTTGACATCCGAAGTAAGACCGCTGAGTCGAAGCAGAGCGCTGAGCTCGCTTAGAAACGGATCTCTACAACTCACCAATTCTTCTACTTCTACTATTCTTTCAACACCTCGTTTAAACTGCTTAACCGGAACTCATTAAATCTGACATATTCTTCACTGAATTAAACTGGCAGCTACTAGTTAATCAGCAAATCCAAAACCTGCAAAATTGAAATAAAGCAAAGAAAAACCAAACAAATCCTTCTAAACTGAAACCTGCAAAAGAAGTGGAAAAGATATTCTGTGCTAGTTGATCTGATTAAACCTACAACCAACCTCAAAAACTAACTACAAAGTCAAAACTGAATCGACGTTGAAAAACTCTTAAAAGTATACAACTGAATCTTTTCACTGAATCAATCAGAAAGCGAAGTAATCAACTTCTGATATTGAGTGTAAACAATACTCAGCTTATAGCTAAGCTGTCCAAAGCTTTACCGATTTATCTAAACTAAAACTCTCACAGAATTAAAACTAATGAATCAAGCTTATGAACTGCTATGTAAGAACTCCTCAAACAGAAATAATAATTAAACTATTCAAAAGCTATTCAAACAAACGTAAACTCATTCGAAGGCTTATGAACAAGAAGCTATCAAAAGGCTTTTAACAAACTTAAGAACATAATTTAGATGAACAGAGAATCATGAAATCTTGATACGGAAAACACTAACAAGTATTCGAGACATGATTATCAAAAGAGTAAAGAAGAGAGATATTAAAACTATGAAAGCTTGGTATTTCATTAATGGTGGAAAAATCATTCGGTTACAACTGAAAACTGAAAATCTTTAACAGATTTGAAAGAAAATGAACAAGATTAACTAATTACTAACTACTCCTACTCATCTAACTAACTAGGTGAAACCTACACCTATGCTAACCGATATCAAATGAAGGTCTTCTCTTCTTTTTATAGCCGTCAAGAGGAGAGGTGACGTGTTTCATCCAATCCCTTGATGACACGTGGAAAATACGAGGTTGAACTCTTCGTTCTTCATTCTTCATCATTGGGGGTTTCTTCTCCTTTGCGTCTTGATCTAATTAACTGGTATCTTCATGTAGAGGACAGGATAAGGAGTCTTTTTGTAGTTATAAGCTTTGTATGAATCTTCTTGTATCTTACTTGATTTGCACTTGCAGGTTTTGCGGTGGAGAAGAAAAGAAAAGATGATGCGACTATTTATCTTTTTTTTCTCTCTTTCTTCGATTTGGTGAGGAAGACACGTGAATGTGTTTTGTGTGTTTGACCGGTTTGGTCAAATGACCAATTAAATACTTACTTTCCATTTAATTTCCTTTTAGTCCCTTCTTTTTCATTTCTTTGCAAATGGTTTTAAAGACTTTAAGTAAATTCCTCTTTCCATCCTTCATCTTGTTAAAAATTGCACTTTCAATCCTTGATCTTTGAAATAACGGCAAGTAAGGTCCTCAAAAGCTCTATCGTCCTTTTGTTCGTTTTTTGTGATATAAATCCCTTGAAAACGCGTCTTTGCTCAAAAACGTATCTCATTACCTGAAAACACATAAAACACAAATACATGCGTAATTCTGATATTTTAAAGTTAAAATAATGTATTTGACTGTGTTTTGAGTGGTATTTGGATCATTATTGATGAGTGTTTTCACACTTATCATTAAACATGTATTAATATTTATATTAATATAACCTAAGTCATGAAAATTAATTAATTATAGCCATGTTTAATAATTAATTAATACTATAGTGTAAAATAAATAATTAAATACTTAGGTTAAAAACATGTATTATTTATAATAATAATTAACCTAAGTCCATGTTTTAATTAAATTAATTATTAGCATGCCAATTAATTTAATTAACTTGTAAATTATATACTTGTAAAGTTAATCAACTTGTAAAAAAAATAAAATCATGAACCGAACCCGTGTATTATACATTTAAACATGACGTGAACCGGACCAAGTTAATTTAATAATTCTCATATAATTAAGGTTTAAATAACATAGCGTAACTTGGCAAGATTAAATCAATATTAATTAGATTAACTAAAATTAATATTGCATGATTAATTTAATACCCTAATTAAAATAAATAAAAATATTAACTTGAAAAATGTTAAACCAAACACCCCTTTTTAAAACCCTAAAACTGTCATCCAAACACCTTGTCTAAAACTAGCAGCCAAACACCCCCTGCCCTGTTTGTGTTGCTGCTGGTTGCCACTGCAAGCTTAGGGGTTCCCACCGGCTGAGCCGAGTTTCCCCCTGCTGTGACCAAAACCCCCACCGAGAGCTGTGAGGCTCTCGGTTGTCACTGCTAGAATAAACACCCCCCGATGGGTTCCCACTGACAGAACAATCCCAGCCAGCACCCATGAAGGGTTGCGACTGGTGGCTGGTTTTTACCACCGAGACTCCTATGAGTCTCGGTTTGTGTGCCCCTCGAACACAGCAACAAACAAACGACACCCCATTTGTATTAACGTATAATTAACATGTTTTAAGATCGAGTACTTGGATTCTTGATCAAGTTAAACACATCAAACAATTAATCAAAAAGGAATTTTAATTACTTACGTTTTTAGGGTTTAGGAAGAATAAATCTCACGAACACAAACTTGATCTTAAACAACCCACGATCTGCTTCCCTTGTTTCTTGGTGTTTACCCGTCGGCAGCAAAGGAGACAAAAGAAGAAGAAGAAGAAAGAATATGGCTGTTTATTTGTGGTTTAGGGTTTTTATTAATTTTGTTGTCCAAAAGAAAATAAGAAAACTCCTCCCCGTCTGTTTTCTTTGAGACGAACCAAACCCCACTTGGGCCTTGAGCCCAAGTCTTTCTTCTTTTCCTATCTTGTCTAAACGGCCCAAACAACACCTATACTTTTATTTAATTCGCGTCTTTTTAAATGACGCGCGTAATCGTGTATTGAAACTTCATGAATTTTCCCATGGTTATCTTAATACGTTTAAACGTAACTATAACGTATGTAATGACTTAACGTGTTTGATTTAATATACGAAGACTAATCGTGTTAATTATTCGTGCTTACGTATTATGTAATTATTAATTATTCATGTTATTATAATTCATATTATTATAATTACTTGTACGTAATGACATTCATTGTATTTAATAATATACGTAAGTACATAATTATCTGTCCGTGATTATAATTATTCTTGTTAATAATTATCGTGTACTAACACGTATTTAATACTTATCGTGTAATAACACGTACGTAATTCTTGTAATTAATATTCATGATACGTGTTCATGTTATTTAAGAAAACAAACAGTTAACGATAAATAAACTAATCGACATTTTAAAAGTTATATTTTAGAAAACCTAAATTTTATTAACTAATAGAAATTAATTTAAACTAACATTAATATAAAAGTTTAATTTAAGTAATTTTTATTAACTAATAAAAGTTAACTTTTGTTAAAATACATCCTACCTCTATCTAATAATAATAAAAAACGCAGGGATGAAGTGAGGTTAAATGGAAAGTGTGTTATTGCTGCATGTATATAAATCTACACTAAAAAATATGAAGACTGATAAAGAGTATATTACGTATATCTGAAGCTAAAAAAAGAAACAGGGAATAAAAAAAATCGCTAATGTATCATACTACTAAAAATATAAAACGCAGGGAAGATAAAACTCAAAATGAGGATAAATTGTAATGTTTATTATCTATGTTAAATCAAACAGACAGGGAATAAAATTGCATAAATCTACAGCAAAAATAACACATGGAATTAATACAAATAAGAAGTGAATAGATATGGATTAAATCTGAAATGTTTGTTTTTTTCTTCCTAAATCTGATCTACATCTCTCTACTCTCTACGAAATAAAAACAATGAATAATGCGCACAGCTATGCTGCGTTACCCATATAAATTACAAAACATACCTTTTATAAAATTATATATATCTTTGCGTCTCATTAAAGCTACCAAATCTAATCTATCTGTGAATGCTATCTCCCTTAACAAAACACATGTATAAAGAATAAAAATAAAGTGAGTATCTAAAATCGAAAAGATCGGCTTAAACAATAGTATTTAAAGAAAGAAATAGAAAAAAGAAAAAAAAAACAAATCCTATCCTAAAACTACAACTATATAAAAATGCAGGGTAAAAGTATGTTAGCCGCCTCCTTCCTTGATGTTGCGTCTATATTAAGCCAACTTCAAATCTGATCTCTTCACACTTGGGCATGTGTGGGTTTTTTTTTGGTTTCATGTTGCGTTCATTTTATTTCTGCTGAGCTTTAAAACTCAAACGGGCATGTGTGGCTTTTATATATAAGTTGCAGGGCTGTTGTTGTTAGTAGATAAATATGGGTCGGTCCGACTCATATAAATGGAGTCGGGTCGGCCCAATAAAAGACGAAAGCAATGTCGGACTCGATTTTCGTGCTCTTTCCACTTCTCATGTCCGTTTTTGGCTCTTTGGCTTCGTTTTTGTTATTTCTTTGATATCCGTACCTACAATTATAAATAACAAATATAAACGATATAGGCACCAAAAATACATTTTTTGCTATTTATTATCCCATAAACGAAGGGATATTAGCACTAAAAACACGAATAATTACGTGTTCAACACACCCCTACACTTAAGTGTTGCTTGCCCCTAAGCAACTATTATCACAAATGCTAAATCCAAAAACAATTCTAAAACCGCTTTATTCGAAATTGCTTTGTTAATAAAAAAAAAAAATACACTGTGACCCGCCATGCTCGACTTTTTATTCAAGGTATAAGGATCATAGAACGAGAAACACGCAAACCGGGTGTCTCCAGGGAATAAAGATCGTAATCCTCTTTTTATTACTCCCAACTAAGCTAAGACTCCTTGTGCAAACGTTTTGGCAAAATGCTAACACTACTTATACTAATAACCTATGTAAATATAACTTTTCACTCCTATAATTATAAAAGACTAGGGCTGGAGGGTGGGAGAAAAATATATCAAAGTGTCACCCGAGGATACTTGATTGAAACTCAAAGCAAGAGTTGATGGGATAACCGGTAAAACATCACAAGTAATAGCAACATCAACGTCTCCTCCAGGATCAAAAAACTCATCCTCATTTCCCGGTATGAAATGAGGAGAGTAAATGCGATACATCACCCGCTTAGGTGTACACGGGGTAGGACACGGTGGCAACATAATATGAGAAATATCAGAAGAAATATCTACCCCCCGTGTCACCTCTACAGACCGAATCAAACGGAAGGTAGTGTCAAATCTCTCCACCTCCTCTACGATGGGAGGTGGCATGGATAACAAAGAATGCTCATCAATAGCAAGAGAGTCGGAGCTATCAATGTCCTCAATCCCCTCTTCAAAGAGAGGATTCACCTCACTAGAGATGTAGGCGTCATCAAAATCAAATAAAGGGTTCGAATAAATCTTGAAATTTTCCTTCAGAACGTCTTCATCGGCTAGTGACTCGTCATCACTAGAAGTAAAATCATCATTGAGATAAAAAAGAGGATTAGAGAAAGCCAAAGAATCATCTCCCAGGATGTCGGTGGGAGGTAATAAATCATCACTAGAAAGAGATTCACACTCACCATCACTATCGGAAGCAACCGTAGGCTCACTTTAGATTGGAATAAGAATCTCATCATAAGGAATAGTGATAAGACCCTCATCCCCTATGACGAGAGAGGCGTCGGTCTCCGTAGTGGAAGAATCAAGAATAGGAGTGGTAGTCTCACATGATGGATTGAGATCGTAAATATTATCCTCGTCATCATCATAACAATAAGGAATCACACGAGGCGTAGAGGTATAAGCACTAAGACTAGATACTTGCTCTTGTTGTTGTTACTCGTCCAATGTTTCGCTTAGTCGAATTAAACTGTTACGAAGTGTGAAAAGAAGGACTCCTTCTTCGTCACTTATGCTGAAAGAAGGTTGATGATCGAGGGTGTAATGTGGGGGCTCAAGATTATGAAAACCGAAATTATAGCATAGATCGGGCTCATAGGAATTCATCGGTTGACAAGAAAAAGTATCGTGAGGGCCCACATAATTGTTGCAACACGGGTATTGAAAAAAATCCGGTGCATTTTACGGATAAGTATCCCCATATATGCAAGAGGGGGAGATACTCTCATTAGAGGTGAAGTACGAATTGATCGAATTGCAAGATGGACAATGTCCAAATTGTGAATTGTGGAGATCTCTTCCGCACCGCTCACATGAACACCATTGACATGATTGAAAACCATACAATGGTCTCCCACACCCTACACAATAGACATACGAATCCATGAAGAATTAGAATTAAGAGGGATTGAGAAAAAGAATTATAGAAAGAAAGATAAGTAGAAGATAAGAATTAAACGATAAGTGGGTGAGGAGAAAAAATTAAACACGATAGAAGATAAAGAAGAATATTTTTGAAACTTTTTTTTTACTAAATATAAAATAATAATAAAATAATAAAAAGAAAATATTAGACTATAATATACTATATAAAACTATATATCATATATAATATATAGCTAAAAGAAAAATAAAGTCGAAAGAAATATTTTTGGATTTTTTTTCAAAGTGATATATATAAAAATAAAGAAAAGAAGATAAAATAAGAAATTTTTTTTTTGTTTTAATTGATTTAATATTTTTTTTGGATTTTAAATTTTTTTATTATATATATATATACAAATACGAAAATAAACATTCAAAGCGAAAGGATCTTCAAGTCACTAACTAAAAACACAACGCAAACATCGCTACACACTTCCCCGGCAGCGGCGCCATTTGATTAGGTCATTTTCGTACACCCGAAGGTTATCGTAGTTCCGCAAAGTGTGAATGGAAATCGACGTTTATGTCTCAAGTTTGATGTTCGAATAAAAGTGTTTTTGAGTTTGATATTTAAAACTATTAATATTAATAACAAAATATTAAACGATAAAAGTAACAATTATATTATGAATATTACGCTAAAGATATCTAAATTAATACTAGTGTCAACAAAGATGCCAAACTAAACAACATAATTAAAACTACTCTAATAACGACATTAAAGCTAAACATCAACAAGGCAACACTAATGATCATATAGAAGCAAACATTGAAGCTAGAAATCAATAAAGCAACAACGACGAACATATTAAAGCTAAATAAACGATGATGATAATAAAAAGAGATAGAGAATAGAACCCGAGCGAATAACCGGATACGAATATTTACCACCCAATTTAATAAACTTTGTCGCTAATTAACCTTTAAACCAATTAAGGTCTAAACTTTATTTATCAACTAAGTATAATAAACCTGTAAGCTTCTCGCTAAAGACGAACCAGATACGCCGAGATCACAAGACAACAAACGGTTAACGATAAATAAACTAATCGACATTTTAAAAGTTATATTTTAGAAAACCTAAATTTTATTAACTAATAAAAATTAATTTAAACTTACTTTAATATAAAAGTTTAATTTAACTAATTTTTATTAACTAATAAAAGTTAACTTTTGTTAAAATGCGTCCTACCTCTATCTAATAATAAAAAAACGCAGGGATAAAGTGAGGTTAAATGGAAAGTGTGTTATTGCTGCTTGTATATAAATATACACTAAAAAATATGAAGACTGATAAAGAGTATATTGCGTATATCTGAAGTTGAAAAAAAGAAATAGGGAATCAAAAAAAATTCACTAATGTATCCTACTACTAAAAAAAACAAAACGCAGGGAAGATAAACCTCAAAATGAGGATAAATTGGAATGTTTATTATCTATGTTAAATCAAACAGACAGTGAATAAAATTGTATAAATCTACTGCAAAAATAACGCAGGGAATTAATACAAAAAGGAGTGAATAGATATGGATAAAATATGGAATGTTTGATTTTTTCTTCCTAAATCTGATCTACATCTCTCTACTTTATACGAAATAAAAACAAGAATAATGCGTACAGCTATGCTGCGTTACCCATATAAATTACAAAACATGCCTTTTATAAAAATATATATCTCTGCGTCTCTTTGAAGCTACCAAATCTAATCTATATGTGAATGCTATCTCCCTTAACAAAACGCAGGTATAAAGAATAAAAATAAAGTGAGTATCTAAAACTGGAAAGATCTGCTTAAACAATAGTATTTACAACTATATAAAAACGCAGGGGAAAAGTATGTTAGCCGCCTCCTTCAATGTTGATGTTGCGTCTATATTAAGCCAACTTCAAATCTGATCTCTTCACATTTGGACCTGTGTGGGTTTTTTTTGGCTTCATGCTACGTCCATTTATTTCTGCTGGGCTTTAAAACCCAAACGGGCCTGTGTGGCTTTTATATATAAGTTGTTGGGCTGTTGTTAGTAGATAAATATGGGTCGGCCCGACCCATATAAATAGAGCCGGGTCGGCCCAATAAAAGACGAAAGCAATGTCGGACTCGATTTTTCGTGCTCTTTCCACTTCTCGTGTCTGTTTTTGGCTCTTTGGCTTCATTTTTGCTATTTCTTTGATATCCGTACCTACAATAATAAATAACAAATATAAACGATATAGGCACCAAAAATACATTTTTTGCTATTTATTATCCCATAAACGAAGGGATATTAGCACTAAAAACACGAATAATTACGTGTTCAACACACCCCTACACTTAAGCGTTGCTTGCCCCTAAGCAGCTATTATCACAAATGCTAAATCAAAAACAAATCTAAAACCGCTTTATTCGAAAATTGTTTTGTTAATAAAAAAAAATACATTGTGACCCGCCATGCTCGACTTTTTATTCAAGGTATATGGATCATAGAATGAGAAACACGCAAACTGGGTGTCTCCAGGGAATAAAGATCGTCATCCTCTTTTTATTACTCCCAACTAAGCTAAGACTCCGTGTGCAAACGTTTTGGCAAAATGCTAACACTACTTATTCTAATAACCTATGTAAATATAACTTTTCACTCCTATAATTATAAAAGACTAGGGCTGGAGGGTGGGAGAAAAATATATCAAAGTGTCACCCGAGGACACTTGATTGAAACTCAAAGCAAGAGTTGATGGGATAACCGGTAAAACATCACAAGTAATAGCAACATCAACGTCGCCTCCCAGGATCAAAACACTCATCCTTATTTCCCGGTATGAAATGAGGAAAGTAAAAGCGATACATCACCCGCTTGGGTGTGCACGCTGTAGGACGGGGTGACAACATAATATGAGAAATATAAGAAGAAATATCTACCACCCGCGTCACCTCTCCAGACCGAATCAAACGAAAGGTAGGGCCAAATCTATCCACCTCCTCTACGATGGGAGGTGGCATGGCTAACAAAGAATGCTCATCAATAGCAAGAGAGTCGGAGCTATCAATGTCCTTAATCCCCTCTTCAAAGAGAGGATTCACATCACTAGAGATGTAGGCGTCATCAAAATCAAATAAAGGGTTCGAATAAATCTTGAAATATTCCTTCAGAACGTCTTCATTGGATAGTGACTCTTCATCACTAGAAGTAAAATCATCATC
Organism: Glebionis coronaria; assembly: GCA_025667525.1. NCBI lineage: Eukaryota > Viridiplantae > Streptophyta > Magnoliopsida > Asterales > Asteraceae > Glebionis > Glebionis coronaria. The sequence goes on from CM046876.1 coordinate 573,649,055, forward strand.
GAGATTAAAAATAGGATTAGAGAAAGCCAAAGAATCATCTCCCAGGATGTCGGTGGGAGGCAATAAATCATCACTAGAAAGAGATTCACACTGAGTATTACCATCGGAAGCAACTGTAGGCTCACTTTGGATTGAAATAAGAATCTCATCACAAGGAATAGTGATAAGACCCTAATCCCCCATGATGAGAGAGGCATCGGTCCCCGTAGTGGAAGAATCAAGAATAGGAGTGGTAGTCTCACATGATGGATTGAGATCGTAAATATTATCCTCGTCATCATCATAACAATAAGGAATCACACGAGGTGTAGAGGTATAAGCACTAAGACTAGATACTTGCTCTTGTCGCCGTTGCTCGTCCAATGTTTCGCGTAGTTGAATTAAACCGTCACGAAGTGTGAAAAGATGGACTCGTTTTTCATCACTTAGGCTGAAAGAAGGTTGATGATCGAGGGTGTAATGTGGGGGCTCAAAATTATGAAAACCGGAATTATAGCACGGATCTGGCTCATAAGAATTCATCGGTTGACAAGAAAAAGTATCGTGCGGGCCCCCACAATTGTTGCAACACGGGTATTGAGATAAACCCGGTGCATTTTGCGGATAAGTATCCCCATATATACAAGAGGGGGGTATACTTTCATTAGAGGTGAAGTACGAATTGATCGAATTGCAAGATGGACAATGTCCAAATTGTGAATTGTAGAGATCTCTTCCGCACCGCTCGCATGAACACCATTGACATGATTGAAAACCATACAATGGTCTCCCACAGCCTACACAATAGACATACGAATCCATGAAGAATTAGAAGTAATAGGGGTTGAGACAAAGAATTATAGAAATAAAGAGAAGTAGAAGATAAGAATTAAACGATAAGTGGGCGAGGAGAAAAGAATTAAACACGATAGAAGATAAAGAAGAATATTTTTGAAACTCTTTTTTTTTCTCTTTTTTTCTTGCTATATATTTATTCACGCAACATTATTACATTTTTAAGAAAGTATGCTTTCACTCAAATTTAAATAAAAAGTTGAACTAGGACTCTATATCGAAATTGCATAATAATTTATTTTTGCATAACAAAACAATTTTTAACGTTCAAAGGCTTGAAAAAACACACTTATTTAGTCGAGATATAATCTAGGAGGAAAAGCCACAGGTTACTCATATAAGCTATAAAGAGAACCAACTAATCCACGTTTAGCATTTTCATTTGCACAATTCCTAAAAGCTTAGTCTAAAAGTTAAGGGAGCAGCCAGATCAACACTCTGGCAGAGTCAGAATCCCCTTTGTTCTAGCCCACGGGACAAGTCTATCACGCACGATAAAAAACGTTTAACTATTCTTTTAGTCATTTAAAAAAACCAAACTCACATTTGATCAAAACAGGATGCAAGAGGGCAAACAAGTAGGCATGAATATGATCATATTGATATAAACCCCCTAGACTTAGAACCGAACATTGGCCTCAATGTTCAAAAGTGATAAGGTGTCACCCCTACACTTAAGAATGTAAAAGGCTAATGCTAGAATTCCAAGTGTAAGAAGGAGAACAACATCAGATATATATAGATAAAGATGAGAACTGAGTACTCCCCTAATATAAACATGAAGGTCGGTCGGAGACTGAATGAAGAAGATGATGGAAAACAGCATCATCAATCCGCTGAAAGTCTTCTCGATCAAAGGTAACCCTACACACAAAAACAAATACCACCAAGCACACATGGAGAGAAGCATGCCACTACACTTATGTTAGAAAATAGATAAAAAGGATAGATCCTCGGGTTGCCTCCCGAGAAGCGCTTGTTTTTCTAACCGAGTCACGAGCCTGACTCGACTCCGAATTAAATGGTCCATGGAGGAGCAAGAGAATCACCACTGGCTCAAAACAGATATGCCAGGGTCAAAACTCGTATCCTCATTACCGGATGAGAATAAAGAAGAAGAATCCACAGTATAAGTGAAGAACAGCAAAAGGATTCTTATACCATACGAGAAATAGGTATAAAGGCGATCCTTAAGAATACTCGTTTTCGGCAAGGGCGGGAGGGTGGGAGAAAAATATATCAAAGTGACACCCGAGGACATTTGATAGAAACTAAAAGCAATAGTTGATGGGATAACCGGTAAAACATCACAAGTAATAGCAACATCAACATCTCCTCCATGATCAAAACACTCGTCCTCATTTTCCGGTATGAAATGAGGAGAGTAAAAGTGATACATCACCCGCTTGGGTGTGTACGCGGTTGGACGGGGTGGCAACATAATATGAGAAATATCACAAGAAATATCTACCACCCGCGTCACCTCTCCAGACCGAATCAAACGAAAGGTAGGGTCAAATCTCTCCACCTCCTCTACGATGGGAGGTGGCATGGATAACAAAGAATGCTCATCAATAGCAAGAGAGTCAGAGCTATCAATGTCCTCAATCCCCTCTTCAAAGAGAGGATTCACCTCACTAGAGATGTAGGCGTCATCAAAATCAAATAAAGGGTTCGAATAAATCTTAAAATTTTCCTTCAGAACGTCTTCATCGGATAGTGACTCGTCATCACTAGAAGTAAAATCATCATCGAGATCAAAAAGAGGATTAGAGAAAGCCAAAGAATCATCTCCCAGGATGTCGATGGGAGGTAATAAATCATCACTAGAAAGAGATTCACACTCACTATCACTATCAGAAGCAACCGTAGGCTCACTTTGGATTGGAATAAGAATCTCATCACAAGGAATAGTGATAAGACCCTCATCCCCTATGATGAGAGAGGCATCGGTCTCCGTAGTGGAAGAATCAAGAATAGGAGTGGTAGTCTCACATGATGGATTGAGATAGTAAATATTTCCCTCTTCATCATCATAACCATAAGGAATCACAGGAGGCGTAGAGGTATAAGCACTAAGACTAGATACTTGCTCTTGTCGCTGTTGCTCGTCCAATGTTTCGCTTAGTCGAATTAAACTGCCACGAAGTGCGAAAAGAAGGACTCATTCTTCACCACTTATGCTGAAAGAAGGTTGATGATCGAGGGTGTAAGGTGGGGGCTCAAAATTATGAAAACCGGAATTATAGCACGGATCAGGCTCATAGGAACTCATCGGTTGACAAGAAAAAGTATCGTGAGGGCCCTCACAATTGTTGCAACACGGGTATTAAGAAAAACCCGGTGCATTTTGCGGATAAGTATCCCCATATATGCAAGAGGGGGAGATACTTTCATTAGAGGTGAAGTACGAATTGATCGAATTGCAAGATGGACAATGTCCAAATTGTGAATTGTGGAGATCTCTTCCGCACCACTCGCATGAACACCATTAACATGATTGAAAACCATACAATGGTCTCCCACACCCTACACAATAGACATACGAATCCATGAAGAATTAGAATTAAGAGGGGTTGAGAAAAAGAATTATAGAAAGAAAGAGAAGTAGAAGATAAGAATTAAATGATAAGAGGGTGAGGAGAAAAGAATTAAACACGATAGAAGATAAAGAAGAATATTTTTGAAACTTTTTTTTTATTTTTTTATTAAATATAAAATAATAATAAAATAATAAAAAGAAAATATTAGATTATAATATACTATATAAAACTATATATCATATATAATATATAGCTAAAAGAAAAATAAAGTCGAGAGAAAATATTTTTGGATTTTTTTTCAAAGTGATATATATATTAATAAAGAAAAGAAGATAAAATAAGAAAATATTTTTTCATTTTAATTGATTTTATATTTTTTTTTGGATTTAAATTTTTTTTATTATTTATATATATACAAATACGAAAATAAACTTTCAAAGCGAAAGGATCTTCAAGTCACTAACTAAAAACACAACGCAAACATCGCTACACACTTCCCCGGCAGCGGCGCCATTTGATTAGGTCATTTTCATACACCCGAAGGTTATCGTAGTTTCGGCAAAGTGTGAATGGAAATCGACGTTTATGTCTCAAGTTTGATGCTCGAATAAAAGTGTTTTTGAGTTTGATATTTAAAACTATTAATATTAATAACAAAATATTAAACGATAAAAGTAACAATTATATTATGAATATTACGCTAAAGATATCTAAATTAATACTAGTAGCAACAAAGATGTTAAACTAAACAACATGATTAAAACTACTCTAATAACGACATTAAAGCTAAACATCAACAAGGCAACACTAATAATCATATAGAAGCTAACATTAAATCTAGAAATCAATAAAGCAACAATGACGAACATATTAAATCTAAATAAACGATGATAATAAATAGAGATAGAGAATAGAACCCGAGCGAATAACCGGATACAGGATATTTACCACCCGATTTAATAAGCTTAGTCGCTAATTAAACTTTAAACCAATTAAGGTCTAAAATTTATTTATCAACTAAGTATAATAAACCCATAAGCTTCTCGCTAAAGACGAACCGGATACGCCAAGATCACAAGACAACAAACGGTTAACGATAAATAAACCAATCGACATTTTAAAAGTTATATTTAGAAAACCTAAATTTTATTAACTAATAGAAATTAATTTAAACTAACTTTAATATAAAAGTTTAATTTAACTAATTTTTATTAACTAATAAAAGTTAACTTTTGTTAAAATGCGTCCTACCTCTACCTAATAATAAAAAAACGCACGGATAAAGTGAGGTTAAATGGAAAGTGTGTTATTGCTGCCTGTATATAAATCTACACTAAAAAATATGAAGACTGATAAAGAGTATATTGCGTATATCTGAAGCTAAAAAAAAGAAACAGGGAATCAAAAAAATCGCTAATGTATCCTACTATTAAAAAAATAAAACGCAGGGAAGATAAAACTCAAAATGAGGATAAATTGGAATGTTTATTATCTACGTTAAATCAAACAGACAGGGAATAAAATTGTATAAATCTACAGCAAAAATAACGCAGAGAATTAATACAAATAAGAAGTGAATAGATATAAAATATGGAATGTTTGATTTTTTCTTCCTAAATTTGATCTACATCTCTCTACTTTCTACGAAATAAAAACAATGAATAATGCGTACAGCTATGCTGCGTTACCCATATAAATTACAAAACATGCCTTTTATACAATTATATATCTCTGTGTCTCATTGAAGCTACCAAATCTAATCTATCTGTGAATGCTATCTCCCTTAACAAAACGCACGTATAAAGAATAAAAATAAAGTGAGTATCTAAAATTAGAAAGATTTGCTTAAACAATAGTATTTAAAGAAAGAAAACGAACAGAGAAAAAAAACAAATCCTATCCTAAAACTACAACTATATAAAAACGCAGGGGAAAAGTATGTTAGCCGCCTCCTTCAATGTTGATGCTGCGTCTATATTAAGCCAACTTCAAATCTGATCTTTTCACACTTGGGCCTGTGTGGGTTTTCTTTTTTTTTGGCTTCATGTTGCGTCCATTTTATTTCTGCTGGGCTTTAAAACCCACACGGGCCTGTGTGGCTTTTATATATAAGTTGCTGGGCTGTTGTTGTTAGTAGATAAATATGGGTCGGTCCGACCCATATAAATGGAGTCGGGTCGGCCCAATAAAAGACGAAAGCAATGTCGGACTCGATTTTTCGTGCTCTTTCCACTTCTCGTGTCTGTTTTTTGGCTCTTTGGCTTCATTTTTGCTATTTCTTTGATATCTGTACCTACAATAATAAATAACAAATATAAACGATATAGGCACCAAAAATACATTTTTTGCTATTTATTATGCCATAAACGAAGGGATATTAGCACTAAAAACACGAATAATTACGTGTTCAACAACTTCTTTCGACATTAGTCTCAATTATACTTTTACTTGTTATGTTTATTAAGTCTCTTGCACAATCGTCACAAAGCACAAGACCAAATTATTTGTCGATTAATGAATTAAAATCAACCATATTGAGAATCCTTTCGACCTTTAGACTCTACCATGATTAACCAAAATGATAAACAAGAACAAGTTCCAATTAAACCTAATATGATGTTATCACCATAATCCAAAACAAACACTACCTAAATCCAAACATACGTTCATCACAAGTTTTCATATGAACCACACAAGTATCAAGACATCATTCACATTATCACAAAACACATGAGTCACCATAAACATGAACATAAACATGATTGAATAATAAAGAAGAAGTTACCAAACATTAGAGTTCATAGTACCCAATGTATCCAAATGATTCTAACCAAAAGAACATCAAAATTACATTGCACCTTTCCCATAACCTTCTTGGACATCAACCTCTGGGTGTGAGTATAGAGCCTTTCGGGTGTTTCGGAATGAGGATTGTTGGAGATTGGATGATTTATGAAGTGTGACTTTCTTCTCTACTTCTTCCATAGGTTATTACATAAACATGGTAACCTATTCCACCCCTTACCACTAAATGAGTGAGGGGTGATATGAGAGAGTAGCAAGGATTGAGAGATGGGATATGAGATTGATTTCAGAAATGATCGAAAAGACTACCCTATGGGTCTTATTTATAATTGAAATGGCCTTGGCCACCAAGAACTTTTCTTGGAGCCAAAGGGGTGTAATGAAGGCTTAAAATGGAGTTATAACTGGACTTGGGGAGCAAGGGGGGAGTAAATAGAGTGTTTAAAATTACTTGGAGAATGTGCAGGAAAAAGGAGATGGTAATCGAAAAAAGGGATGGGCGGCTTCTCCACTTGTTGGTTGGCTTCTCGTCCGCTGATCACTCTTGGCCGCCGGATTCTTTGGCCAGCCGGTGGCTGCTCGTCCAGGTGGGTCAAAAATGGTAAAAACCAAAGTTGTAGCCCTTTCATTTACGCACGCATGGACGCGAGAACCAAGTCAACCGGAGTTCGTATGATCAAGTTATGGCCAAAACGGTGAAGGTGTGTCGGTAACATAGCCCGAAAAACGGGTAGCTAGCCCGAAACTCAATTTGCCCATCTAAATTAGCGTGTCGTCACAAAGGTCACGCTATGGAAATCTTCTCATACATAAATTCGCTTACCAATCAATGTGGCACGACGGGGATCAACCGTCAAGGCGCGAACTGGGGTGATCGTCCCCAAATAGTACTATTAAATGCATAAGCATCTATCAAATCCCGGTAGTTCACAATTCATGCTAATGGGACTTTTAGTGACATAACCTAACTTTAATAATCCATTTAATTTCATCTATCGGGTCCTTTAATCATTTATCGGGTCATTCAATCGGGTCATACAATCATTCGGGTCCAAATCAATAAACAAACAATCGGGACAAATGGTGTCCTATTTTATAAAAACTTACATGTTATCTCCCTCGCGGGTTTATAAAACATTTCATAAAAACATTTAAAAGAGTGTGAGGCTATGAACTCACGTTGATGTGGGAAGGCGGGTTATCGGCAATTCGGAAGTACGGTACGTGCTTCAATCACGAAAACCTAGACAAATAATACTCGTCTTAGACTCATGTCCAATGACTTTATAAAAATAACAATTATGTATACATATGATGATTATATATATATGATGATCAAGTGGGTTTACCTATTCTCATTTACTTATTTTTGTGTTATGTATTGGTAACCTTTTACTAGTTTACTATTTTTACCTATTTACATATTTTAAGTCCAATAACTTTATTATAAGTTCTTTAACTTGTATTAATCCATTTATACTTGTATTATCAGTATTTACATTTTACATGTTGGGCCCAAATGGGTTAAGCCCAATAAATAAGTTTATAAGTGTTTTAGCCCATTTTGTTGTATTATTAGTCCAATAACGTTAACTTAGCCCGTTAATGTCCGTATGTGTTATAGTTTGGGTTTTATCGGTTTTTACTTGTTCTATATGTTTATATATCAGTATATGAGTTTTATAAAGTTCACATTAGACGGGTCCAACCATCTAAGTTTTATTTAACAAAAACGTTAATTTTACGGTAATAGCCGAAAAAGTCGTAAAAATCATGTTTATAGTTTTATAACTTATAAAACTTAACAAGTTACCATTTTTATAAAATTTCCACTTATTTACCATTGTACATATTTATATAAATGTATTATATAAGTTAGTGGGTTTTAATTTACATTTTATACTATTTTTATTTGAGTGCTTATATAATACTATTATACTTTAATTTACAAAATCTGATTTTTATTTTCATGTTCACCAAAACTGCCATATCTAGAGTTCTATATGGAGATAGAAGCTCAAATGTTTATGACATAAACAACATGATATGTGCTCCATTTAACTCTTCTATAGCTACTGTTGAATCAGCCTCTAAGTATTTTCTAAAAATCGTCCAAAACAGTGAACTCAGATTGGTACTCTAAACTTGTTTTGATCATATCTCACTCATTACAATGATTCCATTGCATGGCCAACTCTCACATGTGTACAAGACCCATAGCTTACTGTATATCAATCTATTCAAGTCATTTTACCAGTTTACCATATGATTCTTTACTGTTTTATACAGCCATCTAAATTAAGCAAGATTTGAACCTTGTTTCTTATAGTTTTTCATCTTTTTAAGCATGTTTATCAACACCAAATCCCCACACAATATTTTTAATCATCATTCATCATCATATACATATACATAAGTAAAAGAAATACAAGATTACATAATCAAAAAATAACAAGAGGATGAGGAGGACAATCTTTATACCACCAAGTTGATGTAGGTTGTGATTAAAACATGGATTTTGATGGAGAAACTTGTGATGAACCAAGACCATCTTCAAGACCACCATTCTTCATGAACACCTTGTGGAAAATCAGCCCTAATGCTCCATAGAAACTCCTCCTTGGATGTTAAAACTTGCACCAATCTTCCTCTTTTTGAATGGAGATTAACATATGTAAGTTATAACATATGTTTGTGGTTAAAATTGATCAAGTGATGGTGGTTTAGAGGTGTAAATGGGACGGCATTATAGAGAGAAAGAGAGGATTTTGGGTGGTTTTGCATGTGTTGAATGAGGAAGTGGTATGGTGGAAATGGTTTTGTGTTGAGATGGTGTAGCTTTTAAGCTAAGCTAACACTTGTTAGCTTAGTTGCTACAAAGTTGACACATCATGAGATGTGTTGGCTAGTTAGGCCGGTTTTGAGTGGGGGTGCGACAAGTGTCCCACTTGTCTCATCCCCATTTATTTACGGGTACTCCTCGATTCCAGTTTCCTCGATTTGCGTGCCCTCGGGTCGTTTTACGAAAAACGTTTTTATAAATTATGAATCAACGACACAAAACGAATCTAATAAAAATTGTCTCATCAAAAACGGAGTTCGAAAACGTAAATACGTAATCCTAAGGTTTCCGGTTTAGTCGTAAAGGACGTTAAAATAAAATCGTAAGTCCTAATCTCTTCTCGTAAATTTGTGAGTTTATGAACTAACACAAATCTAAAACTCCAAAATAATATTCACGGATAAATTTATTTTCTGAAATGTCGGACTGTCACCAAAACGGTGTATGTAAACGTAAGCACGTAACGTAGAATCCTCCGGTTTAGACGTAGTCGATGCAACTTCAAGACGTAAATCCAAATTTCTTCCCAAAAATAAGTGTGTTCATAATATAACATTAAAAATAATGTTTTTAAATAATACTTGAGAATAAATATCAACCACAAATTGACGGATTGTCACAGCATTTACCCCTAAACAGGATCTTTGTCCTTAAAGATCATTTTACTACTCGCTTCTTATAGAGTTAAAGCCATGTGGGTATTTCCTCCACATTCGGTCTTTTCTCATAAGTGCAATTCATTACAATATGCGAGTTCTATCAAACATAACTACGGGAATAAGATCAGCCTTAATGTTGACTTACTTTCTCTATCCATGATGTTCACGGGTTTTTGATGAATGTAACTTTTCACCGATCTAAGCTTTACTAAGAAAAATCCAGATTTTCACTTGATAGGCATTTAATAAAGTTCGATATACGAAACATATTTCACGCAGCTCTTGAAATCCTAGGGTAGATCCAGCTGATATGCCTTTCAAACCAATCTTTTACATCATCCCAATGGTCCCATACAACGGGGACTTATATCCCATGATTTGTCAGATCATTAATTCATTTTTCCAAGGTTAAAATTTTTGGCATAACTTCGCTACCCATCTGGCACTTCAAGATCTACATTTCATTTTCACATAACCTCCTGCCCACTATCGGCAGTTAATAATCAAATCCTAATTTCAACAATTATTTCAGGTCTCGCGGGTCGAGTATTTTGTAAGGTTAGGTTCACCATCATAGGAAACCTTAAACCTAAAAGACATGTCCAACTCACAATGGGTGTATGTCGGGTGTCTTCATCTCAACTCCTGCTTACAGATGCTCTAATATTTAGATCCTAATAAGATTTGATCTCGATCCTAATATGATAATTATCAATGATAATCTCTCCAAAGGAAAGCGATTATACGGTTCATTACCAAAGGTCAATCATTCAAACCTAGAACAGCACTTATATTACTTTGCATCTTTACTTTACCTCGTCCCTTCGATTGGGGTGGTACATAGTACTCTCATCAAGATTCGTTCTCAATGATTTCTGAGCAAATCTCTAGAAATTTGATGCGAAGCGAGGATCTTGATAAAGATGTTCGATACAGGCACACTATGTTTACATAACTCTTTTGCATTTATCATTAACGGGAATGATATTAGCAGATTTGGCCAGTCTGTCGACGATGACCCAAATCGAATCAAATTCAGATGATGACCTTTGCAATAGCTAGACGTTTACTAATGTATGAGGCGATATCTGCCTTCATAATTGCCATCAGTACAACTTCTTCAGATAAAGATACTTTTAGTCATAAATGACATAAATAGAATACTTATACTTACAAATTCCAACATAACTATATCTCACAATCTCCATATTTAGGCAACCACAAGTGGCCTTTAAAACATTTTACGCCATCGGCTTCTCAATTCTATTGGTTCACATTAGCCGCTAACCCTTTTTATTATCTATATTATCCTTCTTACAAACATTAGTTATTTTTAAATTGTTCGGCAATTTATTTTGCACAGTTATTATTTAAGGAACACAATCCTAATTGATTCTTTATCCTTTCTATATAATGTGTCAGTATCTACGTTCACTTTCCTGGTGAAATAAATATCATAACCGTATTTATTCAAAATTCTTTCTTTATATTTTCTAAGTTTTAGTTTCATTTCAACTATTATTTTTATCTGTTTTACTCAATCTGATGTCTAAAGTGTCGATAATTATTGCAATTAATTAGATAATAATTATTAAATTTTTTTATTTGAAACATAAGCGTAAAAATTTTAAATTTCATAGTTCAACCAATTATATAAAAATGTTCAAAATAAATTTGAATTTAATTAACAAGATTTTTGCTGATTTATCGAAAATAATTAATAAGATTCGTAAATGTTTGAAAAATCTTTGATTATACTTTGGTCAAAATTTTCTTAGTTAAAAAAGCAAAAAGTGTCGTTTCAAATTTCAAGTCATGGTTTAATAGGGTTTCCTCAATCCTTCTTAGGTTGTCTTAAGGTATGCAAAAACATTTACCCCTAAACAGGAGTTTAGTTAAATGTTTTGGTTATAAGGGAATGATCCCTTAAAAATTCTTTGTTAAAACATTTGTCAAAACATATTTCCATTTTCTTTTTAGTAAAACCCAAAGCCTTAATGGCTCTAATTTTTGAAATGTTAATATAGATCCCATTATCTTATTAATCACACAGTCAAATCATGTAAAGTATTAAGTCTTAATCGCATGTTAAATATTTAAGGTACAGGTTTTTATTGTTCGGCCAATTCAGGGCAATCTATAATTAATTATTAACTCATTCTTATAAACAAACAAATGGTCCTTAATGATCGCAAGCATGAATTTATCAAATTACAGCCTACACACGTGATTCACCAAATTTATGAATGCTACATGTGCATCGGTCAATCCAAACGACATCACGTGAAACTCATAATGTTCATTACAAGTACCGGATGTACTGATTGGAATACATAATCTTTTCCGCAGATGCGAAGTTGATGATAACCATGCCGTGGATCAAATCTTTAAAACATACACTAGAACTTGTAAATGATCGAACAAATCTTCCATTTCGAGTTATGTATATCGTTTTCGATTGTCAATTTACTCAGTTCACAGTAATTCAACAAATATAAGGAATGATAACACCATAGCTCTTCATGATGACGAGCTTGGTAAAATAAAATCTTTCTAGATTACAAAATCTATAACTAGTTCACAACCATTCTCGATATTATTCAAGTCTAAATGCAGGATATGGTCATCCATCAAGAATTATTTAGATCACTTTTGATAATCAACATCTCATCATTTAGGGGAATTCTACTCGAGTTCCCATCAATTAAGACAATGTCGTCATGTCATAATCAATCAATTCATTCTACTGGCACTATCAACTTTTCAGTTTTATTGCCGTCGATAAGATGTGAACTTCTCAAAAGACTAATAATAACTCATAATCCTTCACAAATTCAGGGATATATGGAGACACCACTACTATTAAAAGAGTAAGGTCAACGCATAATCTACGCGAGAGAATTTCAAATCAGATACAGACGAAAACATTTAATGAATATGAATATATCCCATGTTTTCATAATTTGAGTACGCATTCGAAAGCTCCTCGGATCGATACCCAGGTCATTCAAATGAAATCAACTCAAAAGAAATGATAGGAACGTCGATACATCCAGTTGTGGTATCAACACTCGATAATCAGATACTTTTCCTAAGAATCTCACTACGGGAGAATTGGACAAGAAAAAATTGTCAATTGTCAAATAAGACAATTTCCACAGATGAGTAAATTCAACTCAGAAAAATAGATGCTACAGGCACATATGTAGGTGTCCCTAACACTATGTCCCTATTTTTCACTTCTTGCAGATCTCATAAAATTTAATCTTTCACAATCTTCAAAGAAAATATAGTGTTTATTCATTAGTTTTATGGTGACTACTAATCAGTCTTGCATGGTCCATTCCAAATTGTATGTAGGCGCGCAACTATATACAATTTCAAGGTTAACGATGCAATACTCAGTTCGTCAAAAATTTATCATCATGTTTATAATAAAAACATTTTTATGCTTAATTCTTAAATAAGAATCAAGAATAAATTTACAAAGATTTTCTTTATTATGAAAACAATTAAGTTTTCCAAGGTACTTTATAAACAACCTCATTTCGATAACAATCACTTATAAATCTTACTTTGAATAATCCTTATAGTGATGAAAATTCAATTTTTCTCAATGGATACGGTTTTATCTTATAAAAACAATGAGTGATCTGCAAAAGAGTGATGAGGAGTGGTTCACCAAGAACTAACTACAATATGATAGGAAATGAGCTTTAGTCAAGTAATCATGAGGTTAATGACCTCGATGGCACTCACGAAGAATGATTCACAACGTAACTCAAATCAAGATGAGTACTTGTTCAATGGTTGCATCTCTCATGCGAACATTAGGGTGAAGCAATAAAGGATAGATAACATCGATACATGTAGGATTTAGCAATCAAAGGTAGTCTTTTTATTAATCACAAACAAGTCAAATTGTACCGTAACACATTACGTGTCACTATGTCATACAATTCCAAGATCTCATCCTACCAACTGATGTCTCAGTTAAGTTAGGGATTATTTTTAAAAGATACCACAATGAATACTAATCTACAAGAGTCATTAGGTGTTTCACATGTCCCGAAAGATCCATCGGTCCCAATTCAGAAGAAGATTTCTTCAATTTTTTTATTGGACACTGGGCATCCTCGTCAGTGGACAATGGCCTAGGAACAACAGTTAACACAACCAAATAATCATTTAAAACCTTATAATTCAATCACAGAACTTAACGACTTCCTCTTAACAATCTCATATTCCATACAAGTTAAATTTTACTTCATTCAAGTTTCAATCAACTTATACTCAATTCGATATCCTACCTCATTCTCCAATACTTTCAACCTTATTCTTAGACCTTAATAGGGCAATAAAAGCTCGATATGAACAACACTTAATTTCCAATCCTATAGCTCTTACAACAATAGTTATCAAATGAGTCACTAGTATGAAATGACTCGATCAGTCAATTAGACTTCTCGGAAAGGTACTTGTGGCATGAGGCTTTTGGGTAATGGTTCCAATGACAGCCTCAAGTGCAACATTCACCCTTTCGACTTCAATTTAAGAATTGGATGACAACGAATCAGATGACATCTTTCTAGGTGGTATCGTTTTGTCAAACTCCACTCTATATGGAAAGATCGTCATGACATCGATATCAGATTTAATCTCGCCAATTCTTCTTCAATATCGCAATCAACTAATATCTACATTTCTACGAATATCAACCATTTGTTGGGATCATAAATATCCACAACTTGGTTTAGATTTAGGATAGCTAGAATTCCTACGAGAATAGCTTCGATTAATTTACTAGGGAAGTTAGGGTTTCTTGTGACAATCTACGTCATATAAATACCTCGTATAAATATCAAAATAATCATCAAACAATCATGTAATCAAATTACATCATATATATATATATATAATCCAAGTTATATATATATTAAAATAACACTTCTCAGTCTGACCTTGTTGGTAACTCGGGAATTCATCGGCACCGTTATAGTCAAAAGATTTTTTTTAGACATTTTTAGAAAAATGTTTATAGTTAAAAGATTTTGAAATGTTTTATTCAAAACCTTAGTTTTAAAAATCTTTCGTTCTCTATAACGAGAGCTCTAGTACCAAACTGTAACACCCCCAAATTTATACAACTCAATACAGCGGAAGACTCGTTGGTGTTACGGGATAGCACATTACCCACATCATAGACAACGTATAAAAATCGTGTTGTTTAATAATAAAGCATTTCCATTCCTAAATATCAAAGTTACATCGGTCCCAAGTCATATTATTTCATACAAGTTTTACAGAAAATTTGAATGGAAATTATTGTTTAAGTGCGGGCCATGAATTCTTGTTGTCTTCCCGAGAATTACCTTCAAGTACCTGAGATAAAACATGTTAAAAGAAAAGGTCAGCGATAACGCCGAGTGAATTCATAGAGTTTAATAAAATCCATTAATATAATATCAGTATAAAATTATTACGGAAAATCATTTTGTACAAATCATTTTAATAGGCCATAAAATAGCCAAAGTCATTTTATACAAATCTTCATCAAAATCATAATATAGGCGTTTGCCTTAAAAATCATTATACGAGCCAATGTCGTAAAAACATCATACAATACGTCTTACGACGTTGTATAAAGTTAAATAAAAACCGTTATATTAATATGGTTATGAAAACCAAAACACGAACATAATATCAATAGTATGACCTGTATTGCTAGTCAGGCAATACATCGTAATTTGGAGCGTCTAGTAGTATTTCGTTAGTTGAATTATTATAAGCCGCATGACATTGTTACCTTACTAAACCAAAAAACGGGTAGCTATCCCGAAACTCAATTTTCCCATCTAAATTAGCGTGTCGTCACAAAGGTCACGCTATGGAAATCTTCTCATACATAAATTCGCTTACCAATCAATGTGGCACGACGGGGATCAACCGTCAAGGCGCGAACTGGGGTGATCGTCCCCAAATAGTACTATTAAATGCATAAGCGTCTACCAAATCCCGGTAGTTCACAATCCATGCTAATGGGACTTTTAGTGACATAACCTAACTTTAATAATCCATTTAATTTCATCTATCGGGTCCTTTAATCATTTATCGGGTCATTCAATCGGGTCATACAATCATTCGGGTCCAAATCAATAAACAAACAATCGGGACAAATGGTGTCCTATTTTATAAAAACTAACATGTTATCTCCCTCGCGAGTTTATAAAACATTTCATAAAAACATTTAAAAGAGTGCGAGGCTATGAACTCACGTTGATGTGGGAAGGCGGGTTATCGGCAATTCGGACGTACGGTACGTGCTTCAATCACGAAAACCTAGACAAATAATACTCGTCTTAGACTCATGTCCAATGACTTTATAAAAATAACAATTATGTATACATATGATGATTATATATATATGATGATCAAGTGGGTTTACCTATTCTCATTTACTTATTTTTGTGTTTTGTATTGGTAACCTTTTACTAGTTTACTAGTTTTACCTATTTACATATTTTAAGTCCAATAACTTTATTATAAGTTATTTAACTTGTATTAATCCATTTATACTTGTATTATCAGTATTTACATTTTACATGTTGGGCCCAAATGGGTTAAGCCCAATAAATAAGTTTATAAGTGTTTTAGCCCATTTTGTTGTATTATTAGTCCAATAACGTTAACTTAGCCCGTTAATGTCCGTATGTGTTATAGTTCGGGTTTTATCGGTTTTTACTTGTTCTATATGTTTATATATCAGTATATGAGTTTTATAAAGTTCACATTAGACGGGTCCAACCATCTAAGTTTTATTTAACAAAAACGTTAATTTTACGGTAATAGCCGAAAAAGTCGTAAAAATCATGTTTATAGTTTTATAACTTATAAAACTTAACAAGTTACCATTTTTATAAAATTTCCACTTATTTACCATTGTACATATTTATATAAATGTATTATATAAGTTAGTGGGTTTTAATTTACATTTTATACTATTTTTATTTGAGTGCTTATATAATACTATTATACTTTAATTTACAAAATCTGATTTTTATTTTCATGTTCACCAAAACTGCCATATCTAGAGTTCTATATGGTGATAGAAGCTCAAATTTTTATGACATAAACTACATGATATGTGCTCCATTTAATTCTCCTATAGATACTGTTGAATCAGCTTATAAGTATTTTCTAAAAATCGTCCAAAACAGTAAACTCAGATTGGCACTCTAAACTTGTGTTGATCATATCTCACTCATTACAATGATTCCATTGCATGAACAACTCTCACATGTGTACAAGACCCATAGATTACTGTATATCAATCTATTCAAGTCATTTTACCAGTTTACCATATGATTCTTTACTGTTTTATACAGCCATCTAAATTAAGCAAGATTTTAACCTTGTTTCTTATAGTTTTTCATCTTTTTAAGCATGTTTATCAACAACAAATCCGCACACAATATTTTTAATCATCATTCATCATCATATACATATACATAAGTAAAAGAAATACAAGATTACATAATCAAAAATAACAAGAGGATGAGGAGGACAATCTTTATACCACCAAGTTGATGTAGGTTGTGATTAAAACATGGATTTTGATGGAGAAACTTGTGATGAACCAAGACCATCTTCAAGACCACCATTCTTCATGAACACCTTGTGGAAAATCAGCCCTAATGCTCCATAGAAACTCCTCCGTGGATGTTAAAACTTGCACCAATCTTCCTCTTTTTGAATGGAGATTAACATATGTAAGTTATAACATATGTTTGTGGTTAAAATTGATCAAGTGATGGTGGTTTGGAGGTGTAAATGGGACGGCATTATAGAGAGAAAGAGAGGATTTTGGGTGGTTTTGCATGTGTTGAATGAGGAAGTGGTATGGTGGAAATGGTTTTATGTTGAGATGGTGTAGCTTTTAAGCTAAGCTAACACTTGTTAGCTTAGTTGCTACAAAGTTGACACATCATGAGATGTGTTGGCTAGTTAGGCCAGTTTTGAGTGGGGGTGGGACAAGTGTCCCACTTGTCTCATCCCCATTTATTTACGGGTACTCCACGATTCCAGTTTCCTCGATTTGCGTGCCCTCGGGTCGTTTTATGAAAAACGTTTTTATAAATTATGAATCAACGGCACAAAACGAATCTAATAAAAATTGTCTCATCAAAAACGGAGTTTGAAAACGTAAATACGTAATCCTAAGGTTTCTGGTTTAGTCGTAAAGGACGTTAAAATAAAATCGTAAGTCCTAATCTCTTCTCGTAAATTTGTGAGTTTATGAACTAACACAAATTTAAAACTCCAAAACAATATTCACGGATAAATTTATTTTCTGAAATGTCGTACTGTCACCAAAACGGTGTATGTAAACGTAAGCACGTAACCTAGAATCCTCCGGTTTAGACGTAGTCGATGCTACTTCAAGACGTAAATCCAAATTTCTTCCCAAAAATAAGTGAGTTCATAATATAACATTAAAAATAATGTTTTTAAATAATACTTGAGAATAAATATCAACCGCAAATTGACGGATTGTCACACTAAACTTTTGACTTCGATTAATAATAACAATGAAAACAGTGATGAAAAGTATATCAAACATAAACCTAAAAGCCTCCTTTTATAAGCACAAGGAGCCTTGTACACAAAGTTATCTTGTCAACTATTCTAGGAAGATATACTAAGTTTAACATACAAAATATAATACTCAAGCATATCCTCCTAATATAACAAAACGTGTTGACTTCTAAACCTTGACAGCGGCTTGATAAATCTTCTATGGGTCTATTCTCTCAGCGGCTTGATAACCAGAAGACAACTTCAAACCAATACTGAAACTCATGCACTTGTGACTTATGTCAAACAACAGCAAAGAATAAATCATAAAGATACTCAGCATTGTTTGTTTGCCTGTTTCTTATCACAAGTAGAGCCTAAAAACATTTCTCAAGCTCTTGATGAAGAAAGTTGGGTAGATGCCATGCAAGAAGAATTAACACAATTTGAGCTACAAAAGGTTTGGATTCTTATGGATCTCCCCTCGGGTAAGAGATTAATTGGTACTAGATGGGTTTTCAGGACCAAGAAGGATGAAAGAGGAGTTGCTGTGAGGAACAAGGCAACACTTGTTGCCCAAGGCTATAGACAGGAAGAAGGGATAGACTATGATGAGGTTTTTGCACCAGTGGCAAGGATAGAAGCCATTAGGTTATTTTTGGTCTTTGCATCATATATGGGTTTTATAGTCTATCAAATGGATGTGAAAAGTGCCTTTCTTTATGGTACTATTTCAGAGGAGGTATATGTCTCACAACCTCCAGGTTTTGTAGATCCTAAATTCCCTAATAGATTCTACAAGGTTATCAAAGCACTTTATGGTCTGCATCAAGCTCTTAGGGCCTGGTATGCAACTTTATCTAATTTTCTTTTAAAGCATGGATATAGGAGAGGGACCATTAACAAAACTCTGTTCATCAAGAAGAATGCTAAGGATATTATTCTAGTTCAAGTGTATGTTGATGACATCATTTTTGGTTCTACCAAGAAGTCATGGTGTGTAGAGTTTGAGGCTTTGATGAAAGGAAGATTTCAGATGAGTTCTATGGGAGAACTAACTTTCTTTTTGGGACTGCAAGTCAAACAAAGGAAAGATGGAATATTTATCAGCCAAGATAAGTATGTTGCTGAAATCTTGAAGAAATTTTCATGTATGGATACAAGGAGTACAAGCACACCTTTTGAAGCTAAGAAGTCTTTATCAAAAGATGAACATGGAGAAAGTGTTGATATTCATCTATACAGATCAATGATTGGTTCATTGATGTATCTTACTACTTTAAGGCCAGATATTATGTTTGTTGTGTCTGCCTGTTCAAGGTTCCAAGTTAATCCAATGGTGTCACATCTACATGTTGTGAAGAAGATTTTTAGGTATCTTAAAAGTCAACCCAATTTAGGATTATGGTATCCTAGAGATTCCACCTTTGAATTGGAAGCTTACTCAGACAGTGATTATGCTGGAGCTAATCATGATAGGAAATCCACAACAGGAGGTTGTCAATTCCTAGGCAGAAGACTCATATCATGGCAGTGTAAGAAGCAAACCATTGTTGCTACTTCTATAACTGAAGCTGAATATGTAGTTGCTGCTCATTGCTGTGGACAAGTACTTTAGATCCAAAATCAGTTGTTAGATTATGGGTTTAACTTCATGAACACCAAGATTTACATTGATAATGAAAGTACTATATGCATTTTCAAGAATCCAGTATTTCACTCCAAGACCAAGCATATTGAAATCAGACATCACTTTATAAGAGATGCCTATGACAAGAAGCTTATTCAAGTCTTGAAGATTCATACAGACAACAATGTAGCTGATTTGTTGACCAAGGCATTTAATGCAAAGAGATTTGAATTCTTGGTGACACATATTGGTATTCTCAACCAATAGACTGCTACATATGTTGAGGGGAGGTAATAGCTGTACAATTTTTATACTAATTTTTATTGTATAGTCCATGTTTTGTGTTTTTGATGTGATTGCAGGTTAATAGAGAAAGATAAAAGAGGTTATTATGATAGTAGAATGCATGAACTCGTAAAAATTGTGAGGTACCATTATAACTCCAAGTACTGCTAGCACAAGTTCAAGTACCGCGTATGTTCCATGTACCGCTACATGTCCGTTGCACCGTTAAGGGTCTCTTTTGTAAATTTGGCGGTTTCTTCGCGCTTGGGTTTTTTATTTACTTAAATACTTACTCCAATTACACAATTGATTCACCTAATCTTTTATTCTTATCTCTTGATTCTATAACCTTCTCTCTAATTTTTCGATCATCAAAAATACTAATGGCTGCTTTACAAGTGATCTCTAAGCATAATTTGGTTGCGAATCTTGCTATGAATGATGACTCTCTTGGATTCCATGAGATTCTTGGTTTCTTATCTCGAAGTCATGTTCATTTTGCACTCACTGTAAGTCCCATTGTCTCTGTTTCCATTGTTGAACAATTTTGGAACACTGTTGTGTTAGGTACTCGTTTTGATCAACCTTGCATTAAGGCTAGGTGAATCATAGAAATATATATGTAATTGAGGTACTACTAAGGGCAAGTTTGAGATTAAATGATGAAAATGGACTTAGTATGCTTAATAACACAGAGATTCATGATGGCCTTGCAGTCATGGGCTCTGAGGGTGGTAGGGAAAGTCTTACTTTCTTTAAAGCTTTATTTTCACCTCAGGAAATTGCTTTTTCATGCTATTATTCACTGTTTAAGCTCTAAAAGTACATCTTTTGATCAAATTCCTACTGTATTGGCATCAGCTGGTATTTGTATAGCAAATAACAGGGTTTTAAATTTTTCAAGATTAATTTTTGAAGGCATGACTAGGAATTTGGAAGGAACTAAAAAGCTTTTGATGTATCTTAGATTCATTCAGACTTTAGTTAGTGACCAAATACCTAGCCTACCAGAGTTAACTGGTACATGGGATGTTCCTACATTCACAAAGAGAACTTTCTCTTTCTTGACCAAACAAGGCAATTCCTTTACAAGAATAGTTACACCATTGTTTGCTCATATGTTAGCCCAACCTGCCAACCAAGAAGGTGAGGAACCTAGCAATGCTAGTGCTTCTCAGCAAACTCCTTCTCACCAGAGTTCCCATTCCCTAGAAGATTCACAATCTTCTTCTCACAATGTTGGTGCTCCACCAAATACTAATGAGATGATCCATACACCTGCTGCTTCTATTGTTGCTAGTGGTTCACCACCAGCACAAGCACCAGAGGTGGTGGATGTTGCAAATTTGACTGCTTTGTTTACTAGTTTGTCCCAACATGTACAGGTGTTGCAAAAAGAAATACTTGTTCAAGACAAGAAAATTGTTGAATTGGAAGCTAGCCTAATCAAGTTGAGGAACAAAGTATCACCTTGGATGAGGCAACATAGATCTATTCAGAAGGCTGCACTCAAAAAGCAAAGATTCAGAAACCACAAGAAAAGGCAACTGAATGCAACCAAACAAGGGATAAATTATGAAGAACAACCACCTTCTTCTGATAATCATACAAGGATCTCTGGAAATGACATCAATTTTGAGTTGGATGAAGATGTCATTGGGACTTATGAAGATGGAACTGGTTTAGAGACTGGTGTGGATGAACCTACAAACATGGAGTTTCAACAGGAAGAACCACAGCCTACTCATGAGGAGCCACAAGTTGAAGAAATGATGGTAACTCAGCCAGCACCAACACCTCAATCACCACTTCAAGTGAATTGGAGTACTTTCTATGAGAAGTTGGAGGAAATTAATATTCAGTTTCCTGTATCTTTAACTCCACCACCACAAAGACAAATATGATTTCACAAGAAACAGTCTTTGCGAGTATTGTCCAGATCAAGAATGAGAAATGGATCAAACAAGACTGAAGAGGTGCAAGTTGAAAGGATAGCTCAGTGGAAAAAAGGGTATCTGAAGATACACAAGTGATTGAAGAAACAATTATGTCTAATACTGGTGAAGTCAACATTGTTGAAGATCCAAGTACTGCTAAGCCAAATAAGCCGACTGCAAGTACTACTGACATTGTTGAAGACCCAAGTACTAATAAGCCAACTAAGCCGATTGCAAGTACCGCTGGTGATCATCCTTCACTGGAAAGTCAAACTCCTTTTGGAGAGGATGAGACTTTAGCCCAAGTACTGCTTGACTTAAGAGAAAAGAATTCAGCTGAAAAAGCAAAACAAGCAGAGGCAGAGAAGAAGACACAACAAGAAGTTCTTGCCAAAAAGGATCAAACTAAAGGTAAGAAAGTTCAAGATTCACACCCTACTAAAGGTATAGTTATTCAACAGCAAGCTGATGAGGAAAGACCTTCCAAGATGAAGAAGAAGCTACCTAATATTAATCCAAAGGATAAGGGGAAGAAGCAAATACTATCAGAATCTGAAAATGAAAGTGATTCAGATGATGACATATGCAAAGTCATGTATATATTTAATCAATTGGACCATGATGAGGAATATGCTTTCAGAATGCAAGCAAAAATTCGTGAAGATGAATTACAAGAGGAACTTGCAGCAAAGCAACATTTCCTAGAAGCTAAGAGAATACAGCAAGAATGGAACATACAAGAGTATGATAGGATTCAAGCTGAATTACATGCAAGTTAGCTTCTTGCAGACTCATTGATAGCTGAAGAGAGAGATGCTTATGATGAAGAAGAGAAATCAAAGTTGATTGATGATCTGGTAAGGGAGCAACAAAGATTCTTTGCTGAAAAGAGAAGAAGAGAAAAGATTAAGCCTCCAACTACCATGCAGATTAGGAATCAAATGATGAACTTTCTCAAGAAAGTTAAGGGTTTCATTCATATTCAGTTGGTCAAGAAGAATTTTGAAGAAATCAGGACTTTGTATGAGCAAAATAAGAGAACTGAATTGAATTTTGTTGAGATTGGATCTAAAGCAGATAGAATGAATGTTGCAAGACATAGAAGACATCTGTAACAACAAAGAGAATTTGGAAGCACTCCTAGATTTGAGCCAAGTAATGCTGAACCTACGAATACATCTTCAATTATCAATACCACTTATGTGAGGAAGATTAGAAAGGAGGAGGCAAGTTCAAAGGAGGAAGAGACTGCTCAAAGAATGAATGAAAGAGATAAAGCTCAAGATATTGCTCAGACTGAAAATGTACAAGCAGTAAATACTGAAGAAACGGTACATACAAACTTGGACGAGGGTTCAACAGAATTTAAGGGGAACCTCCAAGGGTGTTAAAAGGAAAAGATCAACAAAGAAAAAGCAGAAAGCCAAGAGGGCTAAGTCAACAGCAGAAGATAGTGATGATTGTCACACCCCACCATGGCGGAATATGGGGCGCGACGTATGGATATCATCACAACAACATCGTGTCTATAGAGAGAACTATATGAATTAAAAATGTCATAAAAGGTGACACAAATGTCATGACAATATCTCATCAATGCAGGAGTCTAGGTAAGTAGGTAACAGTCCTACCACTTACCCAAGACAAACAAATAACACAACAAAGCAACATATAGGTTCATAGTATCACTTATTGTAACAAATAGAAAAAATAAACTAAGAAGGAACAGGGATCTCCTTCTAAATGCATTCCTACGCGACTCGAATCCTAGCCATATATGTTCTCACGCTTAACCACTTTATCACCTGAAAGAGACACTAAAACATGTCAACATAATGTTGGTGAGAGTCATAGGTTTAGACTCCAACCGAAAACAGATTAAAATAAGCTGTGAACCACCATAAACCACTAAACATATGGACAGTGTGCTACAAATATGTATTAGCAACTAACATTCAAGATCAATCATTCCAAACAAAATCCAAGGCTCCCAGCGTTACCAAACACCATGGTACCATAGGCGCCCATACACCTATGTACCAATCCCAAGGCCCCGCCTTGTCATTATCCATTGGTCCCATAGATGCTCACACATCTATGTACCTCCCCAAGGCCCCGCCTTGTCAACATCCCCTTGGTACCAAGTCAAACTACA
This sequence comes from Glebionis coronaria, assembly GCA_025667525.1. Lineage (NCBI taxonomy): Eukaryota > Viridiplantae > Streptophyta > Magnoliopsida > Asterales > Asteraceae > Glebionis > Glebionis coronaria. The sequence continues at coordinate 573,673,319 of CM046876.1, forward strand.
ATAACTGAGACGGTACGTGTCTCCCGATCCAAATCATAAACACAATCAAGAATCACATAGCAATTAATCACATAAGTGTACACACAAGTCCATTACCAATCATAAAACATTCACAGCGTAAGTTATAAAACCATTAAAAGACATGGGACTATGAAACTCACCTGATTGAGCTTCTCCAAAAGTCCGCGCACTAGCAAAAAGCTAACAAACAAAAGCACACAATCAAAACATGAACCAAACACTAAGATGGCTCATCAACCTATGATATACATCTAACCTTCTCTCATATATATACCTCATTTATATGCTCTAAGCATCTCATTACACCCCTCTATAAAGCCCTTAATTTAGTTTACTTCATCAGCCGTCCCGTTAACATTTTACCCAAAACAGTCCCGGTTTTTAGGTCTCCAAACTATAAGCCAAACTCCCACCTAAACATACCCATGATCTCTGTAAAGGAAACCATATTCCCTTACATATGTTAGATAACTCCTCCCTTTTGCCCCAACCTTAAAGCTACTGTTAAGGCCCCGATATATATATATATATATATATATATATATATATATATATATATATATATATATATATATATATATATATATATATATATATATATATATATATATATATATATATATATATATATATATATATATATATATATATATATATGTATATATATATATATATATATATATATATATATATATATATATATATATATATATATATATATACTTCTGCCTATCCGCATCTTACCGATTTTGAACATACAAAAAGTTTGTTATGATTAGTGGTCTTACCCTAACCCATTTGTTTAGCCACCCTTCAGGTCTCTTATTTAATATATAAACCAACACCCATGCTCATTAGAGGGCTCAAGTGTACTTCTAAGTACCCCAATCACCTTAAAACGTTAAATTAAACCCGACTGATTTCAAAACTGTTTTGACCTCCGACTGTTGTAACCTGTTTTTGACCCACCTCTCGACCTCCAATTTAGTTCTCGTTTCTTGCATTTGAAAGCCACTTCAATTTCCTATTTAGGGATTCTTGGATCGCAAAATAAGACTTTGTAGAACTCTAGATATGATCAAAACAAATGACTCAAAAATCTGCCAAGTTTTTAAAAACGAATTTAAACATGATTAAACCCTAATTAACATCACTAATAATCACCAATCATTATCCTAATCATGTTACTTGTAATAAAACCCCTAATTACAGATCTATTAAGAACTCTAATCCATCATATAAATTGATTACATAAAACTTGAAGCCTTAATGCTATAAAACAAGAAAACTATAAGAACTAAATCAAGATTTTTACCTCAAATCTTCAAGAAAATTATTTGGGTCAAATTATTTTTGATGAATCCCTAAATTAGGGCTTGTAAAAATTCGGCCAAAAGGGGAGAAAATTAATGAAAAACTGATTTTTGTGATATAAACATGGTATTTATATGTTTTATTAAAAAAGCTTTTCCAAATTGGGCTCAAGTTGGGTCTTTTGGCCCATTATCCTTTCTTTTTCTTTTCTAGTCGGTTTAAAACCCGATTCATATATATATATTTTTTAAGACTTATTAATATATTATTAATAATACCTTAAGTTACCTTAATTTATTTCAGCTCCTAAAACCTCAAAACCGTAAAACTAGCCAATTTTACGCGTATACCGAAAAACGAAAATATATAGTTTTAAAAAAAATCTTAAATTTTGAAATAAACTTTATAACTAAGTCCTAAATGACTTAAAACCATCCCGAAAAATACTCACATGACTAAACATCTTACCCGAGACCTCTAAATGCTAAACCCCAAATCGTAAAAAAAAAAATACGATTTACTATAATACTTATACGTATACGTAAAATACCAAAATAACACCATTTCATTTCATAGTCACTATTTTGTGAGCTCATGAACATGAAATAACCGTTCCTCAATTTACTTATGAGTACTTTATACCCATAAACGATATCCACACCAACCTCGTTCACGCAAAATAACATGTAAACACGCAAATCACATAGTCACACATAAATTAACCTTAAAATAATACCAAGTGACGGATCTCAAAACCACGGTTGTCACATCAGTCCCTCCTAGTAAAAATCTCGTCCCGAGATTTACTCCTTAGGATCGTCATTATCAATTAGCTGAGGATACTTGCTCCTCATAAATCCTTCCCGATACCACGTTAACTCTAGTCCACGTTCCAAATTCCATCTACCCGTAACTACGGTATATTACCCTTTTTATCCAACGTCCTAGCTTCACGACCCAAAATCTCTATCGGCTCTTCGATAAAACGAAGACTCGTATCCATACTAATATCATCTAACGGTACTTGCAAGTCAGTTCTTGCTAAGCATTTCCTCAAGTTTGATACATGAAATACGTCAGGCACATTACTCAATTCCTCCGGTAATCTCAACATATACGCCACTAGCCCAATCCTTTCAAGGATTTCAAATGGACCCACAAATCTAGGTGCTAACTTCCCTTTTCTTTCCAAACCGCATCACCCCTTTCCATGGTGAAACCTTTAGCATAACTTTATCTCAAATCTCAACGGCTTACGCCTCTTGTCCACATAGATCTCTTGTCGGTTCTTTGCTATTTTCAACCTCTACTTAGTCACTGCCACCACCTCCATAGTTTTCCGATCCACCTCCGGTCCAATTCATTGGCCGCTTCTAACTTCATCCCACTGTAATGGTGATCCACCTCATCTCCTATGAATTAACTCGAGCAGTTTCTACTACAATTCGTATCACCATACCTAACGGCTTCTATCCTCTATGGATTTTCCATCATTCGGAAGTTCTCCCAACCTTAAACACATCCAATGGTATATGCATGATTGCATAACCAAAAGCTTCCCATAATATTCACAAGAAACATGTCAAAACCACCACCTCATCCTTGCTTTCCCATGCTCGGCACCAAGTAACTAACCATCCTTCATACTAACATGTGTTACAACTTTTCTCTAGGTGGACGTTCCATTGTTCGTGACTACTAACCTCCTGCTCTAACGGTTTCTCTTCAATATCACCCCCACTATCTTCACAACCTCTTACTCCCTCGAATCATTCTTCCTCTATACTACTTTTCGCTTGTCTCTCCACAATCTTAATTTCCATACCATCTTATATCCCATCTTCAGCCTATAATTTAGGTGTTTCCTCCTTTATTCCTTACATCCTCATCAATAGGGAATATGCCCCTCTCACCAGTGACTCTCTCTTTGTAGGAGAATTCTTCCTAATATAATGCGTTCTCCAACTATCTCCAAATCTCACGCCAATGCTCTAGGTGTATTTCTCAATTACCCCTATAGTATGCTCATACCAAACATTAGTCTATCAACGGTATACTAAGCTTGCTTCCCATCGTTTCTTCCCTTGCCATAATCCTTCATAAGGCATTCCATACATATTAGGCTAACTTTTACGCAAAACCCTCTATTCCATCACATCCGTACGCAATCCTTCCAACTTCTCAACTACGTGACTTCTCATTCCTCTTGAAATATGAGATGAATTAGTCAGTCTATCGACTATCACCTAACTCGCGTCGTACTTATTACTCCACCCCATTATGTATCCCTTTCACCAACTTCGTCCTTACATCACCCTTTCTAAGCTACTCCTATCTATGTAGGAAGTATAGTCTACGTCCCTTTTCTCCATATGATTGTCCAAGCCGCGCAACATACATGTTGACGCGCTCTCTGCTTTAGACAACTCAACTCGTACAACCAACATCCTTCATCCAAACCACCCTAATACGTCATCCATATAGTTCAAGTTCGTCTCAGCTTCACTTCATTCTTCTTATTCCATGTCTCATCAACCATGCTTGCCTTTCCCAGATGGTACTTGGCCTTGCAATTTTCTTTCATCACTTAACTCCACCCATCACCTTTTCCAAATGTTCAATCAAGATGATTAAATATGTGTTGGAGACGTTCATGATCTGTATAGATCATTCTCTACGTCTCGTACCCCAAATGCCTCTAGCATTCTAGGCATATATAACAATCCAGCTCCACTAACTAAGTCTATCTAGTTCTTCTAAATCTTTAGTTCCCACAACGTATAAACAACCGCCTGTCTTTGTCGTTCTCGTATACATCCAAATCCTTGCTCCACGTATCGTCATGCTTCGCGAATTCATCCAGTCCTTCTGATAATTCCAAGATCTGCTCATTATCCAATCCACCACTTCAGCCTCCAAAACGCTTCCTCACCCTTCTTCACTTTGCCCCTTGCTGGTTCCACGATATGCCATCATCTCTGACTACTCGTCCTGGCCAACTTAATCCTAAAACTCACACTTGAAAATATCACGTATAATTCCCTTTCCTAACAACTCCAAAACTAACTCATAATTCGCCTCACTCTCCTTCTTAGATTTGAGTAGATCAAGATGTCGTCGATGCTCCCGATGACAACTCGTTTATATATTGTCATGCACCCCCGGTTCATTGACTCCATGAAAACTGCTAGCGCCTCGGCGAAGCCAAAATCATAACCGTAAACCCAAAGCGTTCATACAACATCCTTAGCAGTTTCAACTACGTCCTCCTTGCACCCTCTCTTAGAAGCAATACGAATAAATTTCTACCTCGTTCTACTCGCGAAAATCTACATGTATTCTAAAAGATCAATACTTCCTCTTATCAGACCACTCAACGGCTTTTGACAGCCAATCTACTACTAAGCAACTCAAATTTTACCTTGCATCCGTTGCAATTTCTAACAACTCTTGCTCTTAAAATCATTCCATCAACAATTTCCTTGGAAAGGCACTAACTACAACTCCTCTCACTTCTCCTACTTGCTCTATTTATGGTTCTACCTCACAGTAATAGGCAAACCTACTAAATCTCAGGAAATTTTCAGAAAACTTACATGCCTTACGAACAATCATAAATACCTTTGAGGTATTATATCCCCTTCCAACACTCTCTATGGCGCGTTACTTGTGCCAATATCCATACATTATACAAATCACTATTCATCTCCCTTGGCACTCCTAAGAGACCTCATGACCACATTAGTTAGTCTACGAACTTTTAACTCTTTCATCCCCACTAAGGGCATTCCGACCATTCTCTCAGGGCCACCTACTTAATCGTGTAGGCGCGACCAAGTCTTTCATATGTCTACCTCAACGCTCCCAATCGATACGAACCCAAAACTACATCCTGAATCCACTAGATACGATCAACAAATCAAACCCACGGATAACTAACGACATTTCATGTGCACGAGTTAAAACAGACCAAAACCAAGAAAACTCAAAAGGAAAACTCAAACAGGTACCAATTAAAATGACTCATGACAAAGAAAAATGATCCAAGAAACACTTAATGGCAACCAAAACATCTTACGCCCCGCGACATATTATTTAAACCGTGCACAAGATCGACTTTTCCAAAAGAATATTTTTTTTCTTTACCTCCCCACATCTATGTGACTCAAACAATCTACAAACAACCCTCTTGACAAACTCAAAACTCAACTCAAAGACTAGGTATCCCGTGCATCCCAAATCATAAAAATAAACTACTATTCAAAACTCAACCTTTAACCCGACACTTGTACAATAATTTCGACCAGGATACTGACCTCCCATGACTATACATTCTGAATATTTGAAAAGTACGTTCCGAGTACATAATTTTAGGCTTTTGAATCACCCAAAAAGCTTCAAAAACGAACAAGTTATGACCAAAACGGTTTTATATTAGTTGTTTTAAAAAAAACTAAAGAATCCTCTTAGTAATTAACGTAATCCTTTTTAAATGAAAAGAAATAAATGTATGTGAAATTTTCATGAACTTTGTTTAGTCTTGCATAAATAATTATAAATGACGTATATTGATCAAGCTCACTTATATAAACTATTTAAGTAGAAAGAAATTTTATTTCGCTTTATTTAAAAGAAAGTCTTTTAGAATTTGAAATAAATAAGTGTTGATTAAAAAAAATCTTATGTTACATCTTGTTTCAAACACGACTCCAACACCTTACCCTAGTTTTACCGAATACAACCAACTATCTAACTCTATAGTAGATTTCCAAGTCCCTTTTTTTATATATATACCGACCAAAAGAAATGTAAGACCCAACACAAAAGATTTCATTATCTCAAAAGAGATCCCAAGTTATTTCAATAGACTTAAAACCAAGAACACCATTTTAAAACGTACACATGAAATACGAAACTCAAAGAATATGCTACAACGGAGGTTTAATATCAAAAAAAAGCGAGCTAGCCACCCTCCTAAGGATACAATCGATAATTGTAGGGGATCATACATATATACGCATATCGGGATACATATACTTAAATCCGTCTAACATCTACTATACAAGCATGTACTAACCCTCTTTCATGCAATCATACTTAGGTATCCATTGAAGTTGTGGTACTTGTATAACTATGTTGGCCACCATACTTATACAATTACCCTTCCCCAATGCACTCCTTCCTATGATGACACTTATAAGAATTAATACAACACATAACACATATATCCATCTACTCACATAAGCTCATAACCACATAACAAAAAAAGAAAAGTCCAAAACTCCATCCATTAAAATAACATAGTCAAACTCTTGAAATACATAAATCGATAGTCTAGCTAAAACAGCATAGACTAAATCCAAAATGAAAACATAATCAGTTATAAGTCATGTCGCCCATAAGAGTGGAAACAGCTTAAACTCCTTCATATCCACATACTCCTAATAACTCGAACCACCACATGATTCTTAGGGAACATGACTTAAACATAAAAAGAAAAATACTATACCTCAGGTACATAAAATAACCCAACAAAAGATAGAAACTACCATGTACCAAATTATGTACTATAATGTACAATTGAAGCAAAATACAACAATGACTAGCGTGGATGATTATGGTTCAACCAGCACTAGTCACACCCCGAAAAGAAAATAACATGTGGCTAAGTATGAACTACTATGGTTCAACCCATACTAGTCAAAACTTAACAAACATCGCAAGTAAAAACCAATAACATCCAGAAAACTTTAATTAATATAAAATGCACACATACTCCTATGACGCCTATATGCAGGGACCCTTAAGCTATAAACTAGGTTACTAGACTAGGCAACCTAATTCTCTATAACCATTGTCTCTGATACCATTCTGTCACACCCCACCATGGCGGAATATGGGGCGCGACGTATGGATATCATCACAACAACATCGTGTCTATAGAGAGAACTATATGAATTAAAAATGTCATAAAAGGTGACACAAATGTCATGACAATATCTCATCAATGCAGGAGTCTAGGTAAGTAGGTAACAGTCCTACCTCTTACCCAAGACAAACAAATAACACAACAAAGCAACATATAGGTTCATAGTATCACTTATTGAAACAAACGGAAAAAATAAACTAAGAAGGAACAGGGATCTCCTTCTAAATGCATTCCTACGCGACTCCAATCCTAGCCACATATGTTCTCACGCTTAACCACTTTATCAATTGAAAGATACACTAAAACACGTCAACATAATGTTGGTGAGAGTCATAGGTTTAGACTCCAACCGAAAACAGATTAAAATAAGCTGTGAACCACCATAAACCACTAAACATATGGACAATGTGCTACAAATATGCATTAACAACTAACATTCAAGATCAATCATTCCAAACAAAATACAAGGCTCTCAACCTTACCAAACACCATGGTACCATAGGCGCCCATACACCTACGTACCAATCCCAAGGCCCCGCTTTGTCATTATCCATTGGTCCCATAGATGCTCACACATCTATGTACCTCCCCAAGGCCCCGCCTTGTCAACATCCCCTTGGTACCAAGTCAAACCACAATAACTGAGATGATACGTGTCTCCCGATCCAAATCATAAACACAATCAAGAATCACATAGCAATTAATCACATAAGTGTACACACAAGTCCATTACCAATCATAAAACATTCACAGCATAAGTTATAAAACCAAACAGTGTCTCTTCCATCCCATCTGGAAGTCAAAACCATTAAAAGACATGGGACTATGAAACTCACCGGATTGAGCTTCTCCAAAAGTCCGCGCACTATCAAAAAGCTAACAAACAAAAGCACACAATCAAAACATGAACCAAACACTAAGATGGCTCATCAACCTATGATGGACATATAACCTTCTCCCATATATATACCCCATTTAAGCATCTCATTACACCCCTCTATAAAGCCCTTAACTTAGTTTACTTCATAACCCGTCCCGTTAACATTTTACCCAAAACAGTCCCGGTTTTTAGGTCTCCAAACTATAAGCCAAACGCCCACCTAAACATACCCATGATCTCTGTAAAAAAACCCTATGCCCTTACATATGTTATCTAACTCCTTCATTTTGCCCCAACCTTAAAGCTACTGTTAAGGCCACGATATATATATATATATATATATTTATATATATATATATATATATATATATATATATATATATATATATATATATATATATATATATATATATATATATATATATATATATATATATATATATATATATATATATATATATATATATATATATATATATATATATATATATACTTCTGCCTATCCGCATTTTACTTATTTTGAACATACAAAAGGTTTGTTATGATTAGGGGGTCTTACCCTAACTCATTTGCTTAGCCACCATTCAGGTCTCTTATTTAATATATAAAACAACACCCATGCTCATTAGAGGGCTCAAGTGTACTCCTAAGTACCCCAATCACCTTAAAACGTTAAATTAAACCCGACTGATTTCAAAACTGTTTTGACCTCCGACTGTTGTAACCTGTTTTTGACCCACCTCCCTACCTCCAATTTAGTTCTCGTTTCTTGAATTTGAAAGCCACTTCAATTACCTATTCAGGGATGCTTGGATCGCAAAATAAGAGTTTGTAGAACTCTAGATATGATCAAAATAAGTGACTCAAAAATCTGCCCAGTTTTTAAAAATGAATTTAAACATGATTAAACCCTAATTAACATCACTAATAATCACCAATCATTATCCTAATCATGTTAATTGTTATAAAACCCCCAATTACAGATTTATTAATAACTTTAATCCATCATATAAATTGATTACATAAAACTTGAAGCCTTAATACTATAAAACAAGAAAACTATAAGAATTAAATCAAGATTTTTTCCTCAAATCTTCAAGAAAATTATTTTTGATGAATCCCTAAATTAGGGCTTGTAAAAATTCGGCCAAAAGGGGAGAAAATTAATGACAAACTGATTTTTGTGAAATAAACATGGTATTTATATGTTTTATTAAAAAGGCTTTTCCAAATTGGGCTCAAGTTGGGTCTTTTGGCCCATTATCCTTTCTTTTTCTTTTCTAGTCGGTTTAAAACCCGATTCATATATATATTTTTTTAATTTTTTTAAGACTTATTAATATATTATTAATAATACCTTAAGTTACCTTAATTTATTTCAGCTCCTAAAACCTCAAAACCGTAAAACTAGCCAATTTTACGCGTATACCGAAAAAACGTAAAATATACAGTTTTAAAAAAAATCTTAAATTTTGAAATAAACTTTATAACTAAGTCCTAACTGACTTAAAACCATCGCGAAAAATACTCACATGACTAAACACCTTACCCGAGACCTCTAAATGCTAAACCCCAAATCGTAGAAAAATACGATTTACTATAATACTTATACGTATACGTAAAACACCAAAATAACACCATTTCATTTCATAGTCACTAATTTGTGAGCTCATGAACATGAAATAACTGTTCCTCGATTTACTTATGAGTACTTTATACCCATAAACGATATCCACACCAACCTCGTTCACGCAAAATAACATGTAAACACGCAAATAACATAGTCACACATAAATTAACCTTAAAATAAGACCAAGTGACGAACCTCAAAACCACGGTTGTCGCAATGATGATGAGAGCTTGAAGAAGTACTTGAAGATAGTAAAATTTAAAGATCAATGTATTGATACAGAGATTTTTGGAAAGAGATCATCTATTGCTAGATGGATATACTCTATGGATCAAGGACTGGAAGCTCATGGAATTCAAAAAACTGATGGCACAACAAGAATATTCAGACTTTTGGAAGATATTCTTCACATTCTTGACATACAAGACATTCAGGATCTTTTCAGGTTAGTTCAAGAAGCCAGTGCAGGTAAAACAGAAGTATCACTATTGTATAGGGAAATGCTCTTCATGTATGAACCACACAACTGTGATCAAGAAATGTTGAAGGAATTAGGGAATCAGGTTCCTAGTTATTGGAGATATAATAGGTCATGTGGATTGCATATTTTGGATATAGATGATGTTACCTACTATATGCTACAAGAGAAGAGTTATCCATTCAAAATAAGATTGGTGGAAAGAATGTTGGAACAACAATTAGAAGTTACAGAAGAATCTGTTGATGCTTTGGAGTTGATCAGAATGGTTAAACAACAAATCAAGGATTTGAAAGATGAGGAAGAAGCTGAGAAAGAGCCTTAAGTGTTTGACTTTTAGTCACACTTCACAAATGGTTCTCAGTTCACCATGTCTAACACACATAAGAACTGGCTAGTCCATAAGCAAACGGTTTGTGGTAAAGACTTCTCAAATCCGTTGAAAGCTGGTAGTTTGCTAAAAACTATATGGTTCTAACTCACCTTGTTTTGAAACAAAGAGTTGGCTAGTCCTAGACAAACGGTACTAGGTAAAGACTTCATCAAATCTGTTGATGGTTGACAATTTACCAAAAATTGTAGGGTTATCAGTACACCTTATTCTTCATGAACAAAGTATTGGCTATTCCAGAGTGTACGACTAACTAGTAAAGAATATATCAAATCTGTTGATAGCTGGTGATTTGCTAAAAATCATGAAGCCAATGCAGATTGGTTTTGTTGTTAACTGTTTTATTTCAGGTATGAAGATTGCAAGAAAAAAATAATCAAGAAGAAAATACTTAGAAGGTTTTGTCTCATCAAATCAAGACTGAAGTTCATGATTCAGAGTTCATAGATTTAACTCAAGAAGACAATTACTGATGCTGCAAAGAGAATTGAATGTTTACAAGACACAAGAAGATCATAGTTTGAAGACAAAGATGTTGTTCATGATGTTTGAATATTATCTTATCAGAAGAAGATCTACATTGAAGTATTTGGCTACATTCAGTTGGATACAAATACAAATTGCCAAGTTCAATCCAAGGATGAAGGAAAGACTGAAGACATGTATTCTAAATACATCCAGTACAAGAGAAACAAGAAGACAACAAGTTATAATTCTTGTTTAGGAGAGGATTGTTGGGAATTACTTGTTAAGTGTCAAGTACCGTTAGTATTATTCAAGTACTGTTAGTTATCTTTCAAGTACCGTTAGTGTTAACGCGTTACACAGTAAGTACTGCTACTTATAAAGTAAGTACTGCTATATTGATTAGGACGAATATATCTTTGTATAAGATATGTCATAGTTATAGTTAGAGTATATCTTATGTGATATACTTAATAGTTAGAATATTGATAATATATCGGCTGTAATATAGTTATCTTTATAGAATATTTTAAGGTTTCTAGGGTTCCTTACTCTATAAAAGGAACATAGGTACACATGTACCTCATTCAAGTCGATTAATAAGAGAATCGAATAGTTAAAAGTAATTCTGTTCTTCTGTGCTTTATAAGTTAGATTCCGCATAACTTATTTAGTTTGAGTAAGAGTTCTCAAAGTGTTTTAGTTTGATTACAAACTACTATACTAGTTCTTAACAGAATATAGATCCAATTAAAGGGATCAACATAGAGGTATAAAGTTAGATTGGTGTCTAAAGGTTTTAGTCAAAGAAAATGTATTGATTCTGAAGAAACTTTAGAGTCCTGTTGTGAAAATGGTTACTGTTATATGTGTTACCAATTTAGTTGTTTACAATAATTTTCCTCAATATCAACTTGTTTTTAATAATGTTTTTGTATGGTAATTTGCATGAGGATGTTTACATGGACTTACCTCTAGGGTACTATGATGCTTCTAAGACCAAAGTCTGTAAGCTTGTTAAGTCCCTTTTATAGACTTAAGCAAACTCCTAGGCAATGGAATGAGAAGTTAACTAGTGCTTTGATTGAGATGGTTTTATACAGAGTTTAAATGATTATTCTTTGTATGTGAAAGATACTAATGGAGAGTTTTTATATTATTTGTTTATGTTAATGACATTGTTATCACTGGGAATAATAAGTCTTAAATTGTTAAGTTTAAATTGTTTTATCTAGTAAGTTTAAAATGAAAGGTTTGGATATACTTTAAAATACTTTATTGGATTAAGATCTAGTAAGTTTAAACTGTTTTATCTAGTAAGTTTAAAATTAGTGAGTATGGTTTGTTGGGCTGTAAGCCTACTGCTACACCTATGCAGCAAAATGTTTGTTTGAATCATGTTGAGACTAAGGATGATAAGAAGCTTGTGAATTTGACTTCTTATTAGAAGGTGGTTGGTAAGCTGATTTATCTATCTGTTACTAGCCCTGTCATTTCTTATGTTGAACATCGTTTATCTCAACATATGCACTCATCTTTGTAATCACACTTTACAGTTGGGTTGAGAGTGTTGAGATATTTGAAACAATGTCCAGGTCTTGGTATTCAGTTTAGTCCTAGTAAGAGCTTGAGTCTGCATGCTTTCTGAGATGCAGACTGGGCTAAGTGTTTGTTGACTAGGAAGTCTTTTTCTGGCTTTAGTGTTTACTTTTGTAGGAACTTGGTTTCTTGGAAAAGTAAGAAACAAGAAACCATCTCAAGATATTTAGCTAAGATGAGTATAGATGCATGACATCTACTACTTGTGAGATTGTTTGGATAACTCAGCTTCTAAAGGACTTGGGAGTGGAGGGCTTGTTTCTAGTTCCCTTGTACTGTGATAGCACTTTTGTTATTCAAATTGCAGCCAATCCTGTGTTTCATGAGAAAACTAATCATTTTGAGATTGATGTGCATTTGGTTAGGAAGAAAGTGGCTTCTGGTGTGATAAGCACTATAAAGGTAAATTCAGCTAATATTGTGGTAGATGTATTTATGTTAGTATTGGGTCCCACAGATGGCGCCACTTGTTAGTACAACAATCGTTCGGGATCGAGAACGAATCTAAGTTCCTAGCGAGAGGTCTTAGATATCTTGGACTATTGTAGATCTTATACTATCAATAGATGTGATTGACGATTTCATGCACAAGTAAAGTATAACGGTAGTCCTTATCGTGAGAACAGACCCCACAATTAGACTCTGATGTGAGAGTAAGTATTCATATCGTTAGAGATTTATGTGTGTGCTAAGATGAGTGAGATAATCGTACCTCGTTTGGAGTGAAAAGGAGTACTATTTATAGAGGAAAGTACTAGGCCTTTCTTGTATCTCGGATAGTACTTTGGGAGTGGGCCTTTGTGGTCCAAAAGCCCATTTGTCCTTTATTGTCTAATGGTGACCTACGGACTAGTTCTTAGGAACTTATCCGTAGGGGTTCCGGATGTGTTTCGGGGAAAGCATGTCTGGTGTTTGCGTTGCAGATCCGCTCGGTGGGAACTGATCCGCTTATAGTTTTGCCATCGTGATGGTCTTTCATGTACTTGGGTATGGGCCCAAGGTTTGGTGTCTGGTTTAAGGCCCAATGGTCCGTATCCATGCTATATGACATCAAGTCCCCCTCAGTCCATTGGTTCTTGCGTTGTGCGGATCGATCGCTGGACTTTTTTGCAAGTACCCTTTCCATGTTTTTCATGACGGCCTGTTTTTATTTTTTGGGGAATAACGGGCGGTGCATTACTTTCGTGTAAGCGACACTCTTTTTTTTGAACCTAGGTGTTTGGGTTTTTCTAGTTTTAGCTTCCTTTGTCTGGCTGCTTTGTAGTGGTATGTCTCCGTGTCTTTTGTCCCAGCCCTGTTGTGTATTTGTAGGCTTTTATTTCCTTTGTATGTTGTCCGGACTGTCTTAGCATTGCTTTATGGTGCTTTGGCTTTTCGAGTGTCCGAAAGTGTTTCCTTTCCGCAATTATTTTTTAATTGGGATAATCTTGCATGTTGTAGTTAGCCATTAATCGTCATTTATTGTTTGAAATGACCATTGTCAGCCAAGTTGGTCTATTTGGCTCAGGGTGACCTTTGGTTATCCCGATCTTGGTCGTTCATTTTTTAAGTGTATTCAATGCGTTTGTATCTTGTGCGTTGCGCTAATCGTATGAATTGACTTTCCCTCTTCATTAATATTTTACTGCTTCCTTTCTTGTTGCTTTTTCAAGAAGAGAGACTTTGTTCTTCTTCCCATGTGGGTTTCATATTCGTTTGTGAAAAAGTCTGTTTTCCACTTTTTTAATTACTTCTCTGTAATGCCATTGATAGATAAGTGTAGGTCGGTACTTACTCAACGTCATTTGGATGAGTTTTGTAGGAAATATCATATTCCTTCGTGTGTTCATCCAAATTTGGCTAGTCCGAATAGTAGTGTCCGTGATGCTCCACCTGGGCAGGTTGCTGTTTATACAAAGTTCTTTGATTTTGCTTCTTATCGCATTCCATTTTCCTGCTTCTTTCTTGCAGTTTTGAGGTATTTTTACTTTCATATCTCTCAGCTACATGTTGTAGCTGCTATTAAGATTGCCCATTTTGAGATTTCATGTCGTGCTGGAGGTATCGTCCCCACTGTTGGCTTGTTTCATGTGTCCTATATGAACACCTTTAATATAGGATGGATGTCGTTTATCGACGTTCTTCGCATCTTTATCCTTGCTTTACCGAAGAAATACATCCTCTTACAGATTGCATGGACCGCTTTTTTTCGTTGATTCTTTTGTTGTTCCTTTTCCTACGTCTTGGTCTGATAGACCATTGGAGAAGGATCTCGCCCCATTATGTATTATGGTTTCCAAATAGATCAAGTGGAGTATCTTCTGCACCCTCGTGTTTCATTTGCTAAGTACTTTGAGCCTTTCTTATGTGCTATTGGTATTAGCCATCATTATTCGCTTAGGAGGGATTTTTATCCTATCTTCATCGATGCCCGTGGGAAAGGTAGTTAGGGAGATTGTGTTATGTATGCAAGTGTCTATATACATGTATATATATTATGATTTTGCTCTTTCTTTTGCAGAGATGGCTCTTTTTTACTGTACTGCTTCCGCTAAGCCTCACAAGGTGATGTTCCGTATTGAGCGACTGAAGGATCGTCAGGTTCCCCTTCTTGAGTCTACCCTGGGTATAACTGTTCCATTGGAGGGTTTTATTGACCCACTTAGTGTGATACCAGATACGGGAGTTGGTTAGTCCCATGTTCATAGGAGGAGAAGAAAGGGAGTTCGTGTGGGTGTGGTTGTTGTTGGTACAGGAACCACTCCGGTTGTTGTTGTGCCTGCTTCGGTCGCCGGGACTAGTAGAGGTATAGGACCTAATTTTTCTTGGTAGTGATTACTTCTACTTTTTTCTAAGATCGTTATATCTTTTGTAGGTGTTGTTCCTACTACTCTTGTTGGTTTGTCATCTTTGTCCCTTCTAGATATTGGGCCTTTAGACGACCTGTGCTCACTTGACCTGAATTATAGGATTGACTGGGATTCTATTAGCGATGTGGTTTCTCCTACTTTGTCTGATCGGTTTTTTGATTCTGGTGTGGGGTACACATCGAGTTCTTGGTCATTGGGTCTCGGGGACTCAGAAATTGGTGTCTTAAGGGCTAAAATTTCTGATCTTGAGAAAGATGTCGTTGTGCTTCCTGGACTCCATGGTCAGGTTGCCTCTTTAAAGGCAGCGAATGTGTTTTTGTCCTCGGCTGTCGCTTGAGAAGGAGAAGAATGCTCTTATGGAGGGTAAGATATCGGAACTTACTGGTGCTCTGGAGGCTTCTTATGCTCGTATTTGTGATTTGGAGACGCCAGTTGTTGGTCCTGGGGACCAATTTCCTATTTCTGGTGCTTTTGCCTCTTTGTTTTCGCAAGCGGCGTTTCCCCTTCATAGCGATTTTGTTGGTGCCACTAGAAGTATTGGTGGTGATGCTGATTTTTTCAACATGTCCAGAGTTGATTCTGGTTTGTCGTATGGGGGAATGGGTATCCCTATTAGTGTTAATGATTCTCGAGTTTTGGCAGTGGCTTCGTATCTCCCTGTATCCGCGGGTCAACCTTTGGATGTTTCTAACTGTATCTTTGATTTTCCCGTTGGGAATCCTTTCCTTTGCTAGAAAGACTGCTAGATATGACGTCGATAGGGTCATTTTTAGTGTACATAGTTCTTCATACATTTGTAATTATTCGCGACCGTATGTGGTCTATATGCAGGTTTTTTGTAAGAGGCTTGATTACCTCCTTTTTTGCGCACATCTTAGTGGGTGCGGCTTGCACATTTTCATGGGAATGTATGTACGCTATCTTGTATTACCGTCATTTTACGTTTCCAGTGATAGGCTTATTGTTATGGTGGGGGAAGCCCCCGGTGCTGGGCTTGCAATGCCTCTTATGCACCTCTTTGAGGTTTTCGTTAGGAATTATCTTTTTTTGTTTTTATCACGGAGATAATGTTATGTGCATGTGTCTTACCATATTATGATTTAGACAAGTAATTAGCAGATAATGATTTGTCAAGAAAAGGGGAATACGGAGGTAGCGAAGCTCCAAATTCTTGTTTAAAATTTTGAAATACATAAAGTTAAGTACATTGTAAAAAAATTTTGCCTCCTATCAGAGACTGAGAGTTCATCCGTGACTTACATACGAGGTCTTACACTTACTAAGGAATCTTAAAAGAAGATACAGGGCTAAATGTAGCACTTCTTTAAGTTGTTGATATTCCAAGTTCGTTGCAATATGTTTCCTTCTTTGTCTATGAGTTTATAAGCTCCATTTCCAAAGGCTTCTATGACTTCGTATGGCCCTTCCCATTTTGATCCTAGTTTACCTATGTCTTCATGTTAGCCTCAAAATATCGAGTCAAACAAGAATGTTCGGTCATAGGTTTATTATGTATTATTCTTAGAACGTTGTAATAAATAGTAGAATAGTCAGGAATCACGGGCTTGATAAAATAGCTAATAGTCCATGTTTAAGGTTATATAGTTAATGGATTCAAGCCCGGCCTAATCAAATAGCCCATAAAGCCTACATGTAAGGCATGGCTATACATACCTCTCCTCGCATGTTAAGAGAGGGTTGGTTAGCTCATAACACTTTTCTCTCTTAATATAATATTCCCAAGTTATCATCTACTTTATCTCTCTAAATTTCATCTCTTTTACATCTTATTTCTTATAATCAAACCATGGTGAAGTGATTAATATTGGAACAACAATTGGTATCAGATCCACGGGGTAGATTAGTGATTGGTTTTGGTTTTTGATTGTGTTCGTGTGGTTTTGAGACTCAGTCATCTAGTCTCAAATTTTTTGTGTGTTTTCGTGGTCTAAATCTTCATAGAAATCACTTACATAGTTGTAGTAGAGATTTCGGTTATTACTTTGGTCAAAAACACAAAAAATTTGGTTGTTTGGCTTGATCTTGGTGCTAAAACTCGAATTTTGTACTTTCTGTCCGAGAAAAAGTATAATCTCAGAATAAATATTGTGAAATCCCTTTATTCCAAGATCTTGGCAAGTATAATCTCGCACTTTTGTAAAATCTCGCAATTATGTAAAATCTCGCAAAAACAATTCCATACTCAGAGATCTTCCATATTCCGAAATCTTTATTATACTTTCCGAGATCTTTCGGACTTAGATTCCGAGATCCTTGGTTAATATTCTGAAATCTTAGATACTAGATTCTGAAATTTTGGTTTATATATTCCGAGATCTTTTGGTCTTGGATTCCGAGATCTTACTCATTTATTCTGAAATCTTCGTTACAGATTCCGAAATTATACTCACATTTTCCGAAATCTTCAACATATACATTCCGAGACCTTTGTTCCACATTCCAAGATTATACATTGCGTAATTATGTATTCCGAGATTATACATTCAAAGATCATTATTGCGAGATTTATGTTCGAGTCATTTTAGACTTAGCCAGTATATAGACTAGTTTCGGAATATCGTTTCCAAAAAAATAGAGTTAAAGTTTTTAGTTCAAGTAAATTCAAATTTTTTCCACACTAGTTTTTGGCTATTTCTAACTCGATTTCAAAATTTGGCAATTACAAAATTTTTCGGTCTACCGTTATATCGAACTGGGGTATTTATTGTCAGACTGAGAACAAATCGCAATTTTTGGAATTTTAACCACAACCTTATCACACCATATCTACTTAAGATCCAAAGTCACTTCATCAACTAAGACACCATCATCATGGAAAAGAGCAATACGGCTACTAAGGGAACATATGTGACAGACATTAAGATGAAACGACTACAACAGAAGATTATTCTCTTGAGAGCAAATGCTATGGATGGTTTTAGCGGATTTCAATCATCTTTTGAGCACCTTTCAAAAGGCATGGTAAACTTAGGTGAATCCAGTGGCACATTCATAAGAATATTCACCCAAGCCACAGATAAACTTGAAGCACAACTAGTCAAAGAAAAACTCCTTGCTAGTGAATGCAAGACCATTTTCACTGAACTCAAGACGACACTTTGACAGACCTTTGATTCTGAATTCATAAAATCTTCGCGTACAAAGGAATGCTTCAAGAGAAATAATGGAATGAATGCTTTAGCATACAAAGATCTAATCACCCGTAACATAGACTTTATTGTAACCTATGTGAACCACACAATTCTGATCCAACAACAGATTGATGAAAGGATCAATGCAAGTTGTGGGATAGCATCAGATATTGAGAACACAAGCTGCAGATATGAGACTCCAACGCATAGTTCAGGGAATGATGACAACATCTCTAGGAAAGAAAGCAGCTCTTGCAAACAAGGAACCGACTTTGAGAATGTCATCAGCAATACACCTTCCTACGATATGGTCTTGTCTTTGACTCTGATCCATTGGAAGAGTTAAACCATGATCAATTTAATGTGTTTGCCAATGCCAATACGCATGATCATTGTGATCAAACTAAAACCATTATTGACACATGTATGACGGAAAAGGTTGATAGCAATACCATACCCGCTTCATCAGACATGTGCAATAATGAGTCTGAGGATGATCAACACGCAAATGAGTATGATGATGAGGAGCGTGTCGCGGTTGCTAATTTAATTGCTAGTTTACAAAAAATGTCAATGAAACTAGAAAGAGTCAAAAGCAATTAAAGAAGGCAAACGCAACGCTCACTCAAAACTTTGAAGAAAGCAAATGGGCTTTAATAAAATCAAGTGAGACTTTAGATAGTTATAGAGCTCAACTTCTTCAAAGAGACAAAGAGCTTGAGGGGTACAAATGTCATTTAATTAAGGTTAAAAATGATGATTTTAAATATAAATACAACGAGACTCTTGCTTTGTTAGCAAACGAGAAACGTAAATATAATGCTTCATTAATTGATGAACGTCAGAAAACGTACCTTGCAACAACCAAAGTTAACTAACTTGAACAACGGCTTTCAATGAATAACATCGATTCTGCTAAAATTCTTGATGTTAAGAAACAAGAGGTTGAAACGTTAAAACAAGATTTCAAAAGTAGACAGGAAAAAGATACTTAAAAAGTAACAAAACTTGAAGAACAAGTCGAATTTTTAAAGAAAATTGTTTATAAAACGAGTAAATCTATTCAAACCATGAGAATGATAGCACCACGGTCATTTTTTAAGGGTAAAGCTAGTTTTTCAAGTCCTATGTACCTCGACCAAGCTCAAGCTGAGAACCCTCACCTTTATTTGGATGAGTCTGAATGGACCGATCCCAATTGTCCTCTTGTTAGGCCTGATAATGAAGAGCCGACACTTTAGGAAGAGGAGAGTAGATCACCGGTTAATAAAGATTTTGTGAAACCATATAATTATGCTTATGAAAATAGTCTTTATGGTTTTTTCACTCCACAAAAACAGAACTCTCGTGAGCAATTGTTTTTCGAAAGCGAACAACGAAGAATTTAATGGAAGAAATTTTTTGCCAAAAAGAAATCTAATGTTTTCAAATACATTAAATATTTGCCTCTTGATGCTTCTAAAAGCAAGAGTAGGCAAACACGTGGCATTCTCAAACATCACATTGATAATGTTCAATCAATCGTCGAAAGAGACTAGAAAAACGTGATAATGATAAGTGGAAAAAAGAGATTCCTCAAGATATAACTTTGCTTGTGAAAGAACTTTTGATACGGAATGCGGCGACGATAAAAGCAACAGTTCTTGAATTTGAAACCTTAATTCGGTCAGAAATGTTTGATGGTTTGAAATACGTTGAGTCTCTTGAAAAAGAAATTGATGACCTTCAAACAGAAAAATCAGAGTTCTCGAACGAATATGATCTCCTCTTAAAAGATTGTATCTCCAAAGATATTTTGTGTGTTACTCTTAAATCTTGCGCTGATATAGATGAATATTCTGACGTTGCATGCAAATATCTTGATAAGACCAAAGAGTGTGAATGTCTTGAAATTGAGCTTTCGAAACACAAAGAAATGTTGATAAAAAGGCTTTTACGTTAATTCAACACCGATGTGATTTCCTTCAAAATCATTGTCATTCTCTTGAACTTGCTTTTCAAGACAAAGTCGGAAAAGGTACAAATGATAATAACTTGCAAATAAAACTTTCCGCCTCGTGTCGAGAAATGAACAAAAAGATTATGGAAACTACAGACTTGAAATCTCAGTTGCAAGAAAAGGACATAGAGATAGAAGAGTTGAAGAAACTCGTTGCTAAAATAGGTGGGGAAATTGTGGAACATAAAGTTGTGAAACATGTCGTTCGACAACCCAATGCCTAAAAGGATCCAAAGCCATCTATCTAAGGAAAACCGATTCCTTACTCCAATTCTTCTCATGTAAAATCTAGGTTACCCCCTAAGACTGAAGTGCAACCAAGTGTTCCAAAACCATCTATATCACCCTATGCTCCTCCATTTATAAAGCACACTTTTGCTAAACCCAACCATGTGAATGCACCTAGCACTTCTAGGAATACCCCCAAGCGTGTGACATTTTCGTCCACAAAGGAATCTGTAAGTTCAAATGACTTAGTTCATACCAACAACCTAGAAGATGCTACACAAAAAGGGAAGATTCAGAAATAAAAAATCGAGTATTCAAAACCTAGTACACCAACAACCGCTAGACTTCAACACACTCCTAATGGTAGTCAACCAAAACCTAGGATCCCTTTCTAACAACCTAGGAATTGGAAACCATCAAAGAGTAGTTGTTTACCAAACACTGCGACTGAACAATCAGCAAAACCTAGGTACACACGGACTTTCATGAATTCCAAATACCCTGTATGCCCTACTTGTAAAAAGGACATTCACAATGGAAATCGTGATCATTGCATTCTGCAATAACTCTATGAGGTCAAATCTCGTACCTTTGCACTAAGAACGAATGCAGAATCCCATAAGACAACAGGAGATACAATCCCATCGTAAAGAAAAGCAATGACAACAAATCTGGAAGGCGGATTAATAAAGGACATAGTTTCTCTCCAAAGAAGTCTTCCGCGGTGTCTGAGAAAACTACTCCTAGATCTAGTCTTCAGTGGAAACAAACGGGTCAGATCTTCAAGGAAGTTGGTCTTAAGTGGATTTCCATAGATAAGAGTGATGAAACCTTCGCCAACACTAACGCTACTATTCTACATGTTGAAAAGGAATTTGTTAATCCTAATACTATTATTTGTGCAAACTCTTCTTTATTTATTGCACGTAAAACAGCGGATTCTGAACCCACTTCTTCCTCAAAGGGTTCCTAATCTGTACATTCGATATCACCTTCTTCTACTATACAAAAGTCCATTTTAGATTATTTTCGAAAAACTTGAGAAAATATAAAAAACATAATAAAACGTAAATATCATTGAAAAAGAAAAATACAAAAATATAAAACATATAAAAGCAAAACACAAAATTAAAAATCTTTGAAAATCCAAAAATATTCTTCTCGACATGTCTTTCAGTTTCGATAATATGGACGTACCTAGAAATGCCGCTCAATAACGACACGGGTGTGTACATAAAGCTCGAATGAAAGATGTAAATATTTTTCAAAAAAAATTGTCATTTCAATGATTTACAATTACTTTAGATTGTGACTCGTGCCTAAAAGAAAGGAAAGTTTATCACAGATTATAACTTATCCTTAACAACGGGAAAATAAAATTTTCTCGCTCATAAGCTTTCGATAAAAACATTCCAAGTTTTTAAGCTCATGTAAACGACTTACAGTTACATGTTAGACTATAACTCGAACTTGAATAAAGGAAAGTATGTCTTTAACGATAACGTATCCTAACAACGGGTAGAGAAATCTATCACGGTTTGAGTTTATCACAAAAAAATTCAATGTTTTGAGCTCAACACAATGGCTTGTAATCACTTTCAGATTGCAACCCGGATCTATATTCACGGGGGAGTGTACGATTTGGTAATCTTACCTTTAGTAAAAGAAGATAAATATTCTTACACTTGAGTGGATTCGTCAATACATTCAAAGTCTATGAACTCAAGTTTATGCTTTAGAGATACCATGTCGCCAAAAATGAATGGTTTTCAAAAAGCGTTGAACACAATTTTTTCAAGAGTTTTTCAATGATTATTCAAAATCTTTCAAACATTGTGTGTTCAACAACTCCTATCCTCAAAAAGCGAAATGTGGATCACATCCTCACAATGACAATTCATTTGGATCAATTTTTGAGGGGGAGCTTTCCAAATTCATGCTAAGTTAGACACATTTTTCTCCCAAAAGTTTTAAGACTATTTTTCTTAATATATTTATCAAACAGTTTTATATATTAGAGATATGGGAGAAAATGTTATTAAAATGTGATCTAAATATATGAAACGAACATATAAGACTCAAGCACTTTAACTCTTACCCACATGTGCGAAACACTTTCGATTATCGATGCACATGTGTAGGGGGAGCTTTTCTGAAACGAAAAAAATATCAAGGTGTTAAATGTTTTCAAACACTTTGGTATAATTTCAAGTGGTTTTAATGGTTACGATCTTATATACCTACAAACTCTTTAATTCACGACGTTATTGGTGTCAAAAGGTGGTTAGGTATACGTCCTATGATCCAACCAGAACCGGAGGGATCTTTCCAGGGACAATCCAATAGATTATTAGAAGTCCTTAGGAAAGATGGAGTAGATTGTGAACGTAGCTGAATGCCGACTAACTACATAAGCTACCACTGGAACAATCACAACAAGGTGCTATTGATGATGTCTTGGTAAGCATTGAAGGGGTTGAAGGATGAAAAAGAAATGTAAGGATAAAGGTTGAAAACAAAGAAGCCCTCCATACAACTTAGGCAGAAACCGGGTCAACACGTCATGAAGATAACACATCATAGACCCAGTGATGTAATGCACAACCCTTCCCCAACTGACTCAAGCTTCTCTCAAAAGAAGTTTGTTTTATTGTCACGGAGAACAACACGAATTCTATTGACCTTCTCACTCCGAGATAGTTGATATTGAATAAGTGGCATCTGCTCCAGCCTCCGACCACTAAAAGTGCACTAATCGAGTCTAGAGCCTAGATCAATCAAATCTTCTTAGGACACACAGAATGACGAAGAAGAGAGTCCTACGCTATATCCTTATGATATTGCTAGAACACTCAAAGTGATAATACCTAGTATTCACAATGATGAGTGGAAATCCTTCCAGTGTTAACATCAAACAACACTACGGTAGGTCATGTGTAAGATTCTTTATGAATTGAACATGTGTAAACTGAAAAGCAACAGTGGTTTGATTCTTAATTGATTCAAACTCATTTCAGGTTTCTACGCAATATCCTTATGGTCTTGCCAGAACATTCAGAGTGATATTCATTGATATTCACAGTGACGAATAGAAATCCTTCTAGCGTCAACCTCAAACAGCGCTACGGTAGGTAACTTGCGAGATTTTTTATAGATCAAGCTTGTGTCAACTGGAAAGCAACAATGGTAAGATTCTGTATGAATCGAACTTGTTCCAGGAACTTGATTTGATGACTTTAATCAAGCGGATATTTATCCAATTGATTCACTCTTTATATTCGCAGTCTTGCTTTGAGATGGTCGAGTAAAGAGAACGGCTAGTACAGCCGCGAAACCCTGTCAAGGAGATTCTTAATTGAATCTACATAGTCACAGGTACGGTATTTAATATCGTTTAACGGTCGTCACCGACCGGAGGTAAAACGCTATCGATTTAGTACGAATGTCAAAGCCATTAAGTCCGTGTCTATGTTTTATCTCGAGAAAGCGGCGTTACGGTGTACTCAGCAAAATCGAACATTCAAAACCACATACTTATGCCCAAAGACATATTCAACAATCAAGGAAGCAAAAGTCTTCCGCAACTCTGATGTTTAGAATCTTCCTTAATAATTAATGTAGAGGGATGACCTCTCTTCAAAGGAGACTGTCAGCAAGCTTTCAAGATGGTGCATAGTGTGAGCATGTGGATGATGACACAAGATCGCAAGATGGCAAAGACAAGTCAAGGATGGTGACCAACAAGAATGAAGCAATCATTTTGAAGATCACAATATTAAAGATTAATTATCTCCATAAATACTCGCATGTCGTAGAGGAATGACATCTCAGTGAGTGAGATGTTAGTCTCAAAATATTATGTCATCAAGAATGATTCGGTCACAGATTTGAAGATCTCAAGATTAAAGACAAAGTCGAAAGACAACAACAAAGGCTCAAAGATCACAGGATGAAGGAACAAGACTACTATTACACGTTCCCGACTCATTTATGGCGAGATTAGTAATCTCTATAAATCTCCAAATGTCGTAGAGGAATGACCTCTCATTGGGAGAGATTGTTAGCCTCAAAATATTGAGTCAAACAAGAATGTTCGGTCATATGTTTATTATGTATTATTCTTAGAACGTTGTAATAGATAGTAGAATATTCGGGAATCACGGGCTTGATAAGATAGCTAATAGTCCATGTATAAGGTTATATAGTTAATTTATTCGAGCCTGGCCCAATCAAATAGCCAATAAAGCCTACATGTAAGGCATGGTTATAAATACCTCTCTTAGCATGTTACGAGAGGGTTGGTTAGCTCATTTCACTTTTCTCTCTTAATCTAATATTCCCAAGTTATCATCTACTTTCTCTCTCTAAATTTCATCTCTTTTACATCTTATTTCTTATAATCAAACCATGGTGAAGGGATTAATATGGGAACAACACTTCAGCATGGTTGGCATCGTTGCTTCTGTAAACAAATTCTCCTGGTTGGAACGTTTTGTTACGAACTCGTGAGTTGTAATATTTCTTCATCTTGGTTTTACTTCTGTCTAAGATCGGTTTGCTCTTATTTTTCTTCCAGCAGGTCAAGGATTAGCCAGAGCTTTTCTTCATTTGTAGTCTTGTTTGCGATGTGGAGCGTTGGCATCCCTATTTCCGTTGGTATTACGGCCTCTGTGTCGTATGTGAGTGGGAATGGGGTTTCACCGTTGCTTATTTTTAGCATTGTCCTAGGTAACCATAGGACGTGCGGAATTTCTTCAACCCAGTTCTTACTTCCTTCTAGCCTTGACTTGATTCCTTTTCCTAAACTCGTGTTTACTCTCTCGGCGAGTCCGTTTGTTTGGGGATGTTGTACGGAAGCAAAGTATTGTTTGATGCCTTTTTCTTGGCACTAGTCCTTGAATGGGTTGTCTCAGAACTGCTTGTCGTTATCAGATATGATCTCTCCCGGTAATCCAAACCTGCACACGATGTTTTCCTATGTGAAGTTCTTTAGTCGTGCTCCTATTATTGTCGTTACTGCTTTTGCTTCTATCTATTTGGTGAAGTAGTCTATTGCAACTTTTAGGAATTTGACTTTGCCTCGTCCCTCCAGGAAGGGTCCGGCTATGTGTATTCCCCATTTATGGAATGGCTACAACGATGTTACCTGACAACTTTATCATTTGTCTATTAATTCTTTGGAATCTTTGTGCATTGTTGGCCAATAGTATCCAGTTCATATTGACTTAGCCACCACGGATCTAGGTCTGGAGTGCATGTTACATAATCCTTCGTGGATTTCATGTATGATATATTTTGCTTGGATTGGCCCGACGCATCATCACAAAGCTTCGAGAAATGATTTCTTATTACATAAATCTGTTCATTATGACATATTGTCTTGCCTTGGCTTTTAGTTTTCTTGCTTTTCGCTTATCCGCCAGTAGTATTCCTTCTGATAGGAAGTTATATACTAGAGTTATATAGTTGTGTCCCGTTTCTTCCATTACCGCTAGGATTTCTGCTTCTTCAGTTGATTTTTGGGTAACCACTTCTACTAGCACTTGTTTTGCTAGATGTGGGAAGCTTGTCAAGGTGATCTTGCTAAGCGCATCTGCTTTTTTGTTTTCGCTTCACGGAACCTGCTTTAATGAGAATTCCTTGAAGTTGCTAATCATTGTTTTGGATTTTTCCAACTACTTCTTCATGCTTTCCTCTTTGGGTGTGTATGATGCATTGATTTGGTTTGCCACTAGCCTTGAGTCTACGTTTTCTTCTAGGTTCTGGATTCCCATCTCTTTTGCTATTCTGAGTCCGGCTATCAGTGTCTCATATTCTGCCTCGTTGTTTGAAGCTTCAAACTCAAATCTTAAGGCATAGATGAACTCTAATCCTTCTGGGTCAGTTAGTATGAGACCTGATCCTAAACCTTCCGTGCATGAAGAGTCGTCCGTGAAGAGTGTTCGTGGTTCTGGTTGTTTCCTTTTCTCTTCCTCTATGGGAGTATCTTCGTCTGGTACTTCGGCTATAAAATCTACAAGAATCTGTCCTTTTATTGATGTTCGTGGCTTGTAGTGGATACCATACTCGTCTAAGGTTACACTCCTGTTGTCCCATGTATTTGTGATGATTAAGCAATAAAGAAAGAAAGAAAATAGATGAAGAAGAGATGAATTCCTAGAGAGAGAAAGTAGTGAGAGAAAGTAGAGAGGAGATGATTAACTTGGTGAGATTAGATTAAGAAAAGAAGTTGTTACAAATGACCATCCACCCTCCTAACATGCTAGGAGGGTAGTATATATAGTCCACCCACATGCGGGCTTTAATGGACTATATATTGGGTCGGGCTTGTCTTTTGGACTTTAATTAGTTTAAATCCAAGCCCGTGAACCACGACTAAATAACTACTTATTACAACGTTCTACTAAATATTACAATAGAAACCTATGACCGAACATTCTTGTTTGACTCAATATTTTGAGGCTAACAATCTCCCCCAATGTGAGGTCATTCCTCTTTGATATTTGGATTCCAATGGAGATTTATGAATTTCGTCATAAATGAGTCTTGAACGTGTAACAGTAGTTTTGTTCCTTCATGCTATGATCTTTGAGCCTTTGTCGTTGTCTTTCGACTTTGTCTTTTAGTCTTGAGATCTTCAAATCATCCTTGACTTGTCATTGCCATCTTGCGATCTTGTGTCTTTGTCCACATGCTCACACTATCAATTGTTGGATAAGTCTTTGGGCATGAATATGTGGTTGTGAATCTTTGACTTTGCTGAGTACACCGTGACGCCACCTTCTCGAGACAAAACATAGACATGGACTGAATGGCTTTGACATTCGTCCTAAATCGGTAGCGTTTTACCTCCGGTCGGTGAAGACCATTATACGATATTAAATATCGTACCTGTGATCAGGTGGATTCAATTAAGAATCTCCTTGACAGGGTTTCGCGGCAGTACTAGCCGTTCTCTTTACTCGACCGTCTCAAAGCAAGACTGCGAACATAAAGAGTGAATCAATTGGATAAATATCCGCTTGATTAAAGTCGTCAATTCAAATTCCTGGAACAAGTTTGATTCATTAAGAATCTTACCATTGTTGCTTTCCAGTTGACACAAGTTTGATTCATTAGAATCTCACAAGTCACCTACCGTAGCGCTGTTTGATGTTGACGCTAGAAGGATTTCCATTCGTCACTGTGAATATTAATGAATATCACTCTGAATGTTCTTGCAAGACCATAAAGATATTGCATAGAAACCTGAAACGAGTTTGAATCAATTCAGAATCAAACCACTGTTGCTTTTCAGTTTTACATATGTTCAATTCATAAAGAATCTTGCATATGACCTACCACAGTGGTGTTTGATGTTAACACTGGAAGGATTTCCACTCATCATTGTGAATACTAAGTAGTATCACTCTGAGTGTTCTAGCAATATCACAAGGATATAGCGTAGGACTCTCTTGATCTTCATCCGTGTGTCCTAACGAAATTTGATTGATCTATTGGCTCTAGACTCGATTTGTGCACTTTTAGTGGTCGGAGGTTGGAGCAGATGCCACCTATTCAATATCAACAATCTCGGAGTGAGAAAGTCAATAGAAGTCGTGTTGATCTCCGTGACAATAAAACAAACTTCTTTTGAGAGAAGTC
This sequence comes from Glebionis coronaria, assembly GCA_025667525.1. NCBI lineage: Eukaryota > Viridiplantae > Streptophyta > Magnoliopsida > Asterales > Asteraceae > Glebionis > Glebionis coronaria. The sequence goes on from CM046876.1 coordinate 573,701,898, forward strand.
TGAGTAGCTAGGAAAGGGTTGTGCTTCACATCACTGGGTCCATGATGAGTTTGTCTTCATGATGAGTTGACCCGGTTTCTGCCTAAGTTGTATGGAGGGCTTCTTTCTTTAGACCCTTTATCCTTACATTTCTTTTTCATTCTTCAACCCCTTCAATGCTTACCAAGACATCATTAATAGCACCTTGTTGTGATTGTTCCAGTGCTATCATCAGTACTTAGTCGGCATTCAGCTACGTTCACATTCTACTCCATCTTTCCTAAGGACTTCTAATAATCTATTGGATTGTCCCTGGGAAGATCCCTCCGGTTCTGGTTGGATCATAGGACTTAAACCTAACCACCCTTTTGACACCAATAACGTCGTGAATTAAAGATGTTGTGGGTATTTGATCGTAACCATGAAAACCACTTTAAATTCTAACAAAGTGTGTGAAAAACATTTAACACCTTGCTAGTTTTGTCGTTTCAGAAAAACTCCCCCTTCACATGTGCATCGATAATCGAAAGTGTTTCGCACATGTAGGTAAGAATTAAAGTGCTTGAGTCTTATATTAGATCACATTTTAATCACATTTTCTCCCCCTATCTCTAATATATAAAATCTTTTGATATTAGAGATACCAAATTTGATTAAAATATATTTTGAAAAATAGTCTTGAAAATCTTCGGGAGAAAGATGTGTTAATCTTTTGCATGAAGTTGAATTGCTCCCCCTCAAAAATTGATCCAATGGAATTGTCATTACGAGGATTTGATCCACATTAAACTTTTGAGGATAGGAGTTGTTGAACGCACAATTTTTGAAAGATTTTGAATATCATTGAGAAATTCTTGAAAAAATTGTGTTCAACGCTTTTTGAAAAATCAATTCTTTTTGACGAAAAGGTTTTTCTAAAGCATAAACTTGAGTTCATAGAATTTGAATGTCTTGACGAATCCACTCAAGTGTAAGAAGATTTAACTTCTTTTGCTAAGGGTAAGAGTACAAAAGCGTACACTCCCCCGTGAATTTAGATCCGGGTTGCAATATGAAAGTGATTACAAGCCATTGTGTTGAGCTCAAAACGTTGAATGTTTTGTGACAAGCTCAACCCGTGATAGATTGCTCTACCCGTTGTTGGAAATATTGTCCAAAATAGACAATTTCCTTTTGAAAAGATAGAAATGACATGTTTTGAAAAATATTTACAACTTTCATTCGAGCTTTATGTACACACCCGTGTCGTTATTGAGCGACATTTCTAGGTACGTCCATATTATCGATACTGAAAGACATGTCGAGAAGAATATTTTTGGATTATCGAAGATTTTTTAATTTTGTATTTTGCTTTTTGATTAATATTTACAGGTAGATGTTTGATAAATGAATCAAGCAGGCTTCTTTGCCAGAACCTCCAGTTCTGCTGGAGTCAAACATCTCATACCAATTTGCCTAACTAGATACGCAAACCTCTCTTTCGAAAGAGCTTTTGTAAACAAGTCAGCTAATTGGTAATCAGTTCCAACAAAGTATAATTCAATAATACCTCTTTCAACTTGTTCCTTAATGAAGTGATATCTGACATCAATGTGCTTCGTGCGGGAATGCTGAACCGGATTGCAGGAGATGGCTATGGCCGACTTTGAGTCACAGTACATAGGTACTTTATCAAAATGGAAGCCATAATCCGTGAGTTTTGTTCTCATCCAAAGAACTTGAGCACAACACGCAGATAGAGACACATACTCCGCTTCGGCTGATGAAAGTGACGTGCAATCCTGCTTCTTGGAAGACCATCCCACAAGCTTGTCTTGACCTAGAAATTGTGCACCACCAGAAGTACTTTTACGTGTATCAAGACACCCTGCATGATCAGAATCTGAATAGGCCGTTAGAAAGAAACCGGTTTCCCTCGGATACCAGAGTCCCATGTGAATGGTATTCTTAAGGTACCGAAAGATCCGTTTAACCTCCTTGAGGTGCTTTTCAGTTGGTCGTGCTTGATATCGTGCACAATAACACGTAGCATGATGAATATCAGGTCTGCTTGCTGTCAAGTACATGAGGGACCCGATCATGGAACGATATCTCGTTTGATCTATGGGTAATCCCTCTAAATCAGCATCTAGGGATGTGTTTGATAATGGTGTCCCAACAGGGTCACATGATGTCATACCATGCTTTTTGATTATCTCTTGACAATACTTAGCTTGGTTAATAAAGATACCACTTGGGGATTGGTGAACTTGAATTCTTAGAAAGAATTTTAGTTCGCCCATCATAGACATTTCAAATCTGTTGTGCATTACTTTTTCAAACTATTTTGAAAGTTTTGGGTTTGTAGACCCAAAAATAATGTCATCAACATAAATTTGCACAAGCAGAATGTCATCCCCATATTTATAAGTGAACAAAGTTAAATCAATGGAACCTTTTGAGAAACCTTTGGAGACCAGAAATTTCGAGAGCTCGTAGTACCACGCCCTTGGAGCTTGCTTGAGTCCATATAGTGCTTCGTGGAGACGATACACCTTGTCAGGATAATGAGGATTGACGAATCCTTCCGGCTGCGTGACATAAACTTCTTCCTTCAAAGGACCGTTAAGAAACGCCGTCTTTACGTCCATTTGATAAACGATGAATCCCTTATGTGCAGCATAAGCAAGAAAAATCCTGACCGCTTCCATTCGAGCTACTGGTGCAAATGATTCTTCGAAATCAATACCCTCTTTCTGTCCATACCCTTTAGCCACTAGCCTAGATTTATTCTTGATGATCGTGTTCTCTTCATCCATCTTGTTTTTCCAGATCCATCGAAGATTTAATGGTGTTACATCGTATGGTCTGTCAACCAGTTCCCAGACTTTAAGTCTTTCAAACTGTTGAAGTTCATCCGTCATCGATTCAATCCAAGCATGATCAGCCATGGCTTCTTTGATGTTTTTCGGTTCAGCAGTACTCACGGCGAGTGCGAACATACAAACATCGCCATCGGTTTCAAGCTGTCGTCTTGTACGAACGGGCTGTGAAGGGTTTCCAATGACATGAACCAAAGGATGATCTCGGGTCCAATGATGTGTTGAAGGATGTCGTTGATAGAAAGTATGCATATTTGACGGATCAACATGGCGAGTAGAAGACTCTCCAGTTTCGTGTACCGGTGTACCGAATGGGTTGATGAATTCGTCTTCGTCAGATAATGCATTGTCTGCTTGATTTGTGTTCTCTGGAGCAATGACAGTAGTTGTGGATGTTGTAGGATCGATTGTTGAAGTGATATTCTGAGGAGGTGAATCTGCAGCAACCCGTGTTGAAGTAGATGAAGTTGTATCCAGTTGTTGACGATGATTGGTATCATCATTCTTATCATGAGTGACAGCGGAAGACTTCGATACAACTTGTTTCTCCCCCGTGAAATATTCATCATACATTGGTCCATATAACATTTCCAACTCTTCAATTGTCGTGTCGACTGTCATATCAGCTCTAGGAACATTTTCTGGAACCAGCGTTGAACTTGACGGTTCATTGCTGTGGTCTTGAGTTTCGAGTTCCGTACGGTTGTGAACGGAAGTCGTTTGTCGTTGTGGGTCGGGACTTAAACTGTTTTGTTCAAGTGCCATCTCTTAAGATTCATCAAATCGGATGTGAATTGTCTCGACAATCAATTTTGTTCTTTTGTTGTATACTCTATATCCCTTTGACTGAGTTGCATATCCCACAAGAATACATGCATCACCTTTCTCTTTCATCTTATCCAAATTTTCACCATCTCGAATAATGTAACAAGTACATCCAAAAACATGAAGGTGTTTGAGTGAAGGTTTCCGATCATGAATTATGTGATATGGTGTCTTTTCGTGTCGTGGGATAATTAAGGAACGGTTTTGTGTGTAGCATGCGGTTGACACGGCTTCGGCCCAAAAGTACAGTGGAAGTTTTGAAGCGGATAATAATGTTCGAGCAGCTTCAACCAAAGTACGGTTTCGTCTTTCAACAACGCCGTTTTGTTCGGGTGTTCGAGCAATAGATGTTTCATGTTCAATCCCTTCGGCTTCAAAATACTTTCTCAGATTTGAATTCAAAAATTTTGTACCTCTGTCAGTACGAACCACTTTAACTTGAGCTTGAAGACCACGTTGTATCAATTTAAGAAAGCTGATGAGAACGTCGGGTGTTTCATCCTTGGACCTCAAGAAGTGAGTCCATGTGAACCTTGAGTAATCATCGACAATTACCAGAATATATTTCTTTCCATTGATACTCTGAACACGCATGGGACCACACAGATCCATATGAAGAAGATCTAACCGTCCTTTAGAGCTTGGTGTGGTCTTTGTTTTGAAGCTACTTCGTTTAGCTTTACAAAGTTCACAAGAAGAACAAAGATGATCTTTGATGAATTTCAAGCTTGGAAGGCCTCTCACAATATCTTTCTTGGAAAGCAAGTTGATGGTATCAAAGTTTAGATGAGAAAGACGTTGATGCCATAACCATGCCTGAGTCGTTGAAGCTTTAGCCATGAAGCAAATTGGAGTTGATGAAGTTGTGTCTTGAAGTGAAATTGTGTAAAGATCAGTACCCCGTGTACCGGTAAGTAAGTCATTCCCATCATAATCACGAACAAAACATGTCTTCTTTCTGAAAGCAACTTCCAAATCCGCATCACAGAATTGACCAACCGAGAAAATATTGTGATTGAGCCCTTCGACGTAGTATACCCTTTTAATCGTGATATTCCCCTGAACCAAATCTCCATATCCTAGGATCGGTGCAAATTGATCATTTCCGAATCGGACCGTACCTAGGAACTTCTCCACGAAGTTAATTAGAAGCTTGAGATTCCCCGTCATGTGCTTCGTGCATCCGGAGTCCATTATGAAGAGAATTATTTGTATCACCTGCAGAAGAGTTAGAACACGATGGATCATTTTCTAAATTGGATACCACAGTAGTTGTGATAGTAGAATCATTAGTGTCCTTATCAACATTTAAAGGCAAACTAACACTCGTTTTCACATTTTCTGTCCTAACTTTAGGCATCCATTTATATCCGGGAGGACATTGATTAGCAAACCACCATTTCCAAGACTTACTGGCAGACTCATATAATTCCTTAATTTTGCTTCTAGGATTCTTAGTGGTGGAGTCTGATGCATTACTTTTCTTAGTGGGGGTTGCACCAGAATGGTTCACTTTGCGTTTGGGTTTACTAGCTCTAATAGGCATTGCAACTTGCTTCTTAGTTCTAGTTTCTACGCCTTTGACTTTATTTATAGCACACATAGAATGATTAGCATTAGCACACTTGCCACATTTGACACAAACAAATTTCACATTCATAGCATTCAAATCATTCACAGCATTCAGATCGTCATTACATGCGATAACAGACTTTTTATTCTTAAAAACATTCAAATTCCTAGGGTGTTCTTCTACTTGCTTCATCTTCCCTTGATTCTTGTGTTTCCAGACCTTATCATTCTCTTGAGTGCTCTTAAGCTGAGGCCGGCTAACACTAGTAGTGGAGACTATTCCTGTAGTAGAAGACACACGAATATTAGTGTTTCTAGAAGTCTGAGGCGAGTGAGTATCTTTGTTTGTGGGATTAGTGGGCATTCTATACATCCCTGGTTTAATCACATTATTGTGCTTAACGCTTGGTGCTACAGGATTCCTTATGGGTTGAGCTTGTGGTAACCTTTCCTTTCCATCCATCTTGGGGGCAAACACAGGTTTAGCAAACGAGGAATTAGATAAAGCAGATGGTTTTCCCAAGATAGAGGATCTATTCTCTTTAGAGGCATTGGGTTGTCTAACAACATTTTTCTTAATGCTAGGTTCCACAATTTTTCCACCCATTTTAGCAATGAATTTCTACAACTCTGCTATCGCTCTGTCCCTGTCTTGTAATTGAGCTTTCAACTCTTTAATTTCCAAATTCTGTTCATTCATTTCTCGAAATGTTTGGGAAAGTTTTTCTTGCAATTTATTATCATGTGAAAAACGACCAACGTCTTTTTGCAAAGCAAGTTCAAGTGAATGACAATGTTTTTGAAGGAAATCAGTTTTGTGTTGAAGTAACTCAAAAGCCTTTTTGTCGACATTTTCTTTCCGTTTCGAAAGCTCAATTTCAAGACGTTCACATTCTTTGATCTTATCAAGATATTGGCATGCAACTTCAGAATATTCATCAATATCAGCACAAGATGTAAAATAAGCACACATAATATCTTTAGAAACGCATTCTTGCAAGAGTAAATCATATTCATCAGAGAAAACGGACTTGTCCATTTGAAGATCATCAATTGCTTTCTCAAGAGACTCAACATATTGTAAATCATCAAACATTTCAGACCGAATTAAGCTTTCGAATTTAAGAACATTTTCTTTTAGTGTTGCCGCGTTCCGTATTAAAATTTGTTTGACAAGCACAGTTATGTCTTGAGGAATTGGTTTCTTCCACTCGTCATTTTGTCGTTGTTTCCAATCATTATCAACAATGGACTTAATATTATCTATGTAATGAGTAAGAAACCCAAATATCTGCCTACTCTTGCTTTTAGAAGCATCTAGGGGCAAGTAGTTGATGAACTTAGAAACGTTTGTTTTCTTAGTGGCAAACGCTTTCTTCCATTGAATTCTCTTTTGCCTGCATTCTAAAAATACTTCCTTACGAGATTTCTGAGTTTGTTTGTGGAACAGACCATAAAGACTATTCTCATAAGCATAATTATATTGTTTCATAAACTCCTTATTAACTGATGGTTGACTATCAGCATCCCAAAGGGCAGTCTCTTCACTATTGGCACTTAGAGGCATGCAATCAAGATCTGTCCTTTCAGTCTCATCAAGATAAAGATGCGGGTTCGCAGCTTGAGCTTTGGCAAGGTACTCAGGACTTGCAAAGCTAGCTTGACCCTTAAACATCGATGGAGGTGCTAGCATTCTTACAGATTGAATAGAATCATGCGTTTTATAAACAACGTTCTTCAAAAAGTCGACTTGTGCTTCTAGTTTCGTAACTTTTTCGGTTTCTTTATCATATCTACTTTTGAAGTCTTGTTTTAACGCATCTACCTCTTGTTTCTTATCCTCTAGAATTTTAGCAGAATCAGTAGTGGTCATAGAGAGCTTTTGTTCAAGTTCATTAACTTTGGTATTGGCAAGGTACGTTTTTGACGTTCATCCATTAAGAAAACATTATATTGACGCTTCTCTTTAGCTAATAACTCAAGAGTGGTATTATATTTGTTTTCAAAATCGTCCTTTTGACTTTTTAACGCACTTCCCTTGTACCCCTCAAGCTCTTTGGTTTTCTGAAGGAGCTCATCTCTATAGCTTTCAGTCATCTCAGTAGATTTGATAAGAGCAGCTTTGCATTCTTCAAAACTTTGAGTGAGCGTAGCGTTTGCCTTCTTTAATTGCTTTTGACTCTTTTTATTTTCAGTGACATCTTTTTGTAAAGTAGCAATTAAATTAGCAAGCGCAATACGTTCCTCTTCATCATATTCATTTGCATGTTGATCATCCTCAGACTCATTATTGCACATGTCTGATGAATCGGGTGTGGTATTACTATCAACCGTTTCCATCATACACGTGTCATTAATGGCATTGGGTAGATCACTATGCTCAGGAATATCACCAAACACATTATATTCATCAGTAGTGTGTACCTTATCGATTGGCTCAGTGTCAAAGATAGGACCATTGTCATCTTCAGTGACTTTGAGATCTTCTTCAACATGTGCCATGTACGAGTAATGTGCTTCTAATTCCTGGTCGGAGGCTTCATCATCAGTGTCATCAAGCATAGCTCCTTCCTCAGCTGACAGTTTGACCCCTGCTTCCATCTTTTTGCATAGCAACATCTTTTCCTTGTGATAGCTGGAGTCTCTAACCCTTTTCGGCTTCCTGCATTCCTTTGCCATATGCCCAAAACCTTGGCAATTAAAACATTGAATCCCGCTTTGCTGAACCACTTGACTTCCAACCGTTTCCCTATTCCCAGTAGCAGCAGCAATCCTCTGAGTATCATACTTCGCAGTTTGTCGATCATATCTTGCAGAACCCTCAACATGCGTTGGATTATGTCGATCATACCTAGAAGGACTTTCACCACGTCGACGTGTGTCATACCTTGGAGGACTCGCAACATATCGGTTCTTTGTGTTAGATGATGTTCGAAGATTGTTGTTGGTGGGTTTGTAGATCTTCTGGTAAGTCTTCATAATGAAAGCAATTTGTTGTTTCATCTCACGATTCTTCTGAGCTTGATCTTCATCACTATCTTCTTCGGATGATGACTCAGATGGTGGTGAAGTTGCTCTTGGTGCTTTGCCGCGTGATCTTGTGGATGATGAAGACTTGGATGATGTGGAATATCGTGGTGAGGATGATGGGCTAGAGTATGGCTTAAGAGCACGAGATCGATGATCTTGGACAGTTTGAGTGGTAGTTAATAAAGCAAGTGGATTAGCCGTCTTTGCAACTCGTTCAGCTCGAATCTCATTTGCTTCATGCTGAAATTGTTTCAAGATATCAAAGAGAGTGTGATAGTTTACCTTGTCTAACTGCTTCTGTTGTTTCACCAAAGTGACAAAACGTGTCCACTCTGGTTGGAGTTGTTGTAGAAATTGGACATTGACTTGCATGGTGGAGACTTCCAAGTTGTTTCTTGTCATATCATTCATCATCTTGTAAAATCTTGAATAATAGGACTCAATTGATTCTCCATCCAATGCAGTAAACTTACCAAAGTTCCAAAACAAGTTTGTTTTGACATCTTGCTTGTTGAGAGACTCTCCTTGTTGCAAGCGTTCAATGGCCGTCCACATTTCTTGTGTTGTAGGACATGCATCGACTGTGGAATAAATATCATCTCCAATTCCACTTAGGATCATATAGATCGCTTCTTTTTCTGCATCATGCCAAGCACGTTTCTCGGGTGTAAGGTCAGATAAAGTTTCCTTTTTCTTTGTTGCAGGTACTTCTGGACATGTGTCTGTGGCTGGTGTATAAGGAACATCAATTTCAGAAAAAACATATGGGCCATGGTTAATACATTGTCTCAAGGCATCACCATTAGGTCTTGTATCAAGATAGCGAAGAAAGCGTGATTGCCATTGAGCATATCGACCAGCCACAAGCATTGGTGGTCTCTCTTTATTACCCGCGACCATGATGTTGTTGTTCGTCACACGATATTCTGCAGTAGAATCCATCCCAAAATTCTCTGTAATGATGAAGTGAGTATGGATCTTAAGTAGATTTGTTGTGATTGTTGTTGTGGTTTAAATTCCGAAAATTACAATTTTTCTCCAGGCCGACAATAAATTCTCCAGTCTGACAAAAACGGTAGTCCAAAAATTTTGTAATCGCCAAAATTTGAAATCGAGCTAGAAATGTCCTAAAACTAGTATGGAAAAAATTTGAATTTACTTGACGAAAAAATTTTAACTCTTTTTTTTTCTTTTCTTTTTTTTTTGATCTTCGTGGAAATGATATTCTGAAACTAGTCTAGATAGTGGCTAAGTCTAAAAAATACTCAAACAAAATTTAGCAAAACACATCATCGGAATGTCCCCTAATCGGAATAACCAATCGGAATGTTATCGGAATGCACCAATCGGAATGTTATTGGAATGCACCAATCGGAATGTTATCGGAATGCACCAATCGGAATGTTATCGGAATGCACCAATCGGAATGTATGATCGGAATGACGAATCGGAATACCAATCGGAATACCTTGTTGGAATGCCAGTCGGAATATCTGAAGTCCAGTCGGAATATTCGAAGTCCAATCGGAATGTTGATCGGAAAGAGCTGGTCGGAATGTTGTTGAATAATCCTTGATCGGAAAGTCAAATCGGAATACAGATCGGAATGTTAAAACCCTTTTCCGATTGGAGTAATCGGAATCACTGATCGGAATATATCCCCCTTTTCTCGGACAAAACTCAACCAATACGTGATTTTAAGCAAAAAAATGATCAAAAAACCCAAAATTTTTGTGTTTTTAGCCAAAGTAAATATACCAAATCACTACTACAACTATGTAGAAGATGTAGATGAAGAAGTAGAGCACGAAGAACACAAAAAAATTTAAATCCGAGATGATTTATGGATTAAATCATTCGAATCAAATATAATAACAACAATGAATCACAAATCTACCCCATGGCGATTGATACCAAATGTTGTCCCATGTATTTGTGATGATTAAGCAATAAAGAAAGAAAGAAAATAGATGAAGAAGAGATGAATTCCTAGAGAGAGAAAGTAGTGAGAGAAAGTAGAGAGGAGATGATTAACTTGGTGAGATTAGATTAAGAAAAGAAGTTGTTACAAATGACCATCCACCCTCCTAACATGCTAGGAGGGTAGTATATATAGTCCACCCACATGCGGGCTTTAATGGACTATATATTGGGCCGGGCTTGTCTTTTGGACTTTAATTAGTTTAAATCCAAGCCCGTGAACCACGACTAAATAACTACTTATTACAACGTTCTACTAAATATTACAATAGAAACCTATGACCGAACATTCTTGTTTGACTCAATATTTTGAGGCTAACAACTCCACATTTGCATTCTTCCCGTCGTGTCTGGGTTTGACAGTTCTCGCTTGATTGGTTGGTCTATGACTACCACAACAGGTCGTGCTTGGAAGTACCGTTTTAGCTTTTAAGTCGCATAGACCCGGGCTAGGACCAATTTCTCAATCGGGGAATAGTTTTTCTCTGGGCCTGTTAGGGCTCTACTTATGAAGTAGATTAGTGATTGTTTTGAGCTCATTTCGGTCAGTAGAACCGCGCTTATCGCACCTTTGGAGGCAGATAGATACATTATTAATTCCTCCAGGAATTGGGGCGGCCAACGTCGCTAACTCTGCAATCTGTTCTTTGATATCTTGGAACACCTTTTCGGCTTCTTTTGTCCATAGAAATTCGTTTTTATTTATACATCCTTTAAATGTCTTGAAGAGTGGTAGATATTTCTCTGCTGACTTTGACATGAATCTACTTAGGCTTGCAACCTTTTTGTTTAGTTGTTGGACTTCTTTAAGGTTCCTTGGTGAAGACAAATTTATAACTGCCGCTATTTTTTTCGGGCTCGGTCTTATACCTTTGGTATTTATTATATGTCCTAGAAATTCTTTTGCCTCTACTCCGAAAGTGCATTTTGTCGGATTGAGTTTTATGTTTGTTTTTATTAGGGTTTGGAATGTTTCTTCAATGTCCCTGAGGACTTCCTGATCTGTTTTGGCTTTTTAGGACTATGTCGCCTATGTAGACTTCCAAATTGCGACCTATCTATCTTTTGAAGATTTTTTCTATCATCCGTTGATAGGTGACTTCGGCGTTCTTTAGTCCGAAGGGTACTCTTTTGTAGCAAAAGACGCCTTGGCTTGTTACAAATGCCGTTTTTCCTCATCTTCCTCTGCTATTTGTATTTGATGACACCCTTTGAGTGTCCAAGAAACACTTGAGAGGGTACCCGCATAGTGATTCTACTTTCCAGTAATCTTCAGGGAGTGGGTAGCAATCTTTTGAGGATGCTCTATTGAGGTTTGTGAAGTCGATGCAGACCTTCCAGCTGTCATCGTTTTTCTTTATCATTACGAGGTTAGATAACCATCTGTGGTAGTGTATTTATTATTCCCGCCTTTAGTAGTGTTGTTACTTTTTAATGAATTGCCTTGTTTCTTTCCGGATCTTGGCCCACCTTTTCTATATGACCGGGGATATTCATCCATGACTCTAACATGGTGTTCCGCTATGTGTCGTGGGATGCCCGTTATGTCCTTGGGTTCCCATGCGAATATATCGAGATGTTTTCTTAATAGATTGCATAAAATCTCCTTCCCTTCGCTTGATAGCTTTCCTCCAATTGTGATTGCAGAAACTAGAAGGGGGAGTGGGTGAATAGTTACTATGATTAAGGTCCTAATTAAAAATCCTTTCAATTAGGTTTATCCCAAAATTACCTTTTACTTGAAAACTAGTTTCATAGTTGTTAGGTTCATTTCTAATTCATTGACTACATCTAATGACAATGAAATGCAATGTAAGAAAGGAAAGATAAGTAAAGAGTAAGCAAAGAAACAACCTAAGACAAGACACCAAGATTCATAGTGGTTCAGCAACGAAGCTCGTTCTTCTTTCCTACTCCACTCCTCGAGTACACCTTACTCGAGATTTCCACTATATCCACAAGCTCCCTTCTTGGTGGAGAAAATCTTACAACGTCACTTACATAGTTTTTCGACACTAAGCACCTAATCTTAGCTAGGACCAATCTACACACGTTGCCTACTTCACCATTTTCCGACACAAGGCTAGATGTCGAGTTCTAATCCAAAGCTAGAACCAATCTTCGTCGCCAATCTTCTTTTCCGAAACAAGGCTAGCTGTCGAGTCCTAATCCAAAGCTAAAACCAATCTTTACAACTCTTCACTTTCAAGTTAAGTGAGAACTCACAAGGCACATACACACATTGATTAGTAGTTTAGTGAGAACTAACACACAAGACTTATTACAACTAAAGACACATCCAAGTATACACATATAACTTGGATCAACACAAGACAAATCCAAGTATACACATATACAATGGATTTACACAAGACTAATCCAAGTATTCACAAATACCTTGGATCAACACAAGACTATTCCAAGTATTCACAAATACATTGGATCTACACAAGACTAAACATATAAAATGATGAACATGACTAGATCTAAGAAAGGATGATCTTCATCAAGACTTCATCTTTAATCACATCATAAATATGTGAGTGATCTTCTCTTTGGATAAGTAAAGAAGAGGATCAAGAGGATAATCATAAGTAAACATACTTAACAAATTAAGTGATCGGAAACATAGAAAAAAGATAAGAAGCAGAAAGATTTGTCCAAAAAGTATCATTAGAAAATGAAAATATGATCCACTATTTATAGGGGACAAGAACCAACGGCTCTCCAGGCGCGGTTAATTAAATGGACCTGCGGTTCCATATCACTAAGGAACCGCACCGATATATAAGGAACCTCGACACAAAGCATTTGGAATATAACATATTCAAATTTTCATTTTCTATTTTAATATAACATTTTCTTAAAACTAATGTTTATTAAAATATTTTGTCACATTTGTATAAATGTGAGTCTTGAGGTTAATCACTTTCTATGATCACTAAACATGTATAAGATATGTTTGTGTAACACTTAAATGATTATTACCTTGATGATAGTATTTGTTAAATAATTCGTCTTTCGGTTATCTTTGCCGATAAATGTTTTGACACTTTGTCATGACCAAAACTAAGAAAGATTAGTTAACACTAATAATATTTTTAGGCATTGGTTGCATTAACAGTGATTGTTTGCTTTGCGATTGCTATTTTCAAGCATTCCTCTGCAGGTTGGGATTTTTCTAAAGTTGTAGTTGATTTTTTCACCATTGTGCATTCAATTGATGTTGTTTTGCTATGGAGTGTCACTTCCATTCACTAGGAATTTGATCATTCCGTGCGTGATTGATGGCACCGCTTTCGTTTGGTGGATCCCGGGTCTTCTGATAATTATATTGTAGGATGAATGCGACCACACTACCATGAAGTTCATTCTCGTTATCAATGAATGGTTTTCATTCCCTATTGTTACTTCCAACTCTATCTGTCCCATCGACCACATTGTTTTCCATTAAACTCCACCAGGAAAGTTGTAGCCGAGATAATTTGATTTTTGATTTATGGCCGGAGGTGGCTAAAGCAATGTTCGTACATTATTTTGGAGGCTGATCCTCCATCCACGTATACTTTGTGGACTCAATGCCCTTCTACATCCACCTTGATTACCATTGGCTCCTCTCCAGCTTCTAATCCGTCAAGGGATGGGAAAGATATTTTTGGGTTTGGTGAGAAGCTTTTTGTCACTTGTTATGTTGTTATCTTCTCCCTTGAGCGTACCATGAGGACCGATGTGACTTTGCCTTTTTCGGATTTGCTACTCTTCTTTTCTTTCTTGACTTACCGAGGTAGTTTTCCATTTCTGGCTAGTTTATTAATTTCCCTTTTTAGTTGTGTGCACTCATTAGTGTCGTGCCCTATTTCTTTATGAAATTCGCCGAATCTATCCCCTTCCTTTATTCTACCGGAGTAGTCACGGGAGGTGGTATTTTGAGTTTCTTTCTTATAGTGATATGATTTTTGTAGGTGTTTTGAGAAATATGAACCGATTAGTCACGTGCCGCGACTTCTTACGATTCCGGAAGCTTGGTTTTGATTTGGAGCACTGTTTCTAGTTTTTTTTCTTGTTCCCACGTGGGGTTAAGTTCTTTTCGAAATCTGTTAGCCACTTCTGCTTATCCTATGAGGAAGGCTTCTGTTGTTCTCATTGCTTCATTCATTGTTTTGGGGTCGTCGGCACAGAGGCGCTTGACTAACCCGGGATGCATTATCCCGTCCATGAATCTTGAGAGTTTCATGTCTTCCGGGATGGTTTCGGCATATCTTTTCTTTCTCTTGAATCGTTTTATAAAGTCTTTGATGGATTCCTTTTCTTTCTCCTTGATGTTGTGATACTCTACTTGACCTTTACCATGACGATAGTTAGTTAGGAACGATGTTCTTAGTTCTTCGTAGCTGTCAATCGTCTTCGAAGGGAGGCTGTTGAACCAACTTCTGGCGCTACCGGTGATTGTGGATTTGAACACGTGGCACCATGTTGGCATAGCCCATCTTTCTACCAAAGCTCGTGCTTGAAAAATCATCACATGCTCTTCTGGATATCCGGAGCCATCATATGATTTGATCTGTTTTGGTTTTTGGATCTTCTTTTGAGGGTCGGAGTTCCCTATGCGGGTCGTGAACGGATCGACGACCCTGTCTTTCCATTGTTTGGATGAGCCTTCTTGTTGTACATTTTGTTTTTAGTTTTCGGACTTCTAGTGTCTGTTTTCACTGTCTTCGACTTCAGAATATTGTTCGTATTCTTGTAGCCTGATTCCTTCATAGTGTGTTCCTCTCATTGAGGAGTTCTTCTTTCTTGGGAATTCGTCTAGTCGGGAGTTGTGATTCTGGCAATAGTCTTTGGTTGCTCTTTCGTGTTTGTCCCTTTCTCTGATATCTCTTGGTATTTCTAAGTTCAGGAGGTATGGCGGTTGATTCCTGGGAGTTGCGAGAGGCGATCCTCTCTCTTTCCCGCGTAATCTGCCAAAGACTCCATTGTCCCGTGGACCTAGCCTTGTGAAGATTGTACTTTTGATTTGATCCTTTTGGCTGGGGGATCCCCAACTTATCCTTGAGAAAACGCTACGGCTTGGATCTGGGCCATTTGGCTTATCCGGGCACATTGGCCTCTTATGCCTCTACGCTTCCTACGCCCCGTGAGTCGTGGACCCTGAGTGGCGAAGGGTTTAGCTGGCGTAGTGGTTTATCTTTGTGCTTTCGTCGTGGTGCGAGCAATTTTTCAAGGATCTTGACTCTTCGTGGTATCGCTTCTCTTCGCAAAGCTTGTCGGTGATATGAGGCAATAACTGTTCGTAGTATTCGTCGCAAAATTCCTTAACTTCAGCGTCAGACGCTCATTGTTAGAATCTTCTTTTCTTCGACTTGCCTTTCCCACTACCCCGTTCCACATGACGGACGTTTGCGCGCTAGGGGGGTTTTGTGTTGAGGTGCCCATGCTAGAATGAGATCTTTATGGAACACGGTTATGTACCGGGTCCTACATATGGTCCGACTTGTTAGTACAACAATCGGTAGGGGTCGAGTACGAATCTAAGTTCCTAGCGAGAGGTACTTAGATGTCTTGGATTATTATAGATATTGTACAATAAAGAGATGTGATTGACGATTTCATGCACAATTAAAGTATACCGTTAGTCCTTATCGTTGGGATTGTCCCCACGGTTAGACTCCGACGTGAGATTAACTATTCATATCCTCAGAGATATATGTGTGTGATAAGATGAGTGAGAAAATCGTACCTCGTTTGGAGGGCAAAGGAGTACTATTTATCGAGGAAAGTACTGCGCCTTTCCTCATATCTCGGATAGTACTTTGGGAGTGGGCCTTTGTGGTTCAAAAGCCCATTTGTCTTTTGTTGTCTAATCGTGACCTAGGGACTTGTTATTAGAAACTTATCCGCATGGGTTTCGGATGTGTTTCGGGGAAAGCATGTCCCGTGTTTGCGTTGCGGATCCGCTCGCTGAGAACTGATTCGCTTATAGCTTTGCTATCGTGATGAGCTTTCATGTGGTCTGGGCCCAAGGTTTGGTGTATGGTTTTTGGCCCAATGGTCCGTATCCATGCTATACGCCATCACTTTACAAACCGTTTGAGTATTGGACAACATACACATTTATGTTCTATGTTGAATATGTATGATATGTTTGGAGTATGAGTTTGAGGATGGGTGTTGGAAAGTGTGTGCTTAGTTGTATCAAACTCATACTTGAGGGACTTATGTTGTAAATATTTCTTTTATTTTACTTTGGGTGTGTTTTGTGTTGTTTATGATTGTGTAAGGGTTAAAGTGTAAATATGGATTGTTAGCTGCTATATATTGGGAGCTAGGGTTCGTTGCATTCATTCAGCCATTTTTATCACACCCCCACACACAAAATCTAGTCTGTTAGTTTAGCACTAGTTTGTTAGTATAAACTTGATCATCTTGATCAAGTAAGTCTGGTATTGATATTGATTCTTGAGAGATTGTAGTGAGGTTGATTGTAAGAGTGTTTTGTATAAAGATTGCACCTAATAGAGGGAAAATATGTGTTTCCTTTGTATGTTTGATAAGCACACGTTTGTGGACTAATCTGTATAGGATTGTTTAGTAAGAAGTACGTGGGAAAGTTGGTTGAGTGCTTCAATCTTGTTTCCGGGTATTGATTCATTAGTTTTTACAATAGTGAAAGTTGTTTACAATGCATTTTGAAGAACTCAATCATCTCAAGGCAAAGAAGTAAAACATCGGATTCCCGACCGAAATAACAAGATAATGTGCATGAAAATGACAATGACGAGCGTCAAGTTTGCTACAAAAATGTTGATGACTGAGAACAAAATCCACTGTTTTAAACAACTGAATAGTTTATCTCTTAGTAATTTGTATATGGTGATGTATTAGTTTAACTTTGTAATGCTACTCAATAACTATCATTTTTGTTGAATATGAAAATGGCAAAACATTTGTAGATGTAATTTTTGGATAATACGATTATTTTGCTAAAGTTTTTATCATATTCCCAAAGCATAGTTTTTACCTTTTTTTAGTATCATATATGATGATACTTGTAACTCTTTAGTTCTGCCACATATGATAATGTTGTATCATATATGATACTCAAACAAAATTGACACATTAAAAAAAGGGTCTTCTTAATTCATGATTAAAACAGAGAGTCTGCTGGATTCATGATTAAACACTTGTTCAGAAAATAAAAAGGTACTTTTTGTGAGAATAATATTTGATAATCATATATGATACTCAAATAAAAAGTTTGGCAGATTCAACAAATGGTCTGCTTACTTCATGATTAAAACAAAGAGCCTGCTGAATCAATGATCAAACATTTGTTCAGATATAAAAAAGAGTATTTTTAAGAGCATACAATTGATGATTAAACACTTGTTCAAATAGAATGTGACCAATCATGATTAAAATACTAATTCATAATAGAAAAACAAAAATAAAAAAGTCTATTGAATTCAAAATTAAAACCAAAACATTGTTATTATTGGAACTAATATTCTTCATCTTCAATTATATCTTCTTTATTTTCAACCAGATATAGTTTTCTCGTGTAAGACTTCATCCTGGGCCATGACAGCGACTTCGTCTTATCCTTACACATATGCGTGCACGTTCTCATGCTTTGCTCCGACCGGGCAATTGCAACATCCATGTCTACTCGTTGTGTTCACACAGTCTGCATTAATAGAAGAAAGGAAAGAACATATTATACATCATTTTATCAACAACTAAATTACACAGTAGACAATATAAAAATGCACAGAATAGGTCAAAAGTGAAAAAAGTCATGTACAGTATCAAAGTCTAGTTTTTTTGTGGCTCGTTAGATACATCATATATGGAATCTCATATATCATATATGATATACTTATCATATATCACATATCATATAACTATCAAGTATGATAAATGATGTATCATATATGATACATCAAACTTAATTCAACTTACATCAACAACTTAATTAAAAATGTCTCACACTAACATAAGCGTAATCATAACTCACATATATAAAACTTGATAATAAGCAACAAGCATATTTGATTATGATATTGAGCCTTATCAAACATATTTGATTCCAACTCTAAGCCACATGTCACTTATCATATTCATCCATAATCACTTTTGAGTTTTATGCCCAATATATACACAATATCAAATATACAATAATTTTTGTATATTAATCATATATGATAGAAGGCATGTTTGAAAAAGTTAAAGAAATTTTGTGTAAATTAGTAATAAAGTCTGGGGTTTTTTTGTGGTTTGTCAGAAACATCATATATGATAACTTATGTATCATATTTGATATGCCTATCATATACCACATATATCGTATATCTATCATATTTGATACATAAGGTATCATATATGATACCTAAGCTTAATTCAGCTTACATAAAAATTTCTAATAATGCAGCTTATTAACATGAAAATAAGCTTATTCATAACTCTCTTATTCATAAAATCATATAATTAGTTAAATAAGCTAGCTTATAATTCAACACAGTAAATTCAAATCATCTCATTCACAAGCTTATTCATAGCTCTCCTCTAATTCAAAAGCTTATTCAAACAAATTAACTTATTAACATAAATCACCTAAGTATAATTAAGAACAATCAATCCAAATGATTCGTGCAAATAACCTAATTAAACGCTTATTATTAAAATAATAATAAATTAATAAGCTTATTTAAATCAAATAAGCTAAAAATAAGAATGGATATTAATTAAACCTGATGATGGATGGATCGATTCGTGATTATGGATGTTCTAACCATAGCTTCGTGATAAATTCGTCATGCGTTCATGATGATTGCGTCGGGTGGATTCGTGATGGATTGGTAGAGAGATAAAGAAGATCGAGGGTAGAGAGAGAAAGGGAGAGATAAATAAGATTGAGGGTAGAGAGATAAAGAAGATCGATGATTCGTGATGGATTGATAGAGAGAAAAAGAAGATCGTGATGATTAGTAAGCCTAACTAATAGACCTAATGATAGACCTATAAATGTGATTGGTGGAGATAAAAAATTGATTGATAATTAATGATGAAAGAGAATTAGTGTATTACATATTTTACACTTATCAAATAATGAATTAAGTAATCCTATTTGTAAGTTCATGTAGTAAGTATATTTATCACTGATCCTGTTATATAATGAAATATTCACATGGTTCTGACTTAGATTGTCAAACTTTAATCGAAATTTATAGGCTCATAGTTTGACATCTATATGTATTTGTTTAGACGTTTAGAGAATAGATCCCTTGCAGTTAAATTATTGACCGAATGGCTATGATCATGGTCATGGTCATAAATATTGACGCGACTAATAACCAAAGTTGAAGTCACTGAAAAATTCAAATATGGATTTCTACGGTACCATTAAAATTAAAATTATGTATCTTAGTCAACTTACTAACCTTTGATTTGTGCATGTCTGTTTTTGTTTACTAAGCACTACTCTTTTAGGCCCATGGAGCCAAAAGTCCCCAAGTAAGTTTATTTTCGAAAAACCCTTTCTGGTTGGTTAAAATAAAAGATCTTTAGTAAATTATCCTTTTAATCTAATTCTATATCTATATTACATATAAAGAAAAAATAATAAAATTTTGAATGTTAAAAAACAAGTTAATTATAAAATTGTTGAAAAACCATTTATTTTAAGAATCGTTGAAAAATTAAATACATAAAAGGTGGATATAATAGGAAATGTTGAAACATTAAACCATAGACAATTGCATAAGCTACCGGGTCACGGGTTCGACGACCGGATTAATTCAGTTGAGTAACTTGGTCACGGGTTCGACCAATGGGTCAACCCGGTCGAGTCATTGGGTCACAGATTCGACCATCGGACCAACCAGATTGAGTACTGGATAACGGGTTCGACCATCGGGTCAATCTTTTCGAGTCACGGGTTCGACCATCGGGTTAACCCGATCGAGTCACCGGGTCACAGATTCGACCATTGGACCAACCCGATTGAGTCACTGGATAACGGGTTCGACCATCGGGTCAATCTTTTCGAGTCACGGGTTCGACCATCGGGTTAACCCGATCGAGTCACCGGGTCACGGGTTCGACAACCGGATCAATCTTGTCGAGCCACCGGGTCACTGGTTTCGACCACCGGGTCAACCCGGACGAGTCACCGGTTTACCGGTTCGACCAACGAGTCAATTAATATATTGTTAACTATCTATCGCTAGGATATTTTTGGGTAACGAATTCGACCACCGAATCAATTAACATATCATAATTATATGTCGTTAGATAATTTCACTGTTATACGCGAATAATCTTCTAGTTGTGATTACATAAATTCGCGAAACTACTATTTGTAAACGTATTCGTTTAAAACCTTTTTTTTCTCTGAACGGCCATGTAAACCCTTAAAAAACAACGTATGATATGATTTTTTTAATATTATGTCATGATTTATTTCTATACATATAGATTAAATCAAATATGGTATATATATTTATGTGTATTCACACCTTTTGCATTCTCCTAAAACGGCCCTGCTAATAGCTCATGCATGTATTTCAAGTGCTAAATGAAAGTATGAAGCTATACTTATTTTGGATTAAGCTTCGGGTGATAGTTGCAAAACTCACCCACAACTCACCTTTCAAGGTTCTTAAGGAAAAAAAAAACTCACCTCCACCTCACCTTTATTTTATATAAAATATACGCCATTAAATACCCCACTAAATAATCCTCACTCACAACCTATTAAAAAAATAATTAAAAAAACAGTGGGGCCCACCACTTGTAAAACTCACAGGGGTGAGTAAGTGACAAGTAGTGGGTTTTGGAATAGTACCCACGCGTGGGTTTATGGTGGAGTTCTTGGGGTGAGTTTTGCCACTTAGGACTCACGAGTGGGATTAATCCCCCACTCCCCCAGCCTAAACATAAGTCTTATACTGACATTTCCTTTGGATAAGTGTCAAAAGACATACAGTAATTTGCAAGTGACTAAATGCACTTGAAATAACTTAGGGCATTAAAAAAATCGAGATATTTTAACAAAATTAGTAATATGACACAAATATTCATGAGTGTCTCGAGAGTTGCTCAGTTTCACACAATGATTGAGAACTACGACGAGGTCGAAATGCATTTGGTGGTTCCGTCCTTGTTTGCATGTCACCTCATCCCTTCTCACTGTCGTAACATAGTACGAGTACCCACACTATTATCGAATAAACGACGATTCATATATATAGTTTCTAAAGATAAAAGAAAATTGGAAAAATTCAATTTCTAACATGTAATCACACTTAACTTGAAATATTCCGGATATAGATGTTAAAATGAGAGACTTAGCTAGAATCACATGCACAAGTTTTTTTTAACCGTAATATATAAGAGGGCTAATGACTTAAAAATGCATCTAACTTGACACTTTTTACCGTTCTATGTAGCCATCTTTTTTTTTCCTATATTATCATTAAACTTTGTGATTTCGTATATTGTGTGTACCGGTGACTTGTTTGACTTGCTCTAGCAGGTTAACTTAACAACAGTTTATATTAACGGTTGTTCAAATAAACACTTAAACGATGATTTTCGAAAAAAATAATATTTTTAATAAAACGAATAATTTAAAAAAAAATTACAGTAAATTTTTGTAATAGTTTTTTTACATTTTTTTTACAAAAACGTATAGCTTAAAAAAATGTTTTTACGGTTTTTTGCACAAAAATATTTTGGAAATTTTTTACAAAAATAATACCTTTTTTACATAAATTTACATTTTCGAACGTTTTTATCAGTATTCGTTTGATTTTATATTTTAACCTTTTTTTTTACGTTTTTATCAGTTCTTTTTTATTTTCATTAGAACTTATACGTTTTCATCAATAATTTTACGTTTCATTAATAATTTTACGTTTTCATTAATAATATTACGTTTTCATCAGTATTTTTACATTTTCGTCAGTAACTTTACGCTCGCATCAGTATTTTTACGTTAGCATAAGTACTGTTACGTTTTCATCAATTTTTTACGTTTTCATCAGCAATTTTACGTTTTCGTCAGCAATTTTACGTTTTCGTCAGTATTTTTACGTTTTCGTTAGTATTTTTACGTTTTTGTCTTCGTCTGTAAATTTACGTTTTCGTCAAAAAATTTACGTTTTCGTCAGTTAATTTACGTCTTCGTCAATATTTAATGTTTTCGTCAATATTTACGTTTTCGTCATTAAATTTATGTTTTCGTTGGTAAATTTACGTTTTCGTCAGTAAATTTACGTTTTCGTCTGTATCTTTACATTTTCGTATACAAATTTACGTTTTCGTCTGTAAATTTACTTTTTCGTCAATACTTTTACGTTTTCGTTAGTATTTTTACCTTTTCGCCAATAACTTTACGTTTTCGTCTGTAAATTTACGTTTTGGTCTGTACATTTACGTTTTCGTTTTCGTCAGTAAATTTATGTTCTCGTCGGTAAAGTTACTTACGAAAACATAAAAATACTTACGAAAACATAATAATACTGACAAAAACATGAATTTACAAACCAAAACTTACAGACGAAAACGTAATTTTTGGCCGAAAACATATTTTTTTTGACGAAACGAAAAACTAATGACGAGAACGTAAAATATCCGACGAGAACGTAAATTTACAGACGAAAACATAAATTTACTGACGAAAAGGTAATTTTAATGACGAAAAGGTAAATTTATAGACGAAAACGTAAATTTACTGACGAAAACATAAATTTATTGACGAAAATGTGATGTTATTGATGAAAACGTAAATTTACAAACGAAAACGTATATTTACAAGCGAAAACATAAATTTACAGATGAAAACGTAAATTTTCTGACGAAAACGTAAAAATACTGACGAAAACGTAAATTTACAAACAAAAACGTAAATTTACTGACGAAAACGTAAATTTACAGATGAAAACGTAAAATTACTGAGAAAAACGTAAAATATCTGACGAAAACGTAAATATTTGAAGTTACATACTTATTTTTTTAAAGTTATACATTTTATTTTTAAAAAAAATTGTTTGATTTTCTGCAAAAAATTAAGATTTATTATGTACGAAGAAGTTATGTAATATAATACACGTTTAATATAAATTTAAAAAATGAACTAAAACATGTTTAAAAAAATAATATTAAATTTTTTTATTCAAACGTGCGTAAATTTTTTTTCTAAAGAAAATTTGTATATGAAGTTATATACTTTTTTTTAAGGTTTTACGCTTTATTTAAAAAAAATCAAATTTTAAGTGTGTATGTTAATGGTCGTTAATATAAAGGACTAACGTTGTAATAAAAAGTTTAACGGTCGTTAAAGCAACCTGCTAACCAGTCAAGTAGGTCACCGGATACACACAATGTACGAAATCACAAAGTTTAATGATAATATAGGAAAAAAAAAAGATGGCTACACATAACGGTAAAATGTGTCAAGTTAGATGCATTTTTTAGTAATTAGCCCTATATAAGAGTTAAAACTTATTCTTTTATTTGTAAGTATACTAACATAAGACTAAAATACGTTTTGATGAATCAGATGCATCTAAGATGCAGCTAGAAAAACTTGAGGCTTTTTTTGAAAATTAATACTACATCACATGTGATGTAGTATTTTGTACAAAATACATAGATGTCTCGGGCATCTACGAGACACCTCCTTCGTCTCTGAACTTAAAATACCGGTGTCCAATATACTAATCCATCAATAAAGAAACATGCAAATGATAGTTAGACAAGAGTTAAGGGGTGATTTTGTAGTTAATGATAACCTATATTTTGCGCGGGCGAAAGTATTGGCCTCATAACTAATTTAACTACCAAAAATAGCATTTCCAAAGTGTAGAGATATTTTCCTGATTATAATTCATCATCTAGGGCAAAAAGGGGGTGCAATTTTCTGTAATCTAAACCTGTTTTTCTTTTCTTTCTTTTGATTCTTAAACAATAATGTCGAATTTCTATCTCCAAGCTCGGCTCTCGTCGAATCTAATGAAAGGCTTTCGGCATAAAACAATAAGATCGTTCACTACGATCGAATGCCATCGACCCACCATTCTTAATAAGAAAGGTGTTGATATTCTTCACAATCCATGGTTTAACAAGGTACATGATTTGATATGCTTTTCGTTATAACGATATATGATCATTATGTTACTTTTTTATAAATTTGTTTCAGATGTATTTTAGAACATGGTATTATGTGTTTATTGAGGTTGATATGATGGATGTTCCAATTTATTTCTAAGTTATTTTGACAAGATATCTTGATCTTTGATATAGGCCAATGTTATAGAATTGGCCACTCTCAACATTTAGTTATTAACAAGTAGGTGATTGCTCGTCACGCGTTTTCTACCACCTCAAGCAGTTATGACCTCAAGGTTTAGTTGGGATGTTTCTTTTCCACAAGAACTTATCGCGATTGCGAGGAGTGATTTGTATGGATCTTAGTTTTTCTAATGCATGCTTTTTTGTTAAAAAACATCTAGTTAATAAGATTAACTCGATCTTTCATGTATCGAGTTGTCAAAGTAATATCACTTTGCTTTGTCTTCATTTGTTTGGGTGTCGTTTCCATCAAAATTCTCTCGATTCATCCTTATTACTAGTAAATTGTCACGATTGAGGAACATTAAACAGCCATACCCGACCATACCCGGAATTTAGGAAAACCTTAGAAGGCTATTAACATAAGGATATATCAATCTTAACATTCCTCCGCAAGTTAGTGTCTATAACAAGAGTCCCTAATAAGAAACAATAAGTTAGTCAAAATCAAGTAATGTTAGGTAAGAACCCTATCTTAAGCATGAATATGCTCAGCTTATAACAAAAGTAACCAAGTTGAATCCGATTTGAAGCCATTGTGAACAGCTACTTAATTACTCTCTTGTCTTATTTAGGGGACAGCATTTTCCATGACTGAACGAGAACGTCTTGAAGTACGTGGACTTCTGCCTCCAAATATCATGACTGAGCAACAACAAATTGAGCGCTTTAGTAAGTTAAAGCTTCATTTATTTTTCTTATTACCAAACCAATTACGATAAGCATTCCACAACAAGGTGTTTTATTGAATACACTTAAGATATAATATAATCAGTCACCTATTCATTCTTGTTGAATGTTAAGTATAACGTGCTTCATTTTGCATCATTATTGCATGGATTATCAATAGCGAAAATCAAGTCATACATTTGTCTACTTTGTGAAGTATACCTTGAACATAGTATTTATAAAATTTACAGAAGTAGACCTCAAGAGGCTTGAGACGAATGTTAGCAATGGACATTCAGATACACTCGCTTTGGCCAAGTGGCGAATACTTAACAGACTACACGATAGAAATGAAACAATGTACTATAAGGTGAAATACCGAAATTTAATTTTGTTATATACTACTGTACTATATATCATTTAATGGAATATATAAATGTTAACATAGACATTATATCAATGCTTTGGCAGATTCTTATCGGGGAAATAGAGGAGTATGCCCCTATAGTATACACTCCAACAGTAGGACTTGTTTGCCAAAAATACAGTGGATTGTTTAGAAGACCGAGAGGGATGTATTTCAGTGCTGCTGATCGTGGAGAAATGATGTCGATGGTTTATAATTGGCCTGCTGATCAGGTCTGTTTACGGAAGACATGATTACTTTTTAAGATTATAATCTATACTAATCTCTACTTTTGCGCGCAGGTTGACATGATTGTCGTTACTGATGGAAGCAGAATACTAGGTCTTGGTGATTTAGGAGTTCAAGGGATTGGTATTTCAATAGGGAAGTTAGATTTATATGTTGCTGCAGCTGGAATAAATCCTCAACGGGTAATTGTCGCACATTATCTGTTTCAATACTTGTGTAGTTGTGTAACTTATATTTCTTTCTAAGCTTGGTGATAATCCATTTTTGTGTGTGTAACAGGTGCTTCCTATCATGATTGACGTAGGAACCAACAACGAGGACCTTCTTAAAGACCCCTTGTGTAAGGTTCTTTTCCTCACTTATAAATGTGGTTGCATCGATAGTTACCGTTGTCCAACCAATGTCTATCTTTTTTTCTAATTAAGAATTTGCCCGAGATAATGACATTAGTATATATCTTTATTTCAAGATCTAGGATTGCAACAACCACGTCTTGAAGGTGAGGAGTACCTTTCCATCATCGATGAATTTATGGAGGCAATTTTCAATCGTTGGCCCCACGTGATAGTGCAGGTATTCTACTAACGTTGTTTTCAACATTTGTTGCATTCACCGATTTATTACAGTAATAATTATTTCAAGAAGAGGTTTATAAGGGATGTTTTATTTTAGTTTGAAGACTTTCAAACCAAGTGGGCGTCAACGTTACTGCAAAGATACAGAAATACCTACAGAATGTTCAATGATGATGTACAGGTAGACATCACTTAATAAAGCTGGAGGATATTTTTCATGGAGTACCCATGTGATTTTTTAGTAAATCTACGATAGTTTAACCTCATGAATTTTCAGGGAACAGCTGGAGTTGCAGTCGCTGGTCTTCTGGGAGCCGTAAGAGCACAAGAAAAGGCGATGATCGACTTCCCAAAGCAAAATATCGTTGTTGCTGGAGCTGGAAGGTATGAACCCTTTGATATTTGACTAAACTTTGTATAAGTAATTAACTATAACTAAAAATAAATATAAAGAAAAAGTACCTTCAATTACTTGGCCATATTTTTTAACATAATATGTTGCAACTATGCAGTGCAGGAGTCGGGGTTCTGAAGGCAGCCAGAAGAACAATGGCAAGAATGTTGGGAGATAGTCAAGCTGCTTATGAGAGTGCACGGAGTCAGTTTTGGGTGCTTGATGCTAAGGTACGTAATTATTCAAATCTCATATACGTTTTAAGCGGTCTAAATCGTAAATATTCATAACTGTTTGTGTATATTTTGGGAATGATATAGGGCTTGATCACAGAAGAGCGCAACTATATTGACAATGATGTCAAACCATTTGCCAGGAAGACTATTGATATTACACGTAGAGGGTTGAGAGAAGGAGCAAGTCTTGTGGAAGTGGTGCGTTTTAATAGCTACGGAGTATAACTTTTTATTTTGTTTTGGACAGACTTTAGTGATTAAGTATCGGTTATCATATTGTAATCAGGTGCAAGAGGTCAAACCTGATGTACTCCTTGGACTGTCTGCAGTAGGTGGCCTGTTTTCGAAGGAGGTGCGATGATACATTTAACAAGTAATACACTTTATATGCTGCAGTCATAAATTCATTTTGTTATTTAATTATAGGTATTAGAGGCGTTTAGAGGTTCAGCATCGACTAGACCAGCAATATTTGCAATGTCAAATCCCACAAGAAATGGTATGCCATGGTTGATAGCACTTAACAAACATAAAGTGAAAAATCTATCTTAATGGTTCGAATTTTGTTCCATGACAGCTGAATGCACCCCTGAAGAAGCATTTTCTATTGTGGGCAAAAACATCATTTTCGCAAGTGGAAGCCCGTTTAAGAATGTGGATCTTGGTCCGTCTTCTAACCTTATATCTAATATACGTACTGTTAATTATCTATTTTTCCTTGATCATATAGTATGTACTTGAATATCTTCAGGTAATGGAGAAATTGCCTACTGCAATCAGGGAAACAATATGTATCTTTTTCCAGGGTCAGTTCTTAAATTCTTATCTTAACTCACCAATCGAAATCACGTTCTTCATTATTCTGAATCAATTCCAATCTGCAGCATTGGTCTCGGCACTCTTCTGTCTGGTGCTAGAATAATCTCAGACGGCATGTTACAAGCTGCAGCCGAGTGGTAAGTTTTTTAGTTAATGAGTACTGTAATTCATAATAATGTTATACCTATAATTTTCTTATAGACTATTTTTCGGTTTACACTCTGTCATAACTACAGCCTAGCGGAATGTATGACTGAAGAGGAGGTTGTCAAAGGAATTATATTCCCTCAAATATCACGGTATAAAGCACAAACATTGTTTCAATGAATTAAACATTAATCTGTATCAAACAATTACTTGTAACAACTAACTTTGTTGTGCTACCAGCATACGCGATATAACAAAAGCGGTAGCTGCAGCTGTGATTCAGGAAGCAATAGAAGAGGATTTAGCAGAAGGATATCGAGAAATGAACACTCGTGAACTCCAGAAGCTGAATAAGGTACCTAAAGTTGTACAAATGGTTTGTGTGTTGACGTCGGTTATATTATAATCTGGTTCATTTATTTTGCAGGAGGAAATTCTTTTGCACGTGGAGAATAATATGTGGCAGCCTGATTACCCAAAATTGATCTACAAAGATGAACTTTCTATCTACCCGCAGCATTAGTTGTCCTTCACTTGTTAGACAAATAGAAAAGAGTCAAGTCAAGTATGCTGATCTTCGCAAAAGCAAACCAAGCCTATGGCGCTTGTATTGTTTAATTTTGTGGTGTCAAACTAGTCGTGTTTACTTAGGTATGGTTTACTAGTAATATACATATCTCGTGTATCTTGAACTACATATCATGGAAGACATCATATTCTGGCATTATGCCCATAGAACTTTAGGAAGCAAAATGGTGAGTTTTGGGACGGATTAAAAATACCTTTTTGTCTGATCTTCTGTGATTATTTAGCATTACCCGATAATTTAGCTTTTGAGAATCATACAAAAAAAAAAACATTCAAGCAAGCTGATAAGGGACTGAGACAGACCAAAGCTCCCAAAATCATCTGCAGAGAAACTATACACAAAATCAAAAAGACCTATCGACAAAGGACATGTTTTTGTATATGCAATTATGGCTTATTGTCGATTGGTTTGTCGTGCCATCTGACCAGTTACCAGCTAATGGTCTCGGGGCATCGCTTGATGTTCACAAAGCCCTTCTATATCTTCATATGTCAGTGTCCATGCTTAAGATCGGTCCATTTGGTCTCTATTAATCTAGTGTTCCATTCCAATCTTTTTGGAGACCTTCATTATGATTCATGATTTTATAAATGTAGATAAAATTAGTTTGTAGATTATAGTACAACATAAATTCATATGAAAACATTAGCTCAGTTGGCCACCAAAGGTGTCACCGAAACGTTGTTACCACATGCGAGAGTTCGAGTCTCATCGTGAGGTTTTCCTTCAAGGTGAGAATATGTAGAGTTTTGCCCTATAGATGAGCCGATTTGAGGCTAACGGGACTACCTTTGCGGTATATATATATATACTATGAAATCAAATCACTAATTATTATCCGATGCACGCATGAACTACCTTCTAAGTAAAATCGAATAATTAACATAATAATACGATATTAAAACCGAATAATTTTGAAAACTGTAAAATCGAATAATTAACTTAATAATACGATATTAAATCTAAATCGTCGTTCTAAAAAAAATTACTCATTGACATATGTTTTTTTCGCATTATTAAGGTTTGGTTGGTAATAAATATTCATTGTTGAGAAAAGAATATCTGTTAATTTTCTGCAAAGAGTAAAATACAGAAATCATACCTGTGATATGTCAATTTTGCAAATTTAATAACCCGTGTTTCGAAAGTGCAAACGTCCTACCTGGTGTTTGTGTTTTATATCATTTTCATACTTTAACTTAACGATTATTAAAAGTTGATCGTTATTATAGGGACTATTTTATCTTTTTAATTGTCTTCTTCCCCAAAACACCACAAACAATAAAAACATACGATGATACGAACGCAACAAAAATTATTTTCACTTCCAGAAACCACAATGTTTCTTACACTAAGCTTTTGTACATGATTTTCGAATTGCGCTAACTCTTTCAAAAATGTATATCATCAAAAGAATGCGTTACTCTGGATTATCTTGATCTAGTAATATATTCAGAATCTATTCAAATTCTGTTTTGAAGTAAAAATCAGCAAACTAATAAAGAAGAAATAAAAAATTTACCTGAACAATATAAAAACTAAAAGAAATAAAAATTTTAAAAAAACCTTTAAATTTCAAAAATTAACAAACAAACAAACCTGATAATATTCCATCCAAAGGTAACAACTAACTAACAGAATCAATTACAAAAATCTTAACTAAAATCAAAATGAATCGAGTAATCGTAATACCATACCCAACCATATCCCACACAACCCCTCTTTTAAACCTCTGTAACTCTCGCATCTTTTTTCACCCAAAACAACACCGTGTACACCGTCGTCATCACCGATGACTGCCACACGCTTATTGCCCCCCATCCACCTCCCGAAAACATCCGCTTCGTTACTATCTCGAACATTGATTCACCGCATTCTCGCAATACCGTAGCATTCTCCATTGATGCACAGAACGCAATGTATGATAAGATAGTTCAGCTTCTTGACAGTGTGGATGATCAGCTACCAGTGAAATACGTGATTACGGATGTTATTATGAGATCGGCGTTTGAAGTGGCGAATAAGTGGAAGATTCTGGTTGTGGCGTTCTGGTCTATGTCTGCGTCAACGTTTATGTTTGTCTATCATAATGATTCTCTTCATCATTTCATGTCCTACTGACTAGGTGTGTGATTCTTCGTGTATATCAATTCATTATACGTGTGGTCGTTCATTGGCGTGTGATCGCTTATGTTTACTAATTTTAATGATTATAAACAATCAACGATAATATTATGTAAAATGCAAGAGATTTTATGTTTTGATCGTGTTTATAAGTTATGACGAATAATGATACTTTTTGTTTAATTTTAATCTAACTTGTACACCAGATGAAATTATAAACCTGGTTTGTTTTTGAATGTACATTGATTAGTTTACGTGTTTCATGAATAATTTGAAATTATTTGGTGTATATTAATTAGTTTACACTGTGTTTGATAAATAATTTGTAAGTATTTGGTGAATATTGATTAGTTTGCCAATTTTTACTTCAAAACAGAATTTGAATAGATTCTGAGTATATTACTAAATCAAAATCATCTAGAGTAACGCATTTTTTTGATGATATTTTGAAAGAGTTAGCGCAATTCAAAAATCATGTACGAAAACTTAGTGTAAGAAATATTGTGGTTTCTGGAAGTAAAAATAGGTGTTGTTGCGTTCGTATCTTCTTAGTGTTTGTGGTGTTTTGGGGAAGAAGACAAATAAAAAGACAAAATAGTCCCTCTAGTAACGGTCAACTTTTAATAATCGTTAAGTCAAAGTATGAAAACGATATAAAACACAAACACTAGGTAGGTCGCCTGTACTTCCAAAACACGAGTTACTAAATTTGCAAAAATGACATACCATAGGTATGATTTCTGCATTTTACTCTTTCTGCAAAGATCAACTACTATATAATTGCAGTTTAATATATCGAAAGATTCTGCATGATATTATCTTAAAAGATTTTTAATCAAAAGATATAATAATATTTTTTCGGGTTACTATACAAAAATGTTATTAAATTTTTCAAAAAATTTGTCAACGTTCATTTTGTGTTTCTAAATTACTAAAGTTTAGGTGACCGGTCATTTGGGTTACTCATTTCATTATAACCCATTACTACCGATAGCATGCTTACCTATTTTCCCACTCACCAAATATTATTTTTTAAAGTAAAAAAAATTTATAAACAAGAGTCGTGGGTATATGGGATGAAAATTGCTTGGAAAAGGTAAAGATTTTGGGTATATGAGAGTCTTGTGTAACGAAATAAAATGGAAAGGTTTGTTAGGCTGTTGGGAGTGGCAACAAAGTCTACTCATCGCTAGCTCAGCGCCATCTCAGCTTTTTAACAAACTCATCCAAACTCACCCAAATTTTTATTAAACTCACTACACATCACCCCTACTTTTTTATTAAACATTTTTTATTCATACATTTTATTAAAACACGGGTACGTAGAAAATAAAAACACAGTACGAAATTAAAAGACGATACATAGGAAATTTAAAAACAACATTTTAAAAAAACATAAATTTAAAAATACATAATACGATTAGTCAGTTCCCAGATCCGAATCCGAAAACTGACCAGGTAACTCACAACGCGTTGTTTCTTCTTCATCTTCTTCCGCTATAATTTGTGCCTCCGGCTCCCTTCGTTCCCTTTCTTCTTCTTCCAGAGTTTGTCTCAACACTTTTTGATCTAGGTATAGTTGATACACCTCATTGTCAGTTATTCTGCCATCTGAGTCGTTTAGAATTGGAAAGGGTAGATCGGCGACTCATTTCTGCTTCGGTGTTGTTGCGACGAATAACCAATATGAGTTGTTTGAGATTGGGACGAAGAACCCAAGTTATTCAACCATTTAGTATTTTCTTCAATTCTAGCCTCCAATTTTATCGACTTTCTAAACAAAGATCTCCGGAAGGTGAAATCGATATCAGACTGATTTCTAAAATACGTGTCGATTAAATGACGCTTCTGTGGGAAGAGATCACGGCATTTCTCACATTTCGTGCGTAATTTCGTATTTTTTTCGGACGCAGAATCAAAATTATCACCTAACTTCGTAAGCTCATTGTAACGACGTTGTTGTTGAATTATTTGTTTCTGAATCATAGCCTTAATATCGGCTTCGGTATGTGGGAATGAGCATGCCATTTTTTATTTAGAAATTGGGTTTGAAAATACAAAAAGTTGTGTGTGAAAATAATAAAATCGTGTATGAAAATTTTGTGTGGTAAAATTTAGTATTTAAAGAAAAAAAAGGATTAAAAAAATATGTATATATACAAGAGGGTCCCACAATAACAGAACTCGCCCAGGTGAGTCTGCCCCTATTTTTTTTTTGGAGAAACTCGCGCGCGATTTAAGGGGTGGGGGTGGGGGCTGCGCGTGGGTTTGGTCAAGTCGCGGGTGGCTTTGTTGCCACTCCCACCAGCCTTAGTCTCATCAGACACATGGACGATTATGAGTCAAATTGGTTTGACTGAAATTGCTTTCAAAATTTTCAAAAAAATGAAAAAAAGTGGTTGTCGTCCTAATTTTTGTACGCATAAATCTTTGATTATTTTCTTTTGTGGGAAAAAGGGCAGAAAGGTGAATGAAGCTATAGATGTGTATATGGAGATGATTCAAGCTGATACGTGACAAAGAATTGCTTGAAATATATCTCAAGTGTTTATGTGAAGTTGATAATGTGTTGGAAGCTACAAGATGTGTCAAAAACTTACGCTCACTCTGTTTTTCCACTCCATTGGCTAACTCGTAGTGTATAAGGGCTCTTTGTCGAGCAGGTAAGATAGACGAGGCTTTGTTAATGGCGGGTGAGGTTGGTGACAAAGACCAAAATACCCTTAATGGATACATTTATGTAAGCTTAATTCAAGGGCTATTAAGGAAAAGACGTTTGCGAGAAGCATCCAATAAAATAGAATCAATGAAAGAGGTGAGTATCTTCTCATGTCGTTCATGTTTACACATCACTAGTAGTTTATTACTTCAAAGAACAACGAATTTCTTAAGCTTTAGAGGTTTTTGAGACAATGATAAGAGAAGGATGTGAACCCACAATCGTTTCATCTTTGATTCGTGGCTATGTGAGCAATAGGAAGACTAATGTGAAACCTTAATTAGAATGGAGGAGAAAGTGTGAAACCCTAATAGATGAAATAGATGAAATTAGGGGTTCTATAAAAAAAATAACTAGTGGAAATCATATGTGTATAGTGAGGTATATTCTGCCAAGTTGGCAAGCCCATGTGGCATGTCTTTTGGGTAGCAAGCCGGTAACCCATCTCCATAGTAACATGGAGTTAATCTTTAACAATGTCTAGTACCCAAATAACCGAACCCGTATAGTTGGGTAACTTAGAAACACAAAATGAACGTTTGTTACTTTAGGACAAATTTTTTAAAAAGTTTAGTAACATCTTTGTATATTAACCCTATCTTTTCTTATTAAACATGCAATTAATTTCATCAAAAAATATACTATTAATAATATATTTTCTTGCCAATGAAGTCCAACTCAGTTGGATGGATACATCCGGTTATAATCTCCATGTGTGGAAGGTCAGGGGTTCGACTCCTGTCATTCTCTATATGGGGTTTTTTCCCAAAATTGATAGCCGAGTTCGAATCCCAGCGCAATGCCTTGAAACTATTTAATGGAAAACTGGATGGGATGATATTCTCTTCGTGAGATGATTCGAACTCAGGGCGAGAGACTTAGTGCCTCGATGACACGCAAGACACTCCTTTGCGTAAAATATCATATATGATAATAGTGTTTCATCATATATGATATTAGTGTTAGGTTATAAATCATTATTGAATCATATATGATATTGGTTTATATCATATATGATAAGTTATATCATATATGATACTAGTGTTATTATCATATATGATAGTTAGTATCATATATGATAATTTTCGACAACGAAAAAAAACATGAAAAAACGAAGAAAAAAATATTGTCGAAAGTATATCATATAACATATATGTAGAAAGATAATTAAATGGCCGTCGTAATGCTATATTTTTTCCGCATAACGATTAACGATTTAAGATATATTAATGTTTGAAAAAAAATGGAGGAAATGACTTTTTGGGTGTGTTTATTGAAATGAACAGGAGCTGTGAGCAGGAGCAGCGAGGTAGCTGTGAGCAGGAGCAGTGAGCGGTAGATGTGAGCAGTATCTGTCATATCTCACCGCTCATTTGTCACCGCTTCTTAAAGGAAGCATTGAAAAATTAGCATTCTTAAAAAGTAGCTTCGCTCACCGCTCTTTTACCAAACGACTAAAACAATCACAACGTTCACCACTCTTTTTGCCAAACAAGCATTAAAAATCAAAATGCTTTTTTTCACCGCTCATCACTACAAAAAGCTTCACTACCACTCCTTGCCAAACACAGCTTTTGGTTTAATATTATCAATTATATTAGGATGAAAATGAATGGTGAAGATTAATCTTGCTATCCAAATAAATGAATCTAAAATTAATTCCTTCCCATATAAAGAAAAAAAAGACGCAAAATAATATCCATAGCTCTAATTGTGTATATCAAATTATCGATAGAATTCCCAAATAAAATGCCTATTAGCCTAATATGAATATACTTAACTTATTGTGTAAGTAAAATTGTTTATAAAAAGAAAAAGAAAAATTGTCCAAACAACCCCTATCTGATTCTTTCTCTAAAACAAACAAAGAGATCTTACAAAAAGTAGTTATGGCTTCAGGTGAGAGTCTGATCGCATTACTAAACCGTATACAAAGAGCTTGTATGGATCTTTGTGATCAGGGTTACTTATCATCTATTTTGGACGCTCTTCCTTCTGTTGCCGTCGTTGGGGGTCAGGTATAGTTTCTGTTGTGAAAAACTGATTTATTATGTCATCGATGTTTTATTTGTTTATTATGTAGATACATTTTATAGGCCGAGTATTTGAGTTTATTACTATAACTTCTGCTATTTAAGTTGTATTTTGTTATATCGATTTTTTTTCGTGTTTCTTGTTTGAGTGAGCGAGTGAGTATCTGTTAGGTTGTTTATTTTTGTTGTTTTTGCGGAGACGACCGTGAGTTGAAATCGGTTATATTATAACCTGGTTTATTTATTTTGCAGGAGGAAATTATTTTGCACCCGGAGAATAATTTGCAGCAGCAAATTGATCTACAAAGAAAAGAGTCAAGTCAAGCCAAGTATAGTGATCTGCACGAAAGCAAGCCAAGCGTATGACGCTTGTATTGTTAAAAATTGTGATGCCAAACTAGTCTTGTTTACTTAAGTATGGTTTACTAGTAATATGCATCTCTCCTGTATCTTGATTCTTGACCTCCTTATCATGGAAGACATCATATTCTGGCATTATGCCCATAGAACTTTAGCAAAATGGGTGAGTCGGGTTAATGAAACGCGTTGGGACGGATTAAAAATACTTTTTTGTCTGATCTTCTGGTTCTTGTACTACATAAGTTGATAATTTAGCTTTTGAGAATCCTAAATACACCATTCAAGAACTCCATCAGCTGTAGAGAAACTACACACAAAATCAAAAAGACCTATCGACAAACGACATGTGTTTGCAACTTTGTATATTTAATTATGGATTATTGTCGATTGGGTTTGTCATGTCATCCGAGTATCTGACCAGTTGGTCTTGGTTTACACCTAATGGTCTCGGGACATCGCTCAACAATGCTCGAAACCCTTCTATATCTTCAAATATCGGAATTTATGTCCACGCTTCAAGATCGGTTCGTTTGGTCTCTCTATGTTAAAAATAATGTTTAAATACTAAACCAACTCTCAGGGACTGTTAGTGCACAAAAGGTAAGTTCAGGTATGACTATTGTAAATATTTTCTTGTGTTATTATTTGTGTTTATATGCAGGCACGTTTTGACAAGTTGAGAAAAGATAGAGGGGGCTAAGAGCTCAAGTTGAAGAAGCTGTTAGGTTTAGTTATTGGATGCTATATAAGCTCATAGTTAGCTTATTATTTACACGCAGTTATCATATTATCTCTCTCTAAAAACTTGTAATCGTTCTAGTTCTCTTGTTGGTTAGATCAATCTGTTTTGATCTTTTGCTTTGTTTCTTTTCTTTTGTAAGTACTATCACAAACCCAGGTGTTACATTTGAAGTAACAGCCTGAGGCAGTTAATAAAAGAATAAAAGGGGTGGTTGGTTGAATAGATCTTGATCTTTGTAATCTTTTCTACATGGTATCAGAGCCTGGTTGGCTGTGATACGAAGATCTTGATTGTTTTCAAAATTAGGGTTTTAAAAATTTTGGGGTTTTTTGTGAATTAAAGGGTTTCTGGTTATAATTTTTTGTGAATCGATTGATTCTTGGTGTTAATTGATCAGACTCTTGATCAATTAGGTTTTCCCAAAAAATTAGGGTTTGTCAATTTTTGGGGCTTTTTGGGTATTTTTCTTATCTAAGTGGTTAATCAACATAATAGTTGGTTAATTGTGTTCTTTTATTGTTTTTGATTAAAAACCCTAAATTCAGAAGTTGGGGTTTGTTAATCTTGGTAAGTTTGATTTGGTATTTGTTATTTTTGTGTACTAATCCTGCAGGTTATTGTATTGGTATTTGTTTCCGCTGCTTTGGTTAAAGATCATCTTGATCTTGGTTATTTTGGTTGTTGTTGCGCGTGATAGTATTGTCTCACGCTCTCTCTTTTTATTTTTCATTGTTTAGTGGGATTAGGTGTCGAGGGGATTAGATAGTTGTTGGTTGTTGTGGTGATATAAGGTGGTTGTTTGTGTTAGTTTGTTTGTTGTGTTCTTGCTTTCCTTCTTGATTGGTTTTGTGTTATGGCTCCTGAAAGGACAAGGGTAGTGAACAGGGAGGAGGATCAAACAATAATGATATTGATATGTGTCACACTCCCAAAATATCAGAGTATAATGGCGACAAGGGAGTGGTGACGTCATGATTATCATACACGCATAGTCACAAAGAACGACCTCTAAATGGGACGTTCGGAAAATAGATCACTTGTAATTAATCAAATAAATTGTTTTAACAAAGTGCGGAAGCATAAACTGAATACGGTTACAAAACATAGTTTTCTTAAATGGTACAAATGATCGTTGTTTCAAAGAAATGACGGCAATGCATGAGACCTCATTTAGCATCTTCCTTCTTAATACCTGAGAAAAACATTGCTAAAGTGTCAACATAAAGTTGGTGAGTTCATAGGTTTAGTTAGTTTGAAATGTTTAATGAACCACAAGATTTTTCCCAAATGTGATGACAATATAACAGATACAAAGTCATCCCAAAAGTATTTATTACAGTCTAAGCTCGTGACACCGAAGCGTTAACAACACCGGCAGTATAATCATATAAATGTAGCCCAAAACTAGATGCCTAAACCCACGACATCCTATATCAGATTCAAATGAAACTGTGCCCGCTTGTCCCCTTGTTGGACAAGACAGACAGGGACGTCAATCCCGATAGATCTATCCATAACATTCGCGCTTACACAAAGTAATTAACGGTTCACGATTCACGGGCCAAAGCAACTGGGTTTTTAGTGGGACTTAGACTAATATATAAACCAGTAAATGCACTTGTGTTCAAACGTTAAAATCAAGCAATGTCTCACCCCAAAAAGCAGTGAAAATAGTAAAGTACGGGGCTATAAACTCACCTCGTAAATTCAGCAAAGAGAACGAAGATAAAATAGCTCGAGAGTACGGTTACGCTAGCCGCGACCTAATTAATTATGAGAATCGAGTTACGATACGAATATTTGTACTATTAAATGACTCGACACCCTAGTTGTGCTTGACGAAACCATACGTTTATGAAAAATACGATTTACGGGAAAAGTACGATAATTAAAGTCGGTTTATTAACGGGTCGGGTTTTACGGGTCAAAACATAACTTAAATTTACCAAATTTCGTTTGGGCTTTAACCAAACTAACTTAAACATGTGAGGCCCAAATTGGGTCCAACACATTTACACCACAAACCGGCCCAAGGTCAATAGACCCGGCCCGGCCCACCTGGCGGATTAAACAAGAACGGGAGGAGTATGTATGTGTGTTTATCACACACAACTTCCCATAACTGAGAGATAACTCTCTCTCCTCTCTCGATATTACCTCCACCGCCCCAAAACTCTCTCTCTCTCTAAACCTAGATCGGTTCAATCTCTTCTATGGTTATCATCTAATCAGTTGAGTTATAGAATCAAATATGGGTGGTCTGAGGTTCTTATATCGCGTGAGATGTGGGTTAATCCCCACATCAAACCGATTGGTTTTATGATGTGTTCTCCCTTGCGGTTCGTGAATCCATTACAAAATCAAAGATAAGTTTATTTTCCTTGTTCCTTTTTAAAAAGATTAATTACTTTTTGATTTAATAATTATCAGTGGGTTTAATTTATTTGTATATACTTGTTATAAATCATATGATTCTCGGATTGAAAATAAACAAAATTAGGGTTTTGAAATATTGGGGGTTTTCATCAAAATCGGTTTAAAACATAATTAATTGACGTTTTCATTCATAAAATCAAACTAATTTTAATATAAAATTCGATTCATAAAAATTAGGGTTTCGGTCATTTGGGGGTTTTTGTATAACTCACTTTTAATTAAATTAATTAAGGGGTTTGGGTTTAGATTAGGTTTAATTAGCATTTTAATTAATAAAAGTAAATCTAGGGTTTTATGAAAATTGGGGGTTTTTATATATTCGAATGTTACTCGTGTTTATATGATGTTTCTGAAATGTGGCAATGTTAATTAGATGTTTAAAAAGGTTTTAAATAATTAGGGTTTTGATTTGAGTTGGGGTTTCTATATATTCGCGGCATGATTAAGGTTTTCAGTAAATTAAAACTTGATTAAGACATGTGGATTGGTTGGTAATAATGGTTAATAATTTTGGCAGTAAGAACTTTGGTTGGTTTGATGGGGTCTCGGTTTGGTTGATCATGGGTCTCGGTTTGGTTCTTGATTGGGTCTCGATTTGGTTGAACATGGGTCTCGGTTTGGTTCTTGATTGAGTCTCGGTTTGGTTGAACATGGGTCCCGGTTTGGTTCTAAGTTGGGTCTCGGTTTGGTTCTAAATTGGGTCTCGGTTTGGTTCTAAATCGAGTCTTGGTTTGGTCTCAATCGGGTCTCGGTTTGGTCTAAAATGGGTCTCGGTTTGGTTGACAGAAAGCAATAACATAAACATGTTTGTATTAAAAGTTTAACAATTTTTCAGTTTTTAGTATAAAAGCATAAGTCCATTACAATGACTAACCATGGTTTCGTTTATTCGTAGGTTCGTACAAAACAAGCACATCTAGACTTCGAAAGAAAGACGAAAGGACAAAAGACTCACAATGGGGATGCTACGTTCGGTTTTGCAGGTTCGGACGGGATGAAGACTCTTGGTTGTGCAGGTTCGGACGGGGCGTGTGAGTTGGCTGGACCAAAACTTCTACCCAGGAGTTGTATTGTGAAGATTTGTGCAGATTTGTGATGTTTGTATTTTGGACTGTGATAACTTGTGATAACTTGTATTTGGACATTGGACATTACTTTGGATTTGTATATAAGCTTGTATAGTTAGTCTAGGGTTAGTGTAAATCTGGAAATGTTACCTTGTGATATACCCAAAAGGGGTAAACTAGGCAAATGTGCTGTCCTTTAGTGGGCAATTAAACTATAAGGTTATATGGAATGTAGACATGTGACTGATTTTTGAGATCCTTGTATGACAAGCTTGGCAATAAAATTGAAGGTTTATATATTCAGTTATATGTACACTTGCTGTGATAGTTATAAACTCGACTCGGGTTCACAATGTTTAGGTTTAGACGCGACTGGGAAATCCCGACACCAAAACCGTTTAGTATACGATCCCAAAACAAAACAATTGTGCGAGACGTCACGAAAACTTAATAACTATAACAAATAAACGTACGGCAAAAACATAAGACGCTCACAACTTGTGTATTGCATTCAACTTAACAATCGCGAAACATTGAGATGTTACATATGCTCTCCCTAAAAAGGGCTTTGTCCGCAAAGCAAAATGATTAACACGTTCATGTCGACAACTCGTCGATAAACAGTTAAAATACTCGTACTACATGAATAATTAAATGATGGAAATTTGACGAATGTCACAATATGTTTGATCCTCTTTACTTGCATAGTAGTGACACTAGTGGTGTCCCTTTAATTGGGTTTAAATTGGAAGGAACTGAAAATTATAAAATATGGAGAGCTGTTATTTCAAGAGCTATCCATACAAAAAATAAACTTGGTTTTATTGATGGAAATTTACCTAAACCTGAAGGGGCTGGTTTTTTGCAAGATCAATGGGAAAGATGTAATTCTGTTGTTTTAAACTGGATTCTTGGTTGTGTTTCACAAGATGTTTATATGGGTCAAGTTTTTTCTGATGATGCCAAAACTGTTTGGGATGAATTAGAAGAAACTTATAGTAAGCAAGATGGTTCTGTTATTTTTAATATGCATTATAAAATACATTCACTTACTCAATCTGGTTGTACTCTGTCTGAGTATTACCACAAGTTCAATGGCTTGTGGAGGCAATATGACTCTTTAGTTAATCTACCTGAGTGTGTTTGTGAGAATGCTTATTTGCTTAAACAACATAATCAATTGCTCAAGCTAATGCAGTTTCTTATGGGGTTAGATGATGTGTATGCTCCTATAAGGAGTATTATACTCACTACTGAACCTCTTCCTGATGTTAAGGGAGCCTTTGCTACTCTGTCAAGGGATGAATCTCATAGAGGTTCACAATCCCAGAGTACATCAAAGGCTGGGAATACTGCTTTTGCTTCAAGACCTAACAATAGGTCTAATAATAACTGGAATACTAGTAATAATCAGGCTAGAAAGCTTAATATGCCTAATTTGGTGTGTACTCATTGTAATATGAATGGTCATACTGTGGATAGGTGTTTTGAACTTGTTGGATATCCACCTAATTTCAAAAAGAATAATGGTTCTAATAATAATTGGAATACTAATAATAAAGGTGCTAGTAATCATGTGACTCCAGGTTCAAAAGATCAATCTAATAGTTGTTCATCTAATTCTTTTACTGATGAACAATTTAAAAGATTGCTGGATTTAATTGGTGAAAAATCTGGAGGTAATGGCATTCCTGCAAATGTAGCAGGTATAAATTGTGCCTTTAGTTTTTGTACTTCAAGGTTTTTTTTATCATAATACTCATATTAAAACTTATAAGTTGTATGTGGGTTGGATCATTGATTCAAGAGCTAGTCAACATATGACTTATACTGTTATTAATATGTACAATGTGATTAATGTGTCTCATTTAAATATGACTGTTGGTCATCCAAATTTAAATACGGGACCAATCCTCTCTATAATCTTGAAGGGTCCAATGTAACGAGGATTTAACTTTCCACGCTTTCCAAAGCGAATCACACCTTTCCAAGGTGAGACCTTCAACATGACTTTGTCTCCAACTTCAAACTCAAGAGGTTTGCGTCGCATATCAGCATAACTCTTCTGTCGATCTCTTGCGGCTTGCATACGGCTCTTAATCTTAAAGATCTTCTCAGTAGTCTCGTGTATGATCTCAGGTCCAGTGAGTTGTGCTTCACCGACCTCTGCCCAACACACGGGTGAACGACACTTCCTACCATACAGTGCCTCGAACGGCGCTGCCTTAATGCTAGTGTGATAACTATTGTTGTATGAAAATTCCACCAGAGGTAGGTGTTTATCCCATTTATTTCCAAAGTCAATCACACAAGCTCTCAGCATATCTTCTAAGGTTTGAATGGTCCGTTCACTTTGACCGTCGGTCTGGGGATGATACGCAGTGCTCATATCCAACTGCGTTCCCAACGCCTTCTGCAGTGACTTCCAAAACTGCGAAGTAAATCGGCTGTCTCGGTCGGAGATTATAGACACAGGCACACCGTGCTTCGTGACTACTTCCTCCAAGTACGTCCTTGCTAACTTATCCATTCCATCAGTCTCCTTGATGGGTAGGAAATGAGCCGATTTGGTGAGTCGGTCGACGATTACCCAAATCGTGTCGAATCCAGCTGCGGTCTTTGGTAGCTTGGTAATGAAATCCATAGTGATCCTTTCCCACTTCCATTCTGGCAGTTCGGGTTGGACCAATAATCCTGATGGTTTCATATGTTCGGCTTTGACTTTGGCACAAGTCAAACACTTGCTAACGTATGTAGCAATGTCCGCCTTCATGTTCGGCCACCAATACAACATCTTCAGATCATGATACATCTTATCAGATCCCGGATGTATGGAGTACTTTGACTTATGCGACTCATGCATAATCAAGGATCGTAGGTCGCCATGGCATGGTAACCAACTCCTATTATCAAGGCATAACGTTCCATCCGAACGTGCTTCCAACTTCTTTATCATTCCTCCAACATCTTCATTCTTGAGAATTTCTTCCTCGACTGCTTCTTTCTGAGCCTTGAGAATTAAGGATGGAAGGTCTAAGTCAATGGTCATCACTAAAGCCTTCACCCTAAGAACTCTCTCCTTTCGACTCAAAGCGTCGGCCACGACATTTGCCTTGCCTGGGTGATAACGGATCTCGCAATCATAATCACTGAGCAACTCTAGCCAACGTCGTTGTCTCATGTTGAGTTCCTTTTGGTTCAAAATATGTTGTAGACTCTTATGGTCAGTGAATACAACACACTTAGTACCATAAAGGTAGTGTCTCCAAATCTTTAAGGCAAACACCACTGCTCCCAACTCTAGGTCATGAGTTGTGTAGTTCTTCTCGTGCACTTTTAGTTGTCTTGATGCGTAAGCTATGACCTTAGTCCTTTGCATCAGTACTGCACCTAACCCTTTTATGGATGCATCACAATACACCACAAAGTCTTCATTACCCTCAGGTAGGGCTAGTATCGGTGCTTCACACAACATCTGCTTCAA
This sequence comes from Glebionis coronaria, assembly GCA_025667525.1. NCBI lineage: Eukaryota > Viridiplantae > Streptophyta > Magnoliopsida > Asterales > Asteraceae > Glebionis > Glebionis coronaria. Next base: position 573,745,546 of record CM046876.1, read on the forward strand.
CGTCTGGAATGCCAAATCTTGCTCCTCCTTCCACTCAAACTTCTTATCCTTTTGAGTCAATTCCGTCATTGGTTTAGCTATCTTAGAGAAACCTTCAATGAATCTCCTATAGTAACCAGCAAGACCTAAGAATTGACGGATCTCTGTGGGTGTTGTTGGAGTCGCCCAATCCTTTACAGCCTCGATCTTAGCAGGATCAACGTGAATACCACTGCTGTCGATCACATGCCCAAGAAATTGCACTGTGTTTATCCAAAACTCACATTTGGAAAACTTTGCATATAACTTCTCCTTCCTTAGCAGCTCTAATATGGTCTTCAAATGTTCCTTGTGCTCTTCTTCATTACGAGAATAGATAAGGATGTCATCGATAAATACAATCACAAACTTGTCCAAGTATGGTTTGCAAACTCGGTTCATGAGATCCATGAATACCGCAGGTGCGTTTGTCAAACCAAAAGGCATAACTTGGAACTCGTAGTGTCCGTACCGGGTTCTAAAAGCCGTTTTATGAACGTCTTCCTCTCTAACCCTTAGTTGATGATATCCTGACCTTAAGTCGATCTTCGAGTATATGCTAGATCCTTGCAATTGGTCGAAAAGATCGTCAATCCTCGGCAATGGGTAGCGGTTCTTTATCGTCAGCTTATTCAATTCTCGGTAATCGATACACATTCTAAAGGATCCATCTTTCTTTTTGACAAATAAGACCGGCGCTCCCCAAGGTGAGGAACTTGGTCTAATGAAACCTTTGTCAGAAAGTTCCTTTATCTGTTCAGCTAACTCTGTCATCTCGGCCGGTGCTAGACGGTATGGGGCTCTAGCAACAGGCGCGGCTCCTGGTGTAAGCTCGATGTGAAACTCCACTTGCCGTGCTGGTGGTAGTCCGGGTAAATCCTCTGGGAATACGTCCGGAAAGTCTCTAACGATCGGTACATCTTCCACCTTCTTCTCGCGATCTTCTTCTCCTTCCTTTTGTGTTACTTGAACCAAGAATACCGGACATCCCTTCTCAATGTATCTTTGGGTCCTGATACATGAGATGACTTCCAATCTTGATCCATTCTTCACACCACTTCTTTCGCCTTGTATGATGAGTACGTCGTTTCCATAAGGAACACGGACACACTTCTCATGACATACAATCTCCGCGTGATGCTTCGACATCCAATCCATTCCAATGATGACGTCAAAACTTCCCAATTCTATAGGGAGTAGGTCGATACTAAACGAACGACCTTGTAGCCTTACACTACATCCTTTCAGAATAACGTCGGTGGTTACTGACTTCCCATCGGCTAATTCTACATTATACTTAACGTCTAACGCAGTAGGGGTAACATTTAGGCGTTCACTAAATATAGACGACACAAAACTCCTATCCGCACCAGAATCAAATAGTACTGAAGCATAGTTGTTATTGACTAGAAACGTACCAGTCACAACATTGTTGTCTTGCACAGCAGCTTCAGCACAGAGATGATACACTTTGCTAGGTGCCGTGAATCCTCCAGGAGTACTAGTTGTGGCTCGGTTATTCCCTCCTCGGCTCCCTTGATTCTGCTTCTGGTTCCCTTGGTTCTGATTTTGATTCCCTCGAATCTGGTTACTACGACCTTGGTTTCCACCGCTCGGACATTTGTTCTTGTAGTGACCTTTCTCTCCACATCCAAAGCAAGTGACATTTGCTCCTTGGCCACCTTGCGTTCCAGGTCCTCTTTGATTAGTAGCACGAGGTGGTGCTCGGCATTCCTTTGCCTTATGTCCCGCCTTCCCACAATTGTAGCACGTAGGGGGACATGCTCCTTCGTGGTGTCGACCACATTTTCCGCAGAAAGGTAGTCTCCCAGCGTAGTTCCCCGTATTTCCTTGTCCAGCAGTGAACACTCTTGCTACTTCTTGTCGCTTGTTCTGGTTGTAGTTGCTTGGGTTGTTGTTGTTGTTGGTATTGTTGTTGTAGTGGTTGCCAGACCACTTTCTTTTATCCCCAGTATTTTCTCCCAACTCCTGTACCACTTGGTACATCAGACTCTGAGCCATGTCGATTGCCTCGTGCAAATCAGTCGGCTTGGATGAAGTCACATTCCCTTTGATGCTCAAAGGTAGTCCTTCAATGTAGCGCTCCAACAATCGGTCATCGTTGGGCACCATTTCAGGACATAACAAAATCAGCTCCTGAAAGCGCTGATTGTAAGCAGTAAGAGCAGTACCCTTGACCTTCAGGTTCCACAGCTCAACTTCCATCTGCTTGACTTCATTTCGGGGACAGTATTTCCTCACAAACATAGCTTTAAATTCACTCCAGGGCGTCGCTTGGGCAACGTCAATGGTCACTGCACGAGCATAGACGTTCCACCAAGTCAAAGCACCATCCACTAACGTGCTTGACGCAAACTTCACCTTGTCGGCTTCAGCGACATTGCTAATCCCAAATTGGGATTCTAGCTTCTCAAACCATCTGGTTAATCCTACTGCTCCTTCAGTACCTCGGAAACTTACTTGCGTAACTGCACGAAATTCCTTGTAGGTACAAGTACGTGCAATAGCATTTGTAGCTCCTTGGTTGGTCTCCTCCTGTGTGCTAGCTGTACGGTTTGCTTCAGCGGTCGCGAGTGCCTCGGCCACTCGTTCGGCTATCATTTGGCTTAACAGGGCAGTGTCAATTCCACCGGTAGCGGCTGGCGGATTCTGCGTTTCGGATCTTCTAACTGGCGCCATAATCTAACAAGGTAATAGGATAATGAGTTTTTGCCAGTCATAACATGCATGGCACACACAACACAATTATGAAATGCTCCAAGATATAATACACAATAATAATCTCACAATTTTTGCAACTCATAATATCATTCATGGAATTGTTTGATAATACATCATAGTTTGTCATAACATAAATAGAGAAAATAAAATACCAACTAGCTAAGACAAACTTCAAAGCTTAGTGGTCATACAGGGATAGGTCGATGGTACAAGATAATCTAACTAGTGCCCTCACGGCGCTGATGAAGCTCCTTCTCCAACTCTGCTAATCTCCTCTCAACCACTAGCTCACGAGCCTGGGAATCTCTCAATCTAACATCGGTGTCATGACAAGCGGCTCTAAACCTCTTATCCAAGTCTGCAACAGGGTCATCCACTGGTGCCTCTAGTCCGCCTGTCTCCACCAATGGCTCTACTCCCCAACGGGTCATCAGGCTCTCAATCTCCTCAAGACGAGCGTTCGGCATGGATTCCATCTGATCAAGAACAGTACGAAGCTGTCCTCGTAGACGGGTCACACATACTGTCAACACTGTCTCATCCCTGACTGGACTCTTCTTCGCCAGTGCCTCCAACTTATCCTGCACTTCATTGTACTCTTCACCTAAAGCCTCTACAGCATCCTCCAACTTGTTCAACCGCGTCGTCACACATCCATCTGCCGCCCCAAGCATCACCACCGTCGACGTAGCTCTCCTAGGAAGAGGAGTCGTAGCTCTCGGTCCTGTAGAGATACCAGCGGCAGTAAGCATCTCCTGGTATACTACAGGTACAGTCTCTGGTGGTGGTAGCAGTAATGGTGTCTCTGGGACAGAACTGGCAGGTGTGCGGGCTGCATGCCTGTCAGTGGCAGTGAAAGGTATGAGGGGTCTGTAAGGTGAAAGTGGTGGTCGAGCAGCTCTTCCTCGAAGACGTCGTCTCACATAGTAGAAAGGTAGAGTACCAGGTGCTGGAGCAGGAATAGCAGTCCTTTCTCCTTCGTCTTCAGATGAAGATGAGGAGATGTGTGCTAGGGAAACCTCAGGAGTAGCGGCATATGCAGTAGGAGGGTCCTCAGTGTCTGTGACCTCCATAGGCTCTCCTTCCCCATCTGTAAACTCCATCCCATCATCCTCTGTCTCCTCTACCGTCTCATCTCCAGTCACTGATGTCTGACCTGGTGACTGCACCACGTCAGTGTCTAAGTCATCCTCTCCCCCGCCTTCTAGGCTAAGCACATCGTCAGCTGATGCATCAGGAATACGAATCGGTGAATGACGAACCTCCTCAGCCTCTCTCTCTATATCGTCATCTGAAACCATCCGGTACCACGGATATCCTGACGGCGATCCCCTAGGTAGTCCTACTGATGAACTGATGGTCGACTGCGAACTACGGTTGTAGTACGCTCCTGTAGACGTGGACTCATCAGATGAAGACATCGCTGTAATCATAAACAAAATAAAGGTGTGTAAATATCTCATAAAATTAGTCCGTAAAAAGGACATTAACATAACGTAGCAATCATTGTTGAATCCACATGTATCCCATATAACATAATTCAGATTTTGTTGTTGCACATGTAACCCATGTAAATATACCTCGTAATTGTTAATTCACATGTATCCCATTTATTACTTATGTATCTACATATACTTAGTACTTACAATCTGCATGATAATCGATTAAACATAGAGCAGTTATAGTCTAGAATTACTAAATGCAACCTAGTTCTCTATAACCAGGCTCTGATACCAATCTGTCACACTCCCAAAATATCAGAGTATAATGGCGACAAGGGAGTGGTGACGTCATGATTATCATACACGCATAGTCACAAAGAACGACCTCTAAATGGGACGTTCGGAAAATAGATCACTTGTAATTAATCAAATAAATTGTTTTAACAAAGTGCGGAAGCATAAACTGAATACGGTTACAAAACATAGTTTTCTTAAATGGTACAAATGATCGTTGTTTCAAAGAAATGACGGCAATGCATGAGACCTCATTTAACATCTTCCTTCTTAATACCTGAGAAAAACATTGCTAAAGTGTCAACATAAAGTTGGTGAGTTCATAGGTTTAGTTAGTTTGAAATGTTTAATGAACCACAAGATTTTTCCCAAATGTGATGACAATATAACAGATACAAAGTCATCCCAAAAGTATTTATTACAGTCTAAGCTCGTGACACCGAAGCGTTAACAACACCGGCAGTATAATCATATAAATGTAGCCCAAAACTAGATGCCTAAACCCACGACATCCTATATCAGATTCAAATGAAACTGTGCCCGCTTGTCCCCTTGTTGGACAAGACAGACAGGGACGTCAATCCCGATAGATCTATCCATAACATTCGCGCTTACACAAAGTAATTAACGGTTCACGATTCACGGGCCAAAGCAACTGGGTTTTTAGTGGGACTTAGACTAATATATAAACCAGTAAATGCACTTGTGTTCAAACGTTAAAATCAAGCAATGTCTCACCCCAAAAAGCAGTGAAAATAGTAAAGTATGGGGCTATAAACTCACCTCGTAAATTCAGCAAAGAGAACGAAGATAAAATAGCTCGAGAGTACGGTTACGCTAGCCGCGACCTAATTAATTATGAGAATCGAGTTACGATACGAATATTTGTACTATTAAATGACTCGACACCCTAGTTGTGCTTGACGAAACCATACGTTTATGAAAAATACGATTTACGGGAAAAGTACGATAATTAAAGTCGGTTTATTAACGGGTCGGGTTTTACGGGTCAAAACATAACTTAAATTTACCAAATTTCGTTTGGGCTTTAACCAAACTAACTTAAACATGTGAGGCCCAAATTGGGTCCAACACATTTACACCACAAACCGGCCCAAGGTCAATAGACCCGGCCCGGCCCACCTGGCGGATTAAACAAGAACGGGAGGAGTATGTATGTGTGTTTATCACACACAACTTCCCATAACTGAGAGATAACTCTCTCTCCTCTCTCGATATTACCTCCACCGCCCCAAAACTCTCTCTCTCTCTAAACCTAGATCGGTTCAATCTCTTCTATGGTTATCATCTAATCAGTTGAGTTATAGAATCAAATATGGGTGGTCTGAGGTTCTTATATCGCGTGAGATGTGGGTTAATCCCCACATCAAACCGATTGGTTTTATGATGTGTTCTCCCTTGCGGTTCGTGAATCCATTACAAAATCAAAGATAAGTTTATTTTCCTTGTTCCTTTTTAAAAAGATTAATTACTTTTTGATTTAATAATTATCAGTGGGTTTAATTTATTTGTATATACTTGTTATAAATCATATGATTCTCGGATTGAAAATAAACAAAATTAGGGTTTTGAAATATTGGGGGTTTTCATCAAAATCGGTTTAAAACATAATTAATTGACGTTTTCATTCATAAAATCAAACAAATTTTAATATAAAATTCGATTCATAAAAATTAGGGTTTCGGTCATTTGGGGGTTTTTGTATAACTCACTTTTAATTAAATTAATTAAGGGGTTTGGGTTTAGATTAGGTTTAATTAGCATTTTAATTAATAAAAGTAAATCTAGGGTTTTATGAAAATTGGGGGTTTTTATATATTCGAATGTTACTCGTGTTTATATGATGTTTCTGAAATGTGGCAATGTTAATTAGATGTTTAAAAAGGTTTTAAATAATTAGGGTTTTGATTTGAGTTGGGGTTTCTATATATTCGCGGCATGATTAAGGTTTTCAGTAAATTAAAACTTGATTAAGACATGTGGATTGGTTGGTAATAATGGTTAATAATTTTGGCAGTAAGAACTTTGGTTGGTTTGATGGGGTCTCGGTTTGGTTGATCATGGGTCTCGGTTTGGTTCTTGATTGGGTCTCGATTTGGTTGAACATGGGTCTCGGTTTGGTTCTTGATTGAGTCTCGGTTTGGTTGAACATGGGTCCCGGTTTGGTTCTAAGTTGGGTCTCGGTTTGGTTCTAAATTGGGTCTCGGTTTGGTTCTAAATCGAGTCTTGGTTTGGTCTCAATCGGGTCTCGGTTTGGTCTAAAATGGGTCTCGGTTTGGTTGACAGAAAGCAATAACATAAACATGTTTGTATTAAAAGTTTAACAATTTTTCAGTTTTTAGTATAAAAGCATAAGTCCATTACAATGACTAACCATGGTTTCGTTTATTCGTAGGTTCGTACAAAACAAGCACATCTAGACTTCGAAAGAAAGACGAAAGGACAAAAGACTCACAATGGGGATGCTACGTTCGGTTTTGCAGGTTCGGACGGGATGAAGACTCTTGGTTGTGCAGGTTCGGACGGGGCGTGTGAGTTGGCTGGACCAAAACTTCTACCCAGGAGTTGTATTGTGAAGATTTGTGCAGATTTGTGATGTTTGTATTTTGGACTGTGATAACTTGTGATAACTTGTATTTGGACATTGGACATTACTTTGGATTTGTATATAAGCTTGTATAGTTAGTCTAGGGTTAGTGTAAATCTGGAAATGTTACCTTGTGATATACCCAAAAGGGGTAAACTAGGCAAATGTGCTGTCCTTTAGTGGGCAATTAAACTATAAGGTTATATGGAATGTAGACATGTGACTGATTTTTGAGATCCTTGTATGACAAGCTTGGCAATAAAATTGAAGGTTTATATATTCAGTTATATGTACACTTGCTGTGATAGTTATAAACTCGACTCGGGTTCACAATGTTTAGGTTTAGACGCGACTGGGAAATCCCGACACCAAAACCGTTTAGTATACGATCCCAAAACAAAACAATTGTGCGAGACGTCACGAAAACTTAATAACTATAACAAATAAACGTACGGCAAAAACATAAGACGCTCACAACTTGTGTATTGCATTCAACTTAACAATCGCGAAACATTGAGATGTTACATATGCTCTCCCTAAAAAGGGCTTTGTCCGCAAAGCAAAATGATTAACACGTTCATGTCGACAACTCGTCGATAAACAGTTAAAATACTCGTACTACATGAATAATTAAATGATGGAAATTTGACGAATGTCACAATATGTTTGATCCTCTTTACTTGCATAGTAGTGACACTAGTGGTGTCCCTTTAATTGGGTTTAAATTGGAAGGAACTGAAAATTATAAAATATGGAGAGCTGTTATTTCAAGAGCTATCCATACAAAAAATAAACTTGGTTTTATTGATGGAAATTTACCTAAACCTGAAGGGGCTGGTTTTTTGCAAGATCAATGGGAAAGATGTAATTCTGTTGTTTTAAACTGGATTCTTGGTTGTGTTTCACAAGATGTTTATATGGGTCAAGTTTTTTCTGATGATGCCAAAACTGTTTGGGATGAATTAGAAGAAACTTATAGTAAGCAAGATGGTTCTGTTATTTTTAATATGCATTATAAAATACATTCACTTACTCAATCTGGTTGTACTCTGTCTGAGTATTACCACAAGTTCAATGGCTTGTGGAGGCAATATGACTCTTTAGTTAATCTACCTGAGTGTGTTTGTGAGAATGCTTATTTGCTTAAACAACATAATCAATTGCTCAAGCTAATGCAGTTTCTTATAGGGTTAGATGATGTGTATGCTCCTATAAGGAGTATTATACTCACTACTGAACCTCTTCCTGATGTTAAGGGAGCCTTTGCTACTCTGTCAAGGGATGAATCTCATAGAGGTTCACAATCCCAGAGTACATCAAAGGCTGGGAATACTGCTTTTGCTTCAAGACCTAACAATAGGTCTAATAATAACTGGAATACTAGTAATAATCAGGCTAGAAAGCTTAATAGGCCTAATTTGGTGTGTACTCATTGTAATATGAATGGTCATACTGTGGATAGGTGTTTTGAACTTGTTGGATATCCACCTAATTTCAAAAAGAATAATGGTTCTAATAATAATTGGAATACTAATAATAAAGGTGCTAGTAATCATGTGACTCCAGGTTCAAAAGATCAATCTAATAGTTGTTCATCTAATTCTTTTACTGATGAACAATTTAAAAGATTGCTGGATTTAATTGGTGAAAAATCTGGAGGTAATGGCATTCCTGCAAATGTAGCAGGTATAAATTGTGCCTTTAGTTTTTGTACTTCAAGGTTTTTTTTATCATAATACTCATATTAAAACTTATAAGTTGTATGTGGGTTGGATCATTGATTCAGGAGCTAGTCAACATATGACTTATACTGTTATTAATATGTACAATGTGATTAATGTGTCTCATTTAAATATGACTGTTGGTCATCCAAATGGAACTAAGGCTGTTGTTACTCATATAGGCAGTTTAAAATTAACTGATAAAATTTCTATTCATGATGTTTTAGTTGTGCCAGAATATGAAGTTAGTCTTCTATCTGTGCACAAGTTAAACAAAGATAGTAAATTTAGAGTTATTTTTGATGAAAACTGTTGTGACATTTAGGACTGTGTTCTAAAGACTCTAGTGGGGACTGGTAATAAAATAAATGGATTGTATTTTCTTAATACAGGTAAGAAATTTTACAACAATAATATATCACAATGTTGTTTGTCTAAGTGTGTTTGGCACAATAGGCTTGGTCATCCATCAGATAAGGTTTTACATTTGTTAAAAGACAAACTTAAAATTGATAAAATTGAGAACAATATTTGTGATGTTTGTCATAAAGCCAAACAAACTAGAGAACCCTTTCCTCTAAGTGACCATCAAACCAAAAGTGTTGGTGAATTGGTTCACTTGGATGTCTGGGGTCTTTATAGAGTTCAAAGTAAAGAAGGCTTTAGATTTTTCCTTACTGTTGTTGATGACTATAGTAGAGCTGTTTGGTTGTTTTTATTAAGAGGTAAAGATGAAGTATTCTCTAATATAACTGTTTTTGTAAATTTGATTAAAACTCAATTTGGAAAAATGGTTAAGATATTTAGAAGTGATAATGGTACAAAATTTATCAATAATAACATGGATAGATTTTGTAAAGATAATGGAATACTTCATCAAACTTCTTGTCCATATACCCCTCAGCAAAATGGTATTACTGAGAGGAAACATAGGCACTTGTTAAATGTTGCTAGAGCCCTCATGTTTCAGGGGGGATTACCTTTGAACATGTGGACTGATTGTGTTCTTACTGCTGTTTACTTGATTAACAGGATTCCAAGTTCTGTCTTGTCTGGGAAGTCACCTTATGAATTAGTATATGAAAATGAACCAAATCTCTCTTTGTTAAAAACTTTTGGGTGTTTATGTTTTGCAAATGTTTTGAGTGACAATGACAAGTTTTCATCTAGGTCTGAAAAGTCTGTCTTTATTGGATATTCTAGTAACAAAAAAGGTTATAAGCTTTATAGCCTTGAGAGTAGAAAAGTGTTATATTCTAGAGATGTTAAGTTCTATGAAACAGTGTTTCCATTTAAGAATGGGTCTGAAAATAGTGAGTATGTTATGAGTAATGAGCTCAATGGTAGTAAACTAGCAGAAGCCACCAGTAATGTAGATGAAAATGCAACACTTGATGATAATAGTAGTGATTCTGAGGGTGATGACAGTCAGTATCAATATTTTGGTAATATTTTTGAAAGTCCAAATAATTCCCCAGACAGATATGACTTGGATAATCCTAGAAGGTCATCTAGAAAAGTTGTTGTGCCTAAAAGGCTTGCTGATTATAAACTGAATGCTAGTGCTAAGTATGGTATAGAAAAATATGTTAATTACTCTTGTCTCAGTAAAGAGAATTATAATTTTTCTACTAGTTTGAACAAAGTTGTTGAACCAAAAACTTTTTCTGAAGCTTCTAAAGATATAAGATGGCTTATGGCCATGAATTTAGAAATGGAAGCTTTAAACAAAAATGGGACTTGGGTTCTTGTTGATCTTCCAGTTGGAAGAAAACCCATTGTTTGTAAGTGGGTTTACAGGGTTAAATACAAGTCTAATGGAGAAATTGAAAGAGTCAAAGCTAGACTTGTAGCTAAAGGGTATAATCAAAGGGAAGGTATTGACTTTGATGAAACTTTTTCTCCTGTAGTTAAGATTGTTACTGTCAGATGTATTTTGACTTTAGCTGTTTATAATGATTGGCCTTTATATCAGTTAGATATAAATAATGCTTTTCTATATGGAGACTTAGTTGAGGATGTTTATATGTCTTTGCCTGAAGGTTACTTTGATAAAAATGATCAAAGAGTTTGTAAGTTAGTTAAGTCCTTATATGGTTTAAAACAGGCACCAAGGAAGTGGAATGAAAAACTTACATCTGTGTTAATTGAAAATGATTTTACACAAAGTAAAAATGATTTTTCTATGTTTATTAAAAACAAAGATGGAGTTTTTATTGTACTTTTGGTGTATGTTGATGATATTATTGTAACTGGCAATAATATAAAAGAAATTGATAAATTTAAGAAATTTTTGAGTACCAAGTTCTTGATTAAAGATCTTGGCAAACTCAAATACTTTCTTGGTATTGAAGTTCTTGAGTCCAATGCTTCTCTTTACTTAACTCAAAGAAAGTATTGCTTAGAACTTCTTACTGAATTTGGTATGTTGGCTTGTAAGCCATGTGGAACACCTATTGATGTTAAAGAGGGAATAAACAGTAAGAAAAAAGGTGTTCTTGTTGATAAACCATTGAAAGGTATTAACAACTATCAAAAGTTGGTAGGCAAGCTGATTTATCTTACTCATACTAGACCTGACATTAGTTATGCTGTTCATGTCCTTAGCCAGTATATGCATGCACCTATGCAGTCACACTTGAAACTTGCATTTAGAGTTTTAAGATACTTAAAAGGTTCACCAGGAAAGGGAATTACTTTTAACAAGAGTGATAATCTTAATCTTGGTGTATATGTGGATTCTGATTGGGCAAAGTGTAAGCTTACAAGAAAGTCAGTGACTGGATACTGTGTTTTTCTGGGCAACAGTTTAGTGTCATGGAAAAGTAAAAAGCAGTCAATGTTGTCTAAATCCTCTGCTGAGGCAGAATTTAGAGCAATGAATAGTGTTACTTGTGAAGTAATGTGGATTATGAAAGTTCTTGCTGAACTTAATATTAATCCATTGTTACCTGTTCCATTGAGATGTGATAATAGCTCAGCAATACAGATAGTTGCTAATCCTGTATTTCATGAGAGGACTAAGCATTTTGAGATTGAACTTTTTTTCTTAAGAGAAAAGGTTGTAGCTGGGGTTGTAAGTACTATTAAAGTTAAGTCTACTGATAATATAGCAGATATCTTTACCAAAGGTTTATGTGTTGCTGAACATCAAAAATTTTGTGAAGGTCTTGGGTTGTTTGATCTTTACAGAGTTGGTTTAAGGGGGAGTGTTAAAAATAATGTTTAAATACTAAACCAACTCTCAGGGACTGTTAGTGCACAAAAGGTAAGTTCAGGTATGACTATTGTAAATATTTTCTTGTGTTATTATTTGTGTTTATATGCAGGCACGTTTTGACAAGTTGAGAAAAGATAGAGGGGGCTAAGAGCTCAAGTTGAAGAAGCTGTTAGGTTTAGTTATTGGATGCTATATAAGCTCATAGTTAGCTTATTATTTACACGCAGTTATCATATTATCTCTCTCTAAAAACTTGTAATCGTTCTAGTTCTCTTGTTGGTTAGATCAATCTGTTTTGATCTTTTGCTTTGTTTCTTTTCTTTTGTAAGTACTATCACAAACCCAGGTGTTACATTTGAAGTAACAGCCTGAGGCAGTTAATAAAAGAATAAAAGGGGTGGTTGGTTGAATAAATCTTGATCTTTGTAATCTTTTCTACACTCTATCAATCTAGTGTTCCATTGCAATCTTTTTGGAGACCTTCATTTTGATAAAATTAGTTTGTATGAGTATATTATAAGTACCACGTAAATACATGTCGAGTCACATGTGTTCAATGATACGCATTTTGTTGATGAGCATTTTGATCGAATTTCGAAAATGAGACGGAACCGTATTAATTCTTGGTATCTAAATTTACAAAATAAGGTGAAAAAGGTAGGATCACTAATTTGGTATGAGACCGGTATCGAGAAATAAAAAAAAAACAGAAAAAATCTGATTTTTAGATGCTAAACCAGTACTGGTACTGATATTCGAATCCTGTTATAAAGTAACGGCACCGCTAATTTATGCTCGAAAAAAAGCAATATCAATTCAGTATCGGTCTACCCGTGCTCAACCTAGTTTGCATCATTAACGTTCGAGTTGGTAATGAAAAGCCGTTACATGGTAGGCCACATTTTTACTAACGGTACTTCGTTTTCAAAATTCAAATATTCTAGGCCGAAAATAAACATAGAAAATAAAACACGTTGTATAATAAATTCCCATTTCTTTATAAAGAAAGTGTCAGAAAGAATATCTGTTAATTTTATGCAAAGATTAATTATATAATCGCAGTTTAATATATGGAAAGATTCTGCATGATATTATATAATCCAAATTTCATCAAAAAGATATAATAATATCATTTCCTATTACACATGCAAATTAATTTCATCAAAAGATATAATAATATCATTTCTTATTTTGTTTCTCTTGTGTAACGTTTTAATTTCTATTTGCTTTCTTAAAAAAGTTACTACTTTAAGTTTTGCTTAAATTTTTTTTTTTAATATTTTGTATCATATAAAAATTTGGAAAGTTGTATTACGCAAATTTGAAGAGTTGTATCACATGAGCGTTATTATTTTTTATGTAAACTAGTATGAAACGGGATAATAAAATGAATTTGCTGATTACGATGGTGCAAGAAATGATTCTTCTAACAATCGTTCATTCGAATTAATATCGATTATTAGGATAAATTTTTGACAAACAACAGTTAATAATGAACTTTTATTAGTTTGTAAAATTGAGTGGCTAGAGTTACTAACATATTATTTAAATATGCTCATAAAACTAAAATAGGTCTCAAAAGATAAACGAGTCGTGTGCTAAAACAGATGCAAGTTTAACAAAAAATAAAATAAAGCATAAAATGTAATAACTCATAAAAAAAGTGTTTTGGGCCTTGAAAAATCGATAACCAGAAAAGTATGGTTACAGGTCCGTCTCGTTTATGCGCTAGTTTTAACCGGTCGTATGCCTTCTAACTCCTCCGAGAGTCTAAGTTATATTCATTTGAGTAAACATTTTTTTTACATGATCATATACCTCTAAAAACAAGTCAGCGCGTTAATAGATATATTTGGGCATCCATCACTTAAACCAGTATTATAGATTTTTACTAAAAAAAATTCCATGTCGCGATGAAGTTGTCCTCTCAAAATATTAGGTTCAAACTCCGACTTTAATAGCGAATAAACAGACTAAAAGTATCATGTGTGATAACAAATGCTCGCCAAAGACCTACTCGTCATCACACCGGAGGAAGGCGTCAAAGCTCAAATGTGATTAACCAGCTGAGCTAGCTCGGTTGGCCACCAATGGTAACCTTGGGGAGGTATTTTTGGAGAGGTCTCGAGTTTGAGTCTCACCAAGAACCTTCAAGAGCCCGAATTAAGAAGCAGGAGTGGGGTTTATCCCCTAAAGAGAAGGTTCGAGACTTACATACTGCCCAATTAAATGTCACTGTATGCGCGAATCACTAACTACTAACTCGCTGTTAAAAAAAAAATAGAAGCTCAAATGTGATCGAGGACACTCCTGAAAAAAAAAAAAGTTTCAAAAGCAACCGTTGGACCAAAAGACTAAATTCCACTATTACTTTTAAATATTTTTCCATAAAAACTAATTTAGTAAAATCAATCATCTACGACTTATACATTTTCACTTCTATTTTACATATATATTAGATGATGCGGGTAAAGATGTCGTGTTAGAAATCTTTTATTTCATAAAGCAAAATGTTTTGTATGATTTTATATGTTTTAAATTAATATAGTTTTTAAATTAAATACTTTTTATATATTTAACAATAATAAAACCATTTTATTTTTAAATTTAGTTAAAAAAAATTGTAATATGCAAAATTGGAGGAAGAATTTAATGGAGAAATAAATTATATAAAATTCTAATATATCAATGTGTGAAATATATAAATTAAAAAAATAATTAATAACACTTTAGAGTTAATTTTTTAATAAGTTATATATAATTAAGTAAAACTTATAAATTTTCATATTTTTTAATAATTTTAGAAAAACAATTGTAGACATATAAAATATATAAAATCTATTTAAACATTAATATTAATACTGATAGTATAATCTATCTAAAACCAGGTTTATACTTATTAATTGGACTAATATTATAATTACAAAACATTAAGCACGGATTTGTTTTTATATATTTATATATTAAATTAAAATATCAAAATTCATTTGACTTATCTATGAGTTTTATGCGTACGGAACTTATAGCTAATTATGGCCAAAGGTGTGTGTTTCCTAACTTGTGATGCCTGAACTTGCTTAGTAAGGCTGCTATTTGGTTTTTGAAATAAGTTGTTTAAGAAATGTTGTTTGTGAATTGGCATCTTTCATGATAAATTGAAATATTGAGGTGTTAGTTGAATGTTGTTCTAAATTGGAAATGTAATTTTTGGAGCTTTGAGATGATAACTCATGATAAACTAGATGAGTGTGTCTCAAAGCTGGTTCGATCTTAAGGTTTGAGATATTATCAAAGATCACATGTATACTTGCTACTTTGCTAGTGATATGTGTAAAATATTTGATATCGTTATTTTAAAGAGAATTGACACATTTTTTTTTATTAAAACATTTAAGTACATAATTTGTTAAAGTAATAATACAACTGTTTAATACACAGTTTAAAGTATTTTAATTAAGTTTGAGAGTGTAAATTATTAATTTATTTTAAAAGTGTAATTTATTTTTGGATATTAAATGTATTTATTTCTTGTATAAATGATGTGGAGATGCCTAAATCTTTTTGTTATTTCTGATATCTAATCTTTGATTCATTAACAAAATTCATCTCTTTATTTAAAAAGTTATATATAGTTTACTTATTGTATAAGTAAGATTGTTTATAAGAAAAAAAAAAAAAAAAACCTGTCCAAACACCCTCATCTCCCAATTCAAAAATGTAGAAAAACCATTATTCCACACTGATCGGATTATTCTACCAATTAAAAAACCTCTCGCACAAAAAGACAAACCTCACGCGCATATCATTTAACTAAACCTCCCTTTTAGTTTTCCACACCTCCTTCCTCACACACGACCAATTCAATTCAAACCCTCTGTTTCTCTCTCTCTCTCTAGAATCCAAACAACTTTCTCTCTCTAAAACAGAAAAGAAAAAGAGATCTTAGTTAGTTATGGCGTTTGGTGAGAGTGTGATCGGATTAGTGAACCGTATACAAAGAGCTTGTACGGCTTTAGGTGATCACGGCGGCGGTGACTCTGCTTTTTCCTCTCTTTGGGATGCTCTTCCTTCTGTTGCCGTCGTTGGCGGTCAGGTACTATAACAACTTTCTTCAACCGTTTTTTTATTCCTTTACTACGTATTATTTATATTTATAGGTAATATAACTGATTTTGTTACTGTTTATGTGAATTTCGGTGCATTTTTTGACGATTATTTTGATATTTATTGTTCGATTTGATATATAACTAATTTTGTTACGGTTCATGTGAATTTCGGTGTTGATTATTTTGATATTTATTGTTTGAGTGATTGAGTGAGTATCTGTTTGTTATTTGTCCGATTTTAGGTTTAGTGATAGATTGTGTAGCTTTGTTGTGTTTGGGGGAGATGACAGTCAGTCATACCTAATAGATTCATTTACGTCAACAACTGATTATTATGTTACTTTAGTTTATTTGTTTATATATCTATAGGTTGAATATTTGAGTTTATAGATGTTATAATTTATGCTGTTTAAGCGATTTTGTTATTGTTTATGTGATTTTCAGTGTGTTTTTCCTAAGTTTATTTTGATATTTGTTATTTGAATCATGGACATGTTATAACTCAATTTCTGTGTGTTTTTGTACGATTTTTTTTATGTTAGGTTTAGTGATAGCTTGTTTAGGCTGCTGTTGTTTCGGTGAGTGACAATAGATTAATAAGCGGTACGTTAGATAATAATAAGAATTGTGATTGTTGAACTGGAATTGAGTAGTTGTTTGATGTGTTTATAGATTATAGATGTTATAATGATATATAACTGTTTGATGTTAGGTTTAGTGATAGGTTGTTTAGGTTTGTTGTTTTTTGCGGAGAGTGACGATAGATTAATAAGCTCTATGTTAGATAATAATTATAAGAATTTTGATTGTTGAACTGGAATTGAGAGTTTTTAAGTTAGCGCATTGTGATGAATAGTTAGGTTTTTGAAGTGTTTTGAGAAGAGTGCGAGAACATGTTAAGGTAGTGTTTGGATTGGGTGGGTAAGGTGTTTTAATGAAGTTTACAAAGGCCGGTGTGTGTTGTTGTTTCAAGTGTTGTGTGAGGAGTGGGAGATTAAGTTAAATATGCGTGTTTTAGTTTTTTGGTTTAATATATTTTTTGAGCTGTTTTAAGTGTTCTAAGAGGAGTGTGAGAACGTGTTACACGAAACGAAGTAGGTGTAGACGTTTAGTCGTTTTTACTTTAGTTTGTGTTTGGATTGGGAGATGGAGTTATGATACTTGAAGTGGAGTTTCCAAAGTGTGTGTTTTGGTTTTTGTGTAAATGTTTGTTAGGTGTTTGGAGTGTTTAGTGAGGAGACACTAACGAGAATGAGTTGGAGTGTGAGAGAAATGATGATAGAGTGTGGTTTGACAAGTATTTATTATCTTTTTTTTTACTCGTTTTATATAGTGTACATGGTTCTGTCATGTGTATATCTAAAAGTCAACTCATGCTTTTTAAATTATTATATTTGTTTGTAATTCAAGTTGAAAGTTTATCTATGCAGTTCTGTAATAGTAATTGTTTATGTTTTTATTATAGAGTTCTGGGAAGTCTTCAGTTTTAGAGAGCATTGTCGGTAGAGATTTTCTTCCTCGAGGATCTGGTCAGTTGTTTATTTCATATCTTGTGTTTTTATGTCTTATTTCATGCCTTTATGACATTCTTTAGATCCACGCATTTGGTTAGTAATAAGTGTCTATTTCAGGTATTGTCACAAGGCGTCCCTTGGTGTTGCAGTTACACAAGACAGAGGGCAGACAAGAAGAGTATGCTGAGTTTGGACATTTGCCCCGCAAACGATTCACTGATTTTGGTATGCCAAGTTATTGCTACTGAAATGTGTGTTTTTGATGAACTAATTTTTTTCTATCTGAATTTTGATACATCTGTATAAAAAAAAAAACACATGTTTATAATCAAATCTATAAAATGGCTACCCAATTGCGCAAGTATAAAGACCCTTCTATTATACTTTTTACGCTTTGTGTAAGTGTGTTTAGTGTGTTACGGTAAGAAATTAATGCTTGATTCTGTTTTCTTACCTCTCCACAGCTCTGGTGCGTAAGGAAATTCAAGATGAAACTGACAGAATCACGGGGAGGACAAAACAAATATCTCCAATTCCAATCCATCTCAGTATCTACTCTCCAAATGGTGTGTTTCTTGATATACATAATGTAGATATGTTTTAATGTTTATCATGATCCGCTTGTTTGTTGCATATATATATGTGTTTATTTCTAATATCACGCTACTGGCTTATCATGGGTTTCCCTTCTTTTTCTTTCAGTTGTCAACTTAACCTTGATTGATTTGCCTGGATTGACCAAAGTTGCCGTTGGTATGTTTTTTGTACCTTCCCTCGTCATTCTTGAAGTCTCTGGTTGATTAATGGCCGTTTAATATTAAGAGCGAATTTGTTTGCAGAGGGACAGTCTGAAAATATTGTTGAAGATATTGAAAATATGGTTCGGCTATACGTTGAAAAGGTAATGCTAGTATATTTGGCTGTTATATCTCTAATGGACTTCGTCAAGTGTTATTTGTTCTCATTTCATGTTTGTACGTGCATGCTTTTTTGACTAAAGTAATCAGTGTGTTTTTGTACTTGCCCATCTACTGTATAAGAAATTCTTGAAAAAGTTTGATTCAGTAAATTAATATCTGGACATTTTTGCACACCAAGTGACTCGTATATATTTGTATAGATAACTAGTTCCTTGCCCTTTTCATGTATGTGCATATGCCATGTGGCAGTCACATGATGATATCATTCTGACATACGATTTCTAAAGCTCTGTCTTTTGTATGTGATGACGTGTCCGGCGCTATAGTAATGTGTGTTGGAGGACGAATAATAATTTCCTGTGTTCCACATTCATGTTTTCTTTTGCATTAATTTTCTTAGTTCTAAGATTTGATTGCATGGTCTTTTTCAGCCCAACTCCATCATACTAGCGATATCTCCTGCCAACCAAGATATTGCCACGTCTGATGCAATAAAACTTGCTAAGGAAGTGGACCCTTCAGGTATTTTTACTTCGCTATTAGCAGAAATGCTGTTCTTTGTGACTTTGTGGTTAATTATAATCCATTTTGATCTCATGTATTCTTGGTTCCTCATCTTGATTAGGTGAAAGGACATTTGGGGTGCTGACAAAGCTTGATCTGATGGACAAAGGAACTAATGCTTTAGATGTGCGTTCTTTCTCTCACTCACTCTCTCTCAGTATGATAGGTGTCATGATGGGGGTTCGGTGGGCTGGGTGACATGTCAAAACAGTTTGGCTGACAAAAAAGTACTCCTTTTCTCAAATTGTTAAACACGATAAAAATATTGTGTCATATAAATTATAAAAGAACGCTTTGGGGGAATTCTGAACCGTTTCCGTTTTAGCTATGTATATATCGTCTATTTGACCTGTTAAGAGACGAACACAACCCTAATTTGAGCCGTTTATTGGTAAATGGGTCGAAAGGCATCTATACTCATTATTATGGCCATTTAGTTTAACCTTCCGGACGTTTGATCCTGATTTTGAATATTATTCATTTATAGGTCCTTGAAGGCAGAGCTTATCGTCTGCAACATCCTTGGGTTGGGATTGTGAATAGATCCCAAGCTGATATTAATAAAAATACTGATATGAGGTATGCAAGGCATAGGGAGCGGGAGTATTTTTCTACAAGTCCTGATTATGGTCATTTGGCTAATAAAATGGGTTCAGAGTATTTGGCGAAACTCCTATCTGAGGTAAGTTCTATCCACTTACATTACTGTGTTTCTTTTTGAACCCTATCTGACATTTAGTCTGTAGTTATTGTTGTGTCTTATGAGTAGTTTTATCACACAATATTCATGTTCAATATGATACTTCTGTCTTGCAGCATTTGGAATCTGTAATAAAATCGAAAATACCCGGTATCACTTCTTTGATAAACAAAGGTATTGATGAGATGGAAGCTGAGTTGGACCGTCTTGGGAGGCCAATTGCAGTTGATGCAGGGGTGAGTAGTTTCTCTAGCTGTAGATGCTATTATAAATATGTCAGTAACTTATTTCAAATTTTTTAACTGCTCTTTTTCAGGCACAATTGTACACCATTTTGGAGCTCTGCCGTGCATTTGACAAAATATTTAAGGAGCATCTAGATGGAGGGTAAGAATTGTCCCTTGACTTTTACATTTGGTTTAAATTGAAATGGGTCAATTTGGGTTATATTTTCTCATAACGTGTGAAAAGGTGGAAAGGTTGTCATTTTTTATAACCACCAACATCTTTACTTGTTTATTAATAAATTATTGGCAAGAATTTAGAATGATTCTTGCCAATAAATTCCGACAGGGATGCATTGTCCCAAAATGGTCAACCACAGGGATAATTTTTGCAGTTCACTCATATATATAAACAAGATTTACAAATGTTGTTGGGGCGATTAACCCAAAGTTATTTCAGCAGTCCCAAGTTGTTACCTTTTTTTGGCTTGTTGATTGGAACGTAGATCAGCATAACATATTTGATGTTGCATTTAGTTAAATTCTAATTTTGTGCGTATTGTTGTAGGCGGCCAGGAGGTGACAGAATCTACAATGTCTTTGATAACCAGCTTCCTGCAGCTTTACGGAAGCTTCCATTTGACAGACATCTTTCTCTACAAAATGTGAGGAAAATTGTTTCAGAAGCAGATGGTTACCAGCCACATTTGATAGCTCCTGAACAAGGTTATCGTCGTCTTATTGAGGGCTCACTGAATTATTTCAGAGGACCAGCTGAACTTTCCGTTGATGCAGTAAGTATTTACAATCATTCGTCATATAAAATTGTATATTGTTGACTTTTGAGCTGCACAACTTACAGTAATAACATTCTGTAGGTGCATTTTGTCTTAAAAGAACTTGTCAGGAAATCAATTGGAGAAACCGAGGTAAGGATCATTTCATCATACTTTTTTTAAAGAATACCCGAACCCTTAAATCATTGATACTAAGATGGCGTCATTTTGATTATCTGGATCTAACAGGAATTGAGGCGGTTTCCGACGTTGCAATCTGCTCTTGCTGCTGCAGCTGGTGAAGCATTGGAAAAGTTTCGCGATGAAAGTAAGAAGACGGTTGTAAGATTGGTGGACATGGAGTCTTCATACTTGACCGTCGATTTCTTCCGCAAGCTTCCTCAGGAAGCTGAGAGAGTAGGCCCTCCTCCCCCACCAGGAGACCGCAGAACCTCATCTGCAGATCGTAGAGCCCCACCACCACCACCACCTTCAGAACGTGGAATCCCAGGTGCAGATCGTGGAAACGCTGTTGACCCATTAGGGGACCGTTATGGAGATGCTCACTTTCGTAGAATTGGCTCAAATGTATCCTCTTATATCAGTATGGTGTCTGACACAATCAGGAGCACGATTCCAAAGGCTGTTGTTCTGTGTCAAGTTAAAGAAGCCAAACAAAATCTGCTCAATTACTTCTACACACAAATCGGAAGAAAGGAGGTAATTGTTTATTTACATTCGATTTGTTAAATGTCACCGAGCAAAACCAAACATTAACCTTCTGTTCTACTGGACTACATCTAATATTTTTCTGTAATCAATCAAAGTTCCAATTATTTAGGGGGTGTTTGTTTCGGCTATAGCCGGCTTATGGCTTTTTTGGCTTTAGGCTTATGTTTCACAAGGTCACTTTTTGTGGCTTATTTTGAAACTTTTCGGCTTATATAAGTTTATTATGGCATAATAAACTTATACTAGCCAAAAAGTTTCAAAATAAGCCACAAAAAGCAGGCTTGTGAAACATAAGCCGAAAACAAAATAAGCCACAGGATGGCTATAAACAAACACCCACTTAATACTTTTTTATATATTGGTAAATACCTTCCTTCAATTTGTTTTTGCTTATTTGTGGTCAGCATGGAATAAAATTTTAGCTATAAGTAGTTTACAATGATAATAAAATCACGGTGGGACTGTATAAGTAGAACGTTTGTAGACTGTTACAGTAACATGATAAGCTATGTAAAATATCTTTTCAGGGTAAACAACTTGCCGAGTTGCTCGACGAAGATCCGTCTTTGATGTCAAAGAGACTAGATATTGCAAAAAGACTCGATTTATACAAAGTATCAAGGGATGAGATTGCTGCAGTCTCATGGGTGCGGTGATGGTGATGGAATTGGTCATAGCTCACACTGTATTCTTTTGTGGTTTGGCCTTCTATTATTTAACTACATGTAGTAGTTGACTTTCCGATTCTTTAGACGTAAGGATATGTTTTGTAAATCTGTAGAAACACGCAGACTTATTTTGTATACTTTGTTGAGTGATTTATGTTAAGGTTATGTCATGCGAGTATTAGATTTACCTGTTTGTCAGTATTAAATAGAAGCAGCATGATATGAATGGGTTATTGGTTGACGAATGTTTGGTTTTGCTCAATGAGACGCCGAATGTATGTCACACTCTCACACATGTGTCGAGGAAGACCTGTTAAAATTCGTCTGTCTTTGAACAAGACCTAATGTACAGACGATTTTTGAATTCCAAGTGGTGGGAATGCAACAGTACATCACTTAGTAGCTACTTATGCGAATGTGATTAGTGTCAATGTTACAAGATCCGTTGTGCGTGTTGCATATAGATGGTCTGCCTTCAAAACCAAAGTGATTAGTACATAATCGATATGTTTTGTAATGTTATACACTATGTTGCACGGAAACGCCTCTCGGGTACCGTGCCCGTCCCGGAAACGTTTCGGAAACGGGAAACGGCTGGAAACGCCCGGAAACGCGGCGGAAACGTTTCCCCAAAAAGGGAAACGTTTCCTGAAGATAGGAAACGCCGAGGCTCTAGCAGAAACGCGAAGGGAAACGTTTCTTTGGATTTTAACACGTTTCTGGGCTACTTTTTGGGCCATGAAACATTTTTTGGTCCATTTATATTGTATATACATATAGTAGGTCGTCATATCTTCGAATAAATCTCTAGAAATTGACTATAAGTATTTGTTTAATGTTAAGTATATATTATGTCTCACTATCAGTATTTAATTTTTTCTTGCTTTATCGGTTAAAAATGCATGTTTATTTAATTTATTAATAAATATATATAAATACAAAAACGTTTCCAGCCGTACCCGTTTCATGGATTTTGCGACATTGACGTTTCTAAGTACCCGTCCCCGTACCCGTCCCCATTTCCGTATCCGTCTCCGTGCAACATAGGTTATAAATTCCAATGATAAACCAAAAACGCTAACTTCTTTTTATCGATGTACAAGAAGGTGGATTGGTTTTACACTTACCCATCGTCTTTGAAACAAATAGACTCATCATTTTCATCGTGGTCTCTCCATTCTCACCTTTCACACCAAGCAGAAGATGTGCAATGTCTCACAAGCCTAGAGAAATAACGATGTTAGGCATCATCTTAACTTTTGATATCAATCATAACCAGAAATATTTTAAAGGATTCAACAGCTTCGTGCAACAGAGAATCTTAATATTTTCTTTTCCCATGCACCAATGCATCAAAACTCAACAGAGAATCTTAGCAAACGTATATAAATCTGGTTAATTCAATCTTCTAAATGATACACCATGGTCACGTGCGCTGATTGATCTTCTAAATGATATACCATTCAATCTTCTAAATAAAAACGTCTTTGTTTTGACAAGAGAGACATATACTCTGTAACACTGTAAGCTGACACATAAAAATGTGTTTAAAGTTAAAACGCATGCAGCCAACTGATAAAGGAGGAGGTATCGTACCGTTGGTATGTTAACAATTGTGAATATGTTATTGGCAAGAGGTAAATGGAAATAGAGGTGGACCCAAAATATTTTTCCAGGTGTTAGCACAAATTTTTTTGGGGTGTCGCATATAATTTTCTTCATCGTGAACAATAAAATTTATATCATAAATGATTTTTAGCTAAAACTAAAGTAGCACAAAATAATTTTAAGTGTTACACATACTAGAAGATCAATATTTTCCGAAAAGAATTATATTTCGTAGTCTCAAATCGAGTGTATCTCGTGCTACATCCGGCTTCCATGTGAATCCGCCCATGAATGAAAAGTTATATAAATAGCATATAAAATAACCAAATGGACCACTGAATAAATCCAACGATCGTGTACTTCAAGCACATACGTAGAAATGTAGATACATTTGTTCAAAATCGGTCGAGAGTGTTAGTTCATGCTCGTTGGAATACACAAATGTGGCTAGGGGTGTGTGAGCCTATTGGGGGCACACACACTAGAACACAAGAGTATGTATTATGATACACGTTTGAAGTTTTCAAAACGACCCATTTTGACCCGTTTGGACATAAAACGTTGTAGACAGGTTCCCTGTTGTCTTAAACCTTAATGGCTGGCCCATAGAAGGTTCTAGGGAACTAAGGCTGTCTAGATTTGTTTGAATGCTGAGATAATAGATAAAGAGGGTTATGATAAGTATTGGAAGAGTTGTGATAAGTTATGGGGTGTTTGGGATAAGGCTTAAGATTCAATTTTAAGCATTATCTCAACTAGGGTTTGAAGGGTATATAAACCCCTCATCCCTACTCATAACTCACGACTAAAATCACTTAAAACACAACAATAGTCTCTGTTTTCTCATCTTCTTCATTCAAATCAATAAACCTAATATTAGGGTTTATAGATTTTGAATTACATCTCACAACTAAACACTTGCATTATATTCAATCCAAGGTGGTTTAGTAACTTAGAATCAATTCTAAGTTTGCTAAAACAAAGTCTTAAACGAAGGTTTATAAGCTGTTAAAGGTGCAACAGCTTATTGAAGCTTTTTGGTCTCTGCTGATCATTCTCGGATAGAACTGGGTTTTCTAGTCGCACAGTGTTGTAAGATATCGGGCAACACTGAGATCTGGTTTATTGGACACTGAAGGATATCGGACAAAACTACAGTTTAGGCTGTTTTAGTTTTTGATCCGTTTTGGGCTACGACACTCGGTGTTTGGGTATACATGCGTTTCGGCTAGCATTACCGGGACGTACTCGTTAGTAGTGTTTGTGTGAGCATCCGTAGAGGTGGTATATTTTATCACTCGTTTTAGTTTCATTGCTTTTGGACGAAGGTTAGTTTTCGCGTTTCCTTTATTGTTTATTATTTATTACGTGTTAATCATAATTGCTCAAACTAGATCCAATCTGGTGCGTACTCGTAGTTACATGGTTAACTAGATATTAAATCCCAACAACGGCATCACGAGTCATACTCGTTTGGTGGTTATGGGTTACACGTTTTAAATAAACACGCAAAACCGCATGCATGAAACCTAGTTTAGTTATTTGTTTTATTTTTATTTGACAATTAAATTTTGTACTTGTCATTAATTATAAAAAATAACAAGATGGTAATTATTAAAATTAATTGTTAATTAGAAACATATAATTAAAATTAAATGGTTAATTAGAATACATAAAATAATAATAAAAAATTAATAGTTAATTGTTTTGCCATGATTGTTTTATGTGTTATCCGGAAGACTCAACTACACACCAAAAACAACACTCGACCTCACACAAAACTCACAAGACTTACACAACACTCGACCCACACTCAGCAAACCCTCAGCCTTGAAGACACACCCTCAACGACTCAAGATCTCAGTAAAAAAACTATCATCGATCATACCGAAAATAAAAACACCTACCCGAGACCCAACAATGGATCTTGAAGCATCAGATTCTACCGAGTATTAAAAGGTGCATGGGATATATTCGTGATATTCATCCGTGTGATAGGTGATTAATCAATTTTTGGTTAATTGATTAATGTTTTTCGAGGTGTGTGAAAGAATTAGATGATAGATAGATCTGCTTTTGCTTTTGCATCGATTATTCCTAGGTAGCAGATCAGTGAATGAAATATGGTTTTTTGATGGTGACTTTGTTAAATATGGGAGAGAATTGATTATAATATAAGTAGAAAGGGGACGATAGATTTTAATATAAGTAGCAGATCAGTGGGAGATGATGAGATTTGGATTTGAGTTTTTTGGCAGATAAGAGAGAGACAGAGGAGTGTTTTGTTGACTCGCTACAATCACGTAATGTGATGCATGGGGCGATTTAGGTACTTGATGAAAACCTAAGGAGAGTCTTATGGTTCTTCGTTTGGGGAAGACTCTTCGGGGTCTCGGATTTATGTGTTTATTTAATGTCTTATGTTTGTTGTATTTGTTTTCCTAATTGCATTATTGTTACATGTTTTTCAAAACACCTAAATTACATGCAATATGGATAAATACTTATAGAGAAACATGACATTAAAATTGGTCAATATTTTACACGCCTAAATACATGCTCATTGTGATCGGTTCTGTGTTACGTGGAAAAGTGTTTTATAAAATAAAAGGACCTAAACACTATTGAAACACGCTTTCATGAAAATAAAAACTGGACGCTATGGACTCATGGGATGTACGGATCACCCACTAGAACAAACTATAAGGCAGGTATAAGCCGGTGCGCACAGTCACACCTAAAGGATATCCGACTATTGCCTTGCGCTGGTCTGATCCTGCGCTTGCTTGCGAGTTCGATTGGAGCTACCGTGAACCATCATAGATCACTACAGTGTGATTAATAAAAGTTTTTAAAAATCGTGCTACAAAGTTGTTTACATGCTTCTTTGTACACATGTTTTACCACATTTATGTGCTACACTATGTGAAATTTAAGTGTATGCCAGCCAACTAAGAACACATGCATTTGATTTGGCTTCTCTGGACAGTCCTAAGGGCCTTGTCAAACCCATGGCAAAATTTTCACGACGGTCAGACCCTGTGTGATATTTACATGTTCTTGCTTGGTTAACTTAACTCGAGTATGCACGGTCAGACCCTGGACCCGAGGCATAAGATGAGACTAAAAATACTCATGACACTACTACCGTTTTACTAGTGTCTTGAACGGTCTCATAAAGTATAAGAGTTGCATGTTATGCAATTAACGCTCGTCGCTTACCTCTTGCCCCACTTGTTTACATATTGGACAGTCCTTTTGTAATGAGTGGGAGTACAAGATGGATCTTAGTCTTAATTAGTAATTAATTGGGTAGTTAATTCTATTAAGAATGTAATTATCGAAAATACTAATTGTTTGAACTTTTTAATTGTAGATGACTACGAATATCGGAAACAATTCGGTACTCAGGAGTTTCTTCGAGAAACACAAACTCACTGGGCCTAACTTCATTGATTGGTACCGCCAGTTGCGCATTATCCTATCAGCTGAAGACAAGGAACAATACTTGGAACATCCAATTCCTACTGCACTTGTTGCAACTCCTAGTCACCAAGTCCCTCCCGATGCTCTTGCAGCTCATGCTGCTTGGGTCAAAGGGTCAAAGGACATTGCTGCCCTTATGCTCATGACTATTGACTTAGAGATCCAACGAAATCTAACCCATCTCGGAGCATATGACATGTTGCAGGAGCTGAAAACCATGTTTTCTCAGCAAGCAGAACAGGAACTTCTTCAAACTGCGCGTGAATTTCACGCGTGCAAGCTTGAGGATGGTCAAAATGTAGGATCATATGTTCTTAAGATGAAGGGCTACATTAAGAACTTGGAGCGTCTTGGTCACCCCATGACTGTCAGCTATGGAATAAGCCTGATCTTGATAGGCCTTTCCAAGGAGTATGACAGTTTTGTTCAAAACTTCCACATGCATGGCATGGGGAAGACTATGAATTCGGTGAATGAACTGCATGCCAAGCTTAAACAATATGAGCAGACACTTCCCAAGAAGTTTGTTTCACCTGCACTTCATAATGTGCGTGCAGGCAAGGTCCAGAAAAAACAAGGTAGAAAACCGCCTAAGGCTGCGAAGGGGAATTATGGAAATGGAAAGAATAAGCTGGCTTATGCTGCCGAGCAAAAACCATCTTATGCTCCCAAGATCAGAAATCATCCACCACCCAAAAAGGATAATCCTGCTAAGGACGACCCCTGTCACAAATGTGGTCAGATAGGTCATTGGAAACGGAACTGTTCCGAGCACTTAGCCGAGTTGCAGAAAAAGAAGAGGTTGTCTCAAGAAGCCAACACTTCATGTATTTTCACTATAGAACTATATTCCCTTCCGAGTAATTCGTGGGTATATGACACAGGTTGTGGTACTCATATTTGTAATAATACTCAGGGTCTAAGGGGAAGTAAGAAGCTGAATCCAGGAGCTTTGAATCTGTACATGGGCAATGGTCAACGTGCAGGAGTCAAAGCTATTGGAAATTATCATTTATGTCTCCCTAGTGGATTAGTTATTGTTTTGAACAATTGTCATTATGCTCCCTCTATGACTAGAGGGATTATTCCAGTTTCTGGCTTGTTTAAAGATGGTTTTGTAATATGTTTTGATTCGAGTAATGCAATTTCAGTTTCTAGGAATAGCGTTGTTTATTTTACTGCTACTCCCCAAGGGGATGGCATTTATGAAATTGATATGTCTTGTTCTAAAACAAATGATAGTTCTATGTTTGCTGTTAGCAATAAAAGAGCCAAATTAACTTTGGACTCTACTCTCTTGTGACATTGTCGTCTTGGACACATAAGCAAGATACGCATGAAGAAGTTGCAACATGATGGACTTCTCACCTCAACTGACACTAAGTCATTTGAAAAGTGTGTCTCTTGTATGTCTGGGAAGATGTCAAGAAAACCATATTCACATCAAGTGAAAAAGGGCTAAAGATCTACTTAGACTAATACATACTGATGTTTGTGGCCCATTTAGAATCGTGTCAAGGCAATGAGCTAACTACTTTGTCACTTTTACTGACGACTTTAGTCGGTATGGTTATGTTTACCTGCTAAAGCATAAACATGAAGTGTTTGAGACATTTAAAGTGTTTCAAAAGGAAGTAGAAAATCAACTCGGTAAGACCATAAAATCACTACGATCTGATCGTAGAGTTAAATATATGAGTCAAGAGTTTTTGAATCATCTTAAGGAGCATGGGATTATTGCCCATCGAACTCCTCCCTACACACCTCAACATAATGGGGTGTCTGAGAGGAGGAATTAAACATTGCTAGACATGGTTCGATCCATGATGAGTCAAACTACTCTTCCAAAGTCTTTTTGGGATTATGCCCTTGAGTCTGCTGCACGCATACTCAACATGGTTCCAACTAAGAAGGTTGAAAAGACACCGTACGAAGTATGGCATGGGCAAGCCCCTAAGTTGTCTTACTTAAGAGTCTGGGGTTGTGAAGCTTTGGTTAAACGTGATACGATGACCAAACCTGACAAACTGGAACCCAAATCTATTAAGTGTATCTTTGTAGGATACCCAAAGGAAACTATGGGATATTCCTTCTACTACCCTCCCGAGAACAAAGTTATTGTTGCTCGGAATGCTGAGCTCTTTGAGAGAAATATATTAGATCAAGAAGCAAGTGCGAGTATAGAAGATCTTGAAATCATTCAAGATGAAGATACAAATCCTTCTGATGACACTGGCTTAGATCATGATGAGGATGATCAAGAAATTGAAGAACCTCAAAGTGATATCAATCCCATTCGTAAGTCCTCTAGGACACGCCGTGCCCCAGATCGAATGTGTTTATACGTCGATGCTGAGGAGCATGAGTTAGGGGATCTTGGAGAACCCGCTAACTATAAAGTTGCATTATTGGATCCTGAATTCGAAAAATGGCTTATAAGCAATGAATGTGGAGATGCAATCCATGAAAGATAATGATGTTTGGGTATTAGTTGATCTTCCTCCTAACGGTAGAACCGTTGGTAGCAAGTGGCTATTCAAGAAAAAGACTGACATGGATGGCAAAGTACACACCTTTAAAGCTCGTCTTGTAACAAAGGGCTTCACTCAAACCTACGGGGGTTGATTATGAAGAGACATTTTCTCTTGTAGCAGACATTAGAGTTATAAGGATTCTTATAGCCATAGCCGCGTTCTATGACTATGAGATTTGGCAAATGGATGTCAAAACCGCTTTCCTCAATGGACATCTTTCCGAAGAAGTCTATATGGTGCAACCTGAGGGTTTTGTCGATCCTAAATATCCTAACCGAGTATGCAAGCTCAAGCGCTCCATTTATGGACTTAAGCAAGCATCTAGGCAATGGAATAAGCGTTTTGATGATGAGATTAAGAAATTCGGTTTCACTCAGAATCAAGATGAACCATGTGTATATCACAAAGCTAGTGGGAGTAATGTTACTTTCCTAATTCTATATGTTGATGACATATTGCTCATGGGGAAAAATATTCCAATGTTGAAAGGGGTAAAATCCTACCTTGGAAAATGTTTTGCTGTGAAAGATTTAGGAGAAGTTGCATATATTCTTAGAATCAAGATCTACCGAGATAGATCTAGACGGTTAATTGGTTTATGTCAAAGTGCTTACATTGAGAAAATCTTGAAAAGATTTCATATGGAGAATTCCAAGCGTGGAACTATCCCAATGCATGAAAGCCCTAAATTGAGTAAGTCACAATGTGCTGTTTCACCAGCTGAAAAGCAACGCATGTAGAATGTTCCTTATGCCTCGGCTATAGGATCAATTATGTATGATGTGAGATGTACTCGTCCTGATGTTGCGTTCGCTCAGAACATAACAAGCCGATTTCAACAGAGTACTGGTGAACTTCACTGGACTGCTATTAAAATATTCTTAAGTATTTACGGAATACTAAGGATATGTTTCTGGTTTATGGTGGTGACGAAAAACGAGAGCTCAGGGTTTCTTGCTACACTTATGCTGGATATCTGACAGATGCTGATGACCTAAATCTCAGACTGGATATGTTTTCGTTCTAAATGGAGGTGCTGTTGACTGGAAGAGCACAAAGCAAAGTATTTTTGCAACTTCATCTACAGAAGCTGAGTATATAGCTGCTTTTGATGCAGCTAAAGAGGCTGTTTGGATTCGTAAGTTCATTTATGGGCTTGGTATTATGCCCACAATTGAAGATCCCATTGATATGTATTGTGACAATACTTGAGCCATTACTATAGCAAATGAAAGCGGAATCACCAAGGGTGCTAGACATTTCCGCGCAAAAGTTCACTATCTTCGAGAAACCATTGAGATGGGTGATGTTAAGATAGCAAAAGTTCATACAGATGACAATCTAGCTAATCCATTTACGAAGGCGTTAGCATTCCCTAAGCATTCTAAATTGACTCGTGGTATTGGTATGATACCAGCTAGTAGTCTCATGTAAATCTGTATGTTAATTAGTATTTGGATAATTTGGAATTGTAAGATAGTTTTATTTTCTAATAAATAAAGATACGAGGTATTTGTTATTTCATTCATATAAAATTTGTTATTCTATATTTGTATGTTTAATCCATGAATGATTTAATCATTCTAAATATCCATTGTCGGTTAGTAGTATGGGAATATTGTTACATAAGGCAAATGTGAGTGTTGGATATATTCTATGAGAATGAGAATTGTTCTAAGCCAAACTCATATGTATTCATAAGGGATGCATACTAGATTCCCCAACTTCAAACATTTACTTTTGGATCCATGTCATGAGTAAGATGTTGAAAATGGTCTGTTAAGTCATCCTTAGACTTGAGATGCAAACAAGTTCTGCATGGTGGATATCACTTTCGTAATTATATGCAAAACGCTGTCCTGAATAAGGTAGTTATAAAAGCTATTTTTCGGAGTGATGTGAAGCAACATCCACAACACTTGTAGTCAATAAAGGATTTGTTACTCCACTTAGTATGTGTAGAATGATACCATGGCGCCTCTCTAGAATTAATCAGATAATTGTTTGGCCGAACCCAAATGGTAATGCAAGATGAATCTTGGTTACATTTGGTATATCTGAATTGAATTCAATAACGAGAATCTAAATGGTTAAACTATATGGAATGAGTTAGGATCCATATCCATGGTTTAACGGTATCTATAACAAAGGATGATAAAAGCAAGACATAAATGACCATGCTACTGAGATGTTCAATGAAACTATATCTCAGACACCTCTAGTTAAATAACGAGTGTGAGCGTTGCTAGATGTTTCCGTCGTTAATATTTGTGTTGTCTACTCCAACGACCAAGTGGGAGCGGTTAGTTCATGCTTGTTGGAATACACAAATGTGGCTAGGGGTGTGTGAGCCTATTGGGGGCATACACACTAGAACACAAGAGTATGTATTATGATCCACGTTTGAAGTTTTCAAAACGACCCATTTGACCCGTTTGGACATAAAACGTTGTAGACAAGTTCCCTACTGTCTTAAACCTTAATGGCTGGCCCATAGAAGGTTCTAGAAGGGAACTAAGGCTGTCTAGATTCGTTTGAATGTTGAGATAATAGATAAAGAGGGTTATGATAAGTATTGGAAGAGTTGTGATAAGTTATGGGGTGTTAGGGATAAGGCTTAAGATTCAATTTTAAGCATTATCTCAACTAGGGTGAAGGGTATATAAACCCCTCATCCCTGCTCATAACTCACGACTAAAATCACTTAAAACACAGCAATAATCTCTGTTTTCCCATCTTCTTCATTCAAATCAATAAACCTAATATCAGGGTTTATAGATTTTGAATTACATCTCACAACTAAACACTTGCATTATATTCAATCCAAGGTGGTTTAGTAACTTAGAATCAATTCTAAGTTTGCTAAAACAAAGTCTTAAACGAAGGTTTATAAGCTGTTAAAGGTGCAACAACTTATTGAAGCTTTTTGGTCTCTGCTGATCATTCTCGGATAGAACTGGGTTTTCCAGTCGCACAGTGTTGTAACTTGTAAGATATCGGACAACACTGAGATCTGGTTTATTGGACACTGAAGGATATCAGACAAAACTACAGTTTAGGCTGTTTTAGTTTTTGATCCGTTTTGGGCTACGTCACTCGGTGTTTGGGTATACGTGGGTTTTGGCTAGCATTACCGGGACGTACTCGTTAGTAGTGTTTGTGTGAAGGTTAGTTTTCGCGTAGAGGTGGTATATTTTATCACTCGTTTTAGTTTCATTGCTTTTGGACGAAGGTTAGTTTTCGCGTTTCCTTTATTGTTTATTATTAATTACGTGTTAATCATAATTTCTCAAACTAGATCCAGTCTGCTGCGTACTCGTAGTTACATGGTTAACTAGATATTAAATCCCAACAGAGAGAGCAGGAGCGGAGCAAATTTTTTTGACTCGGGGTCAAATTTTGTTATTTTTTATAAACTATACTACAAAATGGTTTATAATCGTAGAATTTTTAAAAAACCTGTGAATTTTCGAAAACTTACACTACTTCATCCGTCCTAAAATTATTGTCCATCGACAAAAAACACACAGTTTAAGAAAAGTACTACCTTTATAACTTTCTCTCTCTTACTTTTTGCAGAAAGACAATTTTGCCTTTAACTAATTAATTTAAAACTTTTTTAAAGTTTGTAATTATAATTTCAACTAAGGGTAATATAGTAATCTCGATCTAAACTTCCTACCTGTTTTTAGAAATGGACAATTAATTTGGAACAAGCCGAAAATAAAAAGTGGACTATAATTTTTGGACGAATGTAGTACAATTTTTTCGCTAGGTAGTCACATGACCCTTGTGAACCCTCTCTGTCTCCGCCTTGCGAGAGAGGACAACTGCTATATACTAACCATAAACAATTGGTAAGGGCGTGTTTAATTGGAAAACATTTTTTTTTTATTTTTTTTATGTTTTATAAAAAAAGAGAAGAGATTTCTATTTCTACAAAACACTTTAAAATTTAAAAAACGCGTTTAGTTAAAGAAACATATATTTATGTTTTCTATTTTGCAAAACTAAAAAAATTATATTTTTTAATATCATAAAAAATATTTTCAAAACACGAAAAAATATCATAAACTAATCAATTAAATAATAAAAAAACTAAAAAAATAATATGAGAAAATGAAAAAAATTTAAGTAAAATTTAACATAAACAAAAATAAAAAAACGATAAACTAAAAAATTTAAAAGTAAATTTTAACATCAATAAACATGTAAAATATATTAAAACGACTACTATTCAAAGTAAAAAACAATAAATTTGTCTCTAAAAATATTTTTACATTTTCGTTATTTTTTATACGTTTTCGTCAGTATTTTTATCTTTGGTCAGTTTTTTTACGTTTTCGTCAGAATTTTTATGTTTTTGTGACTTTTTACGTTTTTTTTCTATTTATTACGTTTTCATCACTATTTTTATCTTTTTTTCAACTGTTTTACGTTTTCGTTAGTACTTTTGTGGTTTTGTCATTTTTTATGTTTTTGTTCGATTTATTACGTTTCGTAAGTGTTTTTACGTAAAAATACTGACGAAAACGTAAAAATATTAACGAAAATGTTAAAACGCTGACGAAAACGTAAAAAAATCACACGTATATGTAAAAATACTGTCAAAAACGTAAAATACCGACGAAAACATAAAAGGTTGAAAAAGCATTCTCGTTATGATGGGAGAGGATGTTAGGGTTTGGTCGATTGTTATTAAGAAAATAAGAGAAAAAGTAGATCTGGTGTATTAAAGGGAAAAAAAATTGTTTCCTTGTTTTGTGTATAAAAAGATAAAATATGAATTTTGTGTTTTTTAAATTTTTTTATAGAAAATGTTGATTTGAACGTAATTTCTGTTTTTCTTGTTTTAACAAAATATTTGATGGAAAAAATGTGTTTTTGTTATGAATAATATGTGGATGTCTAGTACAAGGCCCATGGCCCAAGTAGTAATTAAAATGTGTTTTTGTTATGAATAATATGTGGATGTCTAGTACAAGGCCCATGGCCCAAGTAGTAATTAGGGTTTACCTACTATTTGTCTTATAAATACTACTTGTATTTACCCTCTGGAATATCATAATAGAACAATACACGCAGGTTACTAAAGTTTGGCCAAAATAACGATTTTGTTACTAAAGTTTAAAACCTTACATTTGGGTTACTAATGTATTGTTTACCTGAACTTCAAATTACCTATAATGTTTTTACCTGTAGTTATAAGTTGCATGTCTACGTCGACTCCAACTTACGTTTTCGTCAGTAAACTTACTTTTTCGTCAGTAAACTTACGTTTTCGTTAGTAATTTTACGTTTTCGTCAGTAAATTTACGTTTTCGTCAGTAAATTTACGTTCTCGTCAGTAAATATTCATTTTCGTCAGTAAATTTACGTTTTCGTCCGTAAATATACGTTTTCTTCAGTAAATTTACGTTTCGTCAATAAATTTACATTTTTCTCAGTATTTTTACGTTTCCGTCAGTAATTTTATGTTTTCGTTAGTAAATTTACGTTTTCCTCAGTAAATTTACGTATTTGTCAGTAAATTTTTATTTTGGTCAGTAAATTTTTATTTTCGTCAGTAAACTTACGTTTTCGTCAGTAAATATATGTTTTCTTTAGTAAATTTACGTTTCGTCAAAAAATTTAATTGTTTCTCAGTATTTTTACGTCTCCGTCAGTAAATTTACGTTTTCGTCAGTAAATTTACGTTTTCGTCCGTAAATATATGTTTTCATTAGTAAATATACAGTTTCATCAATAATTTTACATTTTCCTCAGTATTTTTACTTTCCGTCAGTATTTTTACGCTTTTGTGAGTAAATTTACGATTTCGTCAGTGAACTTACGTTTTCTTCAGTAAATGAATATTTTCATTTGTATTTTTACGTTTTCGTCAGTAAAATTTACGTCTTCATCAGTATTTTTATGTTTTCGTCAGTATTTTACGTTGAAGAAAACGTAAAATTATTGACAAAAATGTAATTTTACTGACGAAAACATAAAAGTACCGATGAAAATGTAATTTTACTGGCGAAAACGTAAATTTACTGACGAAAACGTATATTTACTGACGTAAACGTAAATTTACTGATGAAAACATAAAGTTACTAACGAAAACGTAAATTTACTGACGAAAACGTAAAAGTACTGACAAAAACGTAATATTACAGACGAAAACGTAAGTTTACTGACGAAAACGTAAAAATACCGACGAAAACATAATTTTACTTACGAAAACATAAATTTACTGAAGAAAACGTAAATTTACTGACGAAAACGTAAAATTACATACGAAAACGTAAATTTACAGACGAAAAGGTAAGTTTACTGACGAAAACGTAAGTTTACTGACGAAAACGTAAGTTTACTAACGAAAACGTAAGTTTACTGACGAAAACGTAAGTTTACTAACGAAATCGTAAAACTAGTGACGAAATCGTAAAATTACTAACAAAAACGTAAAAGTGCGAACGAAAAACGGGAAAAAACTGACCAAAACGTAAAAGGTTAATATACACGCATGTTACTAAAGTTTGACCAAAGTAACAATTTTGTTACTAAAGTTTGGCCAAAAAATAGAAATGAGGCCCACCAATACCTGCTTAACCGGTAACCTATCTCATGAGTAACGGCGGGATAGTTTTTCTGAACGTTTAGTAACAAATAAATCAAACTCGTATACAATAGTAACCTAAGTGTAAGGTTTTAAACTTTAGTAACAAAATCGTTACTTTAGCCAAACTTTAGTAACCTCTGTGTATATTAACCCTATTTACAACACGTTATCAGCACGCTCTAAATCTGAACTTTTTGGATTTCAAGTTCGAATTTTCCACCGATCGTTACACGTTCCCATTGAATTCTTCTTGTTACTATACTAGATCATGGATTCAGATATATTAATTCTTATATATGACACTCTAATATCTTCTTTAGAGAGGTACGTTCTTTTTCTTCTGATCGTGTTTGACTACAGTCGTATGTACAGTATTTGTTCTTCATGAATTATACTATGAAACATACGTTAATTACTAAAGGTATTAACTATTTAATACACATATGCTTTAAAGAAACATATACTTAATTGTTAGTG
Source organism: Glebionis coronaria (assembly GCA_025667525.1). Classification (NCBI taxonomy): domain Eukaryota; kingdom Viridiplantae; phylum Streptophyta; class Magnoliopsida; order Asterales; family Asteraceae; genus Glebionis; species Glebionis coronaria. Next base: position 573,782,504 of record CM046876.1, read on the forward strand.
ATTCAAATATGCCTTTGATTACATTCATCAAAGTTGATTACATTCATTAGCTTTTATTTTATTCTTTTAGAGATGTAATCTGCCTCCTTACTTGATAACATATATACGTGAAAACTATTTAATATGTGACTTTTTAAAATTGCCTCTCCTTTTGAATCTTGTAATACAGAGATTGAAAAATTATTTGTTATTACTATTTATAACAAAGTTAGTATGAAGATTACAATACATAATGTGATGCGCGAAATCTTTTCTTGGTTTAAAAGATATTACGGCTGTTAAGAGCTTGATTTATAAAAATATTGTATTATATCCTTAATAAGAGGGGGGAATCTCGGTTCCCAATGAACAGTTCCCCCCTCACATCCCAAATATTATATCTTTTTCATACCTTCCCTCACACTAAACTCACACATATCTCTCTCAAACTGCTACTGTAGATCTATTAAAAAAATCGATTTCACCCACGTTGCCAATTTAATGTGTTGAAACATGATCATGGCCCTTGATTTGCCAAAAAAACGGGTTAGAGGGTTAAAAATGGGCCTCAGCCGTTGATTATGGGTGCACCGTTTTCCGTTGTGGTGTTGGTCCGTTTTCTGTTGAGTTGCAAATATTTTATGATAGCTAAGATCGTAAGATCTAAAATCGTTGGTGATTCGTTTTTTGTGGCGTTTGTATTTGTTTTTCGCTACGTGGAACTGCGTACTCGCTGAATTGAACCTAAATGATATTTTTGTTTTTCTGACTTATGTGGTTGCACCCATGGCCCGTCCTTGGCCGTGATATTTGTTGCGCTACATATGGAATTTGTTAATGTGGTTTCTGATTATTTTTGTGACATTCCTGTTTATGAAAGTATTTGCATTTTAGATACTATTGCGGTTGGATCATGGTAGGTGGAAACGATCTGTATCTTGATCTTGGCGGGGCAACACACTGTAGCCATGTCGGTTCGGATACCCTTTTATCTACCCAGACACTCGCAATATTGAGAAAAACAGTTTGAAATGATGCTTAAGCCGCTGGCCCGTCTCCTTAGGCTATGTGAAAAGTAAACCTAAATGATGCTTAAACGGCTGACCCGTCTTGATTAATACCATATTCCTATCGCTTATAAAAGCTGTCATGAAAGTTAACAGTTTTGATGAGCCCTGTCATTTTACGACTCTTTGCGGGGCAAATTACTAAGTTTGCAGGCATGCTTATTAATTACGAGGGCTGTGATGACTTTGAACGGTTTGAACGGCCTGGGTTGAGCCTGAGATTACATGGATCTTGGCGGGGCAACCTGTTGAGGTTGCAGCCATGCCGTGTATGCTTCTTATGAAATTGAGGTACATATGTGATTATAAAATAATATAGTGGTAAATAATAGCATTATTAGTAGGCGATGATGAATCTCTGATTGCGGGAAGTTAAATAGAAGTTGTTCTGCTTATTGGCGTGGCGACTTAATCGAGTTGCAGCCATAACAAATACACGCTATTTATTCGATAATGCACCCTTCTACTGAAATTGAGGTTGTAGCCACAATGGTTGTGCCCGTAATCAGTGCTACTGAGCCTCACCTCATACACACGTAATTGTCATGATGGTCAGGGATAAAATAATTGACTCCGGTCCAATTATCTTAATTGGATTTCCTGCTAAATAGGTTTTATGCTAAAAAAATTGACTCCGGTCCAATTATCACGATTGTGCTTTTTGTGTACGGGTTAACTGAGTTAGTCTATGGTTAGAATGGGTTATGGTCATATTTTCCTGAGCTGGCTTGATCGATTCTTGGTCGGTGTTTATGTTTTCTAGATATTTCATACGATTGGATTAAAAAAATAATTATTCAGGGTAAGTGATTAATTGGTGACTTATTTTTTCTGATTTTGGATTTCTTTGATGACTTTATGCTTTAGTTGACCTTATTTGTGGTAGAGATAGATACAGAGAGAGAGATTCGAGAGAGAACGAGAGGGAGAGAATGTATAAGGAGAGCGATAGGGAAAGGGAGATGGAAAAGAGAGAGGGAAAGGCGAGATAGAGATCGGGAACGGGATTTGGATAGAGAGAATAGTAGGAGTAGAAGAAACTGCAACTACAGTGATGTTAACGATGAACGTCGTGATAGGAACAATGACTATAATCATAGACACGATGAAACAAATTACAAAGATAGACCTAGAAAATACGATGGACAAAAAGCTGATAGTTTCAAAGCAGATGAAGATAGTGAGAAGATCAAAAGGTAGTGTTATGTCATCTTGCAATTTTCTTTTAGTTGTTTATTTCGTATTCTATTTTTATGGTAATTTATTGAAACTTATGTTGTGTTCTTTTTTTGTTTTTAGGAGCAGCGGTGATGATGATGATACTAGGAGCCTTCTGTGGTATGAGCACAAAGTTTAGAAAGAGATTGTCCGCCAAAAGGATACAAAGAAGTAAGAAATTCACATAAATTTCCCATGTCTTTCAACAAACTTTTTACAACTGATATATTTTCCTGTCATGTCATTCAAGAAGCTCACATTTGTGCAACTTATTTCAGAACTTCTCGGCTTATATAAATAATAAGCTTATATAATCCGAAAAGTTCAAAAATAAGCCACAAAAAAGTCAGTGTATCAAACATAAGCCGACAACCAAAAGGTGGTTATATAAGCCGAAACAAACAGCCCATAAACAGCATCTTGCTGATTTTTCTGTAATTAGTGAGTGGTAGAAATAGTACGCGTTGATCAACCACGAAGTGCATTACATATCATGACTGAAAATACAATATGCTTGATCAGTTATGCCCAACAAATATGCCTCCTACAATTTGAATACAAGACGCAATTTGTTTAATTGATACTTGAAGAAACGGGTTACTCCCCGACTACTTTAGATTCAGCATATGGTTAACACCCGGTTGCACAAAAACCGATGTGTGGAAGTATCATAGACTGTGAAATTAATCCCATAGTGTGATACTAATAAACTGGTAATCTCGATTTTAATATGTTCTTATAGCTTATGAACAGTAGGTTCCAGATGTTTCCTTTAAGCCTACGCAAAAAGTAAAATCCTATTCTATGGCTTTGATAGTCTAAATTCCTCCGAGCCCCACCCTAGGGTGACGGACACATAGGCCAGAAGTCAAAGGAGGTGCCCGCAGCCCATATTTATACAATATAAATGTGTGTCTGTGTGTGTCTGTCTATGTATGTCTATTTTTCTGATGATAATGTACTTACTTTTGTGTTAATATGTTGCAGCTCAAGATTCATTTTGGCTTCTATTGAATTGGCTTGCAAGGTTCGCTCAGTATAGAGGAAGGGACTTCGATGTAACATGCGAGATAGTTATGCAGGTAAGAATAAGATATGTATGATGTAACCAATTAAGTAGTCGAAAGTTGGACTTCTATGTCATAAACGTTTCCGGTTAATTTGCGTATTCAAGTTAATGCTTGCAACATTGTTGAAGTTTATAACAGTTACTATGATTCATATAAAAAATATTACTTTTAAAGATCCTTAAGTGTACTGTTAATTCAGTTAGTCATGCATAATGGTGCAGGTGTTAGTTGCAATGTTTGTTTTTCAAATACCCACAAACAGCAAAATCAAAAAACCCGCAGCGATACAACTGAGAGTGAATTAAAATCTTTACACGCTTTTTCTCCCTGGTATACATATTATTGGTACTATTTGTGACTCTTTTTTTTGCTGGGCACACATTTTTAAGGTTAATCGGGGTGTTGTAAAAGACAGCAACATTCAAAAACACCCATGCCTGAATCCGCATACGCACTGCAGAAAGCCGAGGTATTCTTTTGTGTTCCCATGTTTAAAGTGTCTATTTCTAAAAGATAGGCCGGATATTGGAGAAAAGTTATGAATAAATATGTAGTTATTTACAAACATTCATGTATTGGGTCGAAATTGTAAAACTGCACAACTTAGCCAAGTACAAGATTTAGCAATGTAGTAAATAGATAGCAAAACTTTTTTCATATTGTATAGCATGTGTTTAGACTTTTTGATTTACAATAATATAAGTTGTTAAATATATAGTTGATAAATGCTCTATCTTTTTAGGTTCATCTAGATAAATACTTGGTTAACATGCCTTTTATAAATGCACTCTCAATTGAACAGTGGTTGAACATAAAAACAACGAACTATGAGTACACAGTTAAACCCCATGGGCAGTTATTTTATTTTATTGATGTACATTTACAGTGTGGCGGACTCTTACGTATGAGGAAACAGATAGGAAGTGGCACTACGAATGCATGGCCAAATTATCGTCAATGCTGTTTTGGGACATGGCTGTGTGTGCAAACTGGTCAACCGGGGTGTGTTTGAAGAGTCGCAACAGCAAAATAAGCACGAGCAACAATAAAAAACTGCTGATTTTAGTTGTGTGCTGAGTTTTATGGAGTTGAAGTGCTGCATAAGCTGGCTATGAATCAGCTGCAACTCGAGCTGCAGTGGAGCTTTCTCCAGAATTCAGTGATGCCCATAATAACATCTATGTAGGCCTTATTTGGGATTCAAGTGCGTTGGGCTAACGGGCTAACGGGTTGGCGGCATGGCTGTGTGTGCAAACTGGTCAACCAGGTTTGTTTTACGTTACTGTTTATAATGGTGTGTGGACATGTATTGTACACAAAAGGCTAAAAGGGTAGCTGCAAAAATAGACCCAATAATAAACATAGAATGCCACCATATCGGACCCATCACATTGTAACATCAGGAGTTACGTGTTCCCAAATATATGAATACCCTTCAAGGGAAGCAGGGGGCATTTTGCGGTCTTTAGTCTGTTCAGGGCACGCTAAACATCTCAAACTACCCCTTGCTTACCTCGAAGGGTATCCAAATACTTGCAAACACACCTTCTGATGGGCCTATTTTTGCAGCTACCCTGCTGTTCGCCCCTTAATTCACTGCTATATACAACCAAACATAAATGCTTAATTCACTGATGTTCGGTGTCAACCGAAAACTGTATTATCGGGGTGATTGTTATCATACTAAAACGTGCCGCGGCGGAGCGCGGGCACAAGCCCTAGTCTTTAATAATAGAGGGGAATCACGTTCCCCTAGGAACAGTGATCCCCTCTCACAATACATTGTTTATTCATTTCCCTTCCTCTCACATAAGCTTTTTTCCCTGTGTCTAATTTTTATATTCACTCTCCTCACTTCCTCATCTCACACACATCCCACCCACCATTTTCTCTCTCTCTCTAGATCTGATTTCCCTCTCATCTTATCACTCAATAATTTCATCTCATCTCTATAAAATCTACACATACCATCTCATTAATCTCATCTCATATGTGTCTCTTGCTGAGATAGGAACGCAGTTACTGTATATATTGATTGATTTACGGTGAGTGGTGGGTTGATTTATGGTCAGTGATATGTGATAATGTCTCAACTCATTTTGGGCGATTGAGGTATTTTTGTGTGGATTGGACTGCATACCCAGAACCAACAATCCGTTTTGTTGCCACCGACGTCTTCGTTGCCGCCGTTCATGGTGTGCGGCGTTGATGTTCAGCAGGTGGCATCGGTGGGTGTTTCCTTTTACGTGTTATCTGAATTATTGGCTATTTGTAAACATGAGAATCATGAATATCTTATCTTCATTACATGTAAGTGATTGGTTTTGTAGTGCTATTTATAAGCAGGTTGTGTTTATGAGGAGGTTGTGTCTATAAGCAGGTTCTTTAGATTTGCTTATCATTTTGCCTTTTGACTTTCCCTCTTTTATTATAGATACAATATGTTTGGTTTTCGCGTTTGAGTGATGTGAAAAGATATAGCTATTGCTTATACCTTTCTAAAGTATGGTTGCATTCGTTTTGAAGTACCCTTTATAAGATGGTAGCTACAACTTATTAAAAAGTCTATGACTATAATTTTGAACATACATAACCGGTTTGACTATAGTATCGAGTATGTGCATCTTGGCGGGGCAAAATTGATTATTTTGCAGCCATGGTGGCCATATTCTCTATTTTCTAGCCGTTACTTATTAGACCCTAATGATAATCTAGAAGCTTTGTGCTGATCTTGCATTTGCAGTTTGTTCGCTGCCATCATATGTTTATACCAACGTTTGTACGTTTGAGGTTATACGCATCTTGGCGGGGCAAGCTATTAGCTTTGCAGCCATGGCGCATTAATCCACTTTGTAGAATGTTGGTAAAAAAACTGACATGTTGTTTTTGTGGCGTAAACTACTTATCAAACAACGAGAATGGCAATGATGAAACTTTTCTGAGCCACACACACTAAGTCTTTCACTTATCTGAGCCTTGAAATACAAAAATAGATACTTTCCACATTCTTTGTTAACTACATTGTGTCATCTCAGACCTTAATATCGAGGTTTGTAACCTTCTCCCTTTGTAAGTTATTTTAATTCGTGTCACTGTTTCTTAAGGATTGATGCTACAGTGGGAGAGATGATTACGTTAGTGTGTGTGAGGAGAGTGAATATAAAAATTTTCTCTTTACCCGTGGGTACGTGCCTCCGGCTTTATACAACCTGTATGGTTGACAACATGATTATAACCCGTTGCTTGGCGGGGCGAGCCTTTGGCTTTGCAGCCGCAACGGGTTAGGCCCTCTTTTATAACATACGTGTACTGTAATATTAGTATGTGTCGTTGGAATTTGCGATCACTCAGGCAATGATGAGTTTTAACAGCGCGAGGTAAATATGAGATTACGCGTATCTTGGCGGGTCAACATGTCGAGGTTGCAGCCATGGCGTGCATATACGCTTTTCCCTCATCGGTGCCCTATCTAAGCCTATAATGCGTTACTCGCATTGGTTTTCGAGGGTTTGCTTATGAGTCTCACAACCTTGATTTTATCCGCAAAATGGATAGCTTTTTTGAAACAGTGCGAGTATAGCTTTGTTTATGTTTTCTTATGATTATGCGGATCTTGAAAGAAGCTGCCAGAAACACTTACATCATATGTTGTGTTGCTGTGTAATTGAGGTTGAATCATCCGTATCTTGGCAGGGCATCGCAGGTTTGTGTTTGCAGCTATGGCGGTTTGGTGTCTCTTTAACCGTCACACAAATCTATGTTTGACATATGGGGGGTTTCATTGTTTGGTTTGAACAAAGGCCTGCTGATGTTGTGATGACCCTAATTCTTTTTTTGTCGCCGCTTATGGAAGGTAACAATAGAGATGGGTGTATGACCATAATGAACGGTTCTAAAAAAATGATGTTTTGTTATGGGAACGATGGCCTTAGATGTGAGTATGGTTTTGATTTTTGTGGCAATATGCAATGAGACCTGTTATGAGTTTGCACGATACAGGTCAAGCCTGCGATTACCCGTATCTTGCCAATTCAGTGTATGAGCTGTCAGCATGCGCGGATTGGCGGGAAGATTTGAGGCTGTGATGAATAGTGATGCCCTTTGACTCACCATGTCAACATTCGTGTCTTGGCGGGGCGAACTTTTAAGTTTGCAGCCATACCAAGTGTCGCCACTTTCTGAGCCTCACAACCTCTTTTGCCTTACGCTAAGTGGTCTAGAAGGTTGTGCCTAAGACTGTAAGTATGAACCTTTTTTGCTTCTTCTATTTGTTTTCCATTAACTTTTCGCATTGTTATTTCTTATGTACATTCAACTTCTGTATTAGGTTTCTTCTTCGTAGTCTGTAGTTTACCTTCTCACACCGTGGACAACCGAATTTTGGATCAGGTAAATTTTCTGCTAGAACCCGAAAGTGCAATCTTTATTTGGACCAAAGGTAACTTAGCCAAAACATTGTGTCAGTTTTTTTCGTTTGATTTTCGGTATTGTTCATGTTTTCAATTATATGTGTAAGCTGACATATATAGAAGAACGTAAGAAAAACAGAAAAGATATGTCCCTCTCCACTTAAAAGACTAGGGTTGGTCGTTGTGTACCAAAAATAAAAGAAAACGAGGCTTTAGTTTTTTCACTTACCTTTTCGTATTTCATTCTTTTCTGGTAATATAATTGTTAAAAATATCATGTTTTCTAGATTCACCGCTTATAAGAGCGTGTAAAAATACTTCTGTCACTTACTAGAAATGATCCTCTCAATTATATAGTCGCCTGTTTTGACCACATTATATTTTCATGGAAGGTATAACTTAGGGCAAGGAATTTGTGGTACGCTGTGTTCATCTATGACATAAAAGGTACAATTCATAGCTAGATATTCATTTTTGGTAAACAAATATTTAGTGAAGTACAACATTTAGGAATTTAGTAAATAGATAGCAAAACGTTTTTGATATGATCGGTGGTTTACAAAGTATTGCAGATCTTTAGTACCATTTACTATATATGTCACAAGTATTAATTCTATGGTGTAGTACCTGCATATTTTGGTTTCGTTAGCTGCTGAATTAAAGGGTGTTAGGATTGGCGTGTGTTGCATACTTTAACGGTTGTTTGGATCAGTTAGCTTTTAGGTTGCTACTGCAGTCAAAAAAATTAAGTTTATTCATAACAGTGTTTGGGGGCAAACACAAACATGCCAAAACCTGATGAGGTCACTTTCTGTGTTTGGATACGCTTTTATTTTGCCATAACCTCATGAGGTCACATTTTGTTTTACAGGCTGCTTAGTTATGCCTTCAAAGGTCACTTTTTGTAAGTGCATACATGTTACACGGGAATTAATCAACTACTGCCATTATGTATTTGCAGGTTAAGATTTGACGAAAAAGATTAGATGGATCAAGCTTGAAGATTTTGCCGATGCAGTTTTGGTGTTATGTTTGTGCGCCGCAAACCATGTAGAATCTGGTATATAATTCTTTCCTTTCGCCTTTGAATTTTTTATTTAAGGATGCACATTCACTCTTTGTAGGCATTGAATCTATACTTGTCGGTTATGTAAAACCCAGGTTATATCCTGTATGAATATCAATTGATGTTTGTCCATTTCAGAACAGTGAACGCAATACTCCTTTCTGCATGAAGTGGGGCGTTTGGCTCCTGTTTCAACAGCGGCCAAACGCTCCTTTTGCAGCAGAAAGGGTATTTGGTTCCGCTTTTAACAGCAACAAAACACCCTCGCAAGATCATACAAATAGGACGGGTGTGTGGTACTTGCTGCATACGGGAAGGGGTGGGAATAAGTGTAATGGTGAGATTTAGCTTTCTGTTTTAGACCTCCAAATATATAGTGCGTAGCCAAAATAGCCTATTGTCAAAGATAATAAAGTCATCCGATGTTATATACTTGGAGGTCTAAAACAAAAAAGCAATGTCAGAGATAAATTGCCTAAGGGACCCTAGAGTTCACTGCATGAGCCTTCACTATGTGTACGATCGAGATAACGAGAGAAAGAATGAGGTACGCGCTCACTATAGAACTCGCAACAACAAAAAACCTGTTTTTTGGGACAAATAGTTAGTTACATACTATAAAGCAATTGCTAGGAAGAACTATAAATAGTCGAATCATATAAACAAAGGTGGATGAACGATAAATCGATAAACTGTATTAAAACATGTTTCTTTTCTTTGTGTGAATTATGGGTACAAAAAGAAATACTAAACACACACATCATATTGTCGTTAAATGATGCGTGCAGTATTTTAGATTAAGTTTTGCACTCTCGGAAATAAATCAGATGTTGCATTGTAGTAATAGTTGTTTTATCGGGTATTCACAATGGCCGCCATTGCTCCTATAGTTCCCAAATGCATGAGACCCTTATAAAATCACTTCCTACAAATGAAAATATCTGTGTGAATGCAATTATAGAAAAGCAAAAATACCTAAAGTGTTGTTGTCTCTGTGTGTACAGCAAGCAAGAAACCAATTTTTTTATTTCTTTTAATTGTTGAATAAACCGTGTGTATATACAATTAATAGTGAATAAACGTAAATGTTTTCTTTTGAATGTTTGAAGTCTGCGTGTGCGTTTAAAACGAACAATGATGAAGTTATATATTTTCTTTTGTGGATACTAGAAAGCAACATCCAAAGTACTTTGCCCTCTTAAAAAAAACTTGCTTTTCCTTTTACTGCGTGTGTACCCTTTTCGCATTCGTCGAGAGGATGTAAGATGTAGAATGCATAAAAAATGCCTAACACGCACCCTCTTCATCTATGAAAAAGCATCTTCGTCAGTTGCGTCAACGGAACGTGACCAACTCTGTCTTTAGCCGTGTTGCTGATCTCGAACCACAAGACAAAAAGAAACCGATAGAAGTTAAAGTTTATCGTAAGTGTTTTGCTCAATTTAATGATTATGAATTAGTCTTAGTATGTCTTTATACTAAGTCTGTATATGGATTTGACGCGCCTGCGTATTAAGTATTTTAAATTAAGCACGAAAAGACATAGTCGGTTTGAAGTTTTTTCATTTTTTTACCTCGAAATTATGTAGCAATATACTTTTAGTTAAAAAAAAATATAAATCGTACACAGAGTTGGATTTTGGTTTACTCGTTCATAAGTATTCGAACACAGTCCTTGGTTTATTTATGAAGCATTATTGCAGGCTATTACAAAATATTCGAGAACTTTAGAATGCTATGGACACATGGAGCAGCATGGAAACGACAACGGGTTACAAATGCTTCTCATCCACAAATGGAATAAGGGTCAGATCAGAAGGTCGTGGGCTAGCGTCATAATTTCTCAATTGCAGTAACATGTTTCCCTTGAATTTAATATCCTAACCTCTTTTCGACTCTTTATTTCACTTCTAAATTATATGTACCATGATGTGGGGCTATATTTTAAATCACACTAGCAGTTTATTAACTTATTTTATGCATGCTCTAGCTCAACCATTTCTTTTCTTGAAAGCCCTTGGGGCACCTGCAACTGTGTTGCTCCTTCTTTCGGCTAACCATGGATTTTGGTTTACTCATTTAGACAAACATCATCGGAAACAAACTACCCGCGGCGAAGCGCGGGCACCTTCCCTGGTACATATAATATGCAAATTGAAACATATTTAAGTGTGTATCAATATCAATATTAAGTTATTAACTATAGACTCACAGGCTTGATCATTTTTTTTCAATTCTTACAAGGTATTGCTAAAGATGTTTTCTAATGATTGGCTAACAGAAAAACTTTGAAGCTGACTATGAATTCACTACAAGAAAAAGGTCTTTTAATGACACACAAAATGTGTCAGAAAATATCCAAAAAAGTGTCACTAAAAGACTTTTTATTTTCACCTACACTTATAGAAAGTGTGGGTTAAAGTCCTGCTGGTAAAAGTATATAGTGACACCCTCTTCTGACACATAAGAGTGTCAGGACAAGTTGAAACTATTTCTGACACACACAATATGTCATTATAGGTGTTAATGTGGCCTCCTATAAAAATGCTATACAAATTCTATTCAAACACACATAAAAACTAATAATTACTAAAAAAAATGAGATTCAAACATATTTATCATTGCAACCATATCTCAATATTAAGTATTTTCCTAACCATAAACAAAAACAAACATCTTTCTCAAGTATGAAATGCAAGTACGATTATCAACCAAATACAACTGAGCAAGAAAAAAGAAGAAACTGGGCATGATTGGGCTTCACAAATCACAATCCTCATGTCGCACAATCGTTCATGTCTCTTAATTTGTTCCCGTAAACATAGCACGCACAAAACCATGTGGGTAAGTTTTTGTCATCATGGGTTGAAAACAATTACCGGGTCAAAACGATACAAAAACAGGGCATTTGGGTGAAAAACAATAACGGCAGTGGGTCAAATAAGTCATGAAAAGGGTTAGAATGGGTGTCTGAATATCTATACTTTTCAACTGGAAAGAGATTTTCTCAAGGGACCTTAATTCTAATGCTAAAGAATTGAAAGATAATTCCTAATAAGTTAAGTGAGTGAGATTTAGAAAATGAACGTCCATTGACTAATAACATATATGAAGCCCCTATTTATAGAGAGGTTGTTCTGAAGATAAAGTAAGAGAGAGAAGTTACGTTATCTTAATCTATGAGAAAAATGAGAAAACGATGTATAGAACGCAGAAACTTACAATAACTTTACTAGTTTTTGTTCTATTACGCAAGGGACGGATAAATAACTCAGCAGAAGGATCCAAATTTCCAAAAATGTATTTATTTGTTAAACCCTGCGCTTGAACAAGTTTCACCTCCAATGTTCCAACGGGCTTTAGTTCAAGTTCACTAATGATAACAAACATCATATGTCAGATAAAAATTATCATGTTTTCACTTGTATAATTTTACTACTCTAAATCAATAATAAGTTTTTTCATTAGATTTACAAGTCAAAATGAGGACTTGGGTCAGTTGACCAAAAACAAGATTTTCTCCATATATTTTTTTCGTTAATGACTACATAATACAATTACAGAAACTGTATTATTTCACTAGCAATCTAATTCCTTGATTAAAATGATTCAGGAGGTTGTATGCATTAAAAATACATTTAGGTCGACTGTTAACCCATTTGACCAATTAAGAAATAAATTCTGAGCTGGCCAATTCATAAGCAAATGGGTTAAAGCTAAATCTCCTGAGCTTGCAATTTGCAACATGTACCTGTAATCCCCAGGCAAAATGTGAATAACCTTCCGAACCGGGCAGGTGTGAATCCTCAACAGCATCACGTATGGTACTCTGCATGAACAATATAACATTTCTATGCAAATACATAAAAATGATATTAAGGAGTTGCAACAAAGAAATATTAGACTTGTTCATCATTTTTTAAATAAACAAAACTGTAATTTTAGATGCTTAGGTAAGTTTACATTTACCCTTGAAACTCGGTTTTCTTGGAAAAAAATTACTGTGTTTGTCCAATCTCATTATATTGACAAAAACTGGTCAGAAAATACAATCGTAACCAGCTATGCCAGAGAACATAAATTTGCTAATTACAACTTTAAACTGAAACAACTGATTTAAAACTACATCTAAGAGCTTATAATTTTTCTAGCCAGAAAAAGATGCTTCACGGATAAGATCAAGAATGTGTAGCACAAAAGGACTGGGGAAGCTGAATTACTTGCACTTGCAATCCAACACCAACTCGGGTCTTGATATCAAGTATTATACTAGGGTTCCCATCCCAGTTCATCTCTAACTCTATAATTATTCCTTCACATCCATCTTCGATGATTGTAATACCAAAAAAACAAAACATGAATATGTGAAATTTCCTTAAAATAGCAGATCATGTTAACTAACTGTAGGATATGTAAATCTTGCTTATGTTTTAGAGAGAGAAAGAGATAGAGAGATGATGGATTACACACAATTCTAGAGAGAGAAACTTATAAGAACTATGTGAAAAATGAATAACCACACTACCCTATCCATCAAAGGAGAGGGTTTATATACCCAAGCCCTTGTCATGGGCTTGGGCTTACATTTGGGCCGACCTACACATGTTGTAGGCTAGGCTTGGGCTTGTTAGTTAAATAACGATGTCTAGACTACGAGCTACTACTTAGTATATTGTCGGAGTGACCGAATCTTCCTAAATACGTAAAAACGTATTTCCAACAATCTCCCCCTAAGGGAGGTCACTCCAAACAAGGGTGTTACCCTAGTTACAATAATAAAATAAACCTAGAATACTATGCTTGTCTTGAGCTCGTAGTCTTCGTCTTTTTTTCTTTTCTGGTGAACATGCTGATGTGATCTTTGATATCAATCTTTAGCATTAATCTCTTGCCTTGATATTGTGCATCCATCACTTGTGATCTTCGCCTCTTCGTGACCTCTTGTCCCACATACTTATACCTTTGTAATTCTTGAAAGCTTCAGAGTTCTATACAATGGAAGACTTCACTTTTAGGCTTTCTTGAATTAGATGAGGTATTAAGTGCATAAAGTATAAGCATGGGGACGACTTCTTCTCGGATTCCGCAACGCCACCATCTTCAAATGCCGCAACATAAGTAGACACGAACGAAATGGCTTTGAACATTTCATTCTAATTCGGTAGCTTTTACCTTCGGTCGGTGAAGACCGTTGGACGATATAAAATATCGTACTTGTGGCAGGTAGATTTAATTAAAAATCTCCTTGACAAGATTTCGTGGGTAAACCCGTTCTCTTTACTCGATCGTCCAAAGCTGACTGTGAACGTAAAGAGTGAATCATTTGGATAAAATTATCCGCATGATTGAAGCCGTCAATTTTGATTCCTGGAACAAGTTTGATTCATTAAAAAATCGCACCATCGTTGCTTTCCAGTTGTCACAAGCTTGATTCATATTGAATCTTGCAAGTTACCTACCAAGTGCTGTTTGAGGTTAACACTAGAAGGATTTCCACTAATCACTGTGAACACTGAGGTATCACTCTGAGTGTTCTGGCAAGATCACTAAGATATTGCGTAGAGGCCTGGAACGTGTTTAAATTCAGTTAAGAATTAAACCACTGTTGCTTTCCAGTTATCACAAGTTTGATTCATAAAGAATCGCACAAGTCACCTACCATGAGCTTTTTTATATTCGCTCAAGAAGGATTTCCATCTTCATTGTAAATACTTTCGTATTACTCGGGTGTTCAGGCAAGAGCATGAAGATTTTTCATAGGACTCTTAAAATCTTTCTTACTTTTCACAGTGTGTGAAAAAGCAAGGAAATATGAAAGTGTGTCCTAATGAGATATTTGATGATCTCAAATGGCTCTAGACTCGATCGTGCATTTTGGATTTTTAGTGATCAGAGGCTGGAGAGGAGTGCCACCTTTTCAATACCAATTTATTCGGAGTGAATAAATCAATAGATAACGTGTTGTCTCCGTGTGAATAAAACAAATACCTTTTGAGAGATATCTGAGCTAGCGGGGATGGGTTGTGCATTGCATCACTGGGTCCATGATGTCTATCTTCAATATCGAGAATCATTAAAATGATCTCAATAGCATATGTGTTGACCCGGTTTCTGCCTAAAGTTGTAAGGAGGGCTTCTTTCTTACACCCTTTATCTTTACAATTCTTTTTCATTCTTCAACCCCTTCAATGCTTACCAATACGTTATAACTAGCACCTTGTTGTGATTGTTCCAGTGCTAACTTAAGTACTTGGTCGGCATTCAGCTACATTCACAATCTTTTCTCCAACTTTCCTAAGGACTACTATTTCTAGCTATGGAATGTCCTTGGGAAGATTCCTCTGGTTTAAGAAGAATCATTGGACTTAACCTATCCTACCATCCTTATGTCACCACAATCTTCATCGTCGTGAAATAAATGGGTTGTGGGTAAGTATAAATCACCATGAAATCCATTTTTGATGTGCAAATCCATTTTGCTCCCCCTTAACATATGCCACGATATTCGAAAACATTTCGCATATGTCGGGATGAGCCATCACGTTAAGTCAAACCATTTTTATAATTTCCCATATTAAATCACATTTTCCCCCCCCATATTAAAAATATTAACCCAATCGATGTTTTTAATATCAATTGATTTAATGAAGTTTTAACAAAGGTTTTGGGAAGAAAAATGCGAGTCCGTTTTATCTTCATGATACCAAATGTATGAGATATGATATCGATTTGTAACATGATCACATATTCACCATATTAGAAAATAATTGACAAGGTTGGACCTGATTGATGAGAACATCATATGATAAGATCAAATGGTTCTTGTCAGCATATGTTGGTCGCCTCGTTACGTCTGAAGTCATCTTTTGACACCACATGTACGATTGGTATTGTTGTCTTGACACCAGTTAGTGAGCTTGGCACGTTCGGCATCGAAGATTCTGAATGCTTGACAATTGCTCCCCCTCAATTTTTGAACCCTGTTCTATTGAAAGAGTTGTAGTCGTCGGTTGAGTAGTCGCATCGTCGAGTATGTAGATACCAATTGTAGATTGCTATGGTTGTAGAGATGATAGCTTCATTAAAACAAGACTTCTCTTGTTTTAACAAATAAATGCACTGAAACGTACATAGATTTGTGTGAGACCAAGTTATAAAGTAAACTTGATCCCTTACAAGGTTTTAAAGTAAACCTTTCCCGAGAAAATTAATTCCCGTTGTGAGCCAAAGCTTTCATAAGAAATACTTGACTTTAATGTGAAAAGTGGGTTGCAGTCTGAAATAACTACAAGCCATTTAGGCATGTTTTATGAAATATTTACAACTTTTGTACGAACTCTATTTATGGCGCCGTGTCAATATTAATCAACATTTCTAAGGCCGTAAATATTATCGTACCAAAAGACATGCCTTTGAGAAATAAAGTAAAAAATATATTTGGATTTTTCGGAATTTTTCAATTTTTACGGTTTTTATATGGTTTTATATTTTTGTATTTTGCTTTTATAGATAAATATATAAACAATATATACAGATGATCACCAAGGATACGAAGAATAGTTTACCATCACTATTCTTTCGCTTCATCTGCCAATTCCTTTAGAGTCTCAGGCGAGAAGGTTCTCATTCCTAGCTTGTCGGCCAAAAATTCAATTCGAGCGCGATCTAAAGCCTTCGTGAAAATATCCGCCAATTGATACTCAGATCGGACAAAGTAAAGCTCGATTACTCCATTTTCCACTTGCTCCCTGATGAAGTGGTAGCGAATGTCAATGTGCTTCGACCGGGAGAATTGAACATTGTTGCAGCATAAGGCAATTGCACTTTTGTTGTCGCAGTACATCGGAATTTTGTTGAAACCTAGACCATAGTCGGTTAATTGCGATCGCATCCAAAGAATTTGAGCACAGCAACCGGACATAGCTATGTATTCTGCTTCCGTACTTGAAATTGCAGCGCTTTTCTGCCTTTTCGATGCCCAACTGATTAGTCGATCTCCTAGTAGTTGCAAAGTTCCACTCGTGCTACGCCTTGTATCTTGACAACCTGCATGATCCGCATCTGCATATGTCATTAGTGCAATCGAAGAGTCCGTCGAATACCAAAGTGCCCGATTGATGGTTCCTTTAAGATATCGAAAGATTCGTTTCACAGTGGCCAAGTGTAACTCAGTAGGTCGAGTTTGATACAGAGCACACATACATATAGCAAACCGATGATCATGTCGACTAGCTGTGATATACAGAAGAGTACCGATCATTCCACGATAAAGTGTCGGATCAACGGCAATTCCATGTGGATCTGCATCAAGCTTAGTTTTTTCCACCATTGAAGTGTCCACGGGGTCGCAAGATTCCATCTTATACTTCTTTAGCGATTCAAGGGCATATTTGGATTGATTGATAAAGATGCCTCTAGGACTCTGAGATATCTGAAGACCTAAGAAGAATGATACCTTGCCCATCATTGACATCTTAAACTTGGAAGACATGAGTGTCCCAAACTCATCCGATAAGGTTTGGGTCGAGGCTGCAAATATAATATCATCAACATATATTTGTACCATAATCATATCTTTACCTCGTTTCTGAATGAACAACGTGGGATCCACCTTGCCTATTGCGAAGCCTTGCGTAATGAGGAATTATGATAATAGATCATACCATGCGCGAGGATCTTGCTTCAACCCATAGAGATCCTTCTTAAGCTTGTACACATGATTAGGATATTTAGGATTCACAAAACCATCCGGCTGTTGAACATAGACCTCTTCCTTGATTTCACCATTAAGAAATGTCGTCTTCACATCCATCTGATAGACGATCATATTCATGTGGGCTGCATAAGCGAGGAATAGTCTAATAGCTTCCAAACGGGCAACAGGCGCAAAGGATTCCATAAAGTCGATGCCCAATAATTGCTTGTATCCACGAGCTACTAGTCTAGCTTTGTTCTTCAATATTCCGCCTAACTCGTCGAGTTTCACCTTGTAAACCCATTTCAAAGTGAGTAACTGCACTTGATCCGGGCATGGGACAAGTTCCCAAACTTCAAGACGTATGAATTCGTTAAATTCTTCTTGCATAGATTCTATCTAACAAGATTGAGTAAAAGCTTGTTGCCATGTCTTTGGTTCAACTTCGGTGAGAAAAGCATCAAAATGACAAAACATTGCATTTTCTTGTAGCTGACTTCTTGTGGATACCGGACGATTAGGGTCACCAATAATAGAATCTATAGGATGATCCTTTGTCCACTTGCTGTCATGTTCACGAATCCGTGGATTGGAGTAAACTGTAGTAGGAGCTTCCTCTGAGGTGGACGACCCGGCTTGATTAGGGTCGGGAATTGGTACACCAAAGAATGGAAGTTCACGTATTTGAGCGAATTCCAAATCGTGATCATCATCATCCTCTTCATCATCAATAGGTATGACATGGGTAGTTGAAATAGGTGTTGGTTGAGAATTACTTGTTGATGGTATATCTTGACCAATTGTAGGTGCAGATGTGTCTGATTGTGCTTCGGTTGCTGGAGCGACAACTTCGGTTACCGGAGCTATTACCTCAGGTTCTGGAGCAACAATACTTGGAGGAGTAAAGAATTCATCAAAGAACGGTTGAAACAACATAGCCCATTCATTCCTAGAAGGTGGGGTAAATGATGAAGTAGGGTTGTTTGGGACAAGACCAGAACTAATGTTACTGGGTCCCATTTCATGAAGTCTTTGCTCAGAAGCCATTGCTGTCAGCTTATCAAATTCAACATTCATAGTTTCGAGGATCTTACGAGACTTACTGTTGTAGATTCGGTATGCCTTCTTTGCGGGTATGTAACCAATGAAAATACCAATATCAGCCTTTGGTTGAAGTTTTCTCAAATTGTCACCATCATTATTTGGATAGCATAGAGAACCAAATACATGAAGATATGATAAATCTGGTACTCTTCCATGGAGAAGCTCATAAGGTGTTTTGCCATGGCGTTTACGAATTAGTGACCGGTTTTGGGTGTACACTGCTGTAGATACTGCTTCTGCCCATAAAAACAATGGAGCCTTTGCGTAAATTAACATCGTTCGAGCAGCTTCCATAAGTGTGTGATTTCGCCTTTCAACGACACCGTTTTGTTGTGGAGTGGGTGCAACTGATGTTTCATGAGATATGCCAACTTCTTCATAATAGTCACGCAAGATTTGATTCACAAATTCGGTTCCATTATCTGTACGAATGCGTCGGACAGTAGTGTTGAGACGCACTTGAATCATCTTGAGAAATCCGATGATGAATTTAGGTGCCTCATTTTTTGCTTTAAGAAATTTCACCCATGTAAACCGAGAGTAATCATCGACAATGACGAGGATGTACTTTTTGCCACTAAGACTTTCAACACGCATTGGCTCACAAAGATCCATATGCAAAAGATAAAGTTTCTCTTGGTTGGTGTCTTCAGTCTTGGGTTTGTAAGACTTCTTAGTGCTTTTCCCCATTGTACACGCGGAACACAAATGATCCTTATGAAATGATAGTTTAGGAAGACCACGAACAAGTTCGTTTTTCGCCAAGTGATTAATAGCGTCAAAGTAAGATGATATAACCGTCGATGCCATAACCATGATTTAGTCTTCGATGCTTTGGAGAGAAGACATACGGGAGAAGCGGCCATCATGTCTTCTAGAGACAAAGTATACAAATTATTCCCTTGAGTACCTTTCAATAAATCAACCCCTTCCAAATTACGAATGAAGCAGGTATGCTCTCGAAAAGCAACTTCTATGTTTGCATCACAAAATTGTCCCACAAAAAATAAGTTGTGACCGAGACCTTCCCATAATACACTCTCGAAATTATAACATTCCCAATATGATATTCACCGTAACCCATTATCTTTGCAATATGATCATTACCAAATCGAACCGTACCAAGAAACTTGCTGACGAAATTTCTAAGCTGAGAGCGATCTCCGGTCATATGCTTGGAGAAACCAGAGTCCAAATACCAGAGAACAATTTGGACCACCTGTTTTCAACAACAACAGTAGACAATGCATTGGAAACTATTGGTTCCGGAGTGTTAGCAGATACAGATAAAAAATTATCAGAATTGCTAACAGGTTTGTGACCCTTAGATTTCCTGCGTTTTCTAATGTGAGTTTTAGCACTAACAGGTTTTACTGTTCCAACTTTCTTAGGTTTTGGATTATTCGCGGACACTACAGTGGGAGTAGACCTATTTAAAGGGCACTTGGTTCCTATAGTAGTGTCGGTGTTCCTAGTTAAAGGACACGCTTGTGTTTTAGTAGCCTTGGTACTCCTAGTTAAAGGGCACACTTTCTTCGCTTTAGTGGGAGTGATCCTAGTTAAAGGGCACATATTTCCTACTATAGTGAAAGTTCTACCAGTGGGGCGCCACATCCAACCAACTTGGGTTAACACTTTCCCAGTCGGTTTCCATTCTAATCCATTTTTCCGAGCATGCATCTCATTCACATGGTCAATAAGGCAAGAATCATGACAACTAGAAAACATACATTCATTGCAATTCCAACATTTCAAATTAGAATTCACACTAGGCTTAGAACGCTGCACAACCGCAGAGCCTTTAGGTTTAGCTACATGATTCTTTTTATTCAAAAACAGAAATAACATTCCTAGGATGGGCTTCTACTTTCTTCTTCACTTGACTACTAGATGGTGGCAAGATCCTATCATTCTTCTTGTTTGTTTTAAGCTTAGATCTTTGAGCCTTAGTAGTGGTGCTTACTCATGTAGAAGGCAACACGGGAATATTAGAAGCTGGTTTTGATTCCGCCTTATCTTTAGTGACCAAACTTTGAGATGGTTTAGTCCTAGGGCCCTTATTAAGTGGTGTGACGGCTATAAGGTTCCTTTTGATTGCACTAAAGGACGATGCTGAGATAGTGGCTGCGTTATCCACAACATTCTTACCTTTTAGAGTACGAAGTGTTTCCTTTAACTCAGCCAAGACCAGATTTTTATCACAAATTTGTTCCCTCAAATCAGATATTTCCACCGAATTTGATTCAATTGTTCAATCAACGATTGATTCTGTGCAGTGGTATTAGCACATACGGGCTTTACTGAATCGAAGAGTCGTGTATTTTTCTGTTTTAAGTTATCAACTTTGGACAAAATATTGGAAACTCGATTATCTATTTCAAGTAAAAAATTCTCAGCGGCCTCAAGTACGTTCACACAGTTAAGCTCCTTAGATTTCTCTATTTCTATCGGCAAAGATTTAGTAACTTTGTCACTTGGCTGACGCTGTTTTGATTGTAAATTTAATCGAAAATTCTTTTCAAAGTTTGCATCATCGATACTAACACCTTCGAATGACGTTTCAAAGATTTCTTGAATAAACTGTTGCTTGCATTCAAGCGAAATACAATGTGTTTGAATCTCATCAAAACGTTTTGAAAGCGAAGAATATGAATCTTGAAGCTTTAAAAATTCAGCGTCAGATTCGTGACAAGTACTATCTACCACAGTATCCACAGATTCAATATTATGCACAATAGAATCATTATCAACACTTTTATTCACACAGACAGAAACTATATCATGAGACATCACTTGCTTTAGAAGCTGATCATTTTGGCGTGAGACCCGTTCTATTTCAAGTAAATTGTTTTCATAAGCATCATCCATTTCATTGAAAACACGTCTAACTTCTTCTATTTCCAAATGCAAATCTTGATCAAGAGTACTAAGACAAGTTTTAACATTCTTTACAAACGGAACAATTTCGTCTCGGAACGCAGCTCTAGTGTGCTCAAAGTTCCATTCACCTTCCGTTATGGCCGAAGCCGTCATACGTTCCAAAATGACCTTGTCAAAATCAGTTAAGTGTTGGTGTACCGCGTTTAAGTTAACGGGCGCCTTACTTACCGGTGGAATTAACTTCCTTAAATCCGTTTTGACAAGTGTAGGAGACGTACTAGGAGGGTTTTCATTTGACAAACTTTGGGGCACAAGAACTGTCAATTCAGCTAATTCCTTTTGTAAGCTAATGCGGGTATTTTTAGACAATTGATCTTTGTTATACTTATCATAATCAATCGTATGGAATTTTGAAAGCATTTTAGAATGAGTTTCATCCGCAAGTGACTGTGTCTCCTCAGTACTACGAACAAAAGGTGCTTCTTTCGATTTGCCAATTAGGGTCATATCATAAAGACACGGAATATATTCCTGAGCTTGTTTTGCATAACCAGGATTAGGTGGTAAATCTTGAAGACGCTTAAGTTCGAGTTCTTTAAATGATTTAGTTAAAAGATGAACCTTTTCTGTGGAAGCGTATTGTTTTAAAAGATGTTGTTCTTTAAATTTAAGAAGTTGGTAGCATTAATTTCCGATTAAAACTTTTTAGACTCGAGAGTTTCGAAATCCATTTTAAGTTTCTGAAAATCATTGACAACCGACTCTTTTGCTTTTAATTCATTGGAAAGATTAGCTTTTAATGATTCTGTTTCTTTCAAGTGTTCAATCTTTTCAAAACAAAATTGGTCAAATTCAGAACATGTTATTTTCTCTGCTTGAGGGACCATTTCAAAAGTTTTGACCTTTTCTTTATGCAACGCAAGCTCAGCAGTTAGGGTGGAACTGGTATCTACGGATTGTCTAAGGGCCATATGCATTTGATCAATAATATGTTTAGGTACCATGACCAAATCATGTTGAGCATAAGATTCCATACCCGTCGTAGCATTTGGTTGAGGTTCACTCAAATGTGTAGGATTGGGTACCATATCATTTGAGTTACTAGTTCCCGAATGCTGTTCGAGGTTGTCATTTTCATGCCTAACTTGATGTTGGTTATCATCATTACCAAGACTGGTTGTGGTGGGTACCTCACTGACGACATCAGAACCGTAGTGAGAGAGATTAGCAACGAGAGCAGCTTGGGCAGAGTGAATGTCATCACAATCTGAATCATATGCATCAAGATCATCTGCTTGATAAGCTGCATTAGAAGTGGAAACGACTGCAAGCCTTCAGTATCTATTGCCCCTGGGTCTGCAAGAAATGCTAACTCCTCTGAATCCAAAATCTTCACCTTAGACTGAGCATCAACCAAATACATCTTCTCACGAAACCATGCATCATCCCTTCTCCTTTTCGACTGAGTGCATTGTCTAGCCATATGACCTTGTCCTCGGCAATTGTAGCAAGTCACAACCTTTTGAGGACCAATGGGGCTTCCATTTCCATTAGCTTGAGAATTCACAGCTTGAGCATTCACAGTCCTTGTAGGAGGTCCATATGAATTTTGCCATCCCTGAATAGGTTGCACTGTTACTTGACCATCTTGAACAGTAGCTTGTTGTCGAGGATTTGAAGAGGTGCGGAGCTGATTGTTTGTTGGTGGAAATCCTCTAGTTGCAACAAGTTTTGACAAGTAGGCAGCGAGATGGTTTAGAACATCAGCTGGCGTATCATTTGGAGTAAAGACCGGTGCTTGGATTGGTGGAAGTTCATTAGAGTAGAAAGCTTGTGCTGGTTGTGCTTCTATTGGAAAATATCCTTGCTGAGGAGTATAGCCCATTGGAGAAGTGTTGGCTTGTGATGGTGATGTCTGATATGGTGGTTGATGTGGAAAAGATTGTTGATGAACACTTTGTTGATATTCTTGCTGTGGCATCATTGGTGGTTGATAAGATGGTTGCTGTGGTTGCTGATAGGTGTGTGGTGGTGGCTGCTGCAAGTATGATGGTTGTTGATAAGTATAAGCCATGTTTTGTTGAGAAGCATACATTGCAAGTGGATCATGAACTTGAGGTGTAGACAACCGAGCCTCTATCACATGGCATTCGTGTTGTTGAAGAAAAGCTTGAAGTTGATCCACATTGGTGTTATGCAAGTCCTTAGCCAATTTAACATCCGTCACGTATTTTTTCCAATCGTAATCCCAATCGCAATGTGGATCGCAATGTTTAAACCCTAGATATTGAGATGGAGAGGTTGTCGCAATGGTACAAACAGTATGCTATTTTCCACTTTTCTCGGACAAAACACACAAAATTCGAGATTTTAAGCCAAAAATTGATCCAAACACCCAAAAA
This sequence comes from Glebionis coronaria, assembly GCA_025667525.1. Taxonomy (NCBI): domain Eukaryota; kingdom Viridiplantae; phylum Streptophyta; class Magnoliopsida; order Asterales; family Asteraceae; genus Glebionis; species Glebionis coronaria. The sequence goes on from CM046876.1 coordinate 573,806,394, forward strand.
TTTTGTGTTTTTAACCAAAGTAACAATACCAAATCACTACTACAACTATGTAGATGATTTGTATCAAGAAAAAACCATAAAAAACACAAAAAAAATTGGACGTGTGGTTATATTGATCAAAAGGCTACAAAAATCAAGAACACGAACACATAAACAATACAATCATCCTATGGCTCTGATACCATTTGTAGGATATGTAAATCTTGCTTATGTTTTAGAGAGAGAAAGAGATAGAGAGATGGTGGATTACACATAATTCTAGAGAGAGAAACTTATAAGAACTATGTGAAAAATGAATAACCACACTACCCTCTCCATCAAAGGAGAGGGTTTATATACCCAAGCCCTTGTCATGGGCTTGGGCTTACATTTGGGCTGGCCTACACATGTTGTAGGCTAGGCTTGGGCTTGTTAGTTAAATAACGATGTCTATGCTACGAGCTACTACTTAGTATATTGTCGGAGTGACCGAATCTTCCTAAATACGTAAAAACGTATTTCCAACAATAACCAAAAGACGAATCAAGTATTGGCTAAACACAAAAACAAATGAAAGAAATGATACAATTGGTTAAGATGTCATTGGACTAACCAGTAAATTGTGGAGCGGCCGTGCCAATTGTAAACTTGGAAAATGTCAAAGAAAACAGTACCATCGGTCTGTATTGCGTTGGCTCCACATTGGCATTTATAAACTCAAATGCCTCCTACAGAACCATCCAAAACCACATAATAAGCTGCATGTCATATAATTATACTTGATTAGAAGACTCGTGATTAGAGACAAAGAAAAAAAAGAAATAACAGCGCTTACTATGTTCCCTTGAATAGAGTATGCTCCAGAATTCCCTCAACACCGCCAAGTGCTTGGATAACATCAGTTCGGTAATTGTTCAAGTTCCAAAGTTTACCATCATGCCTCTGATGGGTCCACTAGAATGGATATTGTTTAAGAACCTGATATTGCTTAAAATCTGTCCTCACTCTCCATCCTTTATCATAAGCTAGTGTAATTCTGCATTTGGTGACTGAATCCAATCAACTTAATCTTATTAGAACAAAATAAGAAAGTAAGAATAACCTAGTAAACTAGTATATTCCGCCAAATATATGATAACTTACAATAATGGATATTCATAACTCATTCATAATTCACTTGACTCTTAAAACGGTATACTAAATGAAAGTGCAGCAAAAAAAATGTACTATTTTCATACAATTTATTAGCCTCAAGGAACTAACACTAAAATGGGAAAAACTAAACAACTTTAATGTGCATCACATGTGTTTCTAGCAAGGGAAGTGCATCATACTACAAGAGTATCAATCAGTATACATAAGCAATTGCTTTTTATTATCATACGTCAGGAGACTAATCCAAAAAATAAACTTTAGCACAAGGGAACCCATCAGAATATATACACTTACACACCTATGCCAACATATGGATATATCATATATGTTAAACATCCATACACACACGCACAGTTCGATAACTGATTACTAAAAAGAGAAGAGTTTGGGGATACAAAAATACAAAGTATAAACACTTGCTAGTAAAAGTAAAAAACAAGTACCAAGTTTTAAAAACCAACTGTTTGACTAATAGGTAAAACCACCAGGCTAAGATCATGCCCAATCCCCATGCATGCCATAATTGTAAATATTACTAGTAATGTGAATATAAATCAACGATGAAGTGGTCAAGCCCAATAGTATCTACATGGGTTAAAATGTTGGTCTGACTCGATCATATATGCAATAGTATCTTACCATTTTGACTCGAGTTCTCATAAGCAAAGTATACAAAATATTCAACACCATTCATATATCGTTTACTTGCTCTAGGTACGGTATACATCCACGATCTATCCATCAACCCTTAACCAAATTTGGACGAAAATTAATTTCATCAAAAAATACATAATAAAAAACTTAATGATTTATATAAAATAGGCATCAAAATCAATAGATTTTCGATGCTCGATATTACACGAGTACATATATATATATATAAATATATATGCATTACATAACTAACACATTAAGGCTATCTCTAGGTGGACGTGCTTGAGCCCATACATGTATAAGTAGAGGAGGCCCAAGAAAACTATATCAAAGATGTAAAAAATGGAACTCACGATAGTTAAACACTATATCTAGATTCAATTACAGTAGGTAGTCTGAAAAGGAAGAACATCCATATCACTCTAATGACATACTATATGCCCAATGTCATCTTAGTTTCTGCCGTATTCTAACCACATATTTCTTACCGCATATATAACTGAGTTGCTATTGCTAATTTTACTCGTACCATGAGTCACCTAATTATTTTTTTGTCCCTCACTTACGTATCTAAGCACTACATGTCTATCCACACGCTTGTTAGAGAACTTATGGCACAAACATACCGTGGGCGGGGCTGTGATATAGCCGCGTAATAGCTCCCTCTTATTTTAGTTATAACTGTGGCCCATATTGCCGCTATAACTGCTAGCAAGTGTTTTCCCGGTTGCTAGCAAGTCAACTTTCAGGCATATAAACCTAACACTATAAAACAACATATCTCTATCGATCCGCATTCACAGCAACAAAATCGCACAATACACTCACTCCTAATCACCATCATAAACTGTAATTAACCAACAATAACTCATACATTCACATCAAAAGACTAGAAACTGATTAAATGATTAACCTAACTACCGATTGAAATCAAAATCAAATTAACAGAATAGAAATCAAAATCACATTAACAGCTATATTAAGGACTTACTTTCAGTTGTGTTGCGATTCAAAACCGACTTCGAAACTGATTAACTGGTTAACTTAGTAACCTAACTACCGATTCAAAATCGACTTCGAAACCCTAACTGCCGATTTAAACTAATACAGGAGGAGCGATTGAGTGTGTGAGATGAGGCGATTTAGGAGCACCGATTCATACTGCCGATCCGGTTTTGGAAGAGAGAGTTTTTTTTCTTTTTTTTAGCGAATGCGAGAGAGAGAGAGAGTTTGATTATTTTGGTTAAATTTTTGTTGGATATGTTTGTTACTTTTAGGTAAAATATGTATTATTATGTAGTAATTATTTTAAATATTTTTTTATAAATTTTGTATTATTTGAAATTTTCTAATGTACTGTTAAATAATATTACTTTTTATAAAACAAACTTTTTCACTTAAAGTAAACTATTAGAATTTTTAAAGGGTTTTATAGTCCAAACTCCAAAGTCATGCCCAGAGCGATTTAGCTTAAAACTTCATATCGAGGATCAAACCCAATGTGTTTAGTACGGTCCGGTTCTTCGATTTGTTTGCCTTAGGCATGTGCGTAAGACTCAACCCGGTTGAATCAAACCAGACCAATAATCGAACATGAACTAAAGTGTCGATAAAAAACAGACAAAAATCGAAACCGAACATTAAAAATCGAATCGTGTTGAGAACGATTTAGTCCAAAACCTCGACTCGAGGACTAAACCAAATGTGTTCGTCTGTTTTAGTTGTTCGGTCGAGAGTGTGTAAGACCATACCGAACTAAACCGAAAATCAAATATAAAGTAGAGTGTGGATAGAAGACCCAATTGGATATGTTAAGTCAAGTTCTAGCTTATGGTGATTTATTCGTCCGAGTCGGTCCGTGGTTCAAAATGCTCAACGCTAGCCAGTACTCTCTATGGATAGCGGGTCCGTAAAAAATAGTTTTGCTCACACTTTTTTAAAAGTGTGGGTGAAAGTTAGACTTTTGCTCATACTTATTAAAAACTGTAGGTGAAAGTTAGACTTTTACTCACACTTTTTAGAAATTGGAAAGATTGAATTTTGCCCACAATTTTTAAAAAGTGTAAGTAAAAGTTAGACTTTTGCCCACACTTCTTAAAAGGTGTAGGTGAAAGTTAGCCTTTTGCTCACACTTCTTGAAAAGTATGGGTGAAAGTTAGACTTTTGCTCGTACTTTTTGAAAAGTGTAGGTGAAAGTTAGACTTTCGCTCACATTTTTTAAAAAATGTGGGTGAAAGTTAGACATGTGCTTATACTTTTTGAAAAGTGTAAGTGAAAGTTATACTTTTACTCATATTTTTTGAAAAGTGTAGGTGAAAGTTAGAAATATACTCATAGTTTCTTCAAAAGTGTAGGTAAATATATACTTTTACTTACACTTTATTTTGTATGTCGCTAAAACGTGTGTCACTATATGCCCTTTTTCTTGTAGTTATTGTGTTAGCTACATTAAACTCTTAAATTTGCTAAAAAAATTAAGGCAAAAGTTATTTTGCAAAAACTTGTTTTTTCCTAGAAATAAAGGGACACATCCAGGCCCTCCATTTACTTTGTATCCAACGGTTTAGATTAATCTAAGATTTAATTACTCCCACCTATTTTCTTGTCGGTATATATAATCAATTTATTTTCTATTCTTCTCTTTATACTTATTTTTTCAAAATATAGAAAATCTCAAAAATTCATTCTACTCCACACTATCTTCACTTCCGACAATATTCCGGCTACCGGAGATCTTATCAACGCCGTTGTTACTCCATCACCGGTCAACTGTTACCTGGTGATTTTGACAATTTTCATAATCGATTGCAATAACCTGATCGGTTCTTTCCTCCTTAAGATGATTTTATGCATCATCAAAATAAGATGGGGCGTCGACAATTTTATTGTCATCTTTTAATAACTTTAGTCTCTGTATTATATTGTCAGTGGCATTAGGTTTCGGTATGATATCATTTTGGGATGGTGAACTGATTGGATTTTTTATGCATGGAAGGTGTTCGACGAAACGCCTAAGAGAGGGAGGTGTACTGGAGATATTGGTTAGATTTCCGCTTCACATTCAATAGGAAAAACTCGTAATTCTGGCGGCATGACTATTCTGGAAGGACGTGCTATGGATACTATTGTCCTTTCAACAGGTAACCGCACCGTTGGTATATTCTTTTACGTATTTTATCTATTTCTTCTTTACAAGCTCTATATCTGCTTGACATTTATAGGGGAAAATGTTGAGCCAGAACAGCTAGAAGAAGCTGCTATGAGAAGTAATTTGATTCAACAAATAGTCGTCATTGGCCAGCTAGAAGAAGCTGTTATGAGAAGTAATTTGATTCAAGCATGTGAATGTCAAAACGGTCAGGCGGGTTTTGTTGACCCGCAAAACACTTTTATGTTCACTTTTTTGTTTGGATTGTTGGCTACAATTTGTTGTCGTGGCTATTCAGGCCTGTCTCTGACTATTGTGCTTGATTCTTGTGTTTGTGTTTACTTGGTTTTGGTTTATGTTTATATCAGTAAAGATCTGTATGTTGTTTAAGTAAATGAAATGCACCGAGTAGTATTTTGAGGAATGTATGTTGGTTTTGGTTTTTGTTGCAAACGTATGTATTACTTCAGAGTGGCTGACTTTGACAACACTATTCATGTGAATGGTTTTTAAGCGGTGATGGACTCGTTTTAGGAACATGGTTAGTCTGTTTTGACTTTTGAGTATTTAACATTGCTGATTGGAATCTGAGTAATACAATCACAAAGGCTATGCTGCAGTCTGTCATTGATTGTTGATGATTGGGGCTTATAGAGATAAAGTATACGTTGTTGGAGTGTCGATATATTAACTATATCTGGATATAGTTAATATATCTGGATATATAATTTTATATATCTGGATATAGTTAATATATCTGGATATATAATTTTATATCCAGATATAGTTAATATATATCTGGATCTAATATAAAAAAACATGAAAATGCAAAAAATGGGCTACTATTATTTGTCATATGATTTAGTTATCTATCTTATTAATACTTGACTAATGTAACATTTAAATATGCAAATTTTGTTTCAGAGAAAAATCAAAAAAAGAACAAAGAAATTATGAATTCTGGATCAGAATCACAAAGTTCAGATGAAATGGTTGACAAACTAGTTTCAACATCTGACTTTTTACACCCATCACCAAAAAGAAAATCAAAAGGTAAATTCATCTAAAACTGAATGTATCTAATCCACAAATTTGCGTTCTTGTGATTCTGATTTTGATTCTGCTTGTGATTTAGTTTTACAATTGGTTTTAAACATATTGTTTGTTAAATTGAAGGTAGGTTAGTAGGTAGGCAGCTTCATGTTTGGGCGTAAATGTTGGTGTGAATATTGTTTTTTTGTTAACATGTTAAAGGTTAAGTATAGTCGTTATAATGTGTTTTGATTTGTTGAATTACACTGTGTTGGATGTTAAAACTTGAAGTACTCGATCGATGTATGTAGTTGCGTAATGTTTTTATTCTGTGTTGTTAGGCCGTTTACGATGTTCTGTGTTGTTGTTATGGACTGTGATGATTTTGTGATTTTTGTGGTGATTTGATGTTTGTGTTGGTGTATGTGTTGGATCAAGATACCTGAAAATATATCTTGATATACCTGAAAATATATCTTGATATAACTGAAAATATATCTTGATATATTTTCAGGTATATCAAGATATATTTTCAGATATATCAAGATATATTTTCAGGTATCTTGAATATACCTGAAAATATATCTTGATATACCTGAAAATATATCTTGATATACCTGAAATATATCTTGATATATTTTCAGGTATATCAAGATATATTTTTAGATATATTCAGATATATTTGAAGTATATCTTGATATACTTGAAATATAAAATATATTAATAAAACAAACATTTGAAGTACTCGATCGATGTATGTAGTTGCGTAATGTTTTTATTCTGTGCTGTTAGGCCGTTTACGATGTTCTGTGTTGTTGTTATGGACTGTGATGATTTTGTGATTTGATGTTTGTGTCGGTGTATGTGTTGGATCAAGATACCTGAAAATATATCTTGATATACCATCATATTTTCAGGTATATCAAGATATATTTTCAGATATATTCAGATATATTTGAAGTATATCTTGAATATACCTGAAAATATATCTTAATATACCTGAAAGTATATCTTGATATACCTGAAATATATCTTGAAATATATCTTGAAATATAGGTGGGAATGGGAACTTGCAGTTCATTGTTTTCTGAATTAACTATCTCCTGTAATGGATTTCTATCAGCGCATATGTATAAATTGTGCATAGATCTGCAGTTTTCTTCCTGTTATTTACACATCTACTTAGTTATTTACGCATCTACTTAGTTTTCTATCACCATTATTAGTATTGTATCAGAATGATTATGATCTCTGCGTATCATGGTTGGCTAATCTTTCTATTGTTTTTTCTTTTGCTTTTGGTAGGCCATGGCTGAATTCATGTCACAGTTTGTGGGGAGAAAAGTGTCATTTGACCCATCACAGATCGTGTTAACATCTGGTGCAACTTCTGCTATCGAGATTCTCTGTTTTGCTTTGGCAGACCAAGGAAATGCTTTTCTTATACCTGCTCCATACTATCTTGGGTAGTTTTTAATACATTTGCTTAGACAGGCAAAATAGACAGACTTGTTAATGGGTCAAAATAAGTTCATGTTAAAATAGGGCATCCTTTTGGTGTGCTTAAAACTGGTTCTAGAATTTTATATAGATAGTTATTATGTTTTATCTTACTTACAACCGGTTTGAATTAATGACATCTCAAATCGGACATATTCACATGTAAACTGATCATTTTCTTTTGGGTAAACGGGTGTTCGCCTATGTTATTCATTAGAGCCCCATTTCTAATAATTCTTACATCTCAAAAACATTTCTACAGGTTCGATAGGGATATGAAATGTTCGGTAGTGGGGTTTACAAGTCTGCAATATTCTCATTAGGTCAATCACCATTGATTGTAATAGTTCGACTTCACCTTTTTGCAGCACAAATATACTTGGATATGTGTAGACGGCCTGATGCAGCTGCAGAGTGTTTCTTGCTGGCAAAGTGCTATAGCGATGCGGCATAAATATATTTGGATAAGTGTGAACGGTCTGATGCAGCAGCATAGTGTTTCTTGTTGGCAAAGCGCTATAGTTATTCAGCCGAGGCATACGCCAGTGGATATCAGTTTTCCAACTGTCTATCAGTATGCAAAGGGTGAAGCTATATGATGAATCCATGAGGTATTTGGAGTACTGGAAAGAGCATGGAAAGAGCATCTGCTCCAATCCAAGTGTGATTTTGTTTTTTTGTTTTTTTTTGGTAACTTTTTTTCATATGTTTGTGATGATTGTACGTTTAAACTGGATTAAAACTCATATATTGCGAATTTTTTTTATATGTGTATTATATTCATATTGAAGTTTTTTGTTTTATATCTAGATATACTTGTTCTATATCTACATATACTTGTTATATATCTAGATATAAACAGCCTATTTATTTTATATCAAGATATAAAAAACCTATTTGTTTAATTACCCTCTCTTATACAATTAAGGTATTCTTTTTTTTTATATCTAGATATACTTGTGTTATATCTAGATATACTGTTTTATATCTCGATATACTTGTTGTTTTATATTAAGATATACCTGTTTTATTTCTAGATATAAACAAGTAATGTAAACTTTGTGTTTATTAAAATCTAAATTTCCTTGTTTTATATCAAGATATAAACAAGTAAACTTGTTCTTCTCCAATCTCTGAATCTCCTAGTTTAATATCTAGATATAAAAAGCTTATTTTTTATATCTAGATATAAACAAGCTAAACTTGTTTTTTCTGTAAAATCTAAACCTCCTTGTTTTATATGTTGATATAAACAGATTATTTGTTTTATATCTAGATATACTTGTTTTATATCTAAACCTCTTTGTTTTATATCTGGATATAAACAGCCTATTTGTTTTATATCTAGATATATACTTGTTTTATATCTAGATATAATCAGCCTATTTGTTTTATTTCAAGATATAAAAAACCTATTTGTTTAATATTTGGATATAAACAAGTAAGAAATTCTTGTTTTATATCTGGATATAAACATGCTTTTTATATCTAGATATAAAACACTGTTATACTGTTACTTGTTTAATTACACTCTCATATACAATTAAGGTAGTCTTGTTCTATATCTAGATATATACTTGTTGTATATCTAGATATACTTGTTTTATATCTAGATATAAACAAGTAAACTTATTCTTCTCGAATCTCTAAATATCCTAGTTTAATATCTAGATATAAAAAGCTTATTTTCTATATCTAGATATAAAAAGCTTATTTTCTATATCTAGATATAAACAAGTAAGGTAAACTTGTTTTTTTTTGTAAAAAATCTAAACCTCCTTGTTTTATATCAAGATATAAACAGATTATTTGTTTTTCTGGAATTTTTTTTTCGAGCGGAAAAAAATAAAAAATTTCGAGCGGATTTTTTTCGAGTGGAAAAAAAAATCGAGCGGCAAAAAAAAACACATAGTTACCACCGAAATATTATCTGACCATAATTATTATATTGACCCTTATATCTAGATATACTTTATATATATCCAGATATACTTTATATATATATATATATATATATATATATATCTAGACATACTTTTTATATATCCAGATATACTTTGTATATATCTAGATATACTTTATATATATTTGATCATAATTATTAAATTGACCTTATATCTGGATATAAAGTGACATTAAAAAGTTAAAAATGTATATCTAGATATACTTTATATATATCCAGATATACTTTATATATATCTAGATATACTTTTATATATCCAGATATACTTTGTATATATCTAGATATATACTTTATATATATCTGATCATAATTTTTAAATTGACCTTATATCCAGATATAAAGTGACATTAAAAATGTTAAAAAAGGTATATCTAGATATACTTTATATATATCCAGATATACTTTATATATATCTAGATATACTTTTTATATATCCGGATATACTTTGTAGCAGCAACATAGTGATGAATTTCCATTAAGAAATAGCATGCTCTATCTGATTGCATTCAAATATAAATAAAGAACATGTTATCGAGAACACATTTGGTAAATAATACATATTAAATAACAATATTAAACTAAATTTTATTATTTTAAAATCCCGTGCGTGCACGGGTCTTACAACTAGTTAAACATAAAACGAAAGCACAGTTGCTAAATCTTAATAGTTCCATGAATTTTTTTCTTTTTCAACTATAAGGCCACCAACGTCCTACTGTTATTACCTAACCACCAGGCCACCAACTTTCTACTGTTATTACCTAACCACAGTTTCCAGCATTGTTAACAGAGTTGAACAAGCTCCAAGTTTAACAAGCTTAACTCGATTACTCTACACCGATAACAAATGATACAAAGACGAAGCCGAATCATGCCTAGTCCGCTCACTATCAGAATGCAAAGCATGAAGCAAAGGCTGCAACGCGCCCAACACTCCAATAGCAGTTTTATTCTCCCCCTCTAACGCCAAAATGAACTTCGACCCCGCCTTCAAAACATCAATCAAAGGCGAAACAATCCCCGACCTAACAATCTTCGTTTTCTCAAGCGACAAATTCGCCAAAAGCCGCCACAGCATTCGTCTGCACAGCAGGATACCTAGAAACCAACCACTGCCTCAACGACGCAACAACCCCGGCGTACATAGAGAAACCCTGGCTCCCTCATCAATTCTAGTAACCTTCCTCAACATAATCAGTCTATTCCTGCTCGTAAGCATCCAAACTCAACAACTTATTACTAAACATCAACTCATCTGAACCATCACCATCACCATCACCATCACCATCACCATCACCATTACCGTTACCAACTTACCATTACCATCCTCCTCATTCACGACCTCAGACGAAGCCGAAGACGGATATGTTAATGATAGGCTGTTTTTTTAAAGATCGATCGATTGACTAGTTCTTTGTTGTATTTTTGTGTTTAATTAGTGATTTTTACGGTTAATTGGTTTAGTTTTATGATTTTTTTTGGTTAGGGTTTGAGGATGAAGGAATGTGTGTGGTGTGTGTTTTTAGTGGAAACCGGGGAAGATAAGGTGTTTTACAAATTGTCACTATTAGTCCCTTTACAATTTTTAACATATTGTCAGTTTCAGCCCTTCCGTGTTTTTAATTATATGATCTGGTCCAAGGTTTTGAATGGCTCAGATCAGTCCCTTAGTTTCTATGTAAATACAAGTTTCTACAATAAACCAACTCTTTTAAACTCTTAAAGTTATATTAGTAGTTTCATATGATGGCTAAGGTACTATTCTTACCTTTATATCGACTAGACGAGTACCCACGCATAGCGGTGGAATTACCTGGCGGCATATAATTAACGATACTCAGTACCGTGGTAAGATCGAATTTATCTCTTTTTTCTTCTATAACTTGAGAAGACCGTATACAAAATCAAAATATCATTTCTCTCTTATTTTTTCTGCCCATTTTTGTCGTTCTCTTTTTTCTCTCATATAAAAACTTAAAAACAAAGCATAAGTTTCTCAATATAAATTAGATCTCTTTTGAAAGTTAAGCAAAAGTTACTTTGGAGCCATCAATGACACAAAATTAGCTAATAATGACCAACTCAAAATATTATGATTGAGACGGGTATAAATGATAAAATAAGAAATGATAGTATAAGAAAACATAAATGCAAAAATAACCATTTGAGATTATTTGGAATTGCGTGAATAAGCGTGATAATTCCTTTTATTTTATAAACTAAGTTTGCTTTATTCAGAAAGGTAAATATACAAAAAAGAAAATACGTATTAAACCAATTAAAATAGGACAACAAAATCAAAATGGGTCTTTTACTTGATCAAAGTCAATATACATCAGACATCAGCAACCTATAAGATTCAGTAATAATCATAACCTTTTTAGGAACCAAATATCAACATGGATAAAAGTATGTGTAAGTACGAGTTGTTAAAGGCGTATCAAACAGAATGCACAGATAACAACACTAAAAAATATCATAATAAAGGAATGAAACTTTGATCATCACAAAACTCGTATAATTCCAAAATGATAAGAATAATCTTATACTCAACATCCTGAAGCATGACTTGGTGCCGCTGGAGTGTGAAAGAGTCGACCATGTGACTTTTTGACAGTCAGCATCAACCTTATTTACCTGAACAGAAGATAATTGGTAAACATTGGGTAAAATTGCACATGTAGAAGTGTGGGTGCAAGTGCTACAGGTTGCGGATATTCAGTTTAATTCGTCAAGATTGAGTTATATTTTGGCACTTATGCGAACCACCCTAAAACAAATCACCTAGCAGTTCATTTATGTGAGTCCATCAAGTTATATTTCTTCAAATCATAAACAAACAATCAGCGTGAAAGCCATCAACAAACAACCCAACTGACAAACCAAATCGTAATAACTCAACTACGAGTAACCATTTGTCATCAATAAGAACCTTAAAACCAAACTATAAGAAAGCATTTTTATTAAAACCGACCCAATTCAACCCACATAAACATGATAATCATCTTGTGTTTGGTATTCCACTTCCCTGGAAATATAAAATGTATTATGAACTTTCGATTTTGCTAACTTTTCATATGGGGTTTTCAACAATTACATAGCATTAAATTTTTCAACAATGCGCATAGCGGCGAAATTCCTAGCGAAAGATAATTAACAAAACGCGATATTGTGGTAAGTGTTTCATGTAACGTGAAAAATAGAACGTGAAAAATAATAATGTATATGATTTGATAAATGTTAAGAATTTATCGCATGTTCAAGTTGTTTGCCACAAAATGGCAGACACTCACCTCTATGCTATGTGGAATTGTTTGGCCTTGAGCTTTATTGATAGTCTATGTTTGTTGTTTTATGTTAGAAACGAGTAGGGGTGGGAAGAACCCATATCGCAAACCATAAAAACCACACCACGACAAAATTGATGGATTGGTCTTAACAAAAAAAAAACCAAAAAGATACAGTGAAGTTACGATTTTGCTCATAAAACCAAATCACAAAACCGCACCTTATATATGTATAATGATATAGACTTAGCTCGTTCTCAACATACACTAATGAGCAATCTATATTATTAGTGTATACTGATTACTCATTAGTGTAGGCAGAATAGCGTATACTAAATCGTTTATATGACTTAATTGAATTCTTTATTACCGAATCGTTTATCTTGTGTATAGTAGTAAAAAATTCTACGCCAAGCAACAATAAAGGTAGAAGGAGTTCAAAACTTAAAGTACAATTTTTTTTCGCTTTGATCAAACTTCGACCTCTATTTCCATTTCCCCACATCGCTCTAAAAATAACATATTGGTGTACAAAACCGTTGCTTCCTTCAAATATCGAGCCTTCTCCAAAAGATCAAACGCTTTTGGGAAGATCACCCCTTGATTGCGCTAGGTCAGCAACTTCAAATAAATGACATGATTCTTCTACAGAACATCCTTACACATATTTACATAAAACGCATCAATCACTAACGAATTTATAAAACTTATTGAATCCCATTTTACTAAGTTTAATCATCATTTTTGAAACTTACGTAACACATATAAAAACTAACCTAAAAAGAATTACAGATTAAGATGTATAAAGAAAACTTAGATCTAAAAGGAACCATGTTTGCTAGTAAGATCAAGATCGATTAAATAACTCCCACAACGACATCAACGATATCTTTTTCAGCGGAGGCAATAGAGTTTTCCAGCGAGATTGTTGCGGCGACAGTGAGGCAAATTGCGGATGTAACAAAAAAAAGTATCAGAACTATATAAAAGCTCATATATACAAATAAAGTATACAGATACTACGTATCTAATAAGGAGAAGCTTAAAACTTCATTGTTAATACCTTAAATCTTGAAAAACCCTTTTGATTAATCCCGGTGGTCATGGTTCTGTTGTGGTTGGGCTCTCCATAGACATGCGTGTTTTGACGGAGGAATAGGTTTCCGTGATGGTCCTGTTCTGTGGGGGAGATTTTTGATGGTGGTATGTTGTAGTATAAAATTAAACGAGATTGTGTTGTGTGTGTGCGTTTGTATATGAGAGAGTGAGGAGCAGGTTTTATATTAGAGAATTTATGTTTCAGTCAGTTGTATATTCGTGTACATTTTCAAGGAATATTGTTGTCTTTCTAAAAACAATATAAGTATTGTTGTGTTTCCAGTTATATGTTCTTTACAAGAGAAGTTTATTGATCTTAATTTCGATGACTATATAATAAAAGTCGGACGTTGCATTTTAATACTTTCCCTACAACCAATACAATTTCCTTTTTATTGCTCTAATATTTATTTTCTGGAGCACACATGCTTTTAGGAGGTTTTCATCTTTTATGTTTCAATATTTAACATTGTTGCAAAAGTCATACTCTATATTATTCAATTTCAATATTTGTGCAATAGCATTAAATTTTTCAATAATTCCTAAAATACATGATTTTTCAACATTCAACATTTTACATACATGCTTTATAGGGTACTAGACGAATACCCGCGCTAAGCGGCGGGATTGCCCGACGACGTATAGTATAATTAACGATACGATATTTCGAGATAAAACTAAAATGTAATGAAAAGTCTCGCACCATTATTCTACTCGCCAAACATTGGTCGATGTTGCATCTACTTTTAGGTTAAACGTAGTTTCAAAGAAGAGGAAATTTAATAGTAATTAGTAAATGTTGTTGTACACCATATAAACATATAATCACGTACAGTAAAAACTAAATGCATCATAAAAATTGCTCTAAAACCGTGCTATAAGTATGTTATACTCGCCAAGAACATAATAATTAAGCCTTCCTTTCGGTACTCATTACATTCTTCTTTAGCCTTCTATCGAAATATTTTGTGAGACATCGTCTTTGATCTCCTCCTCTAGTTATTGAACAGTTATCATATACTCATTATTCTACTCGCCAAAAACATAGTAATAATTTAGCCACACTCAAATATAAACCGTATTTTAAATCAAAAAACCGAAAAAAAAATTGTAAACAGAAAAATCGAATTACCCAAAACTGAATAATTTCGGTTTTTGGTTTTATAAAAGCAAAATATTTGAGTTCGGTTTCAGTTTTAACCAAAAACCGACTCAAATCGACATATGTATAACTAAGACCCACATCATCGTTTAAAGACTCAACGTAACTCTTATGAACCTACTGTCATATTTTCTAATTATTATTTTTAGAAATAAAAACTAAAAAGATAATAGCTTGAATAAGTTGCTTTCGGTGAGTCATTATACGATGTGCAATACTTGTTAGTTCTTACCATTATATGAGAAAACATATTTTAGCGTGTAGATTTTAAGATGTTTAACTATAAATATAAATCATGACACTCATTTCAAGAAATGATAGCATCTATAACTTATTCGTTGTTCGAATATCCATCCAATTTTATTCTCGAAATTGAATAACATAATAATATACATAAAGAACCACAACACAACTTCATCATTTATAACAAACCTATAGATATCCCTTAAAAGCGTAAATATGTAAACAAAGGAAGATATAAATCGTGAAGGCAATAAACTTGGACCAGCTATGATGTAACTACATCGTACGTCAATAGACTCTCAAAGAAATTATTACAACATTGAGCTGAGTTATTAAACAACATGCATTTCAGAGATGACTAAATAAATATACTTATTCACCAAGTACATATATAGTGTGTTCTTGAGGCTATCATTTCAGAACAAAGTCGGTGCTACTAAGTTTCTAATCTGCCAATGTCTATCTTTTTGTTCATCTCTTCCGTGACACCATGCTTAGCCTTCCTGAAATAAATTCAGTTTTCTATCACAATAGGCAGCACACTATCAAGTACTGCAGTCGTTATGTCAGGCTAATAGAAGTTTTTTTTATAGACTGAATTGCACCTGTTATGCTCTCTCTGAATTCAACATCTTAATAAAACCTCTTATCCAATTCTTTACATAACACCTATCAAAGAACAAAATGAAAGAGAATGAAGGATCGATATAAATAGCTGAAACCTCCAGATGCATCAGGTTTTATGCAAAACAAACTGGTAGTGGATAATAAAGAGGTCAAATCGGAAAGAAGTTAGATGATCATGTAAGCCATAATATCAACAGCAAGTGCCTGATGGAACATGTCCAAATAGTTCCATTGCTTGCAATGCTTGTAGCTGAAAGACAGTGCAAGTGTGAGATGGAACAAAACATCAACTTTATATGATGTTGGAGAAAATGGGTAGCCATATACCCATACATGAATCATGAAACAAACAACATTATTTCATTAGTATTGATAGATTTTCAAAAGTTTTTCAGAATATCACCCAACTGTAGCTACCTAAATAAGTAGCTAATCTGCATTTGATGGGTGAAACTTGCAAATCGATACGTGCAATGCATAAAAGAAACGGTTTATAAAAGGTATTTGGTTATACCATAATTTTAGAAGTTTTAGGATCGTAAGTGGAACTACCAGAAGCAAAGCTTACACATGTTAGAAGCTCTTTTTCATCAATAGAAGGGTCAACGCATGCTCATAAAGTCTCTTTTGTTCCAAGAGACATGAACAATGTAAAAGAAGGATCAACCAAGTTTAGGTTGTTCTATTTTAGGCATGACTATTTCTAAATGGATACATCACAAACTATTATATAGTATATGTTCGAATCATTCGGTGCATGCTTTTGCCACTGTGAATCTGTCATATGAATGATCTTTTAGGGTGAAGAGATTAATGTGTTCTTATGTGTGACATAATACCTATTAGAATTTAGCTATATTAGTTAAGGATGAAAAAGAAGTTATAATGACCGACCGAAAACAACCATTAACATTTCTAGTTTGTAGCGGAACAAACAATCATGAAAACTTATATTTTGCAGCCATTGAAACTATAGCATATATCAGTCAAAGGTCATAGCATTTTTTCTTCAAATTGTTAACAAACAAAATATGTATGAGCAAATCACTTGATGAATCATTAGAATGCTTTCAAAAGCAATCTACTTTGGTGGCTATTTCACTTAATTGGCAAACTAATGTTAACATGTGATTAATATATAGCTATTAGGGTAAGGCAGTTTAAAAGCATATACATGTATAATACCTTGTCCCTCTAACATTCACTCTTCCATTGTGTATGTTTTATGTGTCATGATCAATTGAAACCTTTGTAAAACTTCATTTACAATTGGAAGAACAACTTGTTAATGCAAATCCATAAGTTACATTGTATGACCCAAAACCTGCATAAATTAAGAAAAAAGATCATAAATGATAAAACCTAAATGTAATTTTACTAATCAACCAATGTGTTTGTCCATTACATGAAACCTAAATCAGTAAATCCAGAATCAGTTCATACATAATAAACTTATTTTCCTCACCCTGTCAAAAGTATAAACCTCAATCGATTTTCTTGGCTTCCCATCGATGGCCTGCATAACAACAACATCTCTGTGACATTTATAATCCACCTAACAAAAAAACAGGTTATAGTCTTGTCCACAATTAATGGATGACCTTGTAAAAGTAAAAAATGACCCATTATATAACAGGTTAATATAATCCACCTGTCTAAGTTTAGTAAGTACCTGAAGAGCTTGCGGGGCTAAGATTTTGAAGTGTAACCGCTCATTGGAGCTGTGATAGTCAATGGACGAGACCTTTGCGAAGGAGGAGGAAACATAGGAATTGTGACGGTGTAACCTCCGGTTAGGATTACCTTGAGGAGGAAACCCTTGTTTAAACATTTGTGGCTCGGATGCAACGCTATTCTATACCATCTGCAAATAAACACCAAGTAACTAAGCTAGTCGTCATGATTATGTAAACATTCCAAAAGTGATAAAGTTGCATAATAAAAGTAAACCTGGTATGCTTTGTTTTGTGTTTTACTGTTTTATGTGAGCAGTAATGAGAGAATCAGAATGCTTTTGCTACAACTTTGAAATCCTTAGATGCTAAATTTTGTTGTCATTCATATTTTTCCATCTCCGCTCCTAGTTATCCATCATCTTCATTATCGTTCTGCATAAGAAGGAAACCAACAAAGAGATCTTCAGGATTTCCAATGCTTCAATGGACTGTACACAAATTCATATCAACATTTAACAGTACGCTCATTTGTGAGCTCTTCATAACATATAGCCAATACATATATACATATTATCTAGTTCTGCTCATGATATTAATTTTTCCTGATCAGCCTATGAGCTTATAAACGACACATAAGGTGCTTGCAAAGACAACCAACCAAAAAATGACACAATAGTTGACAAATAGACCAAACCAAACCATGAATCAAGATTCCCTGACTTTTCTCTTAAAAAATAGCCTAGTCATTCCAAACATCAGGTTGTCCAAAAACAAGTTATCATGCCAAGATTCTATAGTTTGTACACTAAATATACTGGACCAAATACTATTTAAGCTTCACAAACAGAGCAAATAAACTGTATTACTTCTTAAGTAATATAAAAATCGATTATTTTAATATTTAATAAAGGCCTAATTTAACACATGCTTTGATACCGATTTCAGACATCCAATATTCCCAAAGGACTAATGAAAGGAGAGCACTTGCAACTTCAATTAACGAGCCTGCAAGCCCCAAAACAGATGTCGTAAAGATCCTCGTTGTGAAGTATTAGAGTCATACCACACCTTTCCGGCCAGAAAAGCCTACAATTTCAGTTTAACATCGATATCCCACATTAGTTAGAATAATTTAAGTTATACACACCTTTAGAGTCTTTTGGTTTAAGTAAAATCTATACTACACATAAGGTAGATAAAAAGTGAGTATAAAGTTCAATTTTGTAAGCTTAAAGAGCTATTTCAAACAGATATGAACAGATAATGATTAAGGTGATACTCTTTGAAATAACTGATATGAAAAAACCTTCGTTTCAGATCATATCTATATTTGTTTGAGGAAGTTTGTGCGACCAGCAATCATTAATCTGACCTCAAAAGTCTTATTCAGATCATATAGTTCAAGAGAGAAATACAAGTAGAGGAAGAAACAGATATAGGCATGTGTTAAATATTTGAATGTATCTACAACTGGACCAATCATATCTCTGGACTTATGGCCGACGGAGGCAATATTACCTTACATGAGATTGGATGCCCTACATATATAAACCTCATAAGCTAAATTCAGGATTGTCAACGTCACCCAGCTTTAGCACTCTGTTTGTATCCACTTAAAATAAATCGAAATATTGACCAAAACCATGCTATAGTGCATATAGGTGACCATTGATTCTAAACAAAATAAAGACAATTAATTATTAATCAAAACCCGAATTAGGATATTCAGTTGTGATAAGAAAACTAATAATTAAATTAACAGTGAAATCAGAATACAAAACACATATAATGTATTTACCTTATGAGATCATAGTGATTTGAACAAACCTTGTTAATAAGTAGGTGTCGACTCTTCACCCTTTCACCCGATCCTTATTTCGCACCATCAATGTCGCTAGAGAGGATGCGATATATCTCATACCAAATACCATAAACCAGCGAAAGCTCCAATTCATCACAACCAATATGTGTGATGATCTGTTGTGGATGCGGTGGCTCGCAGGAACCCAAACCAACAAACAATACTCTCAATCAAAACTACCTGAGACCACCTAAACCATCGAAAAAATGGTGGCGGATTCGGCAGATCAAGGAGAGGGTAATATGATTGTTGCGGCTGCGATTTTATTTTAGGGTTTAGAGAGAAAATGAAGATGGATGTGCAACGTTTTGGGTGAGTTATATCAGAGTTTTGGAAAATAGTCAGAGGTGTTAAAGTTAAAGATGGAAATACTATTAAAAGATTCCTATACTTCTATATATGTTTTCTATATTTCCTTGGATAAGTGTACTTAAAAAATAAGTCATATATCCTTTATAAGTAGTATGGATATAGATTAATCATTATGTATCCTCATGCAATATATAATAGATGATCCTTTTTCTTAATGACTGTAAAAAAAAATCATATATAATAATTGGAAATTATATGGTTTTTATTGAATATCGAATTTGTTTTTTTTATTTCTTTCGCGATGACTGCAGTTTAAAATAGCACCTTATTGGCGTGAATAATAACTTTATTTTTTGACATTAGATTTGTAAGAGTGAATCTCTTCTATAAATATATATATTTACATATTTTTTTAGTATCGTCTATGTTCTGTAACAAAATGATACTAGTACATTTTTTTGTCTAAAAACTATTAACATCTTCATTAACGTTCTGGATCTTAAAAAATATATTCTAAAATCATGAAACAACCTAACCTCAAGCTTAAATGATATTAGCTCTAGAAGAGTTTTTTATTCCTAAGGTTTTAAGAAAATCAGAGTTTAATTACAAGGATAAGGAAAGCAATTTATCAAAGAAAAACCACCAATCTTATCATTAATTTGAGCATCTTTAAAGCAGTTAGCCTAAGTAAATGTAGAAGTTAATATACAGTCATAAATAGGGATGTAATCAAGCCAAACTTTTATCAAGCAACTCGAGCTCGAGCTCGATCTTGGCTCGATCAAGTCAAGCTTTTATCAAGCTCAAGCCCAAAAAATAGCTCGAAACTATATCAAGCTCAAGCTCAAGCTTTTGATAGCTCGGCTCGAGTTCTTATCAAGCTTTTTCAAGCTCTATCAAAAATCTGTTTTTATGATGAATTTATATAAGCAACTAATTATTAATTTGAGTATTAACCTAAAAGGGCTAATTTCATAAATAAAAAATGTATTTTAGAATGACTTTTAATTATGATTATATTTATATTTTAGTTCCTTGTATTTTAAATGATTCTTTATTTTTGTAAATTTAATTATTGCATTTACTCAGTACTTGGTAAAATACAATATGTGTATAAATATTTTTTGTACTCTTCTTTATACTAAACGCAACGTGTCTAGATTATGCTCGCATTCACATCATGCAATGGCCTTTGGGACCTTAATCGTATTGGAGTGCAAAACACATTTTGAAACCAAGATTGTAAGATAATTTTGTTATTGGTTTTATTAATGTTAAATAAATCAAATTTGTTTTAAGTAATGATTTTTGTTTTTTCTATTTTTATACATATGTCTATTGATGAGTTTTATTATAAAATTAAATTTATACACAATCAAGCTTTTTAAGTCAAGCTCAAGCTTTTATCAAGCCTTATCAATACAATCTCAAACCTTGATTGGTAAAGCTTGACCTGCTATCAAGCTAAGCTCAAGCCTACAGTTTTAGTATCAAGCCAAGCTCAAGCCCTACTAAGTTTGAGCTCGGCTCGACTCTATTACACCTCTAGTCATAAACATGTTCCATGATGATTTTCATTAACTTGGATCATAATAAAACTTGTTGAATGTGTGTCATGGCTATGTTATTTATCGAGATAAAATTTAACGTGTAATGGTAATTGCATGATTTAATACCCCTTTACACGATTGGGATCTAATATTTTTAATTCACTATCGTGGTTTGGGCCAAGTACATGTTCAGTGTTTATGCCATCTGACAAAAAAGCCTTGATCGTACGGTTTTTATTAACGAAAAAATATATTTTTTTTCTTTAGATCTTTACTTTAACGGAAGATTCATTCTATATTTCTAAATTTGAGGTTAATGACACCATGTAATCTTTACATATTGTGATATACTCGTTAAGGTTTTATGAATTTAATTATTTGCAAATAGTAATATATTACAATATATTTTATTAAATTAGCTTATGAACTTAAATATGCTTTAGTGTATCTGTTTAAATATTGACAGGAGATGTTTACTTTGATATGCATCTACATGACACATAAACAGCCTATAACTACGAGCAAATTGAACTTTATATTATTTTATTTCATGGAGAATATTATAAGTGATTAATTATGTTTTGAAGTTTCTATATAAAAACTAAGCATACGAGTATGAAGATATTAAATATAAGAACTGTTTTGTAGGCTCACATTATGTGATTGGGCTGAAACATGTGTGCATAATTCACTATGTGGTATTGTTTGCTTATAATATTTGTTAATCGATTAGTGGTGCAATGAGGTAAGTAAATAACCGTAATATTATAAAAAAATTAATGCTATAAGCTAATGTACATATTATATTAAATTATGTGAAAGATATAAGAGAGTTATTCGGAAAATACAAGCTCTTCATATTATTTGATAAAGAATGTGCTACTGAAGCACATCGGCGCATGTGGATATAAAGTAAAAGTTTATGAGTTAAGATTTTTGTAATAATTGACATGATCGATTGGGCCATCTCAGATCAATGATGATGCGAAAGTTATACAAGAAATATGAGCTTCTTCAAAGATGATTTTGATTATCTTTATTGTTCTCAGTGGAATTTCATTACTTATCACCACTAAATATAAATAAGGATTCATTCCTTAAAATTTTGGAAATATAAAAAGAGCATGTATGTAGGCCTATACATGTCTCATGTGGATCATTTTGAGTTATAAAATCGATGCATCGTCAAAATGATCATCAAATACGCAACTTCAAGTTGGCATGATTAGTGGCTCGATGTGAGCGTGATTTTCCAAATATGATTATTGAGAATTGTGGTGAATGATTACAAGTTTGGGCGATTATTGAAATACGTGTTGAACTTTATATAGCCCATGTTATACACGAATTTCTTTTGTTGAAACGTTTATAAAACGTCTTCAGTTGATTTCAAAGCCTATATAGGAGAATAAGAGTTTCGATTTATGGGGCAATTTATTATATATGAACAAAATGAATTCGCATCTTGCCAACAATAATGAATCCTCCCGTTATAATGGTTTTTGGTCACAAACCATATCGTTCCCATAAGAGATATTGAAATGTGCGATATATATCATAGTAAGTCCACCACAACGCACAAATGAGTTGTTGAGAATGATAATTCATTCAGGGGGAGAATGAGCAGCGAGAAATTTGGAATGAAGTATGATAATGAAAAGTTGATCCTCACAAGTAATGAATATAAACATAAAGTTCATGGGACAATTGATATTCCAGATATAGTAATTACCAGACAAGGTTAGTGACCTAAATAAAGTGACTAGATCACAAACGCTGCTAGTGCTCCAATTAAAATGTGTGTCCCAACAATAAAACCAATGATTGGTAGTAAGTCTATGGCACGTCTGCAACGTGATAGACTATCTGATTCCAAATAAAAATCCTCGATTAAAGAGATAATATGGAGCAAGAAATTTAAGATGGTTGAATCGAGGTAATAAAAAGACCCCATGATAGTCTCCTAAAAAGACACTAAACATGAAGGTAATTCAGAAAACCCCGGGTACACGAAATACTATGAGATCTAAATAAATGATAAAATGCAATGTCTAGTAGAGTGAGGAATCGAAAAGAAATAAATCGACGTCGGTAGATGTTGATCCCAAACTTAGATCGATTAGCTTTGTGTATACGAGATTAGATCAAGTATAACACGTAGAGAAACCTTTGTTATATGCTTTGTGAATCTAAGTGTTATGCGGAATTTAACACTTAAACAAGAACACAAGATGTAAACAAAACTTTCACTTTGATTATAAATGTCGAACTTGCTTACAATGAAAGATGTTTACGAATGAAAACTTATATAAAACTTGATACTAAACATTAACCTAAAGGCCTTCTTTTATAGACTAAGAAGCCTTGTACAATAAGCTACGTATCAACTATTCTAGGTAAAGATAAACATAGAAAATACATTGTCGTTTCTATCCTTACTAGAAGTATTCTAGAATATAATAAACATGTAACTTATATCTTCCATCAGTGCTTGTCTTCAATCTATCAACGCTTGACTTTAACTTGTCAACGCTTGTGCTGTCAGCGCTCAATTTGTTCTTGTCAACGCTTGAGTTGTTCTTGTCAGCGCTCAAGTGATCTGGCCTTAATTTATTCCCAACAATCCTCCCCTAAACTTGATATCCACTCTTATGATCAAGTTTCTGAATAAACATTAAGAACTTGGAGGAGTCTGACAAACCTTATCATATTGGTAATAAATAAATCTGATTAAATTCTTTGCCACGTCACTTGTATAATCTATCTCCAACTGGGTGTCCTTCATCTTTTCTAAAACAGCATTGGATATGAAATACTGAGCATCTACAAGTAGATACTCAGCAAACTTTGTAGAACTCAAATGGTATACACCAGCAGCTGAATATAACCTCCATTGAAGACCACTGAGGTCATCTTCAAGATCCTTCCATATTTCAGGATCTTCCTCATTTGTCCCACACATTCTTTTGAATGTGGTCCAAAGTTTTATTCCATTAGCTGAAGTTGGTGCTTCAGCCTCATACTTGGTCTCCAGCAACCTCCAAAGGTCCACCAAGTCTTCTCTATCACAACTTGCAAATAAAGATATAAGAGTGGTAAAAGTGTGTACCTCCTTGCCAAATCTTCCAATCTTCCAGAATCCACATTCATCCTCATCATAACTCACAATTGGATTCCTGGAATCTAATGGTAACACTTGCACCATATCTGAAGCTTCTAATGGGGAGAGCTTGAGGCTCTTTCTAATAACTGCTTCACTTGGATATAGTTGATTCATATCTTTTGGAAACTCAAGTGTAAATCCCTTCTTCACTGGCCTGGGAACTATCATAGCTTTCTTGATTTCCATTTCTTCTGCAAGTTGCTCCTTTCTTTCATCTGAAAGAAGTCTGAAAGTGTTTTCTTCCTGCACTTTCACCCAAATAGGATAAGCCCTATGTTCCAACTCATCAAATGTCAAAGCCTTCAACTTCTAATGTGTCCATCCAACTCCATGACATCTGAGCAACATAAAGTAGAGCTTCCTTCTATCCCTTTTCAACTCAGAGAGAATATTGCTTGCCTTGTGCTTCAAAATCACCTTACAATCCTTCTGAACTCTAAGAAGAATCTCTAAACCCCATATTTGATCTGAAATGGTCAAGTCTGGATTATCCATGCAGCTTTCTTCCCAAGAATTGTACATCTGAACCACCTCTGGCATATCAAAATCAATCTGCAATTTTAAATCTCTCAACTTTTCCCTAGCAAGCTCATCACCATACTCAAGCCTTTCTGGTTCTATAATCATCACACTTGAGTCTGAGCTAGCTCCATCACTTTCCTCTTCAGAAGTCACAACAAATGGTGACTTTTCCTTTTTACCTTGTTCCATCATTTGCTCAGCCAATCTTCTATCAAATTCAACCTGGGCTGCATTCTTTGGAACAATTTCTTCTACCAATATACCCTTACCCTTATCTGATGGTGCAATGGTTGGTAAGGTAGATGGTAATACCTGAGTAGAAACTTCTTTGATGATAGATGATGACTTGAATACATCACCTTCATGTGCAGGTCTGTCAACGCCAAACTTTCCTCTATCAGCGCCCAAAATACCTCTATCAGCGTCCAAATTTGTCTTGTCAACGCTCAAATATTTTCCCTCAGCGCCTTGTGTAACCTCTCTCAACATAGCTGTAAATGATAAATTTAGATTGGTTGGAGAGATTAAGGACGTATCAAAACCTGTTTGTTCCTTCAAAGTTGTAAGAGCTTCAGCAACATCCATTGATTGACCATCTTGACTGCTCTTATCACTCAAATTTCTTTGATCTTCCTCCCCTTTGGAAGACTCCTCCATACCCCTCCTAGCATGATCACTCTCCAAAACAACAATCCTCTCCCTCAATTCCTTGAGTTCAAGGCCTTGTGAACTGACAATTTGTACTAAGTCTGCATTTTGCTTTTGCAAGCTAATGCAGACTGCCGTCAATTCCAAAATGGTCATTGGTTCCAGTCTGCCCTCTTCTGAAATGGGGATTTGACCTCCCAAGTCAGATTCATTGGGCATGGATGAGGACTTAATTATGGTGGGACTGCCTTGGCCAGCTTCTAAGCCAGAACCAATAGTCCCAGCCTCATCCAGGTCACCAGCCACACTTGTGGTGGTGGTTCTCGCTTCATGGCTAGGACCACCAGAGGAGAACACTCCAGTAGTCCTTTGGCGTTTGATCAACCTATATTCAGGTGGTGTGGAAGATGGTGTGGAAGAATGGGTAGATGTGGGTTGGTTAAGGGGTGTTTGGGATTGTGATGGTTGGGTGTCAGCGTTGGAAATAGGCACATCAACGCCCACATTAGATGTGTCAGCGTCAAAGGATTCTTGGTCAATTTGCATTTGTTCAGGTGAGGGTAAAGGTTCAGGAATAGGTTCAAGTTGTGGTTGAGGGTCAATTTGAGGTTGGGGGTCTGGTTGGGGTTGTGCTGCTGCAATAACATCAAGCATGGCTGGGGTTAAAGGTAAGTCTCTATGAGGTGGTGAATTCATCTTGGTAAAAATAGCTTTCTTTTGTTCAGGGATCTTATAAAAGTCATTGTGATCCCTTGAACAATAACCTTGAGCATCAAAAACCATTTGCAGAAAACGAGGATAAGCTAAAGTCATTTTTGTCCCCTTGTTTTTACACATCCCTTCAAAAATCATTTTAGAATAGTTATATTTTTGCCCTGTTGCAATGCACACAATAGCAGTTGCAATGGATCTATTGATCTTATTGTGTGCAGTACATTTGGGACTTAAACATTGAAGGAGGATGTGAATGAGGTACTTCCAGGCTGGGGGAAATTCCTGCTTATGATACTTATTAAGAGTACCTTCATCAGGAATTGGATATCCCAAAGCCCTAAGCCCTTGTTCTATTTCAGTTATGGGAAGGATGGTTATACCATCAGCATCATCAAGATGCAAGGCCTGGCGTACCAAGGCCTCAGTAACCACCCAAGATCTCCCATGAACAATAGAAGTTAATGTGGTCACTCCATTAACTGTTGAGGAACTGACAGTGTTCCAAAACTGTTTAATGTGTGTGACTGGAATGAGTGGTGCATGAGAAAGAGCATACCTTAACGGGGATGCGTTCAAATACGCCACCATTTGTGTGTATTGAGGAAACAAATCATTATCAGCAACAAGATAAGCAATCATGTTGTGTTGAGACTTGAATCCCAAATCCAATTCTGCTGAGTTAAATCTTGGTGCCATTGATGAAAGCTGTTAATTTGAAGTGTAGAAGATGAAGGTTGATAAGAGAAAAGTGTTAGACAAGAATTATAGATACCCTGTTTTAAAATAAGAGCCAAATTTATAGGAGATAAAGAATGCATGTGATTGGCCCAAAAAATAGGCAAAGATTTTCAAAAACTAATCATGAAAATATTGAAAAAGTTATAAGTTATCTCATGCATTTAATGGAAGTAACAACTCCTAAAATTACGGCTTGAAAATATGTCAAAAAGTAACAACTGGGTAGGTCCCATTGAGTGTCAACGGTCAAATATAACCTATCAACGCCCAACGGCTATAATCTTGTCAACGTTCGCCTAAAGCCATGTCAGCGTCCAATTTGGTCACAACAACGCTTGAGTTGTTCTTGTCAGCGCTCAAGTGATCTGGCCTTAATTTATTCCCAACAGTAGAGATATAGTTATAATGTGAATGATAATGATAATAAAGAATATAACGCTAAAGTGAATGTGAGGATCATGGATAAATGAATATCCAAAATATTAATGACGCAAGAATATAATGAATAATGAAGGTCTCTTGTGACGAGACATATGGTTGAAGCTTACAATCTATTTATAAAACTTATTGGATACGCAATAGTCTTTATGAGAGAGCGAAACATAAGTTGCAAATGATGGCACACGTATATTTCTCAAAGACTTGAAAATGATCATGTAGATACATGTTCACATGTGGTGGATCCAATAAATATTGTATAAGTCTGGCAATGTGATAATAAGTGATATGCGTCTAAAAGGTATATATGAATAGAGCTCAAGTGATATTGATATTTCATTATTGCATATAATATGCATGGAGCATGCTAGAGATAATGCTTAAGGCATATAAGAAACATTCTCGAGAACAATATTGATTGTATTGAACTAATCATGATTTGAGCATATATGTTATAATCGCCTTAGTGTGTAGTATTGTGCCAAATAAAGAGTTATGGTTATAAAGGCGACTAAGTATATAGAAATTGAATTTGAAACAAAAGACAAAGTTTGTCTTAGTTCCAGAATTGAACATCTTAATGTTGAAATATGTATGCATCATGAAAACTAAAGATAAAGTTGTATCTTTATGTGGATAAACAACACTCATATTTATGAAGTCACATGATGTTAGAAAAACTCTCTTGATTTATAGAGTTGATGATCACAATATCGATTGAGATATGTCATTTGAAAATGAGCAATTCAATTTTTGTTAAGGGTCATACTTGTTGGAAATGAATAACTTGCAAAGTTTGATGATAAACTTAAATGAGATGTATGACGTATTATTATGCAAAGAATATGTGTAAATAGAGTTCATACATATGATTTTATTAATACACCCTAATGTGTATTTTAGTGACTCGATGAGCTTAAGTAATGTGATCATCAGGGGGAAAATATATGTGTTGTACTCTTTTTCCCTTGACCATGGTTTTGTCCCCGCAGGGTTTTCCGACAAGGTTTTTAACGAGGCAACATCCCTATGCGTATAAAAGATTTAATATACTTCACTAGATTTTTGTTCCACTGGGTTTTGTCTAGTAAGGTTTTTAACAAGAGATATGGGTTTTATACTCTAACCCATCAAATACAAGTTTAGTTTATTTTGCAGATGCATGATATATGTCTGACCCTTAAAATGGTCGGTCACAAACTGGATATGTTTTTACAAATGGAGGAATAGCGATTTCATGGTGTCCGGTAAAGCAAACAATTACAACAACTTCATTCAATCAGGCATAAATTGTAGCAATCCATGAGGCAAGTCGAGAATGTGTTTGGTTAAGAAATGTAATGTAACACCCCAAAATGTGATATGCGGAAGCGATGAAGCTCGGGGGCTGTTACGTCATTGTATCATAGTTCAAGGTACAAGAGAACGACTCTAAATGAGACGTTTTATAAAATTACCTCGTTGAATTTAATAAAAGCATCCAAGTACAAAAGGTCTCAGTTTTAAAAGATAGCGTAGAGGAATGTAAAAGTTTTAAACATCAACGAGATAACAGTTCAAAAGCATAAGTAAATAAATGTCCGAAGATAGCCAAGAAATGCATGCGGACTCCAAGTACTTCACACGGCAGATACAAATCATCATCAGTTACCTGAGATAAATGCTAAATTGGGTCAACATAAAGTTGGTGAGAATATAGGTTTCAAGTAAAAATTCATAGTAAATCGATTTCAGATTTCATTTCATGTACACATGCAACTATAAGAGATATAGTGCCAAGTGTAGGATAAATTGGGTGTTCACAATATTTATGATAGCTAAGCTCGTGACATCGAAACTAATGATCCAGTGCTTACAATAGATTATATACACAAATTTTTGCCCCAATGGAGTACCTAGCCAAGATAACTCCGTTCACACAAATGGTATACACTCGTCCGGCGTCATAATGCCCGAGTGGAGATTGTCAACCCTCAATAGATCTCCATATCATAAGAGCTTACTCCAGCAGAGTAATTAACGATTCACGATAGTGGGGACTACGGCTAAAGCAACTTAAGCTATCTCATAAACAGTGTTCACAAAACGTTCACAGAAATCTAGTTTTACTTGCGTCCAGAAGCAAGCATCGAAAGCATTTATCACATCCCAAAACATTAAACATATAAAACAGTTTAATAGGGATCTATAAACTCACCTCAAGCAACGATTCAAACCGCACAAGTATGATCAAATAGTAGCGAGCAAATCTAGCAACAACCTAAATATAATACTATAGTTTAGGCGCTAGCAAATAAGTCACAATAGTTCGTCACGTACGCTACTCATCAATCATATATATTATTTATTGTTGTTAAAATCGTGACTTGTAGATATTATATCGTTATAAGCATTATAGTATTTATACTTAGACAAAAATATTTATTTTTGACTCGACGAAATTTCGACAGCCTTTCGGCGTAAATTTTAATTTACCCATATTTATCTTAATAAATTTTCCAACACGATTTCTAACGAAAATTCGGCAGCCTTTCGGCGTCACATAAAAATTTTCCATTTTTAGTAAGTACCCAAATCTCGTCCTAATACACCTAATTTCAACACTTTTCAATCACAATTATTTCAACAAGTCATTTTCCCGCAATAGTATCAATTTCCACTTTCAACGCTCAAACTTTTAACGATACACCAAGTATTCACATTTCGCGCATATATCTCTTTACAAAATGAGTCCAACGTTTATATACCATTTAGTACCCAATTCGACACTTAAAACAACTCCGTTTAACTCGAAAACGTCGTTTCGACCACTTTAAAAATCTAGACAGCAAGCACATTATAGTGTTTTTCACAAAAATTAAGTTTTCGGACAACGAAATTTAAACGACCATATCTTACTCATTTTAGCTCCGTTTTTAGCCCATAATATATCGAAACGAAGGTATTAACTTATATTTTCATAATGTCGAAGTAAACTAATGTCAAATTTTACGACTCTCTATGCCTCTATAAAAACCGGACAGATTATATACTTTTCGTAAAAACTCGTTTTCGACCATTTTCAAGCGTACCCACTAGTAGTAACACTACTTGTTCCCTCCAATTATTCATAAACACGCTCAAAATCAAAGATTTATCTTCAAGTCCACAAATCTAAAAATATACATTTTTATATTTTACAAGTCTTTCAATTAAACCATTTTCATGCATGGATCTAATAGATCCACACATAATTTTCATTGATCTAAAATATTTCATGACCAAAAATAATTTTTATCATTTTATTTCAAGAAAATAGTTGATGAGTAACATGCATGCATAGATCTTCAAAGATTATGCATGAAAAATGAAAAAGATGAAAAAGGTTTAAGAAATAACCTTGAGTAACGACTCTGCGTAACCACGACAACCCGATCTACGCTCTAACCAACTAATAATCAACAAGAACCCAACTTCTATAAACTACAACCAAAAACTTCTCAAATCAACAAACCAAGAAAACCCATTCTTCCTTATGCTTGTACAAACCCTAGGATGTATTTATTTTATGCTAAATGTTCTTAAAATGAAGCTTGTAAAAATCAACAATGGAGGTTTTGGTTATGGTGTTTGTGCCGTGTGTTTTAGAGAGAGAAGGGAGAGATGTGTGTTTTTTTGTGAAGTAAAATGAGTGAATAATGTGAAATGATTTTGAGGTGAAAAGGGTTAATAGGTTAAAACTTGTAAGGTGTGTAAGCTTAAGCTTAAAATGGCAAAATGAAGAAAATTTGGTTTTCCTCCATGTGGTGTGTAGTTTGGCCGGTTATGGGGGGGGGGGGGGGGGTCCCACAAGGGTAAATAATTCAAAATTTTTACTATGGTAACTAGTTAGAAGGTTTAAGGTAAAAATGTTAGTTAGTTTTATGTAAATGTCGAAAAGTATATAGTTAAGTTTAAAATTACGTAAAACTTAAAGACTTGACGAAATATATTAAATTTATGATTTTTTGACGAAAACTGATATTTTATAATTTATAAAGTATTTTATGCATGCTAACGACGGTTAAACGTAAAAACGACGTAAAATACGAAAACGCGATACGTTAATTAAATATTCACAGAAAATACGATTTATTACTATAAATAGCAAAAATACTAAAATACAGGCATATAAACATATACAGAAATATTTAAATACGCTGCTCATGAAAATACGATCACGCTGTTAAAAACTAAACAGTTAAGCACATAATTCACAGATAATGAATAATCTCATGGATTATCGTCAATTCATTGACCGTCTCAGCATTTTGGTCAGATTCACAGAAAATGTTCAGAATAATGACTGAGCACAGTGTCAAGTCATTACTCGTTAGCAAACAGTTTTTCAGAAAATGCGGGATAACTTCCCGGTTCCAACACAGTTAAATCACATAGTTGACTAAATAAAAAGTCAAAGGGTAAAATAGTCATTTTACAAAGTAGGAAAATTACCATGTGTTACATCAACCCCTTGATAGAGAAGCTTTGTCCTCAAAGCTTAGGAGTGTCACGGTTTCTAGAGTTGTCAAAGAGTTGCGGATATTTCTTGCGAAATTGATCCTCACGCTCCCAAGTGAATTCAAGTCCACGTTTAGAATTCCACCTCACCTTGATGATCGGAATACGACTCTGCTTCAATCGTTTAACCTCACGGTCCATGATTTCAACAGGTTCTTCGACAAATTGCATCTTGTCGTCGATTCGGAGTTCCTTCAACGGTATAACGAGTGTCTCATCAGAAAGGCACTTCTTCAAGTTCGACACATGAAAAGTGTTGTGCACGCGGCTCAACGCTTGCGGTAATTCGAGACGATAGGCTACGGTTCCAACCTTTGCCAGAATTTTGAAAGGTCCAATATAACGGGGGTTCAGCTTTCCTCGCTTGCCAAAACATACCACACCTTTCCAAGGCGATACTTTTAGCATCACTTTGTCTCCTACCTGAAATTCGAGAGGCTTACGTCGAACGTCGGCGTAAATCTTTTGACGATCACAGGCTGCTTGAATTCGGCTCTTGATTTGAACAATCTTCTCAGTTGTTTCACGAATGAGTTTAGGGCCAGTGAGTTGACTATCCCCAACCTCACTCCAACACACAGGCGAGCGACATTTACGACCATACAACGCTTCAAACGGTGCAGCCTTAATACTGGTATGATAACTGTTTTTGTAAGAGAATTCCACTAGAGGCAAATGTCTGTCCCATTGCTTTCCAAAGTCAAGCACACAAGCACGCAACATGTCCGCCAGCGTTTGAATAGTTCTCTCACTCTGTCCGTCAGTCTGCGGGTGATAAGCAGTACTCATGTCCAATTGCGTACCCAACGCTTTCTGAAGTGATTTCCAGAACTCTGAAGTAAATCTACCGTCTCTATCGGAAATTATCGAGATTGGTATTCCATGTTTTGCGACTACTTCCTTCAGATAAAGTCTCGTAAGCTTATCCATTGAATCATCTTCCTTCATAGCCAAAAAGTGTGCAGATTTCGTAAGTCGATCCACAATTACCCAAATTGTGTCGTATCCGTTTGTCGTTTTAGGTAGCTTAGCTATGAAATCCATGGTTATGTTTTTCCACTTCCACATAGGAATTATAGGTTGAACCAACAATCCAGATGGCTTTTGGTGTTCTGTTTTCACTCTAGCACAAGTCAGACACTTCCCTACATACGTAGCGATTTCAACTTTCATATTTGGCCACCAATATAGTTTCTTTATATCCTGATATATTTTGTCAGACCCTGGGTGAGTCGAATACTTAGATTTATGCGACTCGTGCATAATCACGTCCCTTAGTCCTCCAAACCGTGGTAACCAACTTCTTCCATTGAGACATAGCGTTCCATTAGTACTAGTCTCCAATTTCTTAGTAACCATTCCTCCTAATTTCTCAGCTTCAACATGTTCAGGCTTAAGGGCTTCGGTTTGTGCTTCACGAATTTGCACAAGTAAGTTCAGATTGATAACCATAGCTAACGATCTAACTCTATGTGTCATCAATTGTTCCTGTCTACTTAGCGCATCCGCCACTACATTGGCCTTCCCAGGGTGGTAGCGGATTTCACAGTCATAATCGCTGAGCAACTCGATCCATCGACGTTGTCTCATGTTCAGTTCCTTCTGGTCAAGAATATGTTGTAAACTCTTGTGATCGGTATAGACGACACACTTGGTTCCATACAAGTAGTGTCTCCACAATTTCAAGGCAAATACCACCGCTCCTAGCTCCAAGTCATGCATAGTGTAGTTCTTCTCATGCGTTTTCAATTGTCGTGACGCGTAGGCGATAACTTTCTTCCTCTGCATCAACACAGCTCCCAATCCTTTTGCTGATGCATCACAGTAGACCACAAAGTCTTCCGACCCTTCTGGTAACGATAGAATAGGCGCACTACACAACATTTGTTTCAACTTCTAGAATGCTATTTCCTCTTTATCTCCCCATTCGTATTTCACCTTCTTTTGAGTCAACTTCGTCAATGGTTTAGCGATCTTCGAGAATCCCTTGATGAACCTTCGGTAGTATCCGGCGAGTCCTAAGAATTGGCGAATTTCAGTCGGTGTCGTAGGAGCAGTCCACTCCCTAATTGATTCAATCTTGGCGGGATCAACATGAATCCCCTTGCTATCAATAACGTGACCTAGAAATTGTACTCTTGGCAACCAAAAATCACACTTCGAGAACTTAGCGTACAATTCTTTCTTCTTAAGCAATTCCAATATTATCTTAAGATGTTCCTCATGTTCTTTCTCATTCCTTGAGTAAATCAGTATGTCATCGATGAACACAATGACAAACTTGTCCAAATACGGTTTACATACCCGGTTCATGAGGTCCATAAACACAGCAGGTGCGTTTGTCAAACCGAATGACATCGCTTGGAACTCATAGTGTCCATACCTAGTCCTAAAAGCAGTCTTTGCAACATCTTCCTCACGGACTCTCAATTGGTGATAACCAGACATTAGGTCAATCTTCGAGTAAACGCTCGATCCTTGCAACTGATCAAACAGGTCATCAATCCTAGGTAACGGGTAACGGTTCTTGATGGTAAGTTTGCTCAACTCACGATAGTCGATACACATCCGAAAACTCCCATCCTTCTTCTTCACAAATAAGACTGGAGCTCCCCAAGGTGAAGAACTCGGTCTTATGAATCCTTTATCAGTCAACTCTTGTAGTTGCGTCGCTAGTTCTTGCATTTTCGACGGTGCTAAACGATAAGGCGCTCGAGCAACAGGTGCAGCTCCCGGTATTAAATCGATCTGGAATTCAACTTGTCTGCCCGGCGGTAATCCAGGCAAATCTTCAGGAAAGACTTCCGGAAAATCCCGTACGATAGGTACATCTTCCAACCATTTTTATTTCGTCTGCTTTTCAGTAACACATGCTAAAAATACGTGGCAACCTTCCGACAACAACTTCTGAGGCTTGACACGCGAGATAATGTTTAGTCGTGACTTCCCTTTTCCGTTACTTGTATCCCCTTGTACCTCCAAAACTTCATTACCGAATGGTAAACGAACGATCTTCTCGTCGCATACAATCGTAGCATGGTATCTCGACAACCAATCCATTCCGATAATCACGTCAAAACTCCCTAACTCAACAGGCATACGGTCAATTACGAAAGGATGACCTAGAAGATTTGAAGTGCATCCACGAAGTATAGTGTCGGCTTCTGTCAACTTCCCATTAGCTAACTCAATAGTGTACTTAGTGTCTAAGGGCGAAGGGGTCACATCAAGTAAAACACTAAAAACAGTCGACACAAAACTCCTATCGGCTCCAGTATCAAATAAAATAGAAGCATAACGACCATTGAGAAGGAACGTACCCGTCATGACGTCGGGGTTTTGTTGCGCTTCTCCTCCTCCTATCACATAGACCCTTCCACGAGCTTCCCCAGCTTTAGCAATCTCTCCTTGGTCCTTATTCTTTTTCTTTGGGCACTCATTGCTGTAGTGTCCCTTTTGCCGACATTCAAAAAAAGTGACGTTGGCTTTCGGGTTGGGTGGTGACTTACAGTCTCTAACAATGTGTCTAGTTTTCTTGCAGTTGTGACATTGTACATTGCACTGTCCATTATGGTGACGCTTACATCGGTTGCACAAAGGTAACGTCCCATTGTATACTCCCTTTTCCCCAGTACCAGCAGTGTACGCCTTCACGGTTTCTTGCCTCTTATTCGGATAGTTCCCATGGTTGTTCCTTTGGTTATTTCCCCATATTTTCTCTTGTTGTCCGCGGCATTTCCAGCATTTGCTCGAACAACTTGGTCCATCAGACTGTGAGCCATCCTTATAGCATCACTAACTTTTGTCGGTCCAGACGATGTCACATTCCCTTGAACTCTACCAGGTAAACCCCAAATGTAGCGCTAAACCTTCTTTTCTTCATCTGGAACCATTCCAGGACATAGCAAACACAACTCTTGGAACCTCCTAGTGTACGTATCAATTTCATTGTTCTTCACAGTCAGGTTCCACAGTTCAATTTCCATTTTCTGAATCTCATTACGACGACAGTATTCCTTAGTCAACAACTTCTTAAGTTCCTCCCAACTCATTCCATACGCCTCCTCGGCTCCAACCGTCTGCACATGGGTGTTCCACCATGTCAACGCTCCAGCAGCTAAAGTACAAGTAGAATAAGTCACTTGGTTCAACAGTACATCCACTGACACGGAACACAGATTCCATCTTTTCAACCCAACGAGCTAATCCAACAGCTCCTTCAGTACCATTAAAATTCAAGGGGTCACAACTCCTAAAGTCCTTGTAAGTACACGGCTTAGGCGGTCGATTGTCTACATCGTTCGGCGGTGCTTGGTTCACGTTGTTGTTAGCTTGAATATTTGCCAATGCAGCGGTCACTCGTTGTGTAATCAGTTCTTCCAATTGTTCGTCGGTCATTCCGTTACGTGTGTTCACCATTGTTTCTCTGCGTTAAGAAAACAATGCAAATAAGGTTCAAGCACGAATATACACGTTATATATTTCTTATGCTAAAATAAAACGCAGAATTTAACAGTACAACAAACATAGAAAGGATAGTCACTGGTCAAAGTCATATAGTTAAATTCCCATTCATGATCAAAATATCGAGTACATAGTCATAAAATAAGAGTTTTGATTAAATACCAAAGATCAAAACAAAACCAAAAATAACACCGAAAATGGTGATTGGATTAGAATCAGACTATAGATGTAACTGAAATGATACGTGATAGTATGCGATGACATATCCTACAACAACCATTCACGCGTTAGAGCAGTTGTAGGGTATGCATGAAATAATCACGTATAGAAATTAAAGTATGCAAATCAGCGAAATGCATATGTATACAATACATATTACGTATTACATAATATATATTACATATTACTTATAGTGTTATCTTACGTAATACATTACGTAGTACATATATGTATAAAGAGTAACAAGTAGCCACATCGGTTATAGTCTAGGCCTAAGATGCAAACCTAGTTCTCTATAACCAAGGCTCTGATTACCAAATCTATAACACCCCAAAATGTGATATGCGGAAGCGGTGAAGCTCGGGGGCTGTTACGTCATTGTATCATAGTTCAAGGTATAAGAGAACGACTCTAAATGAGACGTTTTATAAAAATACCTCGTTGAATTTAATAAAAACATCCAAGTACAAAAGGTCTTAGTTTCAAAAGATAGCGTAGTGGAATGTAAAAGTTTTAAACATCAACGAGATAACAGTTCAAAAGCATAAGTAAATAAATGTCTGAAGATAGCCAAGAAATGCATGCGGACTCCAAGTACTTCACACAGCAGATACAAATCATCATCATTTACCTGAGATAAATGCTAAATTGGGTCAACATAAAGTTGGTGAGAATATAGGTTTCAAGTAAAAATTCATAGTAAATCGA
Source organism: Glebionis coronaria (assembly GCA_025667525.1). Lineage (NCBI taxonomy): Eukaryota > Viridiplantae > Streptophyta > Magnoliopsida > Asterales > Asteraceae > Glebionis > Glebionis coronaria. Next base: position 573,843,797 of record CM046876.1, read on the forward strand.
TTTCAGATTTCATTTCATGTACACATGCAACTATAGGAGATATAGTGCCAAGTGTAGGATAAATTGGGTGTTCACAATATTTATGATAGCTAAGCTCGTGACATCGAAACTATTGATCCAGTGCATACAATAGATTGTATACATAAATTTTTGCCCCAATGGAGTACCTAGCCAAGATAACTCCGTTCACACAAATGGTATACACTCGTCCGGCGTCAGAATGCCCGAGTGGAGGTTGTCAACCCACAATAGATCTATCCATATCATAAGAGCTTACTCCAGCAGAGTAATTAACGATTCACGATAGTGGGGACTACGGCTAAAGCAACTTAAGCTATCTCATAAACAGTGTTCACAAAACGTTCACAGAAATCTAGTTTTACTTGCATCCAGAAGCAAGCATCGAAAGCATTTATCACATCCCAAAACATTAAACATATAAAACAGTTTAATAGGTATCTATAAACTCACCTCAAGCAACAATTCAAACCGCACAAGTATGATCAAATAGTAGCGAGCAAATCTAGCAACAACCTAAATATAATACTATAGTTTAGGCGCTAGCAAATAAGTCACAATAGTTCGTCACGTACGTTACTCATCAATCATATAGATTATTTATTGTTGTTAAAATCGTGACTTGTAGATATTATATTGTTATAAGCATTATAGTATTTATACTTAGACAAAAATATTTATTTTTGACTCGACGAAATTTCGACAGCCTTTCGGCGTAAATTTTAATTTTCCCAAATTTATCTTAATAAATTTTCCAACACGATTTCTAACAAAAATTCAGCAGCCTTTCGGCGTCACATAAAAATTTGCCATTTTTAGTAAGTACCCAAATCTCGTCCTAATACCCCTAATTTCAACACTTTTCAGTCACAATTATTTCAACAAGTCATTTTCCCGCAATAGTATCAATTTCCACTTTCAACGCTCAAACTTTTAACGATACACCAAGTATTCACACTTCGCGCATATATCTCTTTACAAAATGAGTCCAACGTTTATACATACCATTTAGTACCCAATTCGACACTTAAAAACAACTCCGTTTAACTCGAAAACGTCGTTTCGACCACTTTAAAAATCTAGACAGCAAGCACATTATAGTGTTTTTCACAAAAATTAAGTTTTCGGACAACGAAATTTAAACGACCATATCTTACTCATTTTAGCTCCGTTTTTAACCCATAATATATCGAAACGAAGGTATTAACTTATATTTTCATAATATCGTAGTAAGCTAGTGTCAAAACAATTTTTACGACTCTCTATGCCTCTTATAAAAATCGGACAGATTATATACTTTTGTAAAAACTCGTTTTCGACCATTTTCAAGCGTACCCACTAGTAGTAACACTACTAGTTCCCTCCAGTTATTCATAAACACACTCAAAATCAAAGATTTATCTTCAAGTCCACAAATCTAAAAATATACATTTTTATATTTTACAAGTCTTTCAATTAAACCATTTTCATGCATGGATCTAATAGATCCACACATAATTTTCACAGATCTAAAATATTTCATGACCAAAAATAATTTTTATCATTTTATTTCAAGAAAATAGTTGATGAATAACATGCATGCATAGATCTTCAAAGATTATGCATGAAAAATGAAAAAGATGAAAAAGGTTTAAGAAATAACCTTGAGTAACGACTCTACGTAACCACGACAACCCGATCTACGCTCTAACCAACTAATAATCAACAAGAACCCAACTTCTATAAACTACAACAAAATCTCAAATCAACAAACCAAGAAAACCCATTCTTCCTTGTAAAACCCGCATGCTTTTACCATGAATAGTGCCTTTAAGATCGTACGTCCTAGATTAAAACTTTCCTTTTATAGTATGATCACATTCACGTGCTAGCATTTCAAGTATTACATACGTGTATGAACACGATAAGTATCGATTACGTACGAACACATGATAAGGATTTAGCAATAATTAATCACGAACGTAAGTAAAACACGAACTAATATTAATTACATATATATATATTTATTATGAACACGAATAAATATATTTAGTCACGATCAAAAACTAATTAAATTACGTAAACTACGTAACACGTAATCACGGACATTTAAACGATTATTATTATGTATATTTAATTTAACACGACAAGTAATTATATACGTAATAATTACGTTTAACACGAGTAATTATAACAATGAAACTTACGACACTTTTAAATACGATTACGCGTACCATTTAAACAAGTCGCGTATTAAATAAATATTACAAGTGTTTAAGGGGGCTGTTTTAGACAAACTAGAAAACTAATGGGACTTGGGCTCAAGGCCCAAGTGTGTTTTGAGCCGTGTATAGCAAAAGAGACGGGGGGAGTAGTTAACATTTTTTAGACAACTCAAAACATTCCAAAACCCTAATCTAAATAAACAGCCGCCACATTTTTTCTCTCTTTTTCTTCTTTGCCGCGACCTACACCAAGGAAACAAGGAGAAGAGATCGTGGGTTGATCCTAGAAGAACAAGAAATTCATTTGTTTTTGAAACCCTAAATGGTATGTAAGTATAAAACCCCAATCTCGTTTTCAATTCTTTTCCTTTGACTAATTAATTAAGAACACGAATTGTAAGAACATAAACATGGTTAAAACGAGGCTTATTAGTTTAAGGGGTGTTCGTTGGCCTGTTGTCACGCGAACCGAGAGTTTATGACTCTTGGTGGTACCTTATTCCTACCAGCCGCAACCCTAGAGGGTGCTGGCTTGGTTTTGTTCTGGCGGGGGTAACCAGCGAGCAAGCAGGGGAAACCACTGGCTGCGGCCAGTGGTAATTGGTGATCAGGCAGTGGGAACCGAGACCTGTAAGGTCTCGGTGGAAACTGATAACAGGCAGGGGGAATTCCCTACTGTCGGGGGAAACTTTGCAAGGACAGGGGGTGTTTGGTTAAGGGTTTAACAGGGTGTTTGGCAAACTGTTTAAAAACAGACTTAAAGGGGTGTTTGGCAAACTGTTTTAGGAATTAAGGGGCTGTTTGGTTCGGCCTATTTTTGAACATAAAACGAGTTCCACGGGATTTCACGGGTACGGATTTCGACGAGATTTAATAAATAATACAAGAGTACATGTTATTATTATTATTTTTTTTAAGTTAGTTATCTTTACATGTTTATTAATTTTACAAGATAACTAAATTAATAAATCATGACTTATTATTATTACAAGATTAATTAAATTGATTTGACATGCTATATAATTAATTTAATTAAAAACATGGACTTAGGATTATTATTATTACTAATTAATAATACATGATTTAACCTAAGTATTTTATTATTTAATTTACATTATAGTAATTAATTAATTATTAAACATGCCTTATAATTAATTAATTATCATGACTTAGGTTATATTAATATTAATATTAATACATGTTTTCAACCTAAGTATATTATACACCTATTCTAATTAAATCATGTTATATTTAATTAAATACTTTTAACCTATAGTTTATATAATTCACAGGAATAATTAATAAACTATACCTTATAATCTCATTACTTAGAATATTAAACAGGAAACACTTAGCTTATATTATTAGCTTAATTAATCAGCTTATATCTATTTATGGAAACTTTCTATTTTTAGAAACTTATCTATTTTAAGAAGTAACTCTATTTTTGGAAACTTTCTATTTTAGGAAACCTGCTATTTTTGGAAAGTTACTTATTATACACAGTAAGTATAATAATACATGAATTACCAGTAATACTTTATCAGATTAATCAGAGTACAAGGTAAACACAGATAGGGCTTTAAACAGTAAACCATGACCTAAAACATACAAAGTAAGCTAAGATGAGACATAAAACCCAGTACGTAATCAGTGATTCGATACTTATACACGTGTGTATTCATGTAGCGTTAGTGATCCAGAAGTAGGATTCTCTCTTCCGTTCATTCACTAGGCTTGAGGTACGGATTCCCGTCCTTTCAGTATGGACATTCTTTCCTTATTAGGATTTCCCCGTATGCAGCCAACTGTTTTCCCCAGTATTTGTTTTATTGTTTTGAACTGCTTATGTTTAATTAGCATAATCTATAGCCATATACAAGCATGACCAGTTTCACCTAGTTATGGAGGTACCATAACCATAACATTGGAGGCACCAATGTTATGACTTCCCCACGGCGGAGTGATTGCTCGTGGCGTCCCTTTTCAGTTTTGGCCATATTATTATATCATGTGGGGCGTATGGGTGCATCCTAGTTACATGTTTTATTCAGTATTTCATGGTGAATGTGGTGTGTGCCTTGCATCCTTCACAAGGAGTTGATCCCTCCTACCCAGACCAGTATATTAATTAGAGGCATCCTCTCTAATCAGCATGATGAGGTCACCCCTCCAAGTATTCCTGCACGTGACCTTTTCATGACCTATATGGGCTATGGTATATTTATGTTAAAACAGTTTTCATAAGATAAACATAAGGCTTTTCAAACTATAAAACCAGTTTTCTTAATACTTAATCAGTTTACTCAGAACTTAGTCTTCCGCTGTTATATGTTACATGCTTATCCTATTTCATGCTATATTGTATATCCGTGCACTGAGCGTTTTGCTCAACCGTTACTTTCCTTTCCATGTCCCAAAACGGCAGGTACCCAAGACTCGAGCATTTGGAGGACATGCATAGGATGGAAGCTGCCATAGACTTCTTTTCCTGTTTCCTTCATATATTTATGCTTGTTTAGTCTTTCATTCAGTTCATTTACTTTATTATGTTTTGGGCTTATGTTGGGAACCGATGTTTGATTCCGGTTTTCCCTATGGTCATGTATGTTTTCTACATATTACCTTGCATGCTTTGATGACACGCCATAATTACGCGTGACATTCCATTTATCAAAATGGGGTGTTACAATTATGGTATCAGAGCCAAGGCTTCGACCTGTAGGCTCTAAAACTCGACCTGTGACTAGTGGGTAGTCACCAAGAGCTTCCTAAGCCAACGATTGTTATTCCACGTATTGATGTTTCAGCGCGTTGTTGTTTTAACCATTATGTTTTCAGCACCTTTTTGTTTTAGCCATGACGTTTTCAGCACCTTGTTGTTTTCACCATGATGTTTTCACCAGTATCGTCTTACTAATATGGAATGAACAACCGTCATCCATACTTAGTTATGTGTCATTGTCTATGCATGATGTTCCTCGTGAACTGTGACGATGTGGACTGACCCCAGTAGTTCATAATTTTCACATAAATTTTTTCTGTTAAGTTTTGACAATGACTTTTAAATTATTATGTTTCATGCATTCCTGCATTTATATCATATGTCATCTATTGCAGGAATTTTGACTAAGTAATGGTTGGTACAGGACTGGCCCTATTTAGTCGCATGTGCTTTTATCGAAACTTTTAACTTTGGGACCGACCCATAGGCGTCCCCTCGCCATGTCTTTTGTTTTGGAACCGACCCATAGGCGTTCCCTCGCACATATAAAGGTTTTATAAACTACATTACGCATTCATGCACTGTTTTTCATGCATAAATTTTTTTTCTCATGATTTAAATTGGCATAAATTTTTTTTTCATGTCCCCTCATAAGTTATAATGTTTTTATGTCAAGTATTCCTTCATACTGTCATGGTTAACTTCAGTTTCATGCTGACTATGTTATACACTTCTTCGTAATAGATGGTTTCATGTTTCCTCATGATAATTCCGTCTTCATGTTGATTATGTTTCACGCCTCTTTTGTTATTTACGTTGTCCTGCAAGACATTGTTAGATTTCTTGAATCATGCTTTCATGATAGTCATGGTTGGTTTCCATTGATCATGCTGTCAGGCAAATCATCGTTGAATTTTGTGTAACCACACTTTAGCGTTTCTCTATGCAACCAGAATGATGTCTATGCTAATACTGCCAGGTTATCATGATGGTTTTCCTAACCGTTTAACCGGTATACTTTCCTTAAATCATGACAAATGATCGAGCCCATACCGATCATTTCAGGTGCATTCCATGTGTACTCCATGTACCGTATTTCATGTGTATTACATGTACCTTAATCCATGTGTATTCCACTTGCAATACTTCACGAGTATTCGCTAGTCGATTCTAAATCATCTCAGGCGTATGTTCACTTGCTGATATTCTACAAGATTGTCGATGCCGCTCATAGCTTGGAGATGTTACTGAAGGTTGATTCTGCTGATGTTGGGAGACGCTACGAGATGCTGATGCTGATTGCTGTTCACAACCTGGAGATCCTAAAAGACGAAGACAAAGGCGTCGGAGCAAAGCAATTGGACGAGAAGATGCTTCACCATCAGACAATTCCCATCAATCATTGTCCCAAATTCATAGTTACATGTCACACGTCGTTCGGCTGTCATTTTAGCCATATGAGTGCAAACCAGTACCAGCCGGCCACTCAGCTAAATAGTTACATGAGTCACGGTCATGAGAATGACCGTCATGGAACCGACAGACAAGATGATAGTAACCACTACTATGACAGCAACTATCCTAGAAATCGCAACCGAGGCTCCGGCCACGGACGTGATCAAACATACAAATGATCAGTAGTCCAACCGATCCGCCAATTCTGGCATATTAACCTAATATTTGTAGTTCTAATTGTTTCACATCTCGAGACACGTGTCAAGACATCAGTCAAGACACATGTCTCACATATACTTTCTGAAGACACATGTCAAGATACCAGTCAAGACATATGTCACGCTTACATTTCTCAAGACACGAGTCAAGACACATGACTCACGTCTAATTATGGAACATTTCTAAGAAATTCAGGGTACCCTCCAAGGGTATATCTATGTTGTTGTGCCATGTATTAATCAGGCCACAAGAATTTCAATACCATTATCGGCGCATCAGTGAGAACTGTCACGTTGCCGATGTCACTTTCATTTCTTTCACCATAGTTCATATATTCATAACCATGAAGGACGCCTTTCGTATTCCCACGCATACGAAGGTTTTCCTTCAGCTTAACGATAAGATCCAAGCTGCTAGCGCATTTCCTCGGACAGACACGAGATGAATTTTATCCTAATTATGTACTATGAACACCACACCATGCTATGATTCATAATTATGTACAGTAATGTTCAGGCTCCTGAATACATTCAGCTTGATTTTCCATCAGGAAAATCTGTACAAATTATCTATGCTTTTCAAGCACGTGCTTTGTTAGCCATAATTGCTAAAATTTTCTAGCTGTCAGTAGCACTCGACTACTAAGGTCCTTTTACGCATAACCAACGGATTATTCGAAAATTGTTCCTTACACTCAGAAGAATCTTCAAGGAGAAGGATGGTACCATGAGATTATGTGTCGACTACCGTCGACTTAAACAAATCACCATTCATGACCGTTATTCTCCTCCACGTATTGACGACATGTCCAATCAACCGTATAGTGTTAATCACTTTTCCAAGATCGAACTCATGATCATGCTGCCAACAGTGACGAGTGAAAAAGCAGGACATGTCTGTGACTGCTATTCGTGCACGACTCGGTCATGCTAGATTTATGATTTTGATTCAGTCTCATCAATGCTCCAACAGCATTATGGAGTTAATAAATTGAGTTTCCATGAACTCCCAAACAAATTCATCAGCATTTTCATTGAGGATAACCTGATTTCATTTAAGCCTAGAGAAGAACAGGAAGACCATATCTGCACTATGTTGCAAATTCTTGACGAGAGAAATTTTACCCTAGAAAATTTTCCAATATCAATTCTGTTTCATTACAGTGACACGCTGAATCACATGGGTTTCTATGGTTAATCTTACCATGACTCAGCTTATGCGTAAAGGAGAGAACCCTACACTACATTAGGTGTTCTAGAAAACTACACGCTAGGAGAAGTCTAGATTCAGAGACTCAGAGTTTCGCAAACTCCTAGGTATCAAGTTCTAAGAAGCAAGATACAGTTACGTTCATATCTAGGTACCTGACATACCAACAGGTTAAGATAGGACACCAACAAACTGGGATGTTTTCATCATATGAAATTGTGAATCAAAAAGGGACAAGATCTCCATGGATTTTAGTTACCAGATTTCAGCAAACTCAGAAGAAGCATGATGCTATCTGGGTTATTGTCAACAGTTTGATCAAGTCTGCAGAATCCTTACATCCGTACGGATTTCAGAACCAACAGATTGAACGAACATGTTCCAGCCAAGGCTCATCCGATCACTTGGCAATCCCTCAGCTATCGGGTCAGACAAAGATTCGTAATTGTACTCCTAACTTACTTCACGTCTTCATTCTAATTCCACGACTTGCTGTCGCGCTCACGTGCATGACACTATTCGCGTTCATGATCGTATTTTGGCTTACGATTTTACGTTCATTTCTTTTCTCATTCTAGGAAGTTTGCAAGAACTTGTGAGACCAGACCCAAGTTTAGTATAACTCTCCATCATCAGATAGAAGTTTCACGTCAGATTCCACGTCTCACCTTGTAGCGTTTGGCGTTACCGCCATTATATTCTATGATCACGATATGTCTCACATGTCATGTTCATTCCACGTTCCTCATATCATGATCAGGATATGTTACACGTATCATGGATCACGATATGTTTACTCATACTACACTCGCCATATCTCCACGTAGCACGTTCAAAATTTTTCACGTATCACGTTCAAAATTTTTCACGTACTACGTTTCTTTATGTCTCGCGCATCGTTTCTAATTATCGGTTAAGTCAGATGGTCTTGCATCGTAACGTTTCAGTTACCCTTGCACGTTAACTCTTATTTTCCTCGATCGAATTTAGGGGATCTACTTTCCTTTGATAACCAAGAATTTCTTCGTATTCCAAGTCAAGGTCAGGAGGACAAAGATTTATCATTAGTGTCAGGATCTTCTGAAGGAACCGTTCCAACAGGGAGCCCACTTGGAAACGGACAAGTTCATCCAGACTTCTTATCCATTTTTCTCTTATCGATTAGATATGTCCTTTCAGTCACGTCACGTTCTATGTCTTTTCAAGACATGTCACGTTCCACGTTCCCTTCTACCATGTCACCTTCTTTTCCGAAATTTTTGCATACCTTTCCAGTTTGATTCGGGTATGTTCCGCTTACAGTTACTTTATCTATAATTCGTGGACGAATTATTCTTTTAGGGGGGGAAGAATTGTAAAACCCGCATGCTTTTACCATGAATAGTGCCCTTAAGATCGTACGTCCTAGACTAAAACTTTCCTTTTATAGTATGATCACATTCACGTGCTAGCATTTCAAGTATTACATACGTGTATGAACACGATAAGTATCGATTACGTACGAACACATGATAAGGATTTAGCAATAATTAATCACGAACGTAAGTAAAACACGAACTAATATTAATTACATATATAATATATTTATTATGAACACGAATAAATATATTTAGTCACGATCAAAAACTAATTAAATTACGTAAACTACGTAACACGTAATCACGGACATTTAAACGATTATTATTATGTATATTTAATTTAACACGACAAGTAATTATATACGTAATAATTACGTTTAACACGGGTAATTATAACTATGAAACTTACGACACTTTTAAATACGATTACGCGTACCATTTAAACAAGTCGCGTATTAAATAAATATTACAAGTGTTTAAGGGGGCTGTTTTAGACAAACTAGAAAACTAATGGGACTTGGGCTCAAAGTGTGTTTTGAGCCGTGTATAGAAAAAGAGACGGGGGGAGTAGTTAACATTTTTTAGACAACTCAAAACATTCCAAAACCCTAATCTAAATAAACAGTCGCCACATTTTTTCTCTCATTTTCTTCTTTGCCGCGACCTACACCAAGGAAACAAGGAGAAGAGATCGTGGGTTGATCCTAGAAGAACAAGAAATTCATTTGTTTTTGAAACCCTAAATGGTATGTAAGTATAAAACCCCAATCTCGTTTTCAATTCTTTTCCTTTGACTAATTAATTAAGAACATGAATTGTAAGAACATAAACATGGTTAAAACGAGGCTTATTAGTTTAAGGGGTGTTCGTTGGCCTGTTGTCACGCAAACCGAGAGTTTATGACTCTCGGTGGTACCTTATTCCTACCAGCCGCAACCCTAGAGGGTGCTGGCTTGGTTTTGTTCTGGCGGGGGTAACCAGCGAGCAAGCAGGGGAAACCACTGGCTGCGGCCAGTGGTAATTGGTGATCAGGCAGTGGGAACCGAGACCTGTAAGGTCTCGGTGGAAACTGATAACAGGCAGGGGGAATTCCCCACTGTCGGGGGAAACTTTGCAGGGACAGGGGGTGTTTGGTTAAGGGTTTAACAGGGTGTTTGGCAAACTGTTTAAAAACAGACTTAAAGGGGTGTTTGGCAAACTGTTTTAGGAATTAAGGGGCTGTTTGGTTCGGCCTATTTTTGAACATAAAACGAGTTCCACGGGATTTCACGGGTACGGATTTCGACGAGATTTAATAAATAATACAAGAGTACATGTTATTATTATTATTTTTTTTAAGTTAGTTATCTTTACATGTTTATTAATTTTACAAGATAACTAAATTAATAAATCATGACTTATTATTATTACAAGATTAATTAAATTGATTTGACATGCTATATAATTAATTTAATTAAAAACATGGACTTAGGATTATTATTACTAATTAATAATACATGATTTAACCTAAGTATTTTATTATTTAATTTACATTATAGTAATTAATTAATTATTAAACATGCCTTATAATTAATTAATTATCATGACTTAGGTTATATTAATATTAATATTAATACATGTTTTCAACCTAAGTATATTATACACCTATTCTAATTAAATCATGTTATATTTAATTAAATATTTTTAACTTATAGTTTATATAATTCACAGGAATAATTAATAAACTATACCTTATAATCTCATGACTTAGAATATTAAACAGGAAACACTTAGCTTATATTATTAGCTTAATTAATCAGCTTATATCTATTTATGGAAACTTTCTATTTTTAGAAACTAATCTATTTTAAGAAGTAACTCTATTTTTGGAAACTTTCTATTTTAGGAAACCTGCTATTTTTGGAAAGTTACTTATTATTACACAGTAAGTATAATAATACATGAATTACCAGTAATACTTTATCAGATTAATCAGAGTACAAGGTAAACACAGATAGGGCTTTAAACAGTAAACCATGACCTAAAACATACAAAGTAAGCTAAGATGAGACATAAAACCCAGTACGTAATCAGTGATTCGATACTTATACACGTGTGTATTCATGTAGCGTTAGTGATCCAGAAGTAGGATTCTCTCTTCCGTTCATTCACTAGGCTTGAGGTACGGATTCCCGTCCTTTCAGTATGGACATTCTTTCCTTATTAGGATTTCCCCGTATGCAGCCAACTGTTTTCCCCAGTATTTGTTTTATTGTTTTGAACTGCTTATGTTTAATTAGCATAATCTATAGCCATATACAAGCATGACCAGTTTCACCTAGTTATGGAGGTACCATAACCATAACATTGGAGGCACCAATGTTATGACTTCCCCACGGCGGAGTGATTGCTCGTGGCGTCCCTTTTCAATTTTGGCCATATTATTATATCATGTGGGGCGTATGGGTGCATCCTAGTTACATGTTTTATTCAGTATTTCATGGTGAATGTGGTGTGTGCCTTGCATCCTTCACAAAGAGTTGATCCCTCCTACCCAGACCAGTATATTAATTAGAGGCATCCCCTCTAATCAGCATGATGAGGTCACCCCTCCAAGTATTCATGCACGTGATCTTTTCATGACCTATATGGGCTATGGTATATTTATGTTAAAACAGTTTTCATAAGATAAACATAAGGCTTTTCAAACTATAAAACCAGTTTTCTTAATACTTAATCAGTTTACTCAGAACTTAGTCTTCCGCTGTTATATGTTACATGCTTATCCTATTTCATGCTATATTGTATATCCGTGCACTGAGCGTTTTGCTCAGCCGTTACTTTCCTTTCCATGTCCCAAAACGGCAGGTACCCAAGACTCGAGCATTTGGAGGACATGCATAGGATGGAAGCTGCCATAGACTTCTTCTCCTGTTTCCTTCATATATTTATGCTTGTTTAGTCTTTCATTCAGTTCATTTACTTTATTATGTTTTGGGCTTATGTTGGGAACCGATGTTTGATTCCGGTTTTCCCTATGGTCATATATGTTTTCTACATATTACCTTGCATGCTTTGATGACACGCCATAATTACGCGTGACATTCCATTTATCAAAATGGGGTGTTACATTCCTTATGCTTGTACAAACCCTAGGATGTATTTATTTTGTGCTAAATGTTCTTAAAATGAAGCTTGTAAAAATCAACAATGGAGGTTTTGGTTATGGTGTTTGTGCCGTGTGTTTTAGAGAGAGAAGGGAGAGATGTGTGTTTTCTTTTGCGAAGTAAAATGAGTGAATAATGAGAAATGATTTTGAGGTGAAAAGGGTTAATAGGTTAAAACTTGTAAGGTGTGTAAACTTAAGCTTAAAATGGCAAAATGAAGAAAATTTGGTTTTCCTCCATGTGGTGTGTAGTTTGGCCGGTTATGGGGGGGGGGGGGGGGGGGTCCCACAAGAGTAAATAATTCAAATTTTTTACTATGGTAACTAGTTAGAAGGTTTAAGGTAAAAAGGTTAGTTAGTCTTAGGTAAATGTCGAAAAGTATATAGTTAGTTTAAAATTACGTAAAACTTAAAGACTTGACGAAATATATTAAATTTATGATTTTTCGACGAAAACTGATATTTTATAATTTATAACGTATTTTATGCATGCTAACGACGGTTAAACGTAAAAAACAACGTAAAATACGAAAACGCGATACGTTAATTAAATATTCACAGAAAATACGATTTATTACTATAAATAGCAAAAATACTAAAATACATGCGTATAAACATATACAGAAATATTTAAATACGCTGCTCATGAAAATACGATCACGCTGTTAAAAACTAAACAGTTAAGCACATAATTCACAGATAACAAATAATCTCATGGATTATCGTCAATTTATTCACCGTCTCAGCATTTTGGTCAGATTCTCAGAAAATGTTCAGAATAATGACTGAGCACAGTGTCAAGTCATTACTCATCATCAAACAGTTTTTCAGAAAACGCGGGATAACTTCCCGGTTCCAACACAGTTAAATCACATAGTTGAATAAATAAAAAGTCAAAGGGTAAAATAGTCTACAAAGTAGGAAAATTACCAGGTGTTACATGTAACACAACACATACGCATGTGATGTAGTATTTCTTCAGAGAAAGAGGCACCAACAGTTTTGTATGAAGATAAAGCAACATGCATTGCTCAACTCAAAGGAGGTTACATGAATGGCGATACCGAGGTTCGTTTCACTCGTGACTTACAAAAGAGCGGTCATATTCTAGTTCAACAAGTTCGTTCAAGCTACAATTTGGCGGATTTATTTACCAAGGCACTTCCTGCTTCAACATTCAAGAAGCTTATTCACAATATTGGAATGCGGCGAGTGATGTAGTAATCAGAGGGAGATAATACGCGTTGCACTCTTTTCCTTAGTCATGGTTTTGTCCCATTGGGTTTTTCTGACAAGGTTTTTAACGAGGCAACATTCTCAAAGCGTATTATCTATAAAGACATCCAAGAGGGAGTGTTATGAATAATATGTGGATGTCTAGTACAAGGCTCATGGCCCAAGTAGTAATTAGGGTTTACCCTACTGTAGAAACTAGAAGGGGGGGGGGGGGGTTGAATAGTTTCTTATATTTACTTGTTAAAAGGTGGTTTTTAAAAATCCTTTTTCAAAAAACTTAGGCTTGAGGAAATATGTGAAATCTTCTTATGCACAATATGAACAATGATAGTGTAACTAAACTAATACTTACAAAAATATATGCACAAAGAATAAAGAATGTAAAGAGTTAAGGGTAAAGAAAGATCAAACCGAACACCAAGGATTTATAGTGGTTCGGCAACGAAGCTCACTCCTCGTTCCTACTCCACTCCTCGAGTACTCTTTACTCGAGAGTTCACTACACAACAAGCTCCTTATGATGGAGAAAATCGTACACATCGCTTAACCAATTTCAGACTCTAAGCTAAAAGTCGAGCCCTAATCGTAGCTAGGACCAATCTACACAACTATACTTAGTACATACACAACTTCCAAATAGACACAACTACTTGGATCTTCACAACTATGACACAACAACAAATGTATAAAATTAGATCTTCAATGGATCTTTGGTGGTGGACTCAACACTTCACAAGGATAGTGTTCTTCTCTTTGCACTTGGAGAGGAAGGGATGAAAGAACAAGATTCACTTCTTAAACAAGTAGCAATCAAACAAATGATCAAAGATTTGAGTGATTAAAGAAGAATGTTTGAATCTGGAAATAGATGTGCAAAAGAGGTGAATTGAAAATCTGAGAAAGGTCCACTATTTATAGGACAAAGGGCCAACGGCTATATCTGCCCGCGGTTCCTTATCTTAGCCCGCGACACCTTATCGATAAGGAACCGCCTAGGAGCTAAGGAACCGCTGGACTAGACTCCGCTCCTTTTTTGTCCTTTAGTGGTGGAGCCGTGGAGGTCATATCTGGTTATAAAAATATCCAAAAAGGATATTCCAAATCCAAAGGGAATATGCCATTTTCAAATTTTTAAATATTTAATTTAATAAAACATTTTCTTAAAAAGAAAGTTTAATTAAAACTTGTCACACTTAATAAAAAGTGAGTTTTAAGAAAAGATTAAATCACTTGACCACTTGATTAAGGTTAGTACTTGTTTATTTATACCTTAAGTGAAAATGGGTAAAATGAAAAATACTTGAACTCAATAATTCGTTTTTCGTTGTTTTCGTAAATGCTTGTTTTTACATATTGTCGTAATAAAAAATAAGAGATACCGAAAAATGCAAGTAACGTTTTTAGGCATTATTGCATTAACACCTACTATTTATCTTATAAATACTTCTTGTATTGGAATATCTCAATAGAAGAATACACTTATTGTTTATCTTTATTTATAACAGTTTTAAGTATTTCCGCAAATAGAAAAACCAATCTATCTATTTTTTTTTTCAAAAAAACACTCTTTTGTTAGGATGGTCTTGAGCTGATGCGTTAAACCAAACTACTATCAACTTTGTCTTTATGTAGTAAGAAAGGTAAATCACAGCCATCCACTATGTTAACGGTGGCAAAACGGGTGGGCGGGTTAAACGGGCGGTACGTCAAACGGGCACGGGTTAAATGGGCACGGGCAAAATGGACGGGCGAAACAGGCAGGATGAACGGGCGCAAGCTAAAATTAGAAAAAAACATAAAAACGTAGAATTAAAAAATAAAAATACTTGTTTAAAAGCCAGGGATAAAAACTAAATATAAAATATCCGCCGAGTAGCCTAATTAGTGTTTTACATGTGCGCCCATTAAACCTATAAATTTCTTACATATGCGCCCGTTTAGCCCATTCATAATAAAGAATGGCCAAAAAGTGTCTTATCTTTTTTGAAAATTAGCAAAAAATGTCCATATTTATTAAAATGGACAAAATTTGCCACCTCTGGTTAACCTAATAAGTCGCAGATACGACGATGCCATTATGACAGAACTAAAAATAAACCAATAACGTTTACGTACAGTATTATTCTACTAAACTTTGCTGGAGTGAGTTTGGAACCTATATTAAGGTGGTGTGTGAACTGTGAAGTAGAAATATTTCGTTGTATTGTTTTGTTTTTTTGGGGCATAAGGTAATTTTGATGATATTAACACTTTCCAAAATGATACTGGACTATTGTATTACTCGTTAAAAAATTAGCATGTACTACTCCGAATCACGTGATATAAAAGTGATATAAAGTTTGGTATAATAATCGAGTAAAGTTAACCAACTGCCGGTTTCGCTCAATTAATCATTAAAGTTTTTTAGTAAATGGGCGCGCGCTAAATAAATTTGGTTAGTATATCTTACGTTTAGAAATTGAAATTTGAAATTTGACTTGAAACATACCAAGAATTTAACTCACGATGAAGATTGTTATAAAGTGAGTTTTAAAAAAGAATGTTATTTCCCAAGAGATCTCGAATTCGAAGTGCTTTTCTTTTTATACGAAACAGATGATGAGTTACTCATAATTAAACAAAAATTCGAAAATATCATACTGTCTGTTTGAATGTCACATTACGAATCAACCAACAAACCCGCCTTTCTAAGAAAATGATAATCGAGTAAAGTTTGTTTTACTGATTTAGTTTTGGAGAAAATTCCTGTTTTGAGCCATGTCCTATGCTGTAAACGGTATTTGGCCAGATATTTGTGTTTTTCCGGTTTTGAGTCATGCTCTATAGAAAAATGCTCTACCTATCCCAGCGACTGACACATGACATGCTCTACCCAACTTTTTTGGGCTCTATCTATCCCGATGACTGACACGTGGCATAAGTAGAACACTTTAAGTAGAGCATGGCCATAACAGAAACACTTTTATTGTCTGACCAAATAGTGTCTATACACAAGACGACATGAACCAAAACAAGAATTTTCTCTTAATTTTGACCGAATATTTATATTGTAAAGCTGTGTATTTGGTCTGCAGTGCACCAGTTGAGAAGTGATTAGATACTGCAACTAAAGTATTGATGTAACATGGAAGCAGAAACACGTGCCATAGCACTAGACGCACGGAAAAGAGGTTTTAGAGTTTTGACGGATACAACATATTATCACCTAATATTTTTTTACTTTTTTTTTGAAACATTATCACCTAATTAACCACTCCACAGTTATAATATGGCCATATGAAATAACTATACGACTTTCATTCTTAAGAACTTTTTATTCTAGTTGAACCCGTCAACTCAAATTTGTTGACATCAAACTGATTAAACAAAAGTTTTGGGTATATTTAGTAAGTTTAGCATGCTTTCAGAAAGTTTGGTCGTCTTTGATTATCGTTGGCGATGCTAGTTCAGGGTAGCATTCGCTCATTCAATGCGTGTGTATTACTTTTTCCGTTTTAAAATAACTGATGATTAACAAAATATAAATAGTTTAAGAAAGATATTGTAATTACAGTTTTTTTTTCTTACTTTTTGTATAAATAGGTTTATATTTAAATAATTAAAATAAAATTTCTTTAAAACTTTTAATTATAATTTTAAGAGAAGGTTAATAATCTCAATTTAAATACTTAATTATCTTTAAACATGAAGAATTATATAAAAAGAAAAACTACTAGTATAATTTTGATCCGAAGGCAAGACATCAATAAACTCGTTAAAGCACGACATTTTATGTTATTTAACTTACGATAAAATGCGCATCCAAATTGCTCTGATTAACATTGAATTATACAACAATATGTTTTCTATAAATTCTGTAATTCAAGTGAAGATAATTTTAAAAAGTTTAATGACATGTGTATGTCTACTAAGGTTTAAATAAATTAAAGGGCCCAGGATGTCCAAAGCCCACTGCAAAAACAAAAGTTACCCATATGATTGGTAGGTAGGCGTAACATACTCCCTAACCCCCAGCTTTATAACATTTTTACCCATTCAATTCTTCCACTCATTTCTACACAAAAACTCACCTCACCACCATTTCACCAAAGCAACCTGCCTTTCACACACACTTTACTCCATTCATCATCAGAATATATTTCCTCCTTAAAATTACGTAAGTAACATTTCTTATATATCTTTGTTACAAAAGCCTTTAGATTCATGTTAAGCTCTTTCATTTGTTATTATGATCACAATTTTGTATATGGTTTTACACTTTTACTATGTGGTCATGTACGATGCCCAATCTCGTAAGAACTATTATCATTAGTAAGTATTTATTACTAACAAAACCTCGATTTTATTTAGTCCTGGTTTCGTCCCTTAATGTATGATGTTTAATGATCGTCCTTATTCAATCTCTAGGTAGAGTTTGTTACCTGTATAACAAAAGTTGCATAAGTTACAACAACTGACGTGTTTATTGGTGTATAAAATTATTAAAAAAATACGTAGTAGTTATTAGTAGTAAAATATAAAGATGATGAGTACGAGAAGGTTGTTTACGACAGAAACTACACACGTTACATGATCACTACTTTACATGTTTGACACGTGTCTTTTTTTTACTTTTGATATATGTAACTGATAACTTTGAATACAGTATATTTTTATTTGATAAATCTTCTTGGTATGGTTGCCTATTTAATGCTCTCTAGTAGTGACAAACTAACATGCATCATTTGCAAAGTAAAAATATGTCTACTACGTAATATATAAAAAAATTGGTATTTGGCGGAACCGGAGTACTTTTTCGTACCGAGCCTGTCACCCGGAAGACATATTCCAATAAATTAGGCAACACTGGCTCACCAAGTCGGGCTTAGATTCGAACCTCCACCCTTTGGTTTAACTTGGTCAACTGTGTGCTTTTTGGGTAGTTGGTTAATCTACTACATATAACACCATTGACAAGAAAACAGAATTAAAAACATCATGAGATTATATAGAATTTTTATAAATGG
Source organism: Glebionis coronaria (assembly GCA_025667525.1). Lineage (NCBI taxonomy): Eukaryota > Viridiplantae > Streptophyta > Magnoliopsida > Asterales > Asteraceae > Glebionis > Glebionis coronaria. Next base: position 573,862,372 of record CM046876.1, read on the forward strand.
TGTAGTAGTACAAGGAAAATTTGTCTTTGTCCTTACTTTTTATTGAGATTACGTTTCATCAAGAATCATTTACTTTCTAAACAAGTATGATTCGGACTATCAAGTTCATTGATTTCCTTTTAGTTATATAGATAACGATGAACACATGCTCGTATGTTTGGCAAACTAGCTCGTGTGTAACCTTAGTTGTAGCTCAGCGTGTAGACGTACCGAAAGAGTGAAACTGATGGAACAATGGTGCTATTGATTTAGTTGTTGTGGCCAACGGGTGAAGGATGGTTAGCAAAAAGCAGTAATGGTAACTTTCGAGCTAAAATAAGGTTCATAAAGCATAGAAACATCTTTCCTCAACCATATGTGATCATTTCAAGAACTTGATATAGGCAATATGGTCACTATGATTAAGTACTGATGTATTGCTACTCCGAATTATTTTATTCTTTTTGTTTGTTTTCCTTGGCTATATAGTCAAAGCCGTGCTTTTATCAATGGCAGAATGTTGTTCTTCCTAAAATAATATCTTTGAGTACAAATTTGTCTTTTCTTGTAACATTATACATAATATATTCCTAGTTGGTTGTCTTTTTGGTAATTATCTGGTTTGCTAACTTTCTTTGGTGTTCAGTGTAGCCCACTAGTATTTTGGTTAATGTGAACAGCAAGATTCTCTTCGATGTAGATGTGTTACTTTTGTCTCGAAAGGTTACATAATTGTGTGAATAGCTAATGATTACAGAACTTGTTTAAGCAATAATCAGCCTCACGAGATAATTGGCGTGGCTTCATCAGAATGAGTAATAGTTACTAGCATTATATTTGTCTGGTGCTAGTCTTTAAGAAGATATAGCCGTGTGTCATTATTTGAATACTTTGTGAAACGGTATGCATAGACAAGCATAAGCTTAAGGAATCCGATTCTCGTCCACCCAAAATCCACCTTGGTGGAGTACTAATAAGGTAGCTTGAACACAACTGATATTTTATAGTTTTTTGTTTATTAGCTTAGAGTACCATGGATCAAGGAATTCAAACAAAGCTACTTCGACGCGACGAAGAAGAGGAAGAGGGTGACTTGAAAGGAAGGATATGGGATGAATCAAAAAAGATTTGGAGGGTTGCATTACCCGGTGTCATTTCAAGAGTCTGCGCATTTGGAACCATTGTTGTCACACAATCCTTTATTGGTCATATCAGTGGCTTGGATCTGGCTGGCTATGCCCTTGTTCAGACGCTTAGTGTCCGATTTGTCAATGGAATCCTCGTAAGTCTGTTACTACAGTTGCTTCTTGTTTAAGCTAAGCGGATATATGTGTGGGCCCCTTCTTGTATAGTCGTATATGCTATTCTTCCTGAAGCTAAAAAAACCCTTTAGTTTCTTGAGCTAGAGATTGTAGTCTTTATTTACACCTATGAATGACAGTCTATTCGTGTTATATCTCAAATGGGTCGGTTAGGTAAAAGGTACATGTCAAATGGGTGGAAAGCGTTGCAAGCAACCTAAAATGTTATTTAGTGCATACAACCTCCTAGATCCTTTCATTGATTATGAACGTGACAGTATAGCAATTGTAATTGTATCTAACTCGTTAACTTTGAATAATAATTAGGAGAAATGGGTTTACTGAATTCAACTTGACCCGTACTGAAAACTACATGTTTTGACTCGTCACAAACCATGTCTATTTGCTATTGGTAGACTTATGCCCCACTTGTTTTAACAAGAATTGCTTCACCTATTCACAGCTGGGAATGTCGAGTGCAACCGAAACTCTTTGTGGACAAGCATTCGGAGCAGGTCAACACCATATGATGGGCATTTACTTGCAAAGGTCATGGATAGTTGACTTGATCACTTTAACCGTCTTACTCCCAATTTTCATCTTCGCTACACAAATTTTCAAACTTCTTGGAGAAGATGAAGCTGTAGCAAATAGTGGCGGATATGTCTCTTTATGGTTCATTCCTTTTGTGTACAATTTTGTCTTCAGTTTGACCATACAAATGTACCTGCAAGCACAGTTGAAGAACATGGTCATTGCATGGCTTTCAATATTCCAATTCGGGATTCACATACCTTTATCGTTGCTTTTTGTGTATAAGCTAAACCTTGGGGTTGGTGGTGCAATGATTGCATTGTCGATGTCATCATGGTTTCTTGTGATCGGGGAATTCATTTACATATTTGGCGGTTGGTGTCCTCATTCTTGGAAAGGATTTACAGTGGCCGCCTTTAAAGATCTGTGGCCTGTTGTAAAGCTGTCAATATCTTCTGGTGTGATGGTCTGGTAAGTCAAAATGTACTGGTTCCCGTTTAGGAGCATTAGTCATATTTTACTAAATTGGACCAAAGTAGCAAATATATCACTTCTACCATGATATAGTACAACATTATTGATAATACTCAACAACCTTTATTATTGTTGTGTATGTAGTTTGGAATTATGGTACAATGCTGTGCTAGTCTTGCTTGCCGGGTACATGGCAGATGCGGAGGTCGCAATATCCGCCTTCTCCATCTGGTATCAGGATGTTTTTTTTTCTTGTATGCCTTCCCTTTCTATCTTTTCAGAAAAATATGTTAACATGTTTAAAATCATGCAGTCTAAACATTAATGCGTGGGAGTTTATGATCAGCCTTGGTTTCTTAGGTGCTGCATGGTATGTAATGGAACAAATTCGAAAATTTAATTTATATTCATCCTATTTTTCTACTACGCGTACATCTGAATATGTGATGGCATCTGATACGACATGATATTTTCGATAAATATGCAGCGTCCGTGTTGCAAATGAGTTAGGGAGAGGAAATGCTAAAGCAGCAAAGTTCTCGATTAAAGTCTTATTGGGCACTTCCATTGCCATTGGAGTGTTTTTCTTTGTTCTTTGCTTGATTTTCAGAAGAAAACTTGCCTACGTGTTTACAGATGATGAAAGAGTAGCAGATACAGTATCAGACCTTTCTTTGCTGCTTTCATTTTCGGTCTTACTAAACAGCATTTATCCTGTCCTCTCAGGTAACTCTACTCTCTTAGTTAGATGTGAATAACATGGGTGGGTCAAAGGGTTGGTGACAGGTCGATGCAGGTTTGGGTCAAAACGGTTAATTTCAGTGCATGTCAAAATAACCTCCTAACACTCTTCTGTCCTCTTTTTTTGTAATCTGAAACTAATTTCCGTATTAATATGATTGCAAAGGATACGACTAGGACAATAATAGCAGTTAAACATTATCTAGTAAAGTGGTTTAGAATTTTTTTTTCCGATCATTTGTAGGACTCTCATCCGTCCGACCCTTAATTTATACTTAGTTTAGTCTTATAAAATGGGCCACGTGGCTGTATAAAGATGAAAAATAACTCAAATAGGCCCATTGAGTACCATATTCTGACCCTTTAAACCTGTCATAAAGTTCAGTTGACTTTGCATGCTCTGAATATATGATTATTGTTTCCATCAGGGGTGGCGGTTGGAGCTGGAATGCAGGGAAGTGTAGCGATTGTTAACCTTGTTTGCTTCTATCTGATTGGTATTCCTATAGGAGCATTGCTTGGTTACTTGACTAGCCTTGAAGTGAAGGTATACCACGATCGAACCGAGATTTTCTTTGGGTGCTTTTATTTGCTACGGTTATAACAAGTGTGTTATTTGACAGGGAATCTGGATAGGAATGATCGGTGGTGTTGTGACACAAACACTTGCGCTTATATATATGGCATGGACAACAGATTGGGATGATCAGGTAAATATGCCGTACAAGGATAATTGGGTTGGTCGGACGGGCTTAAGATAACATGTAAAAATGGGTGAATTTTGGTAAAGTGGTCGTTGGGTCAATCCCAAGAATTTCAGATTATTTCTACGGATAAATTACAGATAAAACGTAACACGAGCTGACCCGGTTATAAGTAAATGTGTAAAAAATTCTGCATGGAGTTTATTTTCCGAATTTGTACGCGTGTTTCATGATGGTATGTATGGTGTATTGTAGGTTAAGAGGGCTTCAGAACGGCTTAATCGGTTCTATGTCAAGTCATCCGAGAATGAGCAACAAACTCGTTAGAATTTATGTTGTGTTTCCATGAGAAAATTGATTTTTTTAGCATCTAATGTAACGTATTTTGTAACTGTTAATCTGATCAATTATCCATCTTTACCATGCGTTCATGCTGAATTTGAATATAAGAAATGAGCAACGAAAGAAACGAGCAAGGCAACTAAACGTAAGAGGCTTGGCCTGGGTACGGTGGCCGTGGGAGGCGTTTTCCCCACGACGCGAGCGTGCCATTCCGTCTATGGCGTTTTCATGGTTTGGGCCGAGATAGGCGGCCAAACGATGGGCGAAAACGTGAACTGAAAACGCGATAAGCTTAATCGTGGCTCGCGTTTTCGAGTCGCGTTTTTGTTTAAATAATATTTTTTTTCAAATAAAATTTGTTACGGTCGAATTTTAAAAAGTATTATCTTTTTTTTTTCAATTTTCAAAATCTTTATTTTAAACTTTAACCCCTTTCAAATATATATATACTTTTTACGGTATAAAAATAAAAATAATACGATATGAATGTCGAAATTTACGAATCTTAGGATCAAGATGTTATGGAAGATTATGTACGGTATCTTGGATATTGGTAACAATTGGAAATGTTGGATGAGGAGGAAACCGAAAGTTCGCTTAATATTGGTCTGTTTGTTAGATGATACATACCACGTGAACGAGAAGAGGCAGAAGCTAAGCTTATAGGAGATTACTTTGGTGATGTCGAAACAACGCCAAAATATCCAGAAGAAATTTTTGACGGAAGTACGGTATGAGTTTTACGCTTTTTAAAAAAAGTAGTTCATGATATTACATATTACAATGTTCGACGGCCACCCAATACTTTTATTCTTTTAGATAATGTTTTGGTTGTACGAGTCGTTTAGTTTTAGTTCAATTATAAAATGCACATACGTCATACGCCGACTCATCACCCGATGTACTTGATGAGTACTTGCAAGTTGTCGAACGTTGTTTTTAATGTTTATGGAACTTTACTAAATATATATACGTATTATATCTTAAATAGTATTTGAGAACGCCTAATTTTGAAAATATATATGATCTCCACGAAAGAAAACACGATCTTTCAGGTATGTTCGATAGCATCGATTGTATGCATTGAGAATAAATATTTGTCATAAAGCCTTACACGGTTAATTTAAAAAGGTGTGATAAGAAGTACCCTATAATTATGCTCGAGGCGGTTGCGGATCAACAATTACGAATTTGTCATGCTTATTAATAAGTGTGAAAACACTTATCCTTTTACCACTTAATTATAATAAAAACAAGACCATAACGTATATTTTACGTCGTAAAAGTCGGAATTATGCGTGGTTTGTGTTTTTATTGTGTTTTAGGACCAAAATGTGAAAAAGGAAGAAAACACGGGCTTTTATCGAAGAAAAAGAGAAAAGACGAAGTCAAAAGATCAAAAGTGCAAGAAGAACGGAAGTCAAAGGCCTATTCTGAAGATTTATCGATGAAAAAGTCTAAATACGAAAGTTTGACAAAGTCGAAGAACCAAGTCAACTGAATGAAGAAATTAGAAGACGAGTTCATATTATCATTCGACTAATCCCGAGACAAAGTCGAGAAAGACGAGTCATTTAAAAAGACGAGAAGACAAAAGGAAGAAAGAAAAAACCATCCTACCAACTCCCTTCTCCTATAAATACCCTCCTAATGCTTCATTAGGAGGGTGTTAGTTAGTTTTTTAGTAGTCATTTATTTTTCTTAATTTTTCATATCTTTAGAGAGAAGTAGGTGATTCTACTTTCTCTTACTAGATTTCTTCCATCTTTTCTTTCAAGTTTTAAGTTTTTCATTTAATCTTGTTTGGAATTCTTAATCTACAAGTTCAAGTTCAAGTTTTTCATCTTCTATCTTATTCTACCTTTCTTGTTCTTGATTTGATTTTGATTCGGATCAATGATGCATCTTGTTTCATCTTGATGTTTGTTTGATTAAAAAGTTTACCTTTTTGTTCCTATCAATTTCATACTACTTAAGATTTTAGCTTTTTGTGCTTATAGCTTATTTCTTGTTTAGCTTATTTCTTTTTAAGTGTCTTTAAAAATTTAATCTTTTTAAAAGTTTGTTTTATAAATCTTGCTTATTTAGTGTTTTAAATGTTTTAAATTCGTGCTTATTTAGAATTGGTTAAGTTTTGGTAGTTGCTTATTCGGTTCGACTTATTTTGCTTTTTGTACCCCATCGTAACAGTTTTAAGGGTTTACCCATTCCGATCGAGTAAGTGTGATCGCATAAACTCAAGGGTTTCTACTTGCGATCCATTACTGCGATCAAAGACTATGATCATACTACGATCGTCCATCACGATCCCGATCACGATCCACTTGTTGCGATCTGTGGCTTCGATCTGTGTTACGATCCGTAGGTGCGATCCAAGGTCACGAACCAAACCTTAGATCCGTGGGTGCGATCGCTTGTCACGATCGGTCATCACGATCTAGGCTACGATCCACCACTGTGATCCAGACCACGATCCATCTTGCGATCGATTGTCACGATCGTGTGTTGCGATCGTGAGTACGATCTGGACTACGATCTGTGGCTTCAATCCGTGGGTGCGATCAGGGACCACGATCGTTCGTCACGGTCTGTGGTTGCGATCTGTTGGATACGATCCAATCTTTCGATCCATGTGTGTTGTGATAGCTCGCTACGATCGGCCAGTGCGATCGAAGGGTGCGATCGTGGGCTGCGATCCGTGTTGCGATCTGACCACTGTTCTTTGTTTGTTTTACTTAGTTATTTTTCGAAGTGTATTTCCTTCCCGCCATTTTTGTCTAAGTTTAGTTTCACAGTGTCTTGTCTTATTTTATCTTTAATTTTTTTTTATTATTAAGTCTTAAATTTGTTTAATCTCTTTATAATTATTATTTGTCTTAACTCATTTAAAATAGATAATCAAAAGCTCCCCATGTTAGTTACCAACACCAATAATTCCACCTTAAACCTAGATCAATTCGATTAGATACCGAGAACGATTGAGTACACATATGTAAACACCATTAAATCAAATGACTGCTAAATCTCCATATTAAATGGCGCCGCTGCCGACTCTTTTCGTAAAGATTAACGTTTTTTAGTGAGAAAAATTAGATTTTGGGATCCGTTCTTTTGGGAACCTTATTTTCAAACACAAAAATTTCAAAAATCCTAAAAAATATAAAATTTTCAATAAAAAATAAAAAAGATAAAAACTCAAAAATATTGTATTTAATTTTAGTGTATGCGTACTTGATATTCGTCTTATTCTGAGCACGAGACTCGTAGAGACTTAGATATGGCCGGTGTGCATAATAATAACAACCCACCTCACCCCAATTTGAATAATAACAACAATAACAACCATGTCCCTCCACCCGACCTTCGCACGATGGAGGAGCTTTGTCAACCAACTATGAACGGACGTGGAGGACCGATTGCGCCGATGCAAATCACGGCTCCCGAATTTTCGTTGAAGCATCACATGATCCAACAAGTTCAAAACGCTTGTCCATTTCGCGGATTACGGATGATGATGCCAACAAACACCTCGATAAATTCATAACCGTCACTCAAAGCATGAAATTGCCCGGTGTTTCCATGGATTTTCTTCGCCTTCATCTTTTTCCACACACTTTATCCCACCATGCCGAAAAATGGTTTGATCGTCTTCCCAAAAACTCAATTCATACATGGGACGAAATGACTCAAAAAATTTTGTTGCACTACTTTCCACCATCCATGGTCACTAGTCTTCGTGATCAAATCAGTGGTTTCACTCAAGAACCTGATGAGTCGCTTTTCGATGCTTGGGAACGTTATAATGTCTTGATCGATCGTTGTCCTAATCATAATATGCTCCCTGTCACTTTAATTGATACTTTCTACATTGGTTTAACTTTTCGTGATCATGATACGATTAATGCTGCCGCCGGTGGTACATTCAGGAAGAGAAGACCCGAGGAGTGTAGAGAGCTTATAGAGAACATGACCACTCACCACAAAAATTGGGATTCATCCGCATCTTCAAGAAATAACCCGAGGGCCAATGTTTCTTCTACTTCATCAAACCCCGAGATAACCGAACTTACCCGCCAAATAGCCGAGATGAACAAAAATTTCTTAACCATGGCTACGAACCAATTTCAACAAGTTAAAGCTGTCACACCTTCTTGTGAGATTTGCGGGAGTTCTCATTCATACACCGATTTTCTTTCTACTCATGACAATCCGGAAAACGTGTATGCGGCTAACGGTAACTTTTCCACGGGAGGCTATCAAGCACGTCCTCAAGGTGACCGCAATTTGCTAAGTTATCGTTCAAACAACTTTCTTTCACCACCAGGTTTTCCTCCTCAAAACCAAACCAACTTCAATCGTAACAATCAAAACCAACCTCGAGCTCCTAATCAATATCAAACCCGAAGAAACCCATATCCACCTCAAGGAAATAATCAAGTTTATCAACAAACCACTTATCAACCACCTGATTACCAAGTTCCCCATCCTAACCAACCCACGACATACAATCAAGAGGTTGAAACATACATGAGGACTAATGACGCGCTGGTGAAGAATCTTCAGAGTCAAATCATCAACTTGAAAGGTAACATGGCGAAACAAGGGAATGATCTTCGAGCCGAGCTTAGAAATGACATGTGAAACTCTTTAAGCAGTCAAACGAATGAATTAAGGGATATGATGGCTAGTTTCTTCCCAAGTAGTCAACCCTCTGCTTCGGGTTCTCTTCCGAGTAACACCGTTGCTAATCCAAGAGGGGAGATGAAAGCAATCACTACCCGAAGTGGAAAAGGTTGTAAGGAACCCGAGATTCCTACACCTACACCGGTGATTGTGACAAAGGAAACGAGTCCCCTTCCCCAATTCCTCCACCTTCTACTTCCACCCCTCCTACACCCAAGGATGTGAGTGAGAATTCCATTCCAAAGCCTTCGTCTCAACCCGATATACCTTACCCTTCAAGGTTGAGGAAAGAGAAGTTGAAGAACAAGGATGATATTCAAGTTTCGAACTTTCTTAAAATGTTTAAACAATTGAATTTCAACATCTCCTTTGTCGAGGCTCTCGCTCACATGCCTAAATATGCAAAAATGTTCAAAGATCTACTAAGTGATAAGGAAAAACTCCTTGATATTGCTTAGACCCAACTTAATGAGAATTTCTCCGCGGTTCTCTTAAGGAAATTACCAACCAAACTTGGTGATCCGGGTTGCTTTCTCATTCCTTGCAACTTCCCTGGGGTAGAGAATTGTATGTCCCTAGCCGATCTAGGTGCTAGTATCAACTTAAGGCCATTAAGTGTTTGGAAAACATTATCTCTACCTGATCTAGTCCCCACACGAATGACATTGGAATTAGCTAACCGTACGGTTTCTTATCCGGTGGGGATAGCTGAAGATGTCTTCGTCGGTGTCGACAAATTCACTTTTCCGGCGGATTTTGTTGTCGTTGACTACGAGATGGACCCCCTTGTTCCATTAATCGTTGGACGTCCATTCTTGAGGACCGATCGCACTCTTATTGATGTAGCCACGGGCGAATTAATCATGAGAGTTGGTGACGACAAAATCGTTTTCAACATGGGTAAGCTTTCTAAGCAACTTTATGAACACGAGAGCGTTAATTTCATTGACGTACTTGATGAGGCTTGTGAAGAACATTTCAAATACGCTTGTAAAAGTGGTTTTTCTTCTCTACCCATTGTTGAGACCGTTGCCTCTATTTCTCCCTCACTGACTCCATTTGGAGAAAGTGATTTTCTTTTGAAAGAATTTGAAGCAAGCTTAGGGGATGTGGACTTAAAATATGATGATTCTCCCTTCGATTGGGATGAAGACATTCGTACCATTGAGAAAATTCTCAACGAGGACCATATTTCTCCACCTTCTCCTATGGAAATTATAAACGATTATCCGAACTTGACTAAGCCTTCAATCGACAATCCTCCGGATTTAGAGCTTAAGGATTTACCATCTCATCTCGAATACGTGTTCCTAGAAGACAATAAGAAGTTACCCGTCATCATTGCAAAGGATTTATAAGAGGATGAAAAATCTCGACTTATCGATGTGCTCAAAAATCATAAGAAAGCAATTGCTTGGAAAATTTCCGACATCCGCGGAATTGATCCTAACTTTTGTACTCATAATATTCTCATGGAAGATGACTTTAAACCCGCAATCCAAAGCCAAAGAAGGGTTAATCCAAAAATTCATGACGTCATCAAGAAAGAAGTTATCAAACTTCTAGATGTCGGAATGATTTACCCTATTTTGGATTCGCCATGGGTTAGTCCCGTCCATTGTGTGCCTAAGAAAGGCGGAATAACCGTTGTTCCCAATGAAAACAACGAGTTGATCCTACTCGACTTGTCACGGGTTGGCGAGTTTGCATAGACTATCGCAAGCTCAATGATGCCACTCGCAAGGATCATTTTCTTCTCCCTTTCATGGATCAAATGCTCGAGCGTTTAGCGGGTAATGACTACTATTGCTTCTTAGACGGTTTCTCCGGGTATTTCCAAATTCCCATCGATCCAAAAAACCAAGAGAAAACCACATTCACTTGTCCTTTTGGAACATTTGCTTACAAATGAATGCCTTTCGGCTTATGCAATGCTCCCGGGACTTTCCAAAGGTGTATGATGGCTATATTCCATGACATGGTTGAAGAAACTATGGAAGTCTTTATGGATGATTTCTCGGTCTATGGTGATTCTTTCTCTACTTGCCTTGCCAATTTAGAACGTATGCTTAAACGGTGTGAAGACACTCGTCTTGTTCTTAATTGGGAAAAATTCCATTTCATGGTAAAAGAAGGTATTGTTCTTGGTCATAAAATTTCTAAAGCCGGTATTGAAGTTGACCGTGCTAAAGTCGATGTGATTGCTAAATTACCTCCTCCTTCAACTGTGAAGGGTGTGAGAAGTTTTCTTGGTCATGCGGGCTTCTATCGTCGATTCATTCAAGATTTTTCTAAGATCGCTCGCCCGATGACCCACCTCTTGTGAAAAAGATACTCCTTTTATCTTTTCTAAAGAGTGTATCGAATCTTTCAATCTTCTTAAGGATAAATTAACTAAGGCACTGGTCTTAGTTACCCCTAATTGGGAGTTACCTTTTGAATTGATGTGTGATGCTAGCGACTTTGCTATTGGAGCGGTTTTGGGACAAAGAATTAACAAACATTTCCAACCAATCCATTATGCTAGAAGATAATGACGGGGGCTCAATTGCATTATACCACTACCGAAAAAGAGCTTTTAGCTGTAGTGTATGCTTTTGAAAAATTCCGCCACTATCTTGTCCTTTCCACTACCATTGTGTATACCGATCATTCCGCGTTGAAGTACTTGTTAACAAAACAAGATTCCAAACCAAGACTTCTTCGTTGGGTTTTACTCCTTCAGGAATTCAAAATTGAAATTCGTGATAAAAAGGGAGCGGAAAACCTAGCCCCGGATCATCTTAGTAGACTCGAGGATCCTTATCAAGGGGAGGTCCCAAATCAAGAGATTAATGAATCTTTTCCCCTTGAGGCCTTGATGTCTATTAACTCCAATCTTGATGAGACCCCATGGTTTGCGGACTTTGTAAACTACTTGGTGGGTGGAATTCTCATCGAAGGGTTATCGTCCCAACAAAATAAGAAATTCTTCAAGGATGTGAAAACTTACTATTGGGACGACCCTTATCTCTTCAAACAGTGTGCTGACTTGATCCTTCGTCGATGTGTTAACGGGCCCGCAGCTTTACAAATCTTGGAAGCTTGCCATAAAGGACCAACCGGTGGTCACTTTGGTCCCAATTACACCGCGAAGAAAGTTTTCGATTCTGGATTTTATTGGCCCACCATTTATCGTGATGCACACGAAATGGTTAAGCATTGTGATGCTTGCCAACGACAAGGCAAGATCACACATAAAGATGAGATGCCTCAAAATTTCATCCAAGAGTGTGAAATCTTTGACGTATGGGGCATCGACTTTATGGGGCCATTTCCATCATCTAAAGAGAACAAGTACATCCTCGTAGCCGTTGACTACGTATCAAAATGGGTTGAAGCAAAAGCTTTACCTACGAACGATGCGAGGGTGGTTGTGAACTTTTTGAAACAACTATTTGCTCGATTCGGTGTTCCTCGTGCTATCATTAGCGATCGCGGGACTCATTTTTGCAATGATCAATTTGCTCGAGTCATGGCTAAGTACGGTGTCAATCACCGACTTTCCACCGCGTATCATCCACAAACAAATGGTCAAGCCGATATTTCAAACCGTGGACTAAGAGAATCTTAGAGCGTACTGTGGGAGAGCATCGTGCCTCATGGGCCGATAAGTTAGATGATGCTTTGTGGGCTTTCCGTACCGCATATAAGACACCTATTGGTTATACTCCACATCGTCTTGTGTACGGAAAGGCATGCCACCTCCCCATTGAGTTGGAGCATAAGGCTTATTGGGCCTTGAAATGGGCTAATTTTGATATCAACAAAGCCGGTGATCTTAGGAAAATCCAACTCAATGAACTTAATGAACTGAGGAATGAAGCTTATGAGAATTCATTAATCTACAAGGAGAAAACCAAGCTCATTCATGATTCTAAGATAAAAAACCGAGAGTTCAAAATTGGTGATCAAGTTTTACTCTTTAATTCTCGGTTGAAAATCTTTTCGGGCAAGCTTAAGAGCCGTTGGTCTGGTCCATTCACCGTCGCCAAAGTCTTCCCTTATGGCACCATTGAGTTATCGCAACCAAATGGGCCAAATTTTAAAGTGAATGGCCAGCGTGTTAAGTTGTACTTTGGTGAGGACATCTCTCATGAGATGATTCCATCCCTCACCACGTTTCCCTTGAATTAGTTTTGGGTCGAGTCAGGCTCGTGACTCGGTTAACAAAAACAAGCGCTTCTCGGGAGGCAACCCGATGATCTATCCTTTACCTGTTTTCATAATAAGTGTAGGGGGAGCTACATATGGTTTGTTGTCTTGTTTCTTATGATGTGCAGGGATTAAAGATTTCAAAGAGAACTTTTGATGATATTTGACGACCCGTGATCCCGTGTACCCGTCTTCCCGGTTCTATCCTAAACTCTTGTGATTCAATATTTCATATCTTATATGTTGACATTGAAATCACTTTAGTTGTCTCTTCCTTAGCAAGATTTAAACAACGTGCACAATGTCCTAAGTGTAGGGGAGTTTACTCCCACATGCTTAAACATTGAGGACAATGTTTATATCAAGTGCAGGGGGGACTTCTATCGAAGTTAAGTGGGCTTTTCCATGAATTTGTCCTCATTTTAACCGGAAAATCTAATTTTTCGACATTTTTCAAAAATTTTAATCTATTTTGGCCTAGTAGTATTTTTCATTTATCTTCTCTTGTTATCGCATCGTATGTATATATTTCATTTCAAAAATAAAGTCAAAAGAGAAAAATAAAGTTAAATAAAATAGTTTTAATGAGTTTAGATGTCTTTGATATATTATGCCCGTTATGAATCTTTTGACTCTACCCGAGTTTACTTATCTAAGTTTACTCTAGCTATTATCGTTAACGTGTTTAAGTCAAATTTTGCTAGGCTTTTATATAGGGAACTTTAAAACGCGAAAGTCTTAACTCTTACGGGTTAAGAACAAGAACTTTTCTCAAGTTCCTATAACTGATCCTAGAAAGTCGTTTATCAAGGGAGCTTTAAAATGAGAATCCTAAACTTGAAAAAGTCTAAGAAGTTGCAAGATCCTATAGATGACTTGAAAACCCAAAACTTTGATTTAATAGGCTAAGCATCCACGAGTCTTATTCCTTGAGATTTTAAATTGTGGAGAACGAGAGATGATAGAGTCAATTATAAGTTTGGTATTCTTTCATGAATTTATGTGAGTTGATTATGAGCTTTTCTCCCATCGCTTGTTAATAAATTTAATTGCAATAAATAAGGTCGTACGATTTGAAAAGTTACTTAGCTTCTAGCACAAGATCGTTTAAAAGTTGCTCGGTATTAATTAGAGTTCATAGCCAAGGCATAACTTATTGAAGCGGGATGCGAAGATTGGCGAGTCCGAAAAGGGCCTAACAAGGCATGAGGGCTACATTTTGTTGCTAAAGATCCCAAGTGATGTGAAGAATCATTTATCAAAAATCAATATGAAGGATCGAGACACACGACGAAAAGCAAATACTCCCCTAAAGATCATGGAGAAGTCTATCCGAAAAGACCCTAACAAGGTATGAGGATAAATAGATCCAAGTCCTAAAAGGAGGCGGATCGTTGTATATCAAAATCCAAAATAAAGATTGGAGAAAAATGAAGAAATCGTGGTCCAAATATGGAGAATCTCTCAAAAACTTCAAGTGAAGAAATTCCTATTATGAAGAGAAGACCATTATTTCAAGAACGTCACTCAAGATTCGAAATATGAAGTCACTTCCAAATATCGGTCCGAGAAAGGTCTCAAATCGTGAAGCAAGTTATGCCAAGATATGAACTTTAAGAGGTCCCGAGAAGCAGTTTTAAAAGATTTTGTCCTTTAGCTAACTATTGATTAAATCATCCTACTTTATTTTCAGCCTTAATAAACTATCGAAATAAGTCAAAAATGCATCCTCGTGATCATTCAAGACAATAATAAAATATAAGAGATACACCTAGGAATAAGAGAGTCTAAGTGAATAATTGGGCCACATGAGTGAGTGTTAGCTTACTAACTTATAATAACAATAATCTCGTTTTTAAGCTTGGTATGGGGAACGTGAAACTTGAGGGTGATAAACATTCATGACACCAAAGCCCTAATGTAAGTCTTTGATTTCTTTACAAGTTTCTTCCTTCTAGCATTTTGTAATTTTCTCTCTTTTTAGTTTCCATAATGTCATAGTTTTCAATAAAGGCCAAGGTAGGTTAATTATGATGGAAAATATAAACCGTGCTTTGAAATTAATGCATTGCATGAGAGCATTGCAATGGTCAAGTGTAGGGGATTTAATAAGTGTGAAAACACTTATCCTTTTACCAATTAATTATAATAAAAACAAGACCAAAACGTATATTTTATGTCGTAAAAGTCGGAATTATGCGTGGTTTGTGTTTTTATTGTGTTTTAGGACCAAAATGTGAAAAAGGAAGAAAACACGGGCTTTCACGGGCTTTTATCGAAGAAAAAGACAAAAGACGAAGTCAAAATATTAAAAGCGCAAGAAGAACGGAAGTCAAAGGCCTATTCTAAAGATTTATCG
The DNA here is from genome assembly GCA_025667525.1 of Glebionis coronaria. NCBI lineage: Eukaryota > Viridiplantae > Streptophyta > Magnoliopsida > Asterales > Asteraceae > Glebionis > Glebionis coronaria. The sequence goes on from CM046876.1 coordinate 573,877,683, forward strand.
AAGAAAAAGTCTAAAGACGAAAGTTTGACAAAGTCGAAGAACCAAGTCAACTAAATGAAGAAATTAGAAGATGAGTTCATATTATCATTCGACTAATCCCAAGACAAAGTCGAGAAAAACGAGTCATTTAAAAAGACGAGAAGACAAAAGGAAGAAAGAAGGAAGCATCCTACCAACTCTCTTCTCCTATAAATACCCTCCTAATGCTTCATTAGGAGGGTGTTAGTTAGTTTTTTAGTAGTCATTTATTTTTCTTAGTTTTTCATATCTTTAGAGAGAAGTAGGTGATTCTACTTTCTCTCTCTAGATTTCTTCCATCTTTTCTTTCAAGTTTTAAGTTTTTCATTTAATCTTGTATTTGGAATTCTTAATCTACAAGTTCAAGTTCAAGTTTTTCATCATCTATCTTATTCTACCTTTCTTGTTCTTGATTTGATTTTGATTCGGATCAATGATGCATCTTGTTTCATCTTGATGTTTGTTTGATTAAAAAGTTTACCTTTTTGTTCCTATCAATTTCATGCTACTTATGATCTTAGCTTTTTGTGCTTATAGCTTATTTCTTTTTAAGTGTCTTTAAAAATTTAATCTTTTTAAAAGTTTATTTTATAAATCTCGCTTATTTAGTGTTTTAAATGTTTTAAATTCGTGCTTATTTAGAATTGGTTATGTTTTGGTAGTTGCTTATTCGGTTCGACTTATTTTGCTTTTTGTACCCCATCGTAACAGTTTTAAGGGTTTACCCATTCTGATCGAGTAAGTGTGATCGCATAAACCCAAGGGTTTCTACTTGCGATCCATTACTGCGATCAAAGACTACGATCATACTACGATCGTCCATCATGATCCCGGTCACGATCCACTTGTCGCGATCTGTGGCTTCGATCTGTGTTATGATCCGTTGGTGTGATCCAAGGTCACGATCCAAACCTTCGATCCGTGGGTGCGATCGCTTGTCACGATCGGTCATCACGATCTAGGCTACGATCCACCACTGCGATCCAGACCACGATCCATCTTGCGATCGATTGTCACGATCGTGTGTTGCGATCGTGAGTACGATCTGGACTGCGATCTGTGGCTTCGATCCGTGTTACGATCCGTGGGTGTGATCAGGGACCACGATCGTTCGTCACGATCTGTGGTTGCGATCTGTTGGATACGATCCAATCTTGCGATCCACGTGTGTTGCGATAGCTCGCTACGATCGGCCAGTGCGATCTAAGGGTGCGATCGTGGGCTGCGATCCGTGTTGCGATCTGACCACTGTTCTTTGTTTGTTTTGCTTAGTTATTTTTCGAAGTGTATTTCCTTCCCGCCATTTTTGTCTAAGTTTAGTTTCATAGTGTCTTGTCTTATTTTATCTTTATATTTTTTTATTATTAAGTCTTAAATTTGTTTTATTATTTGTCTTAACTCATTTAAAATAGATAATCAAAAGTTCCCCCTGTTAGTTACCAACACCAATAATTCCACCTTAAGCCGTGATCAATTCGATTAGATACCGATAACGATTGAGTACACATATGCAAACACAATTAAATCAAATGACTGCTAAATCTCCATATTACTTATTTTGTGGTACCAGAGTCAAATAACGACCATAATGTTTTATATGGTTCACCGTTATTTGACAATCTTCTTTCGGATGAGGCATCATATTCTGAGTTTGTGGTAAACGGGAAAACATACAAGCATATATATTATTTAGCAGATTGAATTTACCTTCAATGGTTTGCGTTTGTTAAATCGTTTACAATTGCAACGGATAAAAAAAAGTTTGAAATAGTTCAAGAAAGTCTAAGAAAATCGGCAAATTTTGACCAATTTAAAGTACCAATTGGTTAAACAAAATTGGATTTATCTCTTTGACCCTTTTGGTTTAGAACATTAAACTATGGCAGTTTTCCATGAAAAGATGTCAAAATGATGTTATTGGTTATGCAAAGAAATTTACGTTACGTTTAGTTGAAGTAAAAATTTTTAAAGAAGGGAATAAGTCTTTTATTTTTAGATAATTTTTTGAAAATCGAAAACCTCTAAACTCAAGATCTCTAAATTTTAGTTATAACATGAGAAAATAGATTTTCTGTTTTCAATAAATTTTTTTTAAACAATACCATTTTGAACAAACTTTCTATTTTTTTATTTTTTGTAGAAAACTTATTTGAAAACTATTCATTTTTCAATAACTAAACACATCCAAATTCCGCATATAAAAGTTACCCCATCCGTTTCAGCGTTTCAGAAAAAGTGTTTATTGAAAAAAATATTATAATATATGTAATTAATATTATTTTAGTAGTTTGTTTGATGAAAAAGTTACTTTTACTTTCATAGTTATATATTAAAAATAAGTAATTAATATATGTTTTGATTATAAAGATAAAGGGAAACAAGATATTTAAAAACAAAAATTGTTCATTTTTTATATGGGAGAAACATAAATGGTAAAGAAGACACTCTTTGGACGGAGGGAGTCGTAAAATTCAATAAAAGACATTTTTAGGTATAAGCAGGGATGGAGTCATGAGGTGTCTTCTGGGTGTTCGTGACATTTTTAAATTTTATATGATTTAGTGTAAATTTTTGAAAAAAAAAACATCGATTTTTTTCAAATATATATATTAAATACACTCTGTGCATCAAAATGTATTTACTAGTTTTATTTAGTTAGTATACTTCAAATAAATTGAATTTATTATATTAAGGCTCAAGAAATTTTGTGTCTCTAGTTATATTTAATCTTGACTTCGTCCTAGTATAAGCCGTATAGGGGGATTGATTGGTCAAATATTAATTTGCTTCTAAACATCGTGTTTATTATAGGATTTGAAACAAGGTTGAAACTAACAAAATAATTTTTTATGTCATCCTAGAACCATATACTCATTCTCGATCCATATCTACGTTCTTGTCCCTTAGCTATCTAGGTGAGTCTAACTTGTAAGTTGGTTATATACATGTGTCAAAGGGAGGGTGCCAAATGCACACAATACGTACGTAGACTTGTCATCCACATAATCAACTCTCAGATTCTTGCATGCAAATTCACCTTTAATCGATCTCCAAAATCTATAAAACTAGAAGGAAGTTGATAATATATATATATAATGGAATCATACAGGAGATCACGTATGATCGATGCAGCAACTTCAGATGAAGATAATAAAGTCACTCCTGTTTATAAGTTGGATGAAATTTGTCAACTCATTCCTTTACATGCTAAACAAGTTTCTCACTTGATACTCACACGTCTTCAACACAAATCACCCCTTGTTAAACAAAAAGTACGTAATTATCGTTTCTTTAATTTCTTTTCATTTTCTTACGTTTTTTTACCAGTTTTTAGTTACTTGTTAGACTGCCTAGCTAGCTAACTTGCCATAAGCAGGGCGGAGTTAGGATTTTTAGTTAAGGAAGGCCGATCATGCTTAAGGTAAAAAGTCATTGTGTTGAGGGGGCTTAACGTAGAAGTTAGTAGAAAAATGACTTGTAATACACGTAAATAATGAGTAAAATTGGTGGATTTGGTGTGATTGAACACCAATAGTCTCCCTACTAGCTCCGTCCATGATCACAAGATACTTTACTTCAGCATCTACTAGCGTATTAGTATATACCAAACAAAGTTGATTTATATATAACTTGTTAATCTTCATATTGTGAGTACTAAATGACCTAATTATGTGTCATGTGTTAATCTGGTCATTTCATAGAAGAAAGTATACGTTGTTTAAAGTTTTTGTGGCAATTTGAATATTTTACACTACAATATATGCTTGGCGGAGACAAAGCAAGAAATAGCCCGATAATTATCCCGGCCTCCTTTGTCTCCGCAACGCATACGTGCATATCCTTTGCGATTGTAGATATCTAGGGCTGCTGAGTCTAGCATTCTAGTGGTTGATGTAATTTTGACCTTTTGAATCTGGGGTTTAATCTAGCGATTTGTTTGTAGGCCTTAAGAGTCATAAAATATGCCGTGGGGAAGTCTGGTGTGGAATTCAGGAGGGAAATGCAAAAGAATTCAGAGGCGGTTCGTCAGCTAATTCACTATAGAGGAGAACCCGACCCATTAAAGGGTGATGCACTTAATAAATCTGTTCGGGAAACTGCCCAAGAGGCTTTATCAGCTATATTTGCTGGAGATGACAGCAGTAAACCGCAGATAAGTGAAGGTCTTACCCGACGAATTGAAGGTTTTGGGAATACCAACTTTAGCACACCAACTGATGATAACAAGTCATTTCTTAGTGAAGTGGTTGGCATTGGAAGTGCAACGAATAAACAGGGTTTGAATAGTATAACACAAGCTCAAACCCAAATTAAAGACGAGACGCGAACTCACACAGGACCAAATTTGCAAAGATCGTTGACTAATGAACGTCGTTACTCTGATGGCAACCGGTTATCAACAAGTGCATCTGAATCGCAGGGTCAATATTCTAGTACAAGTGGGACAAATGAAAATGGGAGCGCCATAACCTCAAGTTATTCAAATAAGAATAGCCATGAAGAGAGGTTAATAGATACCATCGTAACATCTGGTGGTGTTCGTCTTCAACCTACCCGTGATGCTATTCATGTTTTTCTAATGAAGGCCATGAAACTGGATGCACTAGCATTAAGTAGTGTACTAGAAGCCAAGCTTCAATCGCATATGTGGCAGGTATACATGCTCGTGTATCTCTTTCTTGTGTTAGCTTTATCTTTCTGAATTTCTCTTTTCATAGTATTTAATACCGAGTATCTGATCCGGTGACTAGTCATAATGATGACGTCGGCCGACGTGCCCGTAACTTTGGACCATGTTTATATTTATCTATGATGTGGCACCTGAAAAGTCCTTTAGGTGCTTTGTACCGAAAGGTATAAACTTTGGGGATTTTCCTGGCCGTATAAGTTGGTTCCCCATTTTAATATGCCCATTGATGTATGAACTGTTTGGGTTCATCCTTTACAGAAATAGAATCGTATGCTTGTCGACTCATTGAAATCCTTTCTGACCTTCATTGCTCTGCTCCGACTTCTTTTAGGTTCGTCTGAAAGCCATGTGTGTGCTTGAGGCAATTCTGAGGAAGAAGGATGAGCATTTTTCAATTGTCAAATCTTACTTTACTGAATATATGGATGTTGTAGTAAATTGCTCCAAGTCTCCACAAGCCTCTTTGAGGGAAAAAGCAAATAAGGTATGCTACCGCCTACCAGCCATTCGGTTAAGAAGGTTTTTCCTTATATTGAAGCCATATAAATACAATTTTGCGTATGCTGGCCCTTTTGTAACTGTGTGCTAACCGATTAAATGCTAAGTTGTCTGATCAAACTGTAGTTTGTCAATTAAGGTCAAATATTTATTGGATGTTCAGGTCTTAAGTCTTCTGGATGGAGAACAAACTGGTAGCAGGACGAGTGAGCCAAACACAAATATGAAGACTGAGAAAACTGTCGCTCAGATGCCAGATTTAATAGACACTAATGACCCATACGGAAATGAGGATTTTATTACAACACAGACGGATGAAAATATTGCATCTCTCTCAACATCAACCACCTCTTTGACAAATGATTTCTTTATGGATGGTTTAACCACAGATGTGCAAAACGAGGAGCATAAAAAAGATGATCCCTTTAGTGATGCGGCTTTTCTTAGGAAAGACGAATATGACACAACTGATATATTTTCAGGAATGGCTACTGTTGATAAACCTGTTGGTACAAGTGGGCCCGAATTATTTGATATTTTAGGCTCCGGTTCTGAAATTACAGGAAAATCTAGTAATGATCTTAGCAACTTATTGGCTGGTTTTTCTGTGAAGGGGAATCAATCTCAAAAGATAATTTCTGATTCCACAAGTTCAAGTCATAAGTCAAATGATTTGTTGAATAACATTCTGAAATCTCAACCACCTAGTCCTATGTTTCCTATGAATCCTATGAATCGTATGACATATAATGCTTTATCTTCAGGAATGATGTTTAATAACCCCCCAGCATTCGGTTCTCAACCAATAAACTATGGTGCAATGAGCAGCCTTTTAGCTCAGCAGCAGCAGTTGTTATCGGCAATGGCTAATTTGCAACAGATAGGCAACTTGCAGTCACAGAATTTTGGTACAAGTAATGCTTCTCTAAATGAAGCTGAAGGGTATAATTCAGCGCTTCCAGATATATTTAATCCTGATATTGCAACTCAACAACCTAGTTCAATGATGAACAACTCGACGAAAGAGGATACTAGAGCATTTGATTTCATATCGGTAAGTTCTTGGTCTGTTAAAATCTGCATACTCTTCCAGTTTAATCTACTACGACTGCTCTCTTCAATTATAGCATCCTATTATTAATCATCACCACCAAATTCTTGTATTCAGTCTTTTGTCAAAGTTGGTCGCTGCAATAAGCACAGTTTCTTATTTTAATAGAATTAGTGAAACCTATGGTAAAGTCCTCATTTAGGACAAAGTGGTTCACTATGCTGTTATCTGTAGGTAACTGGGTCAATTATAGATTTCCATTTAAGTTGCTACATTTTCTTTATTTTTTGTTACTGCATATTACGTGTTTGGTTTTCTAGATCCCTTTTTTCCTCTATCGATTAAGACCCTCATTGAAAGTATGTTGCTATAAACATTTTTTTTTGAAAGTATGTTGCTATAAACATGAATGTAGCAACATTCAACCTGCTTAGCTATAAAGGCTGCGTGGATAACTTTTTTTTTAACTGCTCTAATAAGTTTGTTGTTGGTTGGTTGGTACTGCAGGATCATCTTGCTGCTGCTCATGACGTCAGGAGGATAAACTAAAGATAGGATTAATCTCATAATTTGTGAAAAATAATAAGTTGGATTTTGTTCTAAATATCGAGTGTCTTTTGGTTGAAGCAAAACATTGGGTAATTGTTGTATGAGAGTTTATGAGGCAAAGAATAAGCTGATTTGTAGAAGACCAAATCAAATGTTTCAAGTTGAGCTGTATTATTTTTCTCATTTCTTATTAATTTCAGTTTACGAGCATTCGAATCACAATTTTAGTGGTAAGCACATACAAAAGGTTGGTGTATTTAGTTTTTAGTTGCAAACTCTAACAACCAACTAGTTCATTGGTTGTGAATATGTTGCGATTAGCTTGCGATTACCATGACGCGTGAACAAATTGATCCGTTGAACATACCCGAACCCTAGACCTTTTCAGGAAAAAAGTTCACTCGAAGCTGAAAATCTTTATTGCCTTAATTGCTCTAATCCAAATTAGCACAACCCATTTCCTTATCCGATAATGTGTTTGTTTTTGCGTTCAAGAAATCTATGAAAGCGATTGCCAAATATTACTTCGCATTACTTGATAGATGGGTTTCAATGTCTCTTTTCCTACACACTTATGCCAACAATTTACAGAATACGACTATATATAAATACTACTCTACTAGCTCGAGAATATATTCTTTACTCATCCGACACAACTCACAGGAAATATTACGCATATTTCATTTCCTATGAAGCACATTCAGATGCAATATTCACAAAACATGCTAAAAGACACAATTCATTTCAGTCAGATGCTCCAAAAAAGGTGCGTGCCCTAAGCAGCTACGAGTGTCTTCGATTGTCTCCTCGCTCATAAATGCTGTACAAGGTAAGATATATATGTTAGACGGCTTAGATTAGGGCTCTAACCTAATTGTGAGATTGAGTCCATTAGAGTTAGGTTGCTTATTGTTAAATTTATGATATGTTATATTATGTAATTGTCATTCAATCAATAAAATTATTTAGCTATTTTACATGCATGGTATTAGAACTCTAGGTAATATCTATTTACAAAATTTCTTATCCTCCGGTCATCGGTTTACATGTCGTTGATCCGGAGGATCCTCGTTATTTTCCGTTTTATTTGTTTTTGAAATTTTGTTTCTTGTTTTTAATTCACAATCCTTCGTCAAAAGAAAAAAAAATATATTTAGTCATTTTTTTTTCTTCATCATCTTTTTGTGTTCATTGCCGAAGATTATTGTCGTTGATAACAAAAGTTGATTATCAAATTGCCGCTCCTTTCTAAAGGTAAAACAAGCCACACAAAAGAGGATGCCGCAAACAATAAGCAAATATGTCGCTAAAACAATTATGCTTCAGCTACAACAAACAAAAAAAGAGATAAGGAAAAAAAGTTGCTTTCAACGTTGATTTCAGTTTATCTGTCTGAAGACTATTGTTCAAACTGTATGAGAGTGTTAAATGGCAAGATTAGGGCTGAGACCCAATTCTAATATTGGATTCATTAGGGTTAAGTTGTTTATTGTTAAAGTTGTGTACTTAGTATAAATACATGTGCTGATGGGACCTTGATCTTATCTAGTTAATCGTTCTACAATCAACTCAAACCCAATAAACGAGTGAGATGTGTCAAGTGAGTTAAGTGCCACCCAAATGAGATTAGACCCAAGTCCAAGTTATTGGCATTATTAAGGGTTCCGGGAATCCCTGGAATGTGTCACCTTTCTCGAAGGTTTGAGACCAGGTTAGTTACATTCTTCTAGGAATTGAAGCAAACAAACGAATACATAGAAAATTATAGGAAGACAGCACATCCACACATATCGATGAGTAGATAGTTTAAGTAAATGATTTCATGAGAGGAGTAAACCCATGGTGGAGACTGGCTTCCCAAACTTTGTCGACATTAAAGATTTCATTCCCGTACTCATTAACATTCCAGCCTTCTAAGCCGTGAAGTATCCCGGCAATTCTCCATGCACTCATCACCCTTCGTGGCAACCAATTCTGTTAAACATGCCAAATTTCAATCACTGTTTGAATGCCTTAACTATGCAGAGCAGAATTTAAACGGGTTCTAATGCTAGAATTGCTCTTAATCACTTGCAAGACTTTTGCAATGCATCTGTTTAGTACTCGCATTAGTACATTACTAGATCTATTTAGTATAGCAGCTATAGCTTGATGCTTAATTGCTTATTACTGGATTATATAATTTTAGCTCAAGAAGAAACCTAGGTTCTAGTGTTTGTACTTACCTCGCAAGAATCGATATTCTCGAGATGTTTGGGAGTGAGCATCGATGGCGTGGTGTAGTAAAAACAATCTTCACGCACTTCCTTGGGAGGGAATCGAGAGTATGGAATGATTAAAGTTCCTTTTGATGCCTTCATTTGTTCTTCTTTGCTTAGTCCGTCTCCCACCAACCATATCTTCAAAATCAAGTAATCACCGAAAAGGCAAACAAAACATATTTTCAGCAACAAAGAGCCTATGGGAATCGTTTTTTTTGAACCATTGAATGGTTTATGTGGCTAATTACTTTTCTGTTTAATGATAAAACGAGATTTTACCTTATGTGAGTAAGCCCGTGAAAGGACCAACTTATCATGGTCATCAACTGACTGGAGTTTGGATTTCAACTTCTGGTAATCCATCTCTTTAGATATGGCAACCTGCAACAAAATCGAGCAAGCACACGAAAACCAATGTAAATTTGTGGAGTTAAATCTCCAGAGATATTTCATTTTCTTATAGCTTTTTAGCCTCATAGCATTTGATCAAAGTAAAAACGGTAAGTGAAAGTACCTGGATGCCCCTTTGACATAGAGCAAGAGTAAGGTAATAAGCCACCTTATTGAAGTCGCCTCTTAAAACAACTTGAGTGGTTCCTTTTGGGATGCTGTTTAAAACAACTGCAACTGCTAAACTACTTCCATCAACCACCTTCACTTTCAGTTGAGGATTTTTTCTTATGAATAGCTCCCCACTTTTGTTTAATTTCTCCCCCTAAAAATAGTTACAAAACCAATATTAGTCTAAGGTGACCAATTTATATTGTCACCTGCATTATGTATCAAAATTCTGTGTAGTCACCTGGTTGAGCAGACCAAGGCTAAACACCTTCACCCCTTTAGCCTCGGCTTCTAGTATAGCTTGCTCAATTAAGCCATTGATAGTTTGTTTTTGTCGTCCCATAAGGTACTACAAATAATTAGATAAATCTGCATTAAAAATTTTGAAATATGAAAAGGAAAAAGAAGTTTGACAAATAATAATATACATACTTGTGTGGTATATTTTGGTATGACCCATGTTTGAAGTTTGAGGTTTTTCATGACATTTCTTTCGATAACGAACAATTTTCCATAAACCCGGGTGATCAACGCTGACCAATCAGTCAGGAGCCATAGAATCCACGAGTACCCCTTGGAGGATATGTGTGGTTTAGAAGCTAAAGAGGCGAACCCGAGCCTCGTGTAAAAGATAGACTCAGGTGCTGTTAAATGTGTTAAATACACAACATTTGGCAATTCTTCTTTTCTCTGGAGTGACTTTTTATAAAGTGTGTCTGTAGATTTGTCCATTGTCCCATATATGTAGTCGTAGAATGGCATGAAAAGCGAGTAGTTTGTTCGAAATTGAGTATGGTGTAACGAGTGGTACCTATTGCAAAAAGCGTTTTCCCTTATATATGTTATATCAGATTATCATCATCTTAATGTCGATGAATAACCTTTTACAATAAACTTTTTAGCGAAATTTATAAATAGTCTGTTACTGTAATTTATATAATGGAGTGGACTTACGATGGGGTGTACATGATGTACTTGAGAGGAGGAAATATATCAAAGAGTGATCCGGGAATGAGCTCAAAATTGCAGTGGCCCATGTTGTTCATTATATCAAGATACATTACATACCCGCAAAGCGCAGCCACGGATGATGTACCAGTCAGGATAATTGTAAACAGCGGAATTCCAAATAGTAGGTAATATGCAATGTGCTCGGCAAATGGATGAATAACAGCTGCCACCAAAACAGTGTCCGAAAGCTAAGTAACTACAATATATATTTCAAAATAGTAACTTGATTTTGACTTCATGTATGTTACTATAAGTTTAATGAGATGTTTACAAGTGATTGGCTCTGTGGCGACGGAGGAATGATGGTGGGAATGGTAACGATTGTAGAGGAAGTGGTGATGTAGAGCTCTATGAAGCCAATAGTACAAGAATTCCGCTGCCCCAAAATGCAGCAATATTACAATAATCACCCCATCTAACCTCCATATGGGTAAGCATTGAGCACCTTCTAAAGTGTAATTTACTCCGTAAAACCAAATCCCATTGAATATTATCTGGTCATCCCTGCAAAACATAATAGCAACAAAAAGACTATCATTATTTATCTTTTCACAAAAACGATTACTTTTTAATGGATTTTTTGCTTATTTTAGAATAGTTCCCTCATCTTGATAGTTCGCTCATATGCATGCTTCACAAGTATTGACTTTTTTTTCCGGAATATAGCATAACTGATAGGCCTAGCAACGTGTTCCCAAAAACTAGACATGTTAGCTTATGATGGAGTACAAGAGAAGGAGATATATATGTACCAGTCTCTTTCACGATCAACTTGCTCAAATTCAATGGACTTGTCAACGATCCGGTTTTTGCCTTTTGCGGTCATGTACCGAGAGATGGAAATCCAAATTTGATTATGAAACATTCTCATCAAGAGAAAGGGAAAAATGAGGATTTGGAAATAATCTCGTTTGTTTGCGTCCGTGGTCATAAAATCATAGATGCTCTTCACCGCCGATGGAGCCAATATCACGTACTTGAATCGTCCCAGAAGATGCAAAAATGATAAAAGATACACAAGTTAGCTAATACATGCAGTTAGTCAGTCAATCAGATGCAAGTCATTAAGCATATACACGAGGAGCGGGAGAGAAGGTGGTGTGCAAAGGAGGGTCAAGGTTGTACCTTGAAGCTTCCAAGTGGCTTCCATGGCCAGTCGGTGAGAGGTCCAGGAGTGACAGCCATCGATATATAGCAGTTTCTAATGCATTATTCTATTGATTGAGCATGTATATATACAGTTATACTAGAACGGTACCCGTGTAATGCGGCGGCGAGTATCTAATAACGAATTTTGAGACTAACAAATATTAATCTCTTACTCATTGTAAAATTATAAAAAATCGAATTAAAAAACCCACTAAAATTAAAAAAGACTTAACGTTAATAAAAATATATCAAAATGGACATCGAATTAAAAAGCACAAAATTTTTAAAAATACAGTAAAATTAGATTATAAAAACAATAAATAAATAAAATGATTTTTCAATTTAAAAGAAAAAATGTTATTTTAAAAAGTTTTTACAAAAGTTTGTTACAAAAGGTTGTTAGAAAATGTTATAATATATAATGTTGATGAAGATATGAATAACTTGCTTCATTTAGTATGTAAAAAAGTCTGAATTTTCAGCCTTCCTATTTTAAGAAGGTCCCAAATACTTTATATACAGTTATATTATATATATTATATATATTATATATGCGTACACAAATAGAATTTGGTTTCTACTTTGTATGAGGTGACACTTGATGTAACGAGTGTTCAAATTCAATTCTGTACTAGCTTGATTAATCTCTTCAATGAGTCCTTTTACGAACCATCAATACAGTTATGAGAGTTCGGTTCCATAATATTAAAACCAAATTAGTATCTGAAATCTAGAGGTGGCAATTTCAACCGTTCAACCAAAAATAGGTTAATTTGGATCAATTTTATGACATTGTAAGGTGGAATGGGTTGAGCAAAAATAGAGTGATAGGTCAAATGGTCATTTTAAAAAAAAAATGAAGTTTGAGTAAAATGAGTTTAAAAATGGGTCAAATGGTTCGGACCAAGAACCAAATTACCCCCTTTTTCATTTGCCATAATGAAAAATGAATAAAAAACTAATATAACTATGTGAGATAGGGCAAATTACAGCTCTTCAAAATAAGCGAGATCTATTTAGAGCCGTTCAAAATAACCCTCGCCCATGCCTTTCTATGTTCGTTGCTTTGAAAATTCTTCACCAAGGTATGGGTATTTCATTTGTGTGTGTGTTCATATCTTTCCCACTTGCTAAAAAACAATCTAATCGATCTCTCTTTATCTTTTTCTGAAAAATAGATTTAATAGATCTTTGTTTCTAATCTGACCAACGATTGATTAGATTGGGGTTTACCCATCTTTGAGGTGGGACGAACCAACGATTGTCTTGGGGTTTACCCATCTTTGAGTCTGGACGAACCAACGATTGTCTCAACGAGGAACAAAGGTTAGTTTCTCCATTTTGTTATTGATGTTAGATGTTATTTCCTTTGATTGTTAAGGTTTTAGTTTAATTTAATTGTTCTTAGTTTGCTTTGTTATTTGCTAATATGAATTACAATTACATCTGCATCTATGTTGTTAAGAGACATGATGCATCTTTTAACCAACAACTTTTACCACAACGTCACTTTTAATTCTAATTTAATGAGGGTTTCGATTAAAACATATGTATTTTTTTTACGAATATGTACTTTGGGGGTTTCAGTTTGGATTTGTTTTTGGTGATCAAGATGCTATTCATGTATGCTTTTTTATGAAAATGTTATATGTTGGTTATATTTGAATGATGACAAAAAAGTGATCATTTTTTCTATTTAAATGGATAAGCCGATCTGCTGTAGGCGATGTACTCTTGCGAGTCAAGTTGTAAAAGCCATAGATGTTGTTTTGTTAATCCTTTTTAGGGAGGTATGTGCCAATTACAAGAACAAGTTTTTGTGTTCATAGTTTTCTTATTAAACTCGCGCACACTATGTGTTTGATGAATTGTCCATGAAATTAGTATAATAAGATAATATCATGAGGCTTTTTAGACTTTTGGCTTGATCGATTATAAAATGTATATTCTTTATAACATGGAACCAAATTTGCATCACTAACTGATTTATAATTAGATAATGATCTGATTTATCTATGATTTAATTTTGGATATTGGGAGTGTCATAGATATGGTGTCGGTCGTTAGTGAAGTATCGGTTGCGGCTGTGGAGTGGTGCCTTCCAGTTACGCTTTGCCGTCAGCGGGTGCATAATTTTACCTGGTGGGATTGGTAAGAACATTTGTTAAAGATTGTGTGTGGCCGTGTAACTTTTTTATGGACAAATTTCATATGTCATTGAGATTATGTAACTATTTCAGTTAACTTTAACTGCATAAGTTATTTTCATAGAAAATTAGAAGCTGATTTTTTTGGACTTATTAAGGGCCGAAGGCTGCAACTACGCTAAAGAATTTAGGAGATGTTGGAGTGGACTTACTGAACTTATTAGTGTTTATTTAGTTTTTTTGCAGGCTGGTACTCATGTGGGTGTATATGATGAAAATTGAGCAGCAACGTATCATAATAAGGTTAGAAAAAGTTCTTATTATTTATAAGATGAAAATTGGAATGACTATCCACAATCTAAAACCATATCCTGGATTGCACCGAGAAAAACAAACAACCTTGGTATCCATTCACCCCTGATAAAATAGGACCACAACCTGCATGTGTTGTGTTAATGAATTCAAATTGCTTTATAATCATACCATGTTATTTTTGTGTGGGTCAAATAATAAGTATCGAAGGTCAGGCTGAAGCAGGAGGACCTGTTCCTGAACACGCTTGCCAGCATCTGAACCCTTCTGCAGTAGATTCATCAAAGATGCAAGAAGATTGTGGATCTTTAACCTTATATATCTGTAACGCGGTTTTTGCTATGCACTGTTAGTCATCACCCATTGCTCATCGATAAATATAATAATCATTCCCATTTGTATATATCTTTGCTTATAGAAGAAGCTTATCATAATGGTCTAGTAATCATTTTGCTTTGCAATTGTAGCGACCTGAAGGCAAAGAACCTTCTATTTGGATCTGATGGACTATGGATGGAAAACCCGCATTAAAAACCTATGAACAGTACATGTGAACAGTAACTTACGAAAACATGATAAAATTTAAACTTTCCATTTATAATATTAATACACGTGTCACGACAATAAAACGAACAATCATGAATATTATAAATATGACACGATCACGAATACCAAAATCACGAATACTAAATCACGAACATACACGCTAATTGATTTAACATGGAAAAGTTACGGGTTACCCTTGGTGGGCCCCACATGCCGCGACCAAGAGACAAGAGGAAGGACAAATGGGCCTTTTGGCCCATACCACACTTTTAATAAAACATCAGGAGAATCCCTTTTCATTATTTTAGGTTTTCAGAAACATTTTGTCTCCTCCCTGTCCTCTCTTGGTGCCGTCGGCCTACATCAAACAGAAGGGAAAAACCGGACGATTTTGGTTACTTGTTTTATTGTTCGTGGTCATCTTTTCATTCTACACACGTTGGTATAATCAAACCCTTTTTCTTTTCTTTTTAATTCTTTGATTTCATGTTAATTATTTAATTAATCATCAAGAACACGAATAAAACATGTAATAGATTAATTAAATTTATGGTTCGGGTTTGGTTTGGTGTTGGTTTTGTTCGGCCGAGACAAACGAGACCCCAAAGGGGTGCTCGGCTTGTTTTCTTCACCACCACCGAGACCCCAAGGGGCTCGGCTTGGTTGGTTTCGGGCTTGGCGTAGGCAAGGAAACCCCGACCGAAGGTCGGGATGTGTTTGTTGTGGCTTTTGATTGAGGCCGAGGCACCACCAAGACCCACTAGGGGCGCGGTTGGTTTTTGTTGTTCGGACCCGAGACCAAAGGGACCCCGACATTAGGTCAGGGTATGGATACATGTTTGGTTGATCTATTTAGTGTCAACCGAGACCCCTCCAAGGTCTCAGTGGGACTTGTTTATAGCTTATTTGATTCGGCTTATTTAAAACACGGGCTCGGGATTGGGGTTTTCATGAAAACTATTTTTATAAGTCAAGTCATATTAAACTTTAGGTTAATTAATTTATTAAATTAATTCATGTATAACCTAAGGTATTTATACTTAGTCATTTTATCTAAAACATGTATTTTAATTAAAATCATATAATGTATAGTTTAATTGAATTAACCACTTATTTAATTAATAAACTGTAACCAAGACTTGTATTGTATTTAAACTTTAATTATTATTTATAAGTCAGCTTATTTCTAATTATAGAAACTTACTATTTTTGGAAACTTTCTTTTTTTAGAAACTTACTATTTATGAAAACCTGCTATTTTTAGAAAGTTACTTAGTATTACAATACAAGTATTATAATACACTAATACGTGAATAATATACAACAGAACATCAGAATAACTACAGTTAACACAGTAAACAGTAAAACATAATAGAATACGTACAACAAGCTAATAACACACGAAACCAGTAAAACACATGTAATTCAGACAACTCATACACGTCCATATTTCTTATGTAGTGCTATCCATCGAGGAGGATTAGTCTTCATCGTTTTCGTTAGCTTCTACTGGACATAAGGTACGGATTTCCCGTCCTTCAGTAAGGACAATCTCTTCCTTCATTAGGATTTCCCGTATGCAACCAACTGTTTTCCTTAGTAGTTACAGATTAAATGCTTATGTTTTATTAGTTACCTTAGCTATATACATGCATGACCAGTATCACCTAGTTATGGAGATACCATAACCATAACAATAGAGGCACTAGTGTTATGACTTCACCACAGCGGAGTGATAGCTCGTGGCGTCCCTTTTCAGTTATTTGGCCATTTTATTATTATATTACCATGTGGGGCGTATGGGTGCATCCTAGTTACATGTTTCAGTCAGGATTTTATGGTGAATGTGGTGTGTGCCTTGCATCCTTCACAAGGAGCTGATCCCTCCTACCCACTTACCAGTTAATTAGAGGCAACCCCTCTAATTGCATGACGAGGTCTCCCCTCCAAGTATTCATGCACGTTGTTGACCTCATGACCTATATTGGCTATTATGGTACATTAACTAATATAGATTTTCATAAGTAACATAAGCTATGTTTTCAGAACTAAAACCAGTTAACATGACAGCCAACTAGGTTTTCCAGGACTTATTCATTTCCCCTGCCATTCATGCTTATTACTCTTTATATGCTTTCATATTCTATGTTTTCCATGCTTATTATATATCCGTGCACTGAGCGTTATGCTCAGCCGTCTACTTTTCCATGTTCCCAAACGGCAGGTACCCAAGGACGCAAGTAGGAACTGCAAAGTATGTGCATTCGGACTGGAAGCTATCCGGCTCTTTTACCTTATGCATTTATTCCTACTTTATCATACTTTACTTCTTTTGGACATTGTTTATTCCTTTCCATTTACGGTACCTTTATTGCTTGTGTGTGAGTTACTAGACTATCAATGTTGATTCCGGTATTTCTATTTATGGTCATGAATGTTTAGACATTTACCTTGCATGCTTTGATGATACGTCATAATTTACTGTAGCACTCTATCCTATTAAATGGGGTGTTACAATTATGGTATTAGAGACAAGGTTTCGACCTGTAGCTCTATAAAACATGACCTGTGTTAGTCACCAGTGTCTTCCTAGAACTGACAGTTGGTTTTCATGCATTCATTCGTTTTCATTTTATTTCATGCATTCATATCATTGTAGCAGGTTTATGACTAAGTAATGGTTGGTACGGGATTGGCCCTATTTAATCGCGTGTGCTTTTATCGAAACTTTTAACTTTGGGACCGACCCATTGGCGTCCCCGCGCAATATCTTTTGTTTTGAGTAAACTGACAATAGGCGTTCACTCTTGTTCATATAAAAGTTTTATAAACTGCATCATGCATTTTTACATTGTTTCATGCATTATACTGCTTCTTTGATTTATACATTGTTCATGCATTCTTATGTTATCTTATTTCAGATTTACGATTATGTTGCATTTTGTTAATTTAAACTGTCAGATGGTGAGCAATCGCAATACTCCAGATTTGACAGCAGCTGTCAATGCAGCTCTGCAAGCCCTCCTTCCCCAACTTCGCAATGAAATCAGAGATGAAGTTCAAGCAGAATTCCAGGTTCATGGCAATCACAACAATCCTCCTAATCCTCCGTCGGTTACTCTTATGACTTGGTTGGAGAGATTCAACAAACAGCGACCCCGTTCGTTTGAGCAGACTGACAGCCCCAACGAGGCTGAAGCTTGGATTTCTCACATCGAGAAGATTTTCGATGCAATGGGTTGTGATGGTGTTTTCAAGGCAAGACTGGCTTGCTATAAGTTTGAAGGTGATGTGCTGCAGTGGTGGAAATCGGTCAAGCAGTCCAACGGTGGTGACAATTGGGTTGCACAGCTAACATGGGACCGGTTTAAGGAGCTCTTCCTTAATCAGCATTTCCACATGTTGAGCAAGAGAAGCTCAAGAGGGACTACCACAACATTCGGCAGATTGCTGGTGAAAACATCAATGAATTCATGCAAAGGTTTCTCCGTTTAGCAGGATTTCTGGGTCCAGCCGCAGGAACTGCTGCGGAGCAGGCTGAGAAGTTTTGTTGGGCACTTCGCACTTCGGTTGCCAACAACTTGGTATGTGCTACTTTCACTACAGTGGCACAGGTGGCCGATGCAACCCGTAAGCTCGAGATGCTTCAAGAACGAGAGGAATTCGGTGATGACAGAGTAGTGAAGAGGTATCTTCAATCACCAATTGTAAACAATTCATTTCCATCAGTATTATTCATTTCATATAATCCTCTGTTCAGTATTATATAATCCAGGCAGAAGACTGACGACCGTAAGCCTGCGGCCGCTCAGCAGCAAGCATCCAAGGGAAACGGTCAGACTAACGACCGTTTTGGTTCTGAGAGGCGTGGCGGTAACGATAGTTACCGTAACAACGCTAACAACTCGAACAACAGCAGGTCCCTACATTAACCTTCTTTCATGTTCAACTATTTTATGTTATGGTATTAATGACACTCCAACAATTGTTAATTCAGGAACAATGGCAACGGCAGGGATCAGGACCGTAGGGGTTCATAGCCTAACCGTTCTACATCATCTGGTAAATTTTACACCTTCTATGTAATTATGTTTATGTTCCACGATCATATCTCATGCATGTAATCCTTAAACATGCTCTCAGCTAACTAGGACGCCTTCTGGAGGATTCACGCATCCTGTTTGTCCTACTTGTTAGCGCAGACACTCTGGTATTTGTCGTCGAGGTACTGGTGGTTGTTTCAAGTGTGGCCAACAAGGCCATCAGCAGAAGGACTGTCGCCAGGGTAAGATAGAAGGCACCTCTGGACACACCGACACTAAGCCACCTCCTACTTCTGGTCGCATGTTCACCACTACTCGAGATCAGGCGAATAAGACTTCAGGTACCATCACCGGAAATCTCTTTATGAATGGTTTGGCAGCATGTGTTCTATTTGATACTAGAGCGACGCATTCAGTTGTGTCCACTACTTTTGCTGTACGTGTTAGGATTTCCCTGATGTCATTAGATAATGCCATATGCATTTCCACGCCACTTAGGGACTCTGTACGAATCAATCAGGTGTACAGAGATCTTCCCCTAGAATTTGATGACAAGATCCGCAGAGTTGACGCACTTCCTTTGGACATGTGTGATTTTGACTTGATTTTGGGCATGGACTGGTTATCCAAACACCAGGCCACGATTGACTGCCACACTTACCGAGTTATCTTCGGTGATGTTAAATCTCCAGAGTACATACACCATGGTTTTCTAACAGGGAGGTCAGTACAGATTATTTCATCTATGGAGGCGCGTGCATTGCTATCACACGACTGTCAGGGCTTCATAGCCAATATTCATGAAATTACTGCCGAGTCTCCATCAATCCAAGATAAGCCTATTGTGTCAGAGTTTCCCGACGTATTTCCTGATGAACTTTCGGGCATACCACCTATTCGTGAAATCGAGTTTGGAATCGAGCTCACACCAGGTGCAGATCCGATTTCCAAAGCTCATTACCGTATGGCTCCAATAGAGCGTAATGAACTAAAAGATCAGCTGCAGGAACTTCTAGAACAAGGTTTCATCCGTCCTAGTGCATCGCCATGGGGTGCACCGGTACTGTTCGTGAAGAAGAAAGACGGCAGCATGCGTTTATGTATAGATTATCATGAGCTGAACAAGATCACGATCAGGAATCGTTACACTTTTTCGCGTATTGATGACCTATTTGATCAACTTCAGGGCGCCAAGCATTTCTCGAAGATCGATCTGAGGTCCGGCTACCATCAGTTACGGGTCAAAGAGCAGGATATCTCCAAGACTGCTTTCCGTACATGTTATGGGCACTACGAGTTCGTAGTCATGCCATTCGGACTCACAAATGCTCCAGCTGTCTTTATGGATTTGATGAACCATGTCTTCCATGAGTTTCTGGACAAGTTCGTTATTGTGTTCATTGATAACATCCTGATATTCTCCAAATCCAAGGAGGAACATGAGGAACACCTTCGTACAGTCTCACAGATTCTTCGTCAGAAGCAGCTGTACGCCAAGTTCTCTAAGTGTTAATTCTGGTTAACCAAGGTGGCATTTCTGGGCCATATTGTATCTATAGAGGGGATAACCATGGATCCTATCAAGGTTGAAGCTATCACTAAATGGCCGAGACCTACCTCTGCAACAGAAGTTAGAAGTTTTCTGGGTTTAGCTGGCTACTACCGCAGGTTTGTAGAGAACTTTTCACGGTTAGCCTTACCTTTGACTAAGCTAATGAGGAAATGAGAGAAATTCGTCTGGACGGAAGAGCGAGAGAAGAGCTTTGAAGATCTGAAGCAGAATTTAGTGACTGCACCTATTCTTACTCTCCCATCTGGCTCAGGTGGATCTCAGATATATAGTGACGCTTCAAGAAAGGGTTTAGGCTGCGTTCTCATGCAACATGGGAAGGTTATTGCATACGCATCACGGCAGTTGAAACCTTATGAAGAAAACTATCCTACTCACGATTTAGAGCTTGCAGCAGTTGTTTTCGCATTGAAGATCTGGAGACATTATTTGTATGGTGAATCATGTGACATATTCACCTATCATAAGAGTCTCAAGTACATCTTTACCCAGAAGGAACTGAACATGAGACAAAGGATATGGTTAGAGCTATTGAAGGACTACGACACCGACAATCAGTACCATCCTGGTAAGGCGAATGTGGTGGCCGATGCTCTAAGCAGAAGGTCGGGTATGATTGCTGGCATTTGGATTGCAAAGGAGATCATTCATGACCTAAAGATGGCTGATATTGAGTTTTGTGTACGAGGACAACATGGTTACTGGGCTAATCTTAGAGTGGAACCAGACTTACATTCTAGGATCAAGGAAGCTCAGAAGGACGATGGTGAGATTTGGGCTATCATTCAGAACCTTGATTAGCAGACGGAGTTTCGTGTTGACGACGACGGTATCTTATGGCAGGGCACTAGACTAGTAGTTCTTGATGACTCTACTCTCAGGGAAGTTGTGTTGACCGAGGCTCACAGTTATCCATTTACCATACATCCTGGTTCTACCAAGATGTACCATGACATCAAGCAACACTTTTGGTGGAGTGGTATGAAGCAGGATGTTGCCACCTTCGTTTCTAAGTGTATGATCTGCCAGCAGGTGAAGATCGAACATCAGCAAGCTAGTGGTTTACTACAACCATTAGATATTCTAGCGTGGAAGTGGGACAAAATCTCCATAGATTTTGTTACTGGTCTTCCGGTTACTCAGAAGAAGAACGACGCTATCTGGGTCATTGTGGATAGGTTGACTAAATCTGCTCATTTTCTGCCGATTCGCAAGGAGCATCCGGTCAGCAAATTAGCAGACACATTCCAGAGGGAGATCATGAGACTACATGGTACTCCATCAGAAATCATCTCTGAGAGAGATCCCCGTTTCACATCACGTTTTTGGCAGAGTCTGAGGAAATCTTGGGGCACCAGACTTAAGCTCAGCACTGCCTTTCATCCTCAGACCGACGGACAATCGGAACGTACCATTTCAGACATTAGAGGACATGCTGCGATCGTGTGCTCTAGAGTGGCTAGGAAGCTGGGATGATTATATATTCCTAGTAGAATTCGCATACAACAACAGCTGGCACGCTAGCATTAAGTGTGCTCCCTTTGAGATGTTGTATGGCAGAAAGTGTCGCACCCCAATCTGCTGGGATCAGGTGGACGAACGACTACTTGAGGGTCCAGAGATGATTGAAGTGACCAATGAGAAGGTCGCTGTCACCAAGGCAAAGCTTTAGAAAGCTCGTGCTCGTTAGAAGAGCTATGCTGATAAACGTCATAGGGATGTATCTTTCAACGTAGGTGATCACGTTTTCCTCAAGGTATCACCTGCACGAGGAGTTAGAAGTTTTGGAATCAGAGGGAAGCTCAGT
Organism: Glebionis coronaria; assembly: GCA_025667525.1. NCBI lineage: Eukaryota > Viridiplantae > Streptophyta > Magnoliopsida > Asterales > Asteraceae > Glebionis > Glebionis coronaria. Next base: position 573,899,896 of record CM046876.1, read on the forward strand.
CCTCACTTCATCGGAGCATTAGACATCGTAGAACGCGTTGGTGAAGTTTCATACTGTTTAGCGTTACCGCCTCAGCTATCACACGTTCACAACGTGTTCCATGTGTCCTTACTCAGAGGATACAACTATCATCAGTTCATGTTGTCCAGTATCCACTTGATCAGATTCGAGAGGATCTTTCATACGTCAAAGAAACCGAGAGAGTTCTTGAGCGACAAGATCGTATCATGCGGAGGAAGACGACCCCTTTCGTCAAAATCCTCTAGAGGGATCATCCTGAGCGGGAAGCCACTTGGGAGACGGAGGAGTCTATACGGACTTCTTACCCTCATTTCCAGTTCTAATTCGGGTATGTTTTCTTTCAGTTTACGTTTCTCCAATTCGAGGACGAATTGTTCTTTTAGAGGGGAAGAGTTGTAAAATCCGCATTAAAAACCTATGAACAGTACATGTGAACAATAACTTACGAAAACACGATAAAATTTAAACTTTCCATTTATAATATTAATACACGTGTCAAGACAATAAATAACGAACAATCATGAATATTATAAATGTGACACGATCACGAATACCAAAATCACGAATACTAAATTACGAACATACACGCTAATTGTTTTAACACGGAAAAGTTACAGGTTACCCTTGGTGGGCCCCACATGCCGCGGCCAAGAGACAAGAGGAAGGACAAATGGGCCTTTTAGCCCATATCACACTTTTAATAAAACATCATGAGAATCCCTTTTTATTATTTTAGGTTTTCAGAAAAGTTTTGTCTCCTCCTTGTCATCTCTTGGTGCCGCCAGCCTACATCAAACAGAAGGGAAAAACCGGAAGATTTTTGGTTACTTGTTTTATTGTTCGTGACCATCTTTTCATTCTACACGCGTTGGTATAATAAAACCCTCTTTCTTTTCTTTTTAATTCTTTGATTTCATGTTAATTATTTAATTAATCATCAAGAACACGAATAAAACATGTAATAGATTATTTAATATCATGGTTCGGGTTTGGTTTGGTGTTGGTTTTGTTCGGCCGAGACAACCGAGACCCCAAAGGGGTGATCGAATTGTTTTCTTCACCACCACCGAGACCCCAAGGGGTCGGCTTGGTTGGTTTTGGGCTCGGAGCAGGCAAGAAAACCCCGACCGAAGGTCGGGGTGTGTTTGTTGTGGCTTTTGAGGGGGGAGGTCGAGGCACCACCGAGACCCACTAGGGGCTCGGTTGGTTTTTGTTGTTCGGACCCGAGACCAAAGGGACTCTGACATTAGGTCGGGGTATGGATACATGTTTGGTTGATCTATTTAGTGTCAACCGAGACCCCTCCAAGGTCTTAGTGGGACTTGTTTATAGCTTATTTGATTCGACTTTTTTAAAACTCGGGCTCGGGATTCGGGTTTTCATGAAAACTAATTTTATAAGTCAAGTCATATTAAACTTTAGTTAACTAATTTATTAAATTAATTTATGTATAACCTAAGGTATTTATACTTAGTCATTTTAATTAAAACATGTATTTTAATTAAAATCATATAATGTATAGTTTAATTAAATTAACCAGTTATTTAATTAATGAACTGTAACCAAGACTTGTATTGTACTATTTAAACTTTAATTATTATTTATAAGTCAGATTATTTCTAATTATGGAAACTTACTATTTTGGAATCTTTCTATTTTTAGAAACTTACTATTTATGGAAACCTGCTATTTTTAGAAAGTTAATTAGTATTACAATACAAGTATTATAATACACTAATACATGAATAATATACAACAGAACATCAGAATAACTACAGTTAACACAGTAAACAGTAAAACATGACATAATACGTACAACAAGCTAATAACACACGGAACCAGTAAAACACATGTAATTCAGACAACTCATACACATCCATATTTCTTATGTAGTGTTATCCGTCGAGACGGATTAGTCTTCATCGTTTTCGTTAGCTTCTACTGGACATAAGGTATGGATATCCCGTCCTTTAGTAAGGACAATCTCTTCCTTCATTAGGATTTCCCGTATGCAGCCAACCGTTTTCCCCAGTAGTTAAAGATTCAATGCTTATGTTTTATTAGTTACCTTAGCCATATACATGCATGACCAGTATCACCTAGTTATAGAGGTACCATAATCATAACACTAGAGGCTCGTGGCGTCTCTTTTCAGTTATTTGGCCATTTTATTATTATATTATCATGTGGGGCATATGGGTGCATCCTAGTTACATGTTTCAGTCAGGATTTCATGGTGAATGTGGTGTGTACCTTGCATCATTCACAAGGAGTTGATCCATCCTACCCACTTACTAGTTAATTAGAGGCAACCCCTCTAATTGCATTACGAGGTCTCCCCTCCAAGTATTCATGCACGTTGTTGACCTCATGACCTATATTGGCTATTATGGTACATTAACTAATACAGATTTTCATAAGTAATATAAGCTATGTTTTCAGAACTAAAACCATTTAACATGATAGACAACTAGGTTTTCCAGGACTTATTCATTTCCCTGCCATTCATGCTTATTACTCTTTATATGCTTTCATATTCTATGTTTTCCATGCTTATTGTATATCCGTGCACTGAGCGTTATGCTCAGCCGTCTACTTTTCCATGTTCCCAAACGGCAGGTACCAAGGACGCAAGTAGGAACTCCAGAGTATGTGCATTCGGACTGGAAGCTATCCGACTCTTTTACCTTATGCATTTATTCCTACTTTATCATACATTACTTCTTTTGGACATTGTTTAGTCCTTTCCATTTACAGTACCTTTATTGCTTGTGTGTGAGTTACTAGACTACCGATGTTGATTCCGGTATTTCGATTTATGGTCATGAATGTTTAGACATTTACCTTGCATGCTTTGATGATACGCCATAATTTACTGTAGCCTTCTATCCTATTAAATAAGGTGTTACAATGGAAGTTATGTGATTTTGGAAGTACCTCAACAAATCAGAAATGTTTTCAGATGCCAGAAGAAACTGGCATCGAAGAAGACATAATTAGGAAGCACACAACTCCAGCATATCGATCGCCGGAGGTTTTCTAATAGGACTTTTGTACCTTCCTTGAGAATAATAATCAAAGATCTTTATTTTTATTTATTCACTTCAAGTCTTATTTTTGTTTCAGATGTATGACTTGCTCTTGAGAGAAGTTATAAGCGAGAAATTTGTTGTTTGGGTATGTAATTTAGGCCTGTATGCATGTTTGATTGATCTAGCAGTTTAGTGTAGCTTTTACTTATAGAATGAGGTTAGTCCTATTCTGTGAACATACTAATGTTGTACTTCATCGTATGCAGGCCCTGGGGTGTCTCCTCTTTCGCATATGTTATTTCAAGTCTACATTTGATGGTGAATCAAAGCTACAAGTTCTGAATGGAAATTATCGTATTCCAGAATCACCAATGTACGGTCCATCCATCACAAATCTCATTAGGGACATGCTACAATATTCACCAGATTCCAGACCAGACATCACACAGGCAAGAGATTTGCTTGATTGGACATTCATCTCCATCAATTTAGGTTTGTTATAGAATATATAAACATCTACAAACAGCATGACAGACAATTAATGTATTTATGCATTTTACTGTTGGAATTTGATCAAAATCTATGTAATTCACATTACACATCTCGATGCTTATAACCATTTTTTTCTTGCAGTATATACAATCTCAAGCACAACAAATATTTAGACCTGAATGTTGCACGTATGTTTCTTCTAGGTTGGCCTTATAAACATGAGTACTTTGGTTTTCAGTTTGTTTTGGCCTTATGAACATGAGTACTTTGGTTTTCAGTTTGTCTAGACCTGAATGTTGTAGGTATGTTTGTTCTAGGTTGGTACAGTTGGAGGAAGGGCAACAAACGTCACAATCGGCAGGCTTGGACCTACTAGGAATCCTGAGCGAGTAGACAAAATTACCATGTTCAAATGCAAAGTTGGTAAATGGTAGCAAAAATAGTTGATGGTTCCGTGTTGGCTGGTGAACCGCCGTTGATGTCGACCATATAAGCCGGCCAATCGTTTAAAATTCATATGAAATACAGTAGTTTATGTCATCAATTGAATTTAAGGTGTAAAACCTTTAGCAATTTACTTATGTATTGTTTATGAGTTAATTTCAGAGTCTCTTTTTGTGAGCCGACCAACCAATTTTATCAGCAAATTCGGGTTCCGAAGTTTTCTTGAGAATACATGTCGTAGTCTAGCGTTTAATGTTTGTTACAAACCGCAGTAAGCGGGATGTTGTATTTGAGGTAAGCTAAAGTCATTAATTCACTCGCCACATAAACGCCCCTTCCACTACTGCCTCCTGCCAATACGTTCCTCTATAAGCATTTACCTAAAATACCCCGCTGCGGAGCGCGGGCATTAATCCTCGTACTTTAAAAAGTTAGATCTTATTATTAAGTCGAATTTTTTACGTTTTCCCCTGGTTTTTTACGTGTTCGTCAGATTTTTTCGTTTTCGTTAGTAAATTTACGTTTTTTTCAGTAAATTTACGTTTTCGTCAATAATTTTACGCTTTCGTCTGTAAATTTACGTTTTCGTCAGTAAAGTTATGTTTTCGTCAATAAATTTATGTTTTCGTTAGTATTTTTACGTTTTCGTCAGTAGTTTTACGTTTTCGTCATTAAAGTTACATTTTCGTCAGTAAATTTATCGTTTTTTGTCAGTAATTTTACGTTTATAGTAAGTTTATGTTTTCGTCAATATTTTTAACTTTTCGTCAATAATTTTATGTTTTTGTCAGTAAATTTATGTTTTCGTCAGTAAATTTAAATTTTCATCAGTAAATTTATGTTTTCATTAGTAAATTTACGTTTTCCTAAGCATTTTTACGTTTTTGTCTGTAAATTTATGTTTTCGTCAGTAATTTTACGTTTCGTCAGTAATACTACGTTTTCGTTTGTAAATTTTAGTTTTCGTCAGTAAATTTACATTTTCATCAGTAAATTTACATTTTCTTGAGTATTTTTACGTTTTTCTCTGCAAATTTACGTTTTCGTCAGTAATTTTACGTTTTCGTCTGTAAATTTTAGTTTTCGTCTGTAAGTTTACGTTTTCGTCAGTAAATTTACGTTTTCGTCAGTATATTTATGTTTTCATCAGTAAACATTCGTTTTTGTCAGTAAATTTACGTTTTCGTCAGTATTTTTACGTTTTCGTCAGTAAATTTACATATGATTTATAAGGAGTCAAGCGATCATTAGTTTTTTTGTTACATCAGCTTTCTCTTTACAATAATCATCAACGAATTTTTACCCACTACCAGGTGATTATTTTTATTTCTATTTTTATAACAAAATTACATTTTATTAATGAATAAAACCATTACATAATAATTAAATAACACTAAAAAATCCTATAATAAAAATATTTTCACTTACAATTTTACACTTATTGTTTTTATAAATAAAACAATGATATATTATACATCAAAGACCTAAGATATAAATATTTTATTTATAAAATTAAAAAAGATAAAATAAACATATTCATCTCCTTCTCTTTGCGGATCTGCAACAAAAACACACCTCAACTTTTTATTATATAAAACGAGTTAAGTAACGATAAAGAGATAGGAAAATTTCTTTTGTGGCTTGCTATTCGATCGCATAGACGACCGAAACCCAGCCCACTTGACTGACGACCTCATCGCATAAAACCGACCGGGTTTGATTGACTCACTCGACCAAATGCGATAGAAATAAAGGACGAAGTTAGAACGAAATTTAACTGGGTGCACAAAATTTTTGACCGTAATATGATATATGTAAAAAGATAATTGTAACAAAGACTACAAACATATTTCGATTGACCAAATGCATTAAGAAAAATCGATATTTTCTTCAAAAAATAAGATTACATAGAAAAAATTCATAGATGTTACAGGCACCCGCGAAAACCTCTTATTTCGTCCTTGAAACTGCAAATATTTGAGATCTTTCTCTTTAAATATATTAATTTCAGCGACGATTCAAAACTATAGTCTTACCAATTTGGTTTTGGCCTCCGAGAGTAAAACACTCATGGTTCTAAATAGCTCGCTAAGGCTCGCTTTAAGACACGTTAAAATTTGAGGCGTGGTCTTCACGCTACGCACTTGATTAAGGCGGTACGACTTGAGATGCAGTGATTATTTAAATTCAACATCAAAAGTGAATATTATTACATGTAAAAAGAATATTCTAACTTTAATTATTATATAAAATACTCATTGTGAACTAAATATAAATATAATATTGAAATATTATAAAACAAATAAGAAACTTTATATGTTATGCTGCCACAAATCACAATAAAGCTTCGCTTTAACTGATAAAACATGTATTTTAGACATGCCACCACACCACGTGTCACGCTATTTATAACCATGGAAACAATTGACTTATCCGACATAAAAATGGATGGTTACCAGATATTTAACATGAGAAAATGACACATAATTTGTCTTAGGGGGTTATTGGTACCCCTTAAAATGATTCTAATACCCCTTAGTTTTTTTAATTCTTTTTGGTTCTTTTAATTTTTTTAATTTTATTTTTTTATAAAACTGTAAAACGAAAAATGCGGAATAAAAAATATAAAGTTTAACATGTCAAAAACAGTAAACTGTCAAAAAATACGAAACAGAAACTGACAAAAAATTATTTTATACTGTGCCTGAGAGACAAAAGAGAGGTATTCTAAGTACTTTCTTATACTTTTTGCCCTTAAAGAAGGTATTTATAACACAACCCTTGTCTTAACTCTAAATTTCAGAATATCTAATCATTGTCGTCCTTTATACTCCAACCTCCACAGCCCCACCTACAAACAACATCATTCAATTTTGAATATTCCGTAAATGGTTGATTATGAACTAATTACATAATGACATTTTGTATCCTTTAAAATAAAAAAAAAATTGTGCTAGTTGTATGTTTAATGATTATTTTTTTATAATTATATTGTTACAGTCTTTATTTTGAGGTTCACATATTTATACGTAACCATTGTTCTTTAAGGTTAAGCGTGTGAGAAAAGAAGTGTTGTGATTTTAGATTTTAAGAATCGTCGAGTCAATCTAAAATGTTGATACAGAAGTTGGATGATTTTTGTGTAACCCGAATTAGGCTTAATTCGAGTATCTGGGGCTCCGACTCTTGCACCAAGTAAATTTTGGTTTGAGATCCTGCACACTAAAGTAACACGCTGTTAGGCTTATCGTGAGAAATCCCACGATTAAACTCCGGCGTGAGAGTAAGTAATCGATTTAAGGGTTAAAAATCGGCAAGTGATGAAAGTGATCAGTGAATCATACCTTTGTGGAACCCTTTGGGGTCCTTAAATATATTAGTGAATAAATATGCACAAGCTCGGTTTGTGGGTTTAGGGCATTAGAGTTTTACCACTATATATAGTGGATGAATAATACGTAATTCCAATAAAGGTTTAATAATTCTAACAAGGTATCAGGCCATACCCGGTCCTAACCCTAAAAAATCTTCCATAACCACCGATCACCGATCCACAGTCAAACCGTAACCCTTATTTATCGATAAAAAAAAAAAATCTTGCGTCATCACCGGTGCTTTGTTATCCTTCAACCAACAATTGTTGACTTTTTGTTGAAAAACATAACCAACAATGTTATTCTTTTACGAAGGACCGTTACAAAGATGAAGAAGAATGGAGATAAAGTGGATTATTCAATTCTATGATGTCTAGTTGCTTGTTTATATAAATCGTTGATTTATTATCATCTGATCTAAAAAGAAAAAAGGTTTTCATTGTTTTTATTATATTTTTATTTTATTTTTATTATTTTTAATTTTTCTAATGTCGAATCTAGGGTATTAATTCTCGAAGACGATTTTTGTTACTGTCGAATATAGGGTATCAATTCCCGAAGACGACTTGTGTTGTCGAATCAAGGGTATCAATTCCCGAAGACGACTTGTGCGAGACGACTTCTTTCGAATCATGGGTATCAAGTCCCGAGACGAATTTTGTCGAATCTAGGGTGTAAGTCCTGAGACGACTTTTATTGGTGTCGAATCAAGGGTATCAAGTTCCGAGACGACTTTTATTGATGTCGAATCAAGGGTATCAAGTCTCGAGACAACTTTTGTTCGTATCAAATCTAGGGTATCAAGTCCCGAGACAACTCTTTTGATTTTGGTTATTATTTATTTTTTTCTGTTGTTACTACTTTTCTTCATAGCTTTTCTAAACATCCACTCCTACAATCTTTCTCATCCGCTCCGCTTCTTCTGCTTCCGCTGCTTCTAAAGATCCGTGGCTACAATATGTTTTTCTTATGTTTTGTTTTTTCTTTTCTATTTTACCTCTCTAGTCCGAGCTTTCGTGATTTCGCCGCTTGGACTGCGGGAGAGTATTAGTGAATAAATAAGCTCAAGCCCGGTTTGTGGGTTTAGGGCATTATGGTTTTACCACTATATATAGTGGATGAATAATACGTAATTTCAATGGGGGTTTAATCATTCTAACAATATAGGCGGTAAAACCCTAGTGGGCTTTACCGAAGCTTTGACCCCAAGTAAGGGATAAGTACCATAATTAGTTGATGACTATCTTCTGATTTATGGTTAGTGCATATCCTCTTATTTAAGGTAAATCACAATCCTAATTAGATTGTGATTCTGTCTAATCCTCTACCGGACGTACCGGACCGTGACCCGCACATGGCACGTGCGGCCACTGTTCATCCGAAACTCATAGGTCCAGATAACATTATTATAATCCATTCGTGATGGGCTAAATACGGGTAGTACCCGCGGGCCGGGCCTATGACCCGGCTAGGGACTATACGTCATCATGTCCCCCAGTCTAGTTGTTACAGCCGCATGCGTAATATCTAGACTAAAGAATTCCCCCAAAAACATACTTTAGAAAAGAACATATGTAAACCACGAAATAAATGATGTGCCATGCGCACGTACAACCGGAACAACTTAAATGAACCTTTTAACATGGCCATTAATTGACCGCTCATGATGACATAGGAAACTGTTCATCTGACATGGCTGCAAAATTGAACAAGCAGGACTGTGCATGGAGCCACGTAAAACTGACCTTGAGGTGACCCGTGGACCCCTTTTACACTTCACTTACCCTCATAACTTGGACCGTTAGATTGCATAGTGGGATACACGTGTCAAGAATCCATCGATCAACAAATTTCGAGGCAACAGTATATATTGCTCTATACATGACTATGCACACACACAGATAAAAGCTCACATCCGCCATTAACGTTTGCACTTATCCACAGCCATCCTTGTTTTTCGCACGGACATCCGTATTTACAGGTTAGATCACTGCGCCTTTCTCCATATTTATATAAAACATGGTTAAAGACGTTCCCGCCGTCACGTCCGTGCTCAATATGCTACCAGCGGCAAAATTGACTGAATTTCGCTCTGAGTATTATATACCCGATAGTCTTCATCTCACCCTACCTGGCCCCGGTGATGCCATCACTGACTTTCCACGGGGAAAGATAGGGTTATATACTCGCCTGTTTGACGCGACGAACTACCGTATACCATTCTCTAGGTTCCTCGTAGAGATTTTAACATATTATGATGTCCATATAACCCAGTTACATGCGATTGGCGCATGTAAAATAAGCCAATTTGAAATTCTTTGCTATACCTTAGATATAAATCCTACCGTAAACCTTTTTAGAGTTTTCTACATCCCGCAGTTAGTCAACGACTGGTTATCATTTAAAAAACGGCCAGGGAACTCCCCTACGTGTTATTACAAAGCCTTAGACTCCTTAAAGAACTGGTATGACCGGTACTTTTTCATAGACGAGGTCGTCTTCACCTTCCCTTTTGTTTTTAAACACACCATCCACACGGATAAGCTCCCCCAAGTAGGTACATATAGTGCTAGAGACGTACATGAACTAGATACACACCACACAGGATTCCACAAACAATTGCCAGAATCCTTTTCTTGTTTAATAGGGCTCAACCGTAACTACTACAGAAGATCAGACTGTTATCTCGTATTTTGGAGACGCCAGAACGAGGGTGAGTATAACTGACTACGTCATTGCATGATTACTTATTAGCCGTAACTAAAAAATGATTTGTGTTTGTAGAAATGAATCTATGGGGGCTTATCCGCCAAGGAGATCCCAAGTCAGTTCCTGAAGGAACCCAGCCAAGATGTGAAGACGAGCCAACACTCCTTGATTCTACCAGGAATATCACCATCCCATTGGACGTGGTCCCCGACCCCCACTACGACATAGAACAATCCCTAATCGAGAAGTCTCCACTAGACTTTGACAATGAGGATGGGGATCACAACTTGCTTGACCAAAAGGCCGGGTCATCCGCGCCACCTCAGACCACCACTCAAATCCTTGAAGAACAGTGTGACAACATTTAAGGCACAGACGAGGAGATTGAGGCGTTGTTTGAGTCAGGGACGAGGCAGCAGAGGGTCAAAATGCCGAGGCACCAGTCGTTCCAACCACAAGAAGGCGGAAGTCCAAGAAGAAGTTGAAAAAGGTAGTGGCATGGGCGCGACCTAAACTTCAGGCACGACGCAAGACGCAACAAATGGACAACAACAAAATGAGCATTCATTCTAAACCCGACTCTTGTCATTGCCATGCCGCCCACTGAATCGGAGTTGGCCAAAGATACCACGTAAGTGTCTAGTTATCTATTTTATATCACTTTATCATATATCATCCACGATACTGATGTGGTTGTATTCATAGGAATTCTCACTCTGATTTCGTACCAACGAAGGCAACACGGAAAAGGAGGGGGTGCCCGACACCGAGACAAATACCCAGGTGCCCTCTCCAACTGTGGAAGAAGCAACACCCTCCCATCCTAGCACAGCCGATGAAGAACTTGTGGAATACGGCCCGACGCCTTTTTTTGCCCAAGATGGAACCTATCCACGACAGATATGCTAAGTACTCCAGAAGCATGCAAGGACTTCATGGATCACGTTACTCCTTCTGGTCTTATTACAGACCTAAATGAACTCACACATGATGACCTCATAGAGGAGAACAACGTGTCAGCCGTGCACCAGGTTGCAATTGGCGCGGCTATGCGCCACAGATTTAAGGCAGCCATTCGGCACATCCAAAGTATGGACATGAAGATGGTCCGTAGGGAGAAGCTAATCGTGCAACATGAAGAAACAATCACATCCCTACGGACACAACTATCTACTGCTGAAGCTACCATCAACGAGCAGGTCCTGCATGCCAACACACATGATGCTCGCATTGCTGAATTGCAAACCAAACTCGAGGCTGTAAACGGCAAGTTATATTCACATTCCTTATTTGAATATTTGTGTTTTTTAGGTAGATATGTCGAAGTGCATGTCCAAAATTACTGATTGGAACATGTAGTTATAGGTAGCAACGGCTGAGGTCACCGCCAAGTCTGCAACCGATCAAGTATCTGCCCTTTCTGAAGAGCTGGATAACCTGCGGACCTTGGTGAAGGGCGAAGAAACCATGAATGCTGAATTCATTAAGTATAAGGAAGAAAGGGAAAAGCAAGTGGATGACCACCCAAAGGTGATGAACAACCGGCTGGACGCCATGACAATAGACTTCGATGAGGAATTATACCCTCACATGCTTACGGCTATAGCCGGCCGTAGGTGGATGGTCGACCGTGGTGTAAGACTTTTTGTTATGAAGATAGCAGAGTCACCCGAGATGATGCAGCTGTTTGCCAACGTTGTGTCCGACGGTATTAACCGCGGCAGGCATGAGGGCTTGGTAGAAGGGATGGAATGGGTCGGCCAAGGAAATGAGGTGAAGGACCATTCCTTCTTTAAACCGGACGGAGAAAAAAACATGACCCAGTCCATGACCATGCTTAAGGATGTGAAATATCCCCTACTTGAGGAACTGGAGGCCCTCAAAGATGCTCACATTGACCAAATTATGGAGCAGCTCCATCTAAACATGGATATGGGGTCAGATGATGCTCAGGATGGACAGGCGGAACTCCAGCCTCACGCCGGTAAACTCACCATCCCTCTTTATGCAGAAAATCCTCATGCTGACAACCCATAGGCGTTGAAGGGGGAGAGAACCTTGGAAGAGGCCATAGAAGCTAATATTGTCCGAGCCCGTGGTAAGAGGGAGAGCCTTATCTTGTATCATATGCCTACTGCTGGATCTGCCCACTTGCGACGATCCGATGGCATGGGAGTATCCGCGCCCACTTGCCCTGGTCTGACTTTGCTTTTGGAGGGCGACACCAAACGTGGTGGGTCTACTATGGCATCCATTACTCAAAAGAGGAAGGAATTAAATGAGTCCATCCCCCCTCCGTGATATGTAACTTTGAATAACTTGTCTGTTATAACATTAGCACTTGGAATATTATTTGTAACTGTATTCGTCTGTGGATGTCCACGACACTTTTGTGTATGCACTTTGGAACTTGTCTTTCGAATAATTTGAGTAGATAATATATATCCATGCATGATGTATCACGACTTATGTAAAGATAGTCTATATTTTACTAGACGTGCACTGTGTGACTTTACCATGTCTGACCTTTGTAAGTACGGTATGTTTAGACTTATTACAACGTCTTGTGAATAAGGTGTCTAGTAAGGATTCATGATCCGTGGTCACGGGGGTTGCATCCCTCTTATGCGACACGTTGAATTATTAGGTTCACTCAATCCTCTTGCTTCGCATGAAAACAGATAGTACATGTACGACTGATGAATGCATATAAATAAGAAATAATACTAAGTATACAAACGACAATAAATAATCTTAAGTATAAAAGAAACATGGTTTGAACAAGAACAAGCCGTGGATTTTGCTAGGCACCACAACGCTTTATTATCACGGTTACGTTTTGACAGAATGATAAATTCCTAAGACAAATAAGACCTAGAAACATAAAAGATGGAATTACATGGATCTTTATTGGAGCTGTCTACAGCTAGATGTCCATGCGGAGGCCGTGGCCTTTTAGAGATAGCACTTATTGAGATTGCAGATGTTCCATGTACGATCCAATTCACGGCCATCCATGTCATGTAACTTGTACGCGCCTCGCCCCAAATCTTCCACAACGTCGTATGGTCCTTCCCACTTTGGGCCTAGTTTCCCTGTGTTTTCCACGCGACTCGCTTCGTTTGCATGATAGACAAAATAACCCGGTCGAAAGGAAACACCTTCAACTTTAGAATCATAGTAAGCTTTCATCCGCGCCTTAGCTTTAGCTTCATTGATAGCTGCTAACTCTCTTTTTTCCTCGAGCAAGTCTAAGTTGACCATGAGTTCCTCGTCGTTCGTGACGACGTTAACCTCCGTCGTACGGATTGTTGGCATTCTAATCTCTGCTGGTATGATTTCCTCTGTACCACAGGCTAATGCGAACGGAGTATCCCCAATGGCAGTTTTTATCATTGTTCTATGTGCCCATAAGACATATGGTAGCTCGTCTACCCATTTGGAGCTTCTTTCATCTTAACGCGCTTTGATTCCTTCTCCTAAGCTTCTATTTGCTCGTTCCACCAAGCCATTGGTTTACAGATGCTTGACAGATGAGAAACATCGCGTAATGTTCAACGCCGTGCACCAATCCTTGAATAGATTGTCCGCAAACTGTTTCCATTATCCGAGATAATCTCACCTGGCAAGCCAAAACGACATACATTGTTCTCCTAAACAAACGTTTTTACATGTTTTCCCGTGATTGTTGCAACTACTTTAGCTTTAATCCAGCGAGTGAAGTAATCCATGGCTACGATAAAAAACTTAACACCTTATGCTACAACAGGAAAAGGTCCCGCTATGACGATCTCCCATTTGTAGAATGGCCATGGGGCTGTGATGGTTGTTAGTTCCTGTTGTAGATGGCGCGGTACGGGCCTCTATACTTGACAATCACTGCATTTGAGAATTAAGTTGTGCGCATCTTGGTACATAGTTGGCCAGTAATACCCTGTGCGCAATGCTCTTGCCACCACTGATTTGGGGCCGGCGTGCATGACACACGACCCTTCATAAATTTCGCTTATCACGTAACTAGCTTGGCGTGGTCAGACGCAGCGTAACCGCGACTGCAAGAACGATCGTTTGTATAAGATACCGTCGTGTAGTTCAAACTGTTGCGACTTCCTACTAATACGACATGCCTCTGTTTCATCATCAGGGAGAGTCTCGTCGGTTAAGTAGCTAATGATTGGGGTCATCCACGTAGGTCCTTCCTTGTCAACTATTGCTGCGACCTCCTCCCCTGCGATGGATTTATCCTTGAGTATTTTGACCAACACTTGCTTGGACAAGTGGGCGAAGCTTGTGGATGCGATTTTGCTAAGAGCATCCGCCTTCTTATTCTCACTTCTTGGCACTTGCTTAATAGAAAACTTTCCCAAGCTGATAAGCGACTTAACCTTTTCCAAATACTGGATCATGTTGTCCTCCTTGGCTTCATACTTACCCAGGATATGGTTTGTAACAAGCCGGGAATCGACGTAGGCTTCCAAGTTACGCACGCCCATTCTGGCTGCTATCCTTAAGCCTGCTATTAGTGCTTCATACTCCGCCTCATTGTTTGTGGATGTGAACTCAAAGCGTAAGGCATAAGTGAATTCCTTGCCTTTCTGATTTGTGAGTATGAGGCCCGCTCCTGACCCATCCGTGTAGTAAGATCCGTCGGTGAATAGGACCCATGGTTCCTTTGGAATCTCTTCCTTTGTGACCATTGGGACGTCCTCCTCCGGCTTCTCAACGATGAAATCTGCCCAGATTTGTCCTTTGGCGGCTGTCCTTGGTCTATAAGGTATGTTATGTTCCCCTAGCAGGATACTCCACTTCTACAGCCTTCCTGCCACATCTGGTTTTGAGATGATCTGTTTGATTGGCTGGTCTGTGATTACCAAAATTGGGTGCGCCTAAAAATAACGGCGCAACCTCTTTGCGGCGTAAACCAGTGATAGGACCAGCTTCTCCGTTGGAGAGTAGTTCAATTCCGGACCTTGCAATGCCCGACTTATGAAGTAAACTGGAGTCTGGACTGAGTCTCGGTCGGTCATTAGGACGGGGCTTATCGCTCCATGTGTAGCGGATAAGTATATGATTAGCTCCTCTTTTGGTCGCGGGGCGACTAGCATGGGGAGAGCCGCCATATGCTGCTTAAGATGTCCGAATGCCTCCTCTGCCTCTTTTGTCCAACGAAAATCCCCTTTCTTCAGACACTTTTTAAGTGTTTTGAATAGAGGAAGTGGCTTCTCTGCAGATTTTGACAGGAACCTATTTAGCCCGGCTAACTTTCCATTAAGTGATTGCACCTCCTTTAGTGTCCGGGGAGATGGCAACTGTATCACGGCCTCAGTTTTCTCCGGGAAAGGCTTGATGCCATTTGGGTCTATCATGTACCCTAGGAACATTTCTTCGGTTGCCCCAAATGTGCATTTTTTAGGATTCAACTTCATGTTGATTTTTCTCAAAGTACCGAACGTCTCTTGGTCATCGCGGAGGAGCTCGTCTTGTCAACAAGTTATTGGTATGTCGCGCGTGCATTCTTGAGTCCGAACGACATCTTTGGGTAGCAATATACGCCTTGACTAGTATGGAATTCCGTCTTCTCCTCGTCCTCCTTTGACATATGCATCCAAAAAACACTTAAAGGGGTATCCACATAAGGAATCGATCTTCCAGTCGATTTCCAGTAGTGGATAGCAATCTTGTGGACAAGCTTTGTTCAAGTCCGTGAAGTCCACACACATATGCCAGCTTCCATCGTGTTTCTTAACCATGACTGGATTGGAAAGCCATTCGTTGTAGTAAACCTCTCGCATGATTCCTGCTTTCACCGGCTTTTTTACCTCGTCTAGTATAACCTGGCTTCGTTCTAGAGCTTGGCCGCGCTTCTTTTGTTTCACGGAAGGGCATCCCGGACGAATCTGAAGCTTGTGTTCTGCGACTAAGCGTGGTACGCCCCTTATATGATTTGGTTTCCATGCGAATAAATCAAGGTTTTCCTTAAGGAGGGAGCACATGGCATTCCTACCTTTATCAGAGAGAGTTCCTCCGATGGCAACCTCTTGATCCGGGTAATCAGGATGGAGTTTGTTTGTATCGGCGTTGTGACGGCATGACATTCCAATGGTGGTGCTATTAAATTAAAGATAGTGACAATTCGCCCTCGACCGGGAATTTTATCATGCCGTGCACTGTGGACGGGACCGCTCGTATGGCCAAGATTCCCGGCCTTCTGATGATACCATTGTATGGAGAGTGTGAGCGTATAACCATAAAGTTCATCCATGTTGTATTTGAATGTTCTTTATCTTCAATAGTTACTAACAATCGTAACTGCCCTATCGGCCAGATGGATTCTCCACTAAAACCTATAAGCGGCGACGTGGCCGACATTAGTTGGTTTTTGATTTCCGACCGTAACTGTACGAAACAATGTTCATATAGTACTTCCGCGAACGAGCCTCCATCAACGTACATGCGGCAGATGTCCTGGTTTCCAATGCTCACCTCAATCGTGAGAGGTGCGTCCGTCACATTGCTTGCCGTGACAGGAGGGAATGCGATTTCCTTACTGCGAGAATTTTTTTGGTTGATTTTCTGCTTTGTCCTACGTTTCCATGACTGAATCATGAATATAGTTGTGGGCTTGTCCTTCTGGGAGTCTTTTTTGTCATTATTTTTGTTATCCTTCCCGTCCTTCCAGTCCCTGACTAGATGTTTGAGTTTGCCTGATTTGATCAATCACTCAATATGCTTCTTGAGCTGAAGGCACTCGTCCGTGCCATGACCTTTGTCGTTGTGGAATTCACAAAATGATTCCACTGACGACGATTAACTAGAATTGTCATTGGGGGCGGCCTTGGAAAATTTGCCCCTTTTGTCAGTAGGATGTCTCGGTATGTCATCTTTAAAGGAGTGAACTTGTCGTTCGACGCCCTCCTTTCGTTTGATTTTTGTAATCCAAGCTCCTACTGTTACCTTGATTGTTTGATTGCCTCTTTGGCTGATCATTCGATCGATAGCTTTGGTTTCCCTTTGTGGGATAGGCTGCGGACACGACAGGCTCTCCTTCCACAAAGTTCCTAACCCTTTTCATGAGTTCATCAAACGTTGCAGGACGCTTATCATTGAGGCGCCTGATTAGCTCCCTATCTGTTATGGCGTGCATATAATCAGAGTTCTTGAGAACTTCTGGGCACGCTCTTATTCGCGTGCATTTGTCTTTGAAACGTTCTGTGAAGTCCTCCGTGGAATCTCCGTGCATCTGCTTAATCGTCGCCAATAAGACTGGATCCATGTTATACTTCTTTCGCTGAGTATAATTTCTTCTAAACGCCGAGCGTAGTTCATCGAAGCTGTTGATGCTCCGGTGGGGAAGTTTTTCAAACCAGTCGCCGGCGTTGCCAATCAAGGTTGAATTAAACATTTGGCACAATATAGGCATCAGACATCGTTCAATTTTTGCTTGTACTGTGTAAACTTTGAGATGATCGTCTGGATCACCAGATCCATCATAGGTTTTGACACACGTCGGCATGCGGTGTTTTTTGTCCTTGGAGTAATTCCGTATGCGGGTCATGAAGGAGTCTTCTCTCTCACTACACCATGGTAGGGAGAGGTCTTCTTCATCATCCGTGTGATAATGGGAGTGCCCGTAGCGTCCTCCTTCATCATCTGATGGTTCAGACGAAGAATACCTCGTCGACGGAGCCTTGGGTGATGGTCATCCGAATCAGATCCTGAAGGATCATAATAGGGTGATCGTGCTCTGCCTCTTGATTGGCTATGGTAGCCACTTTTTTGAGAGGAGGTGGTAGTTTTCTTTGTTCCAGAATCCATCCTCCTCTAGTGCGGTGATCATCGTTCTTTGGAGTTTCCAAATTGCGCGTCCTACAGATCTATCGTAGTGATTCGACTCCCCTTGCCTTCCTTGCAATTCTTGCATGATTCGATCCCCTATGCGTTCGAAAACATTCCGTGCTCGAGGTCGTTCCTCCAGCGGAGGTTGTTCCTCGATCTGGTGCCTTCTTCGTCTTTTTCGGGTTTAGACAGGGTGCCACGTGCGGCACTGCTAAAGTTGAGTCTGGATTGGAGGTTCCTTCCCTAATTCAACCTTGCCGTGATGTCCGGGATGATTCTGTCGAAGTTTTGCGTGAGCACGCCCTCAATATATTCATCATCAAGTGAAGCGAGCTCGTGGTCTATCTCCACAGCAGGTGGCCTTTGATTTTCCTTGTTGGGGGCGTTTGGTGCTGGCCCCGTCTCAGGATTGTTCAACGTGAGAGTAGGTGGTAGGGTGTTCAGGGACGTGCCTGCACCCCCAGGGGATTGATGTACCATGCTGCGGTTGTTAGCCCTCCTGCCTGCCGAGTGAGAGGTGGAGTAGGGGTTACGGGGACATCTCCCCACGACTTTTGATTCCCTGGATTGACGTCCCTTGGATTTCCCTGATAAGATTTTCCCTTCCTCATTAGTAGAGTTCGAGTTTAGTGTAGGATCCCACAGATGGCGCCAACTTGTTGATACAAAAGTTGGATGATCCTTGCTTAACCCGAATTAGGCTCAATTCGGGTGTCTGGGCTCCGACTCTTGCACCAAGTAAACTTCGATTTGAGATCCTGGACACTAAAGCAACACGCTGTTAGGCTCACCGTGGGAATGTATCCAACAATTAGACTCCAGCGTGAGAGTAAGTAACTGGCATAAAGGTTAGAAATCAGTGAGTGATGAAACTGATCAGTGAATCGTACCTTTGTGGAACCCTTGGGGGTTCCTAATATAGGCGGTAAAACCCTAGCGAGCTTTACCGAAGCTTTGGCCCTAAGTAAGGGATAAGTACCACAATTAGTTGATGATTATCTTCTAATTTATGGTTAGTGCATATCCTCTTCTT
The DNA here is from genome assembly GCA_025667525.1 of Glebionis coronaria. Classification (NCBI taxonomy): domain Eukaryota; kingdom Viridiplantae; phylum Streptophyta; class Magnoliopsida; order Asterales; family Asteraceae; genus Glebionis; species Glebionis coronaria. The sequence goes on from CM046876.1 coordinate 573,918,837, forward strand.
TAAGGTAAATCACATCCTAATTAGATTGTGATTCTGTCTAACCCTCTATCGGACGTACCGGGTCGTGGGCCGCACATGGCACGTGCGACCATTGTTTATCCAAAACCCATAAGTCCCATTAATATTATTGTAATCCATTCGTGATGGCCTAGATACGGGTAGTACTCGTGGGTCGGGCCTATGACCCGACTAGAGACTATATGTCATCATCCAAGATTTTTGAAATTTTCTATGGATACATTAGAGATAATTATTAGTTGATGATTAGAAAATTTCCACCTTCATGTAGTCTTTTCATATACTTATCTTTGGTGTATTGCTTATTAAAAGGGCCTCAAAACGGACAAATCGGTTTAATGTGAAGTCATTCGAGAATGAGCTACACACTCATTAGGATTTAGGAATATGTTATATTTCCATGAGAAGATTAATTTTGTCGGTATCGAATGTAACGTATATTGTACTTGTTAGTCTAATCACTGATCGTTTATTGTCTTATTTGTTGGGAGATGGGACTGTTAAAATAAACTTCTCTTTTATTGGTTTCAAAATTATTGTCTTTCGATAATTAATAAATAGCTTAGAAGAATATATTTATTACCATTTTTTTTGACAAAATAATAATTTTATATTTATCTAATTAATTAAACATCTCTTTAAATCTTATAATAATAATTTCAAATAAGGCAATATAGTAACTTGATAAAACCTCTCTATTTACTTTAGTAATAAAGAATTAGTTAAGACATATAAAAATGAAAAATGAATAATAAAATTAGAACGGATGAAATAAATTTTAAATGAACAAAATACATGCCTAATAGGGTGTTTAATTGTGAAATTGTTTTCTTATTTTTTTGTTTCTAAGTTCTTCGAGAAATGAATGATTTGTTTTTCATGGAAATTTGAAACACTTGTTTAGATAAAGTTCTATTTTTCAGTTTTCAAATATACGAAAGTGTGTATATGAAAGGGAAAAAAATACAAAAGAGTAAAATTGTATTTTCTACTTTTCTATGTAAAACTAGAGAATAAAAATTCATCTTTTTTGAAAATTATTGGAAAAAAGTGCGACTAAACAAGATTTTTGTTTTCCTATTTTCATTTTTTTAAGAAAAATGAGATATTTTTCCCCAACTAAACACACCATAAAGTTCATCACCCTATAGTTTAAACGCATAATGAATCCCCCATCTTAGAATTGAGAAATTAGGATTACTTTCAAGAGTTTATCTTGCATCATGTAAGCTTCTTGGGCAACAAAACTTGATATTGTAACTCAAAAGAGAGAATCCTGCAAGTAGAACTTTTCTTATTAGGCTTAGAGTTTTAGGTGTCGTAACACCAAAATCATCAAATAACACCGCCAATCAGCATAACACCCAAATAGCACCAACCCCTTTAATTATAACATCAACCAACATCACTTTTCTTTATTTTTCACAAAACCACTAAACAAATATATCATTTGAATTTGTATATAAAAATACACATTACGAATATTTAACACATAGACACTTTAAAAGAATAAAAAAATAAATAAATTTTATAGTTTTGAGTTAAGAAAATACATATTTAAAAATATTTGGGCTTTACATACAAATTAAAATACTTGGGCTTGGTAACTAGTAGTATAAGCCCAAAAAATACCCAATGTATATCAAAGTAGGGTTTTGTTTTCTACCTACTCCAACCTCCACCCTCCACGCTTCTTCTTCCATGTAAACCTACAAACTCAACACAGAAAAAAAACCGGCTGCACCTCATGGATTGGACATAGGTTTTTTTCTTCTTTTTTTCCATGAATCGTCCAATTATTAATAAAATGGGGTCGTTTAGAAAAAATAAATACAAAACAACCCCTAACGCGCGTTGCCCAGGAAACGCCGAGGCAAACATCGTTAGGGATTTTACAGGTGGGGTATTGATAACACCCAAGTTATACATATTTAAACCGTTGCTATTATCTCATTTTGTATGTTAATAGAGGACTTTCGATACTTAAAACATTACGTTTTATATGCAGGTTGAAAGATTAAAGGCCCAAAGTGAAAGAAATCAAAATGAAGTCCTTAGTTGCAATAAAGAAGAATTAAGCCAAAAGAACATTCTGGACGTACGAACGTGCGGTGCACTTATTCGTAAGTGCGGCGTACAAATACCACTTCCACTGTGCGGCGCACATTTGGGAAAGTGCGGCGCACATCGACCTCCAAGCACCACTATAAATAGAGGGCTTTTATTCTCATTTTAGATATCCCAGTCTCAACTAATACTCTCAATTTCGAGTATTTTAGCCATCTTAGTACATTTTTAGTATATTTCCTTTTTTGGAAAATAATTGTAACAAGAGTATCTTCCTCTTTGGTTCGTAGAAAGTCGATACAATCGTGACACTTGTGTACTCGTCATTCCATATAATCTTAGTATGATTTTCTTTTACTCTTTCCCATTTGTTACTTTGATTGCTATGTTAGGCTAAATTATTTGTCCCTATATGGGTACGTGATTTTAATTAGTGATGATGTAATGATATGATCCCTTATAAACCGATTTCAAGATAATGTCGTAGAACCACGTTGCCACTTAGTTCTATTATATTGTTTTATCAAAATTGATTTGTTACGATAACTTGATATCCGAGAGGGTCAAGTTGTTATAACAAGTTTTTAAAGAACTTGTCTATGGTTTTTGAATCTTTGGTTGGAGAGATCCGCTTACACATTTTCATAAAATATTGAACTCGTTGGAAACTTGTCTAAGCTTAGTCGCTTAATAGACATAAGTCTAGAATCAAACTAAAGTAAATTGTGAAACGCCATTTTGACGAAAAAGGTTAATTACTTTTTACCCATCTTATCATATCTCGATCATTACTATCATCATCACATAATTATATGAACTATCTCATTTAGTCATATTTGTCATCATATTATTAATTCAATCATTTGTATCTTCAATTATTATTTTGATTATCTAAACGAAACTAAGTCCTTGCGAACGATCCTGGCTTACAACTACAAAGCTATATTACAAACGAAAGGGTACCCGTGTTTGTATTCTAGTCCATTGGTTGGTCAATCCTTGTCATAAATTTAAGATTTACGACACAAAAATCAAATTTTTAACGCCGCTAATGGGGACTTACAATCCTATTTTATAACCAAGTTTTCACAATTCTCGAAGATCCAATCATTTTTCAACCAAAACAAACTCAAATATTCTTGTCAGTACAGAAAGTACGTTGCACAATCAAAAAGTGCGCCGCACTTTCTGCAGCGTTCCAAAGTACGCCGCACATTTAGTTTTGTGCGCCGCACAAAACATACTGTTACTCAAATCATTGTTGGATGCACGCCCATTCATTCAGAACTCAATCCGTTTCACCATTACCTGAACCCGAACGTACCCTTAACCAAAGGTTATGTCGAATTCACCGTCGTGTACCTTTAGATAGGATACACGAGCAACCTCAACAACCTCGAGGGAATTACCAACCATTCGATAACCTATATCAAGACCTATTTTTCACTAGACTCATCGAACGTTACGATCCAATGTCGCACATCGATGATGAACCTATGTGGTCAACCGAAAGAGTTGTCGCATCAACTCCTGGCTCCTCAATCATTTTACCTGAAGTTACAAACGAATTTGTCATCAAAGGAAACCATTTGACACTTGTAAAAAATAACCAATTTGATGGGCGTATCAAAACCGATCCTCACAAACACATCTATGAATTTAGCGGCATTTGTAAAATATTCAATCATGTAGAAGGACAAGTCGAAGTTGTATAACTCATGATGTTTCCATCAACTCTAACTAGAGAAGCCAAATCATGGCTAAACGAACTTATCGAAGGAACCACTCGAACATGGGAAGTTCTTAGAACCGCTTTCATTAGTCGATTCTTTCCTCCTGTCTTATTTGAAAAACTCCTTAGAGAATCCGAAACTTTTCTCAACAAGATCGAGAAACTCTCACTGACGTATGATTAAGAATGAAAGAACTCCTCATAAACTGCCATGGTAATGGACTGAAGAAAGAGAGTTAATCAATATCTTTTATCATGGTCTTGACGATACTACTCAAGATGCTCTGAACGCCGTAGCGGGCGTTATATTCCTTTACAAAATACCAAACCAAGCTTACCAACTTTTGGATGAAAAAGTATTACTCAAGATTGATTGGTCAAAGAACCACAAAACAAAAACCTCTTGAAAGACTGTAGCTTTTGCCAAGGAAAGCAGCAGCCAATCTGACACCGAAAAATTATGGCTCGCATGGACGCCATGTCTCTTAAAATGGATACCCAATATAAAGAGATGAAAAAAACTCGTGAACATTGCAACCGCTGTGGAGGAAACCATCCTTCTAGTGAGTGTGATGACGACGATACACCGATGGCGAAAGAAGAAGAGGTAAATTTCATGAATACCTTTCGCCGAAATCGCTTCTATAATGATTATCACAAACGTGATCGCGATGATTGGAGATCAAGGGATTAACCAAGTTACAACCTAGATGAAAAGAAACAAACCCAAACCGAAGACAAACCCAATATCGAAAGCAAGTTCGATAATTTCATTAAATCTCAAAGGTAGACCAACCTTTTCGTAAGAGACACATTCACCGATCTCAAGACAAAATTCAAAACCTCAAACAAAAACCACCAAGCTTCCATTCAAAACCTTGAAGCTAAGTTTGATCGCTTTGCCGACAAAAAATCCAATCGTGCTTCTGGTTCATTACCAAGCAACACAAACCCAAACCCAAACCTAAAGAACAACAAAAAATACGAACCATCCCAAGCTCGTAACGAGCATGTGAATGCCGTATTCATGCGGAGTGGTTTATCTTACGAATGACCATCCAAACCAACTCAAGACATACCCATTGAAACCCCATTTAACTGTGACGATGATGATGAGCCACAACCAACAAAAACCAAAACCATTCAAAAAGATACACCAACCCCAACACCTAAACCATACAAACTAAAAATACCATACTCTCAACGCTTACGCAAGCAAAAGATGCAAGCTAAGTATGGTAAATTTCTCAAAATAATTCAAGAAGTTCGAATTAACATGCCTTTAGTCGATGTTTTGGCTGGAACACCAAACTATGGTAAATTCCTTAAAGAGCTTATCAAGAACAAACATAAGTTTGAAGAGATTTCCTCTGCTTTTCTCAGTGATGAATGTTCTACCATTGTTCAAAACAAAGGACCACCTAAGCTTAGAGATCCTGGAAGTTTTCTAATTACTTGTACTTTCCATCACTCATACTCGTGCAACGCCTTGACCGATCTTGGCGCTAGCATCAACCTCATGCCATATTGTCTATACGCAAAACTATCAAAAGACGTTCTCAAACCCACAAAAATAAGTGTTCGCCTTGCTGATAGATCTTTTCAATATCCTATGGGTATAGCTGAAAACATGCTGGTAGAAGTTGGAAAATTTATTTTTCCCGCCGACTTTTTAATCCTAGAAATAGAAGAAGATAGCAAAGTACCACTCATTCTTGGTAGACCATTTTTGCATACGGCCGATGCTGTAATTCAAGTAAAACAAAAACAACTCAACCTTGGAGTTGGAGACGATAGAATCTCAATCTCTATCGACGAACAATGAAACACTTGTATTATAATGACAATACTTGCTTTAGTATCGATGTCATTGACGAAATCGTTGAAGCTGATTCGACGCTCTTCTTGATGAAGGAAGCGATATTGTTTATTCTTTCGAAGGAACCATCCTCGAAGAAGAACTTTTTGCTGAATTTGACGCCTTCGTATCTGTTCATACCACCAAACCGATTGAAACCCCTGAGGAAGAAAAGGAAACACCTTTCGAAGCTATAACTTTTGAAACCGATTTCAAAGTCAAGTACAGATTTGGAACTCAAATCTCTTCCCGAACACTTGGAATATGCATTTCTTCATGAAGAGAAATTACTCCCAATAATTATTTCATCAAACTTTTGGAAGAAAAAAACCCCGATCTAATCGATGTTCTCAAAAAGCATAAACAAGCTTTTGCTTGGAAAACTTCAGACATTCCTGGCATATGTCCATCGTTTTGTAAACATAAGATCCAACTCTTAGAAGATAACGAACCAGTCATACAAAAACAACATAGACTAAATCCTAACATGAAGGATGTTTTCAAAAAGGAAATAGTCAAACTCTTGAGTTCTGGATTTACACAATCACAGATAGCCCATGGGTTAGTCTTTTCCAATGTGTACCTAAAAAGGGAGGTATCACTATAGCGACTAACGAAAACAACGAGTTAGTACCAACCCGGACCATCACCGGATGGAGAGTTTGTATTGAGTATCGGAAGTTAAATGAAGAAACCACGAAGCATCACTTTCCTTTGCCATTTATGGACCAAATGTTAGAAAGACTCACAGGGAATGAATACTTTTTTTTTCCTAGATGGTTTTCTAGTTACTTTCAAATCCTAATCAACCCTATGGATCAATAGAAAACCACGTTTACTTGTTCATTTGGAACTTACGCGTATATGCGCATGCTTTTTGGCCTATGCAATCCACCTGCTACTTTTCAGAGGTGTATGATTGCTATTTTTCACGATATGATCGAAGAATCAGTCGAAGTTTTTATGGACGATTTTTACGTCTTTGGAAACTCTTTCGAAAAATGTCTAACTAATCTCGATAAAAGTTTAACATGTTGTGAAGAAGCAAATCTTATGCTAAACTGGAAAAAATGTCACTTCATGGTTAAAGAATGAATTGTGCTTGGACACAAAGTGTCTGACGTAGGCTTAGAAGTTGACAAAGCAAAAATAAACGTAATCACAAAACTCCCACCACCTACTAATGTTAAAGGCATTAGAAGTTTTTTAGGTCATGCCGGTTTTTACCGCCGATTCATTAAAGATTTCGTGAAAATTGCGAGACCTTTGACTCAACTTCTAGAGAAAGAATGAACATTCAATTTCAATGACGAATGTATTCTAGCCTTTGAAACTCTCAAAGCTAAGCTTACATTCACACCAATAATCGCAAGCCCTAATTAGAATCTTCCATTTTTGCTTATGTGTGATGCAAGTGAACATGCCCTTGGAGCCGTCCTTGGAAAAAAAGATGGAAAATAGTTTCACCCCATCTACTTTGCTAGTAGAACCCTAAACGCAGCTCAAGAAAATTACACCATTACGGAAAAAGAAGTCATGGTTGTAGTTTACTCGTTTAACTAATTTCGAGCAAACCTCGTTTTATCCAAAACAATAGTTTACACTGACTACTCAGCTCTTAAATATTTGTTCAAAAAGAAAGACTCCAAACCACGTCTCATACGTTGGATATTGCTTTTTCAAGAATTTGATTTGGAAATAAAAGATAAGAAGGGACCAAAAAATGTTGTAGCAGATCACTTATCTCGCATTGTTAATGACGATTCAAGCGATGATGAAATCGATGATTTTCTCGACGAGCATATTATGCAAGTAAGTACTAGTGAGACACCATGGTTCGTAGATTTTACATTCTATTTGATTGTAGGTATCTTACGTAAGGGAATGACGTACCAAGAGAAGAAGTAATTCTTTTCCGAACTCAAGAAATACTTTTGGGATGATCCCCATCTCTTTAAAGTATGTCCTGATGGAATTATTCGACATTGTATTTCCGGATCTGAAACTCGAAAAATTCTCTATGAATGTCACTACGGACTGACCGGAGGACATTACGCCGCGAATACAACCACTAAAAAAGTGTTCGACGCAAGTTTTTATTGGCCTACAATCGTTCGTGAAGCTCATACCTTAGTCTGCCTTTGTGAAGCATGTCAAAAGACTGGAAACATTACCAAAAGATATGAATGCCTCTCAATAATATCCAAGTCTGCGAAATATTTGACATGTGGCGTATCAACTTCATGGGACCATTTCCTAAATCGTACAAATGTGAATACAATTTAGTCATCGTCGACTATGTATCAAAATGGGCCGAAGCTCAAGCCTTGCAAACCAATGATGCAAGATTTGTTATAACATTCTTAAAGAAATTATTCTTCCGCTTTGGAATTCCAAAAGCACTTACAACCGACAGAGGAACTCATTTCTGTAACAACTCATGGATAAAGTCATGAAAAGTTATGGAGTTAACCATCGTTTTTCCACATCTTACCACCCACAAACAAGTGGCCAAGTTGAAAACACTAATAGAGCTCTTAAACTAATCCTCAAAAAGACCGTAAAAAACAACCCTACTTCTTAGTCTATGAAATTAGAAGATGCTCTATGGGCCTTTCGTACCGCATTCAAAACACCTACTGGAACAACCCCATACAAGATTTTGTATGAAAAGACATGTCATTTACCGATCGAAATCGAACATCGTGCATATTGGGCACTCAGAATTTGCAACCCATATCTTATCACAGAGTAGAAAAGAGAATATTTCAACTTCACGAGTTAGATGAATTTCAAAAGCAAGTTTATGAAAGTTCTCGTTTATACAAAGCATGAACTCAAACGTGACATGATAAAAAATAAAGATAAAGAAAAAAATTCAACCATCAAAACAAAGTACTACTCTTTATCTCGAAATATAAATTCAAACAACCAAAACTCACTTCGAGATGGACCGGACCTTATACTGTGAAATACCAATATCCATCTGGATATGTTAAAATGTATGGAAGAGACATCACCACTTTTATTATCAACGGATATAGACTTAAGCTCTACCATGAGGAGCAAAATTATAATGAACTTGATTGAGAAGAGATCCCATTCTTCATGAAATAAACTCGAGTAGCCGAGTCTGGTTGAAGACTCTAATCTTAGCGCTTCTTAGAAGACAATCCGTGTTCTATTACCCACTTTTTACCTTAAGTATGGAGGAGGACCTGTAAATAAATAAAACTATCCTTGTATATATTTTGCATGCATTTTGTTTGTTATTTTTCTGCAGGAAAAGCATATTGGAGCTCTATGTCGGATTCTCTTTTTTTAAGTCCAGTAATTTTCTATAATGCCCCGAGAAGTTTTTGTTTCCCTTTGCATTTTCCCTATTTTTAGTTTTATCAGTTCTCACATCGAGGACGATGTTCACCTTAAGTGTGGAGGAGGAGAAAAATAGGAAAAATAAAATAATATAAATCAATTTACTCCACACCAAAAAAGAAAATAAAAAAAATCGTAAAACCTTTTCAAAAATAAAAATAAAGATGTTTTGTAAATAAATAAGTTTTTAGAAAAGCAAAAAAATCTCATTGATTGACACTATAACTAAGCACAAATCATCCACCAGATATGTGAGAAAAACTTAGCCTTTATATTTCTCTATTTTATGTGACAACCGACAATTTAGTATGCTTCAGAACTTGTGCTTGATCATCGTTTACTAAACCGCAGTGAGGTTAATTTATATATATTTTTAGAACAGGCAAAATGAATCCCCTATTATCATTTTAGTCGAGCTACATTGGCTTGCTAAAATATGTGAAACTTGTATTAATGTGTTATATTATCCCTTGTGCCGATATCCCTATATTTATGCCTTTCGCTGTCGCAAGTCGTAAGTGTATGATTTTCTTTTTTAAAAAAAAAGAAAAAAAGAAATAAAGTATTCTAGTATAGTTTGTTCTAATACTTTGACAAGGCATATTGTGTTACTAAACCCTCATCATTATCCCATTTTGCCTCTTTTCAAACTTATCTGGTTCTCACGCCGTAACGGTTATGTTCACGTGTCTTGTACACGCATATGGTAGCTATCTATTTTATGTCCGAGCTATTTGAGTGTTATCTTACATTTTTCTCTTATGAGTGACATTTATGTGAACTTAAAATCTAAACACTATTCCCATGTGAGGTGCCGGAATTATTGTATCATATGCTTTTGCTACTTAGAAACCTAATCATTTTCCTATCATGCTTCATATACTTATGCTTTTAAAATCTAACCTTGTTTTCTCGCTTTGATTGCTTGAGGGCAAGCAATAGCTAAGTGTGGGGGAATTTGATAACACCCAAATTATACATATTTAAATCGTTGCTATTATCTCATTTTGTATGTTAATAAAGGACTTTCAAAACTTAAAACATTGTGTTTTATATGCAGGTTGAAAGATTGAATGCCCAAAGTGAAAGAAATCAAAATGTAGTCTTGTAATAAAGAAGAATTAAGCAAAAAAGAACATTCTGGACGCACGAAAGTGCGGCACACTGATTCATAAGTACAGTGCACATCGACCTCTAGACATCACTATAAATAGAGGGATTATCTTCTCATCTTAGATATTCCACTCTCAACTAATACTCTCTATTCTGAATATTTTAGCAACCTTAGTACATTTTCAGTATATTTCTACTTTTGGGAAATAGTTGTAACAAGAGTATCTTACTCTTTGGTTCGTAGAAAGTCGATACAATCGTGAAACTTGTGTACTGTCGTTCAATGTAATCTTAGTATGATTTTCTTTTACTGTTTCCCACTTGTTACTTTGATTGCGATGTTAGGCTAAATTATTTGTGACTATATGGGTACTTGATTATAATTAGTGATGATGCTATGGTATGATCCTTTATAAACCTATTTCAAGCTAATGTCGTAGAACCACGTGGCAACTTAGTTCTATTATATTTTTTTTAACAAAACTGATTTGTTACGATAGATTGATTTCCGAGAGGGTCAAGTTGTTTAAACAAGTTTTAAAGAAGTTGTCTATGGTTTTTGAATCTTTGGTTGGAGAGATCTGTTTAGATATTTTGATAAAATATTTAACTCGTTGGAAACTTGTTTAAGCTTAGTCGCTTAATAGACATAAGTATTGAATCAAACTAAAGTGAATTGTGAAACGCCGTTTTGACGAAAAAGGTTAATTACTTTTTACCCACCTTATCATATCTCGATCATTACTATCATCATCACGAAATTATATGAACTATCCCACTTAGTCATATTTGTTATCATATTATTACTTCAATCATTTTTATTTTCGATTATTATTTTGATTATCAAAACGAAACTAAGTCCTTGCGAACGATCTTGAATTACCACTAGAAAGCTATATTACAAACAAAAGGGTATACTTGCCCGTGTTTGTATTATAGTCCATTGTTTGATCAATCCTTGTTATAAATTTAATACTTGCGAAACGAATATTAGGTATCGTAACACCGACTAGCGGAGGGCAACGCTCGTTGGGGCGTTACAGTACCTAGGCTTCTTACATAAGCATTTTATTAGGCTATATATATATATATATATATATATATATATATATATATATATATATATATATATATATATACTAGTTGCAAAACCCGTCCGATGGACGGGTATGACTCTTGATTGTCGTTTAACTCTTTGTATTTTGTAAATATTTGTTTCTATACTTATCTTTTAATATAGTCGTATTTTGATTTATTAGCTGTCGCCATGTCTTATATTTGTCTTTTAAGTTTTTCATTTACTAAAATAATTATTTGTATGTTACTTTTGGGTAAGTATTTGTATGTATTTTTTTATGTATAGTGTTGGTTACTAAATGCTGTTTTTAGTAAAGTTTTTAATTGCATTATTAGTTAGCATGAATTTAATTAGATTTTTTCAATCTCAACTACTTACAGAGCATTTTTCCTTATAATTTAGTTTTTTTGTTGTTATTTTTTTGTATTTATGGGTTATGGTTAAACATATTATAGTAGTTGTTAAGTAATTCTATGAGGATAAAGTTTTTAAATTGTAATTCAATGGATCACTGAAACAACGATTAATTTAGTTTTTCAAACAAAAGTAAAAAACCAAGTCAATTATTTGTTAACCAGAAGTAAAAAAAAAGGATATCAGTTGAGTAATCTGATTCATAATTGTGTACACAATTAGAGGTGAGAAAAAATCGATTTATGATCTGAACCAAGAAAAAACACCAAACCGGTTTTCAAAAAAAAAAAACGGGTGTTTTTAAAAACGCAAAAAAATGGGTTTTTTTAGAACCGGTTTTTAAATCCAATCCGATCGTTCGTAGCGGGTTAATAAAATGACCGGGATCGGATAAAAAACCAGCGAAAAATCCGGTTAAAACCGAACCAATCCGATCCCCGAGTAAATTCTAAACAAAAAATCGGTTTTAAATCGATCTGGTTTAATCAAACCGGTTTGTTGGGCCCGTTCAGTCAAACCGAACCGGATTAAAAACTGATCTGTTTTATAAAAATATTTGTTTGCCCAACAATCTAAGATGTCAATAAAATTACAATCATTCCATATTAATCAAGTACGGGAACAATATTTCTTACAAAAAAAGACCACCGACAACATAAAATTGTATTATTACGTTCGACACAAGAGGTAAAATTACGGATAGTGAAACTCTGTAAATGGAAAGCATCCCACCAAATCAAAATATGGATATAGAACAATTACTATCAAATTATTCACATTATGTTAAACAAAAGGAATATTGTCACATGATTTGTATGTTTCAAACTTAAAAATATGGATATGTATTGATTTATGTATATATATGGTGATATAGAACCATCATCTAATAAATCTAAATGACAAACATGTGACAATAGCAAAATATCTCTATTGCGTTTGCTATAAGTCACTGTTGTGGAACTTGGATGAGATTTAAGTAGTGGTCAACTTATCTGTAAAAATTTTGCAAAAACATACAAATGGTTAATATGCAAATGAAGCTTTTTGACCCATTAAACACCATTATCTACCTATTTATACAATGTGTTAAAAGCAGATGGTCTACAATATCTAACATAATAATCAAAGGCAAAGCCGAAGGCCACTTACTCAAACTATTTACCACATGTATGGAATGTTCCTATAGTAAATAGACTTACAGGTTTATAAAAGGACTATACAAATTTTCCATATCAGAGGTTTCAAGATCATAAATTACACCACTAAAAACATTTAGGATGCTTGGAAAATAAATGGAATTGCAGCACTGAAGTGAGTATAACAGTCTTTTTATGGCTTTTGGATAATGATAATGGCAATACTGATCATAGATATCTATTTTTGTTCATGATCTCAGTTTTGATATTGCAAGTTCAGTAGTCGGTGTTTCAGTGTGTTATAACTTATAAGGATTTAGTGGGTATCTTTGTATTCGCATTTACTAATGGTTTCAGTGTTACTCGAGGTTTAATGGATGATGATTCAGTATCTAGGAATCCTAATGTGAACCTACAATAATTAAATTTTTATATCTTTTACCTGTTTGACCATTTTTTATAGATTTCTTACTTATTCTACAAAGAATCGATTTCAGGATGCCTATATGGCAATGAAAAATTTAAGCTACTCATATAATTTAATCGACATACCAGACAAGAGAGATCGTTCATGTTCACAGGCATTCGAACAACTTGATGTGAAAATTGCTCAAGATGCTCCTCCAACTGTTATGGGGTTACAGAAATAAACATCGTCAGTATTAGCATCATAAAATTTCATCGCAAATACGTAAATCTTACATATTTTTTTAAAAAACTCGAAAAAAATCAAAACCCGGCCAGGTCTCGAGAACCGGGTTGACCCGGTTCGCTCAAACCCGGTGGGTCTAACCGGGTTTGGAAAATGTGAAACCCAGGTCAATATGACCCGTTTTTGGTTGGAACGGGTCAATCGGTTGACCCGACCCCATAATTTGAGCAAATTATGAACCCAATAAATCATTGCATTAAAAATACAAAGATTCACCAGAAAGCAAGTTTAAGATGACTCACGTATCTTTAATTAGCATTAATCTAACAATGCAAATATACATGGAAAAATATACATATACATGAGATTACCAACCTTTAACCCTCAAGCATAATTCCTGATGCATTCCTGGTAGAAAAATCTGATTTGGTAGACATTGCATCTTCTGCGTCTATTTCAATCCATTTCCCCCACTTGTGTTTCTACTTCCACAAATTCATGAACCTCAAGCAAGCACTCCTGTTGTATCAATAAGAAAGAGTCAATTTTGCATGTAAATTGTCATAGGTATATACACAGAAACATCAATGCAAAGATAGCTGCTTACATTAGCCGTGATGCACCAAAGCATTCAGGAAATGATAACAAATTTGACGCATGGTTAACTTCAAATCCAGTAGCTACAACTTGTGAAGATAATGTTTAAAAGTTCGGGAAATTATCGGTTTTTCACACTTACATAATCTCCTCTCTCCCTCTTTTTTAGCCAACACCATCAACCCCATTTTTCAGCTTGAATGGGTCAAATCCAAAAATATGATTAATAGAAGGAAAGGAGATCAAAAAAATAGGCGGACGACTTATAGTATAGGTCGGATGTTTCTATGAGCAGTAAGCAGCAGATCCCCCCTTATTTTAGGAAAGCTGGTGCCCGCATGTGAATTCTTTCAAGGCAAGGGGCGGCCTGATTCGACATTGTTGTTTACTCTGATCCGGTCGAGGTGGTTTTCACCAGCGCGTAGGTGGTCTAAGTTCCTATGACCGAGTCTTTCTGGCCCCTGCGAACATCTTTTCTTAATGTATTAAAGAGGGCCTCTCTAACCGGTGAAGGTGGGTGTCCACTAACGGCCATTCCTGTCAATTTACAACGTTCTGTAAAGATGGACATAAGAAAGGAAGCACCAATACTTTAAATTTCCCTCTGCATTTTCCCATCAACATTGTTTCCTTGAATGAAAATTTCGTCGAATATATGTAGTATTTCATATTGTATGGTGTAGACATGTTCCAGAATCTCAGGGTTCCTCACTCAGTGAACAAAGCTATGAACAACAAATATTTTTCAGCGTTCTCTGTGTACTGTTTGAAACATAAAGTAATGGAATGAATTACCTGTGAAGGTGGACTTTTTAAACCAAGCAGCTGCATTAGAGGCAGGTGGTGCCGTGGTGGCCCGAGAAATACGAAATAGCCACCTTGTGCAATCTGATCTGATTTGCCTTAAAATGTGCGATAAAAAGTCTGATCACACTGGATGCAATTTTCTGTTTCTTCTTCTCATTTGCGACGATGTTATAAACCACACCTGCCACCAGCCAGGGTGTTTGGGATTACTTATTTAATTGAATTGCATTTTAAATGTCAAAATAGGTGCATTAAGAATAGAGACAAACAACAAAGCCAATAATTCTGATGTTAGAAGAAAAGTAAGCATGTGCCATGTCTCAAAAGAGATGCCGAAAATCACACCCATATGCAACAACTGGAAAATATGTTTAAAAATAAGTGAATAATGAAGATCTATCAGTCTAGAAATAACATTTTATACAAATAATAGGCATGTTAAGATACTCGCCTTGCCTCATTTCTTTTACAGAATCCAAATTATGCATTGAGTTCAGATCATCTGCAATAGCTTGTTTCACTTCTTCCTTGGCTTCAACAACAGCAGTTACTGAATTAGTGGTCTCCATTAATGACACAACTTTGCTCTTTTCATACTTCCTAATTTAGCCTCGCCGACCACCACCATCATTTTTCGAACACTTAAAAGGAATAATGCTCTTGGTTTGCGATGCCAATAAGAAGCAACAGAAATAGCAATATGATAAGTTGCAAAAGCACTTATCAGATTGCTGCCACGCTTCTCTCAATCAATTTCAGCGGTTTGTTCTACGTTTTCATCTTCTTGAATCCCGTCAAACTATATCTTCAGCGGATTTTGACGTCTCATATTCCTTCTTCCTGAACAAAATGTTTTAGATGATTCGGCAAGGTCCACTGCCAGATCTCTCCTAAAAGAAACCAAATTAAATAATTAAATTCATAATAACAACCTCGGAGAATAAGAGATATATAGTTGCTTTTGCTTAGGCGAGGGCCAAAGAAAACGTACCTTCTATGATCATGACTTCAGATAATATCCGGACATTACCACTATTGGTCTTTGGACACATAATTTTATGCTAAAGAACCATAAGGCATTTAGCCTATTGTACCAGCGGAGCGGCTGTTTGGGAATACTCATATAAACTGGTTATATTGTTTTCTCTTCACGACGTTATTATCGATTTTGTTCCTGATCCCTTTCTAAAGCAGCAGTAGGCAAACACCCCTTAAGCTATAGCCAAACACCAATTAAAGTTGCAAGTTTGTAGAAAAAGGAGTCAATTTATGTTTAAATGTAAATAGGACCAGACAGCTTAAAACAAATAGTTAAAGTCGCTCCAAAGTAAAAAAGTACCCAGAAACAGAAATACAGCCGACATGATTCAAAGCTTTGTATGGTTATTAACAGTTTTTTAAAGTTTTACAGTTCAAGATTCATTAAAATATGTACTCCGTATTAACTTTCGAAGATTATAACATAAAGCTGTTTCTATAAAAAATCACTACTATGAACAATATAACAAAGATATTGATTTCTTCTTGAAAGTCATAACTTCATATATTCAGGAATATGGATTAATTTCAACAAAGTTTGATATCAGATACCTTAAAGACAGTGACGGCGATTTGATTTTTAAACAATGGTATGCAATGCAATACCTTATTAGATAACTGATAATTAAAATATATGAAAAATCACCTATTAATTCTGTAACTTAAACAAACTGGTGATCCAATTCATACCACAAAATGATACATATAGTTGTACCTGTTGGTAGAATACCACAAAAAGCCTTGAACGTGTTATCTATCTCAGCTAGAATCTGAAAAAGTGGCATATAGTGTAACCTTTCCAACTCTATCCTGTCATGCATTGTGTAAACTTAAATATTCATCATTTCACGTCTGCGCACCAACTTTATTTTTCTTTCGCTAACCTATAAGGTAAATCAGAGAAAAAGAAACCCAACATCAACATATCTCAAAAGTAACATCTCAAGCTACAATACTGACCCGCTCACATATTTTTTAAATGATTGTATCACCTGTCTTGGCCAACGCATCTTCCTCGCCCGCTCCATTGCTTCTTTACAGTTGGTTCTTACATAGTTACATGGCACATGTTTCAAGTTAAAAAAATTATAAGTAGATAAGCATAGCGTATCTTGGCCAGTCCATCGGAACTTAAGGCGCAATCAATACACTTCATGACACCGTCACGCTCAGCCAGTCTTAACAAACAGCTTTTCAATATCTCCGATGCTTGAGTATAAATCTTTAGGCACCGTCTTATGTTCAGGGCCATATTTTACCACTACGGTCTTTTCATCATGAAGAATCGCAACACTCCGACCGCTGGAAGATTTTTGCTTTGGTGGTGACATACCACATTAATTATTACAAATAATCGTATAAAACTTATTCTTCTTTGTGATCAGTTTCAGTAATATAGTCGAGTTTCTGGTTATGAACATACCAGGATGACCAGGAAGATGTGAAAACTAAAAAGAAGCTCCAGCGTTAGGATGAAAACCAATTGATGTTTCGGGCGTAGCAAAAGCCTACAGAGAAACAACAAAATTCAAACTTGATATCAACTGATGTGGAAGCTAAACATAAATTCAAAACTGGATATCAAACACGAAACATAAAAATAATCAGCCTATGTGTATATGCTTACAGTCAATCTTGAAGACAACATGAACAAAATATTATTCAATTCAAAATTTTACTTTCTTCAATTATTTTTGTTCCTGCTAGATGAACACTGACCTGCAAGTGTTTGTTGTTCGGCAGAAATCATAATATTTAGTATATTGTGATATAGACAGATTCTTTTTTCATGAATTTATACCCAAAATATAAATAATACGGATATTTACCAAATTTATAGATATTCACGATATAAACCAGAATCTTCAAAAACAGGAATATTAATTTGCCCCTTATATTACTTGGTATGTGAGATAAGAGCAAATAACATACAATAGCCCACCGGTTGCTTAGAAAAAATAAAAGCTACGTAGGCCAGGTCTTTAGTTCGAACCTGACAATCAAGATTTTTTATTAAAGGCAAAAAAGTCCAAAATAATTTAATGATACGAAAATTTGATTAAAAACTTAATAATAAAATTAGTAAAAAAATAGCGATGACGTGGAATAAAAGGGTGGTGATGTGGCATTTCCCTCCTGTTATATATAATGTAAAGATATATATATATATATATATATATATATATATATATATATATATATATATATATATATATATATATATATATATATATATATATATATATATATAGAGTAAGGATCCAGTAAGAAGAAAAATTAAAATGAGAAGAATAAGAAGAAATATTGACCACAAATTCCACAAAGGAATGAGAATTTTAAGGGGAAATGCATCTGACTTTGTAGGTGCATCTGTAATGTGTGGCTGTGGTTTCTTCTTATTCTTCTCATTTTACTTAATCTTCTTATTTGATCCTAACTCTATATATATATATATATATATATATATATATATATATATATATATATCCATAAACTCAATAGATCGACTAAAAGACAACATAGAAACAATATATTTTATAAAGAACTTTTACATTCTCATTAGAAGTGGTCACGATCTGCAGTCATCAACCGAATACATAGTTACTTTATCTTTCATTTACAAAAAATCTTTCATTGTTTTATGTATTTTTTATCCCCAATCCAGGGTGGCAGCCAAACCGATAAATATAGTGTTGAAGAGGCCAGACTATATATGTGCATATACCTAGTAGGCCCCTCCATGTTTGTTCAGGATTCTATCTTTATATAATACTAGCATGATACCCGCGCAATGCAACGACGAGTAATAAGTGACGATTTTTTACAATCGATTTAACGTTAAAATGTAAAAAGTTGAATAAAAATAAATAAAATTACTAAAAATGATTTTTTTTGTAAATATATCAAAATGGATGTTGAATTAAAGAGAACAAAATTTTAAAAAATATGGTAAAATTAGACTATGAAAAAAATAATGAGTTAAAAGATATTTCAATTTAAAAGTAAAAATAGTTTTTTAATAAGTTGTTAAAAAGTTGTTACAAAAGTTGTTACAAAAATTTGTTACAAAAGAAATGGATGACCAATATTTGAAGTTAGATTTCGATTAAAAATGATCTAATGGTTATGTTATTAATATGTTTATCTTAATATTTAGTTTGGAGTTAGGTTTGGAGTTAGGATATTTTTGATTTCGTCACGCTAAAAGGGTAGTGGGGTCGGTTTCACAGGCGGTCGCCTATGATGAACCATAGGGGACGCGTCCCCCAATTACTTGACAAAAATCAAACGTGTTCCCCCAACCTTTGCATTCATTCGGTCTCTACAGAGAGCACATCATATACACATTAAAACCCAACTTTTCTCTTTTGTTTACATACAAATACCTATTTATTTACCATAAAACTTTACTTTTCTCTTTTATTTACATACAAATAACCTTTTATTCACTATAAAACCCTACTTTTCTCTTTAATTTTTTTTTCACATTATACAACACTATATTTATCAAAACCATAACTTGTCCACTTTCACATACAAGCAACAAAATCAAAGCATTGGCAAAAAATAAATTAACGAATATCACATTGTCAAAAGTGCTTATGGACTTAGCTGGCCAATGTAAGAATGCATCAAACGATAAACACGATATGAAAAAGTGTGTGAGAAATGCATTGATATTTCACAGGGGAGTTGTGCTTCGATCGACACTTTTCTAATGAAGAATCTTATAAAGATTACACGATATATAATTCTTTATGTGGTTAGGCAAGAAAAATTGAAAGACAAGTGGAAGTAAAATTTAATTAGCTACACCTGCAAGTGGCTTGAAGCATTCGCTAAGCCCTTATTGAATAGGGCGTGTAAAACAACTATCTATGTCACATCCTCGAATTATCAGAGTGCAAGAGTCCACTAACAATTGAAGCCCTTTTTACTTCATTAAAAGCTCATAAATAAATAACTTAGTTCGGGAGCATTTTGATACAACAAGACAACTTAAATCGAAGTTTTATATGACACAAAAAGATAGCTCAAATAAAAAATGATAGTTATATTTTTATTATCTCCTATGGCAATCCAAGTCACTCTTCTGTATTGATACTGGAGAAAAACATTTCTAAAACGTCAACACAACGGTTAGTGAGTTCATACGTTTAATTTTAAATAGTATAATGAACCATAAGATTTTAATCAGGCAAACGACATATATCTTATAACAAATACAAGACTATAAGAAAATATCATACATTTACACCCACGTCTAAGAACATGACACCGAAGCGTTAACAAAACTAGTTGTACATATACTTTAAGCCCTTTGCAATGCCTATCCTGGGACATCCGAGAAGAATCGAATATAAGTGTGATAACGCTCAAATCCAACATGTATTAATAAGCGTTATCTTTACTATTGGTGTATTATTTGTGGTAATAAACAGACTTTTATTGCTAATATTGTGCAAAGTTTGGTTATTGTGTTTTGTAGGAAGAAAGGACGAAGAAACGTGAATAAAGGAATAAAAAGCGCGAATTGGAGAAGAAGGAATATATGAATCATGAAAGCGTAAGATTTCATGTGAAGAATAAAAGATAATGAAGGAGTTTTGGGAAGTGTAGAAGAAAGAAAAGAAAGAAGAAGGACTAGAAATAAAAGTGTGGAAAATGGCTCAGTTGCCACCAGCAACACTTAGCTTGCCTCCATCAAACCAACCTTCATTTGCCACCAACATCAAAGTAGCACTCAGTTGCCACCGGCAAGCAAGTCCGTGCCACCGACAAATCCACCATTAGTTACCACCAGCATGTTGTTAGTCAAGTCTAGCAAGAGTCACTCATAAACTCCCACCATCAATGAGAGGCTTCTCATTTTCCTCCCATAAACACTCCCTGGAGTTTATTTCCTTCCTTCCAAGCATAATCATGTATAAATTAGAACTTAGGGTCATTTGTTTTATAGTACTTCATCCATTGATCATTCTAACCTTTGACAAAGGTTAGAATCACCAAACTTATATAACCCAAAAGATAATAAACCTCAGTTAATTCTCAAGGGGAGGACGGATTTCGTGATAGAGAGATTCGGGTGAGGAACATTGATCAATTGGAGGCTTGTAATTGCTACAAATTCTGTTTTTGTTATTTCTTGTTTTTGGAAGAACTATTAGTAAATTCTTGTACTTGGATTAATCTTCATTATAATTTAAGTGCTATTGAATGTTTGAGAAAGTTATGAATTGTGTTAAAATGTGTTTGAATTATGAGTAGTGTGATATACTTGTGTGATGAACATGAATTCTAAAGGGGAGTTTGGTTTTATGAACAAGAGAATGTAAATGGGTTTTTATGGTTGATAATTCTTGAAACATGTTTTGATAATAAAATGAAATATAACTTTTTATTAGATTTAGAGGTCGAAAGGATTTCTGGTAAACTATGTTCCAAAAGATTTATGCATGAGTCAATTTGGTTTCTTGGTGATTGACACTCACCTTGACGATTTGGTTAAAGGATTTTGTCAAAAGATTTATCTTGGGTATAGGTCGAAAGAACCCATTCAAACCAAACTTATCTCTTTATGTTTTCTAGCAAATGGTGATTATAATGAATTGGAATAGATGATCATAGGACGAAAGGGTTTGTCTACACCAATTTGTTAATATGAATTCTATGAAAAATACCATGGAATGGAATTTATATACTTTAGGATTTGTAATTCATAGTTGTTAGTGCACACAAATTATCTCTCCTACGAATGAAATGGAATTCACACAAGTATTGTTTTTAGTTATGTTTACCTTTAGCATGTTAATTCTTGCGGTAGTAACGGTAGTGACAACCCTATTACCTACACTACCACAACATTTTGATTATGCGCAAATCCCATCGGACGTCCTAGACTTACCCGACTTTGCTAAAATAGAACGAGTATACTTGTTCGTATGTGTAGTTAAGGAATTAATAAGTCTTGTTTATAAATTTAAAACTAGGAGTGCAAGACGCGCATCAAGTTTTTGGCGCCGTTGCCGAGGATTTGTTTACTTTTCATGTTATAATCATTATAAATTAGTAGTGGTGTTAGAAATTTAGTTTTTAGTTCTAATAAAAATTGAATGAGAATAGGTTTAGGATGTCATAGTTTAAATAAAATGCTTGAATAAAATGTGTTTTATGTTATTTTATGTTTGCACTAGAAATTTCATAAGAACACTCATACACATAAAATTACAAAAAGAGAATAAAAGCGATTTAGATAGTGTTTGGATTAAGCATTATTTTGTTTAGGTTAAAAGTTTTATGAATTTAGTTTGTTTGATTTTGTTGCTCTAATGAAAAGCTTCAAAAAGATGTTTTTATAAAAATTCAGAAAATTGTTTTGAAAAAGAAATGGTAAATCAAAGTAAAAACAAATGATTTTTTTGCTGCACTAGGGCAGTTGCCGCCGGCAAGACATGGCTGCCGGTCGGCAACTGAGCCTCTGTTCCAACTTGCCGCCGGCAACACATCCATGCCACCGGCAAGGTTGTCAGACTTAAAAAAATAAAATAAAATTTTATTTTGTTTGTGTAGAATATTGATAATCAATGAATCTATGAAGGGGTTTGTTAATTTCTAGAGAGAGAAAGTTAGAGAGAGAAAGTGAGAGAAACTATGTGAATTTTATTAAGTGGAAATTAAGAAATGATAACAACCAACCCCTTTCCTTAGTGGAAAGGGGTATTTATAGTTCCAAGTCATAAGTGGACTTGGGCCGGTCCATGACAAGCCCATGGACCGGTTCTTACTTAAGTTAATAAGCAAATAATAACTAATTACTAACTACGAGCTATTACAACATAAATCATATTGTGGAGTGACCGATACTTCTAATATACGTTAAAACGTATTTCTAACAATCTCCCCCTAAGGGAGGTCACTCCACGTTACAAAGTTCTAAACCTAGCATACTATACTAAGTCTTCGTTCTTTAGCTCGTAGTCCTTTCTTCTTTTTCTTTCTTTTGTTGTGAATATGTTGGTTTGATCTTTTTGGCTTTGACTTGAGAGCATTGTTCTTTGGCCTTTCACGTGCGATCTTTGCCTTTCTTGTGAACTTTGCCTCCTCGTGACTTCATGTTCCACACACTTACGTCTTTTTGTTGGATTCTTGAAAGCTTCAGAGTTTGGTACAGCGGAAGACTTCATCTTGTACTTTCTTGAATTTTTGTTGCAAAAGACATAAGCATGTGGGAACGACTTTTACAGGTACACCGCAACACCACCGTCTTCACTGGTACACAGCAACGCCACCGTCTTCAACAGGTACTCAGCAACGCCACCGTCTTTAGCAGGTACACAGCAACGACACGAATAAAATGGCTTTGAACATTTTATTCTAATTCGGTAGCATTTTACCTCCGGTCGGTGAAGACCGTTGGACGATATTAGATATCGTACCCGTGACGGATAGTTTCAATTAAGTAACTTCCTGACAGGATTTCGCGGGTAAACCCGTTCTCTTTATTCGACCGTCCAAAGCTGACTGCGAACATAAAGAGTGAAGCACTTGGATAAATTATCCTTGTGATTAAAAGCCGTCAATTCATGAAACCTGGAACAAGTGAATTTCAATTAAGATTTTCACCATCGTTGCTTTCCAGTTGTCACGAGCTCGATTCATAAAGAATCTTGCACGTTACCTACCAAGTGCTGTTTGATGTTGACACTAGAAGGATTTCCACTCGTCACTGTGGTCAATAAAGAGTCACTCTGAGTGTTCTGGCAAGATCATATGATAATGCGAAGAGGCCTGGAATGAGTTTAAGTTCAATTAAGAATTAAACCACTGTTACCTTCCAGTTTTTCACAAGATTGGTTCTAAAAGAACCGCACGTGTAACCTACCATGAGCTTGTTTGATGTTGGCTCAAGCAGGATTTCCATCTTCATTGTAATACTTACGTATTACTCGGATGTTCTGGCAATATTACAAGAATATTGCGTAGGACTCATGAAAATCTCTTACTTTTCACAGTGTGTGAGAAAGCAAGGAATAAATGGAAAGTGTCCTAATGAGACTTTTGATGATCTCTTGGCTCTAGACTCGATTGTGCGTTTTGATTTAGCGAGCGATGGCTGGAGAGGAGTGCCACCTTTTCAATACCAGTTTATTCGGAGTGAATAAACCAATAGATAACGTGTTGATCTCCGTGTGATTAAAACAAATACCTTTTGAGAGATATTTGAGTTAGCTGGGGAAGGGTTGTGCATTGCATCACTGGGTCCATGATGTCTTTCTTCAATACCGAGAATCATTAACAAAAATGATCTCAATAGCATATGTATTGACCCGGTTTCTGCCTAAAGTTGTAAGGAGGGCTTCTTTCTTTACACCCTTTATCTTTACATTTCTTTTTCATTCTTCAACCCCTTCAATGCTTACCAATACGTCATCACTAGCACCTTGTTGTGATTGTTCCAGTGCTAGCTTAAGTACTTGGTCGGCATTCAGCTACGTTCACATTCTTTCTCCATCTTTCCTAGGACTTCTAATTCTATCTAGGGAATTGTCCTTGGGAAGATTCCATCGGCTCTGATGAATCATTGGACTAAACCTATTCCTACCACCCTTTTGTCACCACATCCGTCGTGAATAAAGCGTGTTTTGGGAAGGAATTGCCACCATGAAAACATCATTGAAAATCACCTAAGGTACTTGTGATATTAAAATCAAAAGTTTTGTACCTTAGGTGTTTTGATCATCAAAAACGCTCCCCCTTAACACGTGCTTAACACATATTAAGTTGAATTATCATTAAGTCTTTTTCATTTTAGCCAAGTAACACTTACGTCTCCTTAATCCCATTTTCTCCCCTTATCCAAAATGTTAACCATTAATATTTGGGATATTGAATGGATTAACCGGTCTTTGGGTAAAAATGAAATCAATGTTTGGCCATAGAACAAGTTATTGCTCCCCCTTAAGTTAATAAGGGATAGTTGTAGTGCTTTGGTATGACATATTTTGAAAGATTTAGAATCTCGTGAGAAATTCTTGAAAAATTATCATACCTTAACACTACACCAAGCCATTCAAGCACATTATTCACAAATTTACATATTCACAATTGAAAACCAATATAAAGTGACCTGAGATGTACAACCCATCAGATGGATCGTTGCAGTAGCTTGTGGTGCACTAAATACGGTCTTCCACCCACGAATCTTTCCAAGCTCCTCATCAATCTACGTTCACGGAGCTTTTGATCGATCTTTTTGATCACATACTTTGCCATCTGCCGGTAACCCGGATGCCAATCCTCCGTCATCTCTGGCAAAGTCCCACCCGAGTTCAGATGCTCCAACTTATCTCTGACTTGTATAAGAGTTCCATCACTATACTTGTGAAGCTCACCCACCCTCATAAACTTCATCAAACCTCGACTGTTCAAGTAGAAAATGCCGGAATTCGGGACAGAAATGCCGGTATAGGGACATCTTTCTACATGTTGAGGTAGCACTTGATTCACAGGACGGGTTAAGTTGAGCCTCCTCTGATAGCTTTCGACTCCCAACTGAAGATCCTCAACTCGTGACTTGATGACAACGCTTCGTGTGAACATACGAAGTGCTGTATTCAAAGCAATCAAATCTTCACGAGGAATGTGAGTAAGTTGATCTCGGGTCATCAGAAGCAGCATATCTTCAATATCCTCAAGGCGAATGATGGAAAAATCTCCTTGCTGGATTTTATATTCCCTGTCATCCTCCCTTTTCAAGCGAATCTCCGTCACATGATAGTAGCCGTTCTTGGCTTCAGTTTTCATTCCTAAGATGCTGGAGATGCGGATGTCGGATCTAACATTGCTTCCAGACTTAACCAAGCAGCAACCCCTGTACGCCCTTCGGACTCGTTCGTCCCAATGAGATGCACCTATGACAGCATACATATCATAATTACGATTCATTTTAGGGACCCAGAGTCGATTTACCTTTTCCTCGATATAGGGTATTGTCCCCCAGTTGGCAGCTTTCAGCAATGTCAGGGAGGTTGCGTACTTTGATGATCCCTTCAGTAGATACTCAAGATCGTTGGTGACGAAGAAGTCAAGAGCAATCTGATTATCTTGAGCAGGATCCATTGGAGGTGGAGCTCTTTCTGATTCATGAAGTCCTGGCCTTTGAACGGTTTTCAAAGCCTTTATGATCTCATCGGCATAGTACTCGAACTCCATTCGGGGTAATCGGGTTTTGGCACGCAGTCTCTTATCTTTCATCGCTTTCTTGACCAAGGATGGAGTAACCGAAGTCTTATACTCATGAGCAAGAAATGCACATAAGTCAATCGGACTTCGGATACGCAGATACAGCACATCTTTGTCAGCATCTGTGATCGGATCATATTGAGCTGCTGCCGTGATCCAAGCTTGTGGTGGTGCAGACTCGTCTATCTCCAACGTGTCTTCCCAAACTCTTATGCTTGGTTCAGGAACCGTAGATTTTTGAGCTTGTTGTTGAGGAGTTGAAGTGCGAACATCAGTTGGTTCAGTTTCAGGCATTTCAGCAGTGTCGTGAACTGGAGAATGTTGTGCAGCTTCGGGTTCCGTCACTGATTCTGCAATCACAGGAGGAACAACAGCAGAACTAATGGGGTTAGTAGTAATAGGTACAGACACAGCGATAGAGATACCGGGAGCCGAAGACGCTGTAGTGGCATTCACATCGTGGCGCCACTTAGTTCTTCGTGATTCCGAGGATGTCGATTTATCCTTCGGTGCTGCATCTTTGGTGGACTTGGTTCCAGTCTTAGTAGCAGTCTTCTTGGAGCTGGTAACCTTGTCTCCCTTTTTCGGTTGTTCACCCCCATCATCATCCTGATTATCATCCCCGTTACTACCCCTTGCACTCTCCTGATTCTCATCACCACCATCATCGCCATCATCATCCTCATCATCCTCATCATCGTCATCATCCTCATCATCATCACCACCCTCATCATCATCACCACCTTCGTCATCGTCTTTCTCCTTTTCACCTTCTTCTTCTTCTTCTTCTTCTTCTTCACCCGTACCCTCTTCGTCACTCTCTTCCCTTTCTTCCTCAGGTAAGATGTGATATGGTACCACACTTCCAAACATTTTGAATAATCTATCATCCTCCATGATAGCATCATTCAGGGATTTATATAGAGCCCGTTGAATCCTCGACTTGTTATACGACCCAAGTTCCACCATTCGAGCCTTAAGGATCTTCTTCAATTCAAAATCCGTCAGGTCATAAGCAATCTTATAGGCGGCTTCTGAAGGGTTGGAGGATTTGACCATCAAGTTGTCAGCAGCAAGTGTCTTCAACTCGTCACGAAGCTTAGGCATTAAGGATTCAACGGATTCTTGCACTCTTTCTTTCACAGAAGCTTCAAGTGCGTCTTTTTGTTCCTTATATTTATCCCTCATTGCTTGAAGTCTGGTAATACGTGCAGCATGCTTATCAGCCTCAGCCTGCTTAACTCGAGCAAGTTCCTCTGCATGAGCTTTACGTGTAGCTTCCATGTCTGCAGAGAACTTGGCAATCAACTCTTCTTGAGCTTTCTGAGATACTTCTTCCCTTTGAGCTCGTCTTTGCAACTCTTGGCGAAGTTCATCCATTTCGCGTTTGTGATTGTCAAGCATTTCGGCCATCACTAATGCAGCCATTGCAGATGTTGCAGAGCTGCTCTGGGTTGACTGAATAGGCTCGGTTGTTACTGCTGTACTAACGATGGGGATTATGGGTGGTGGAAGAAATGGTGTGGAAGCCGGTCGGGTTGGTCGGGTTGTTAAGGGTTGGATTGGTGGAGGTAGAGTTGCCAAGGGTTGAATTGTCACCATGATTGTAGGAGCAGCAGATTCCTTTTCCACACTTGTTGAAATAGGGATTGATGGCTCCTTCGAAGTGGAATAGTTTTCAGGTGACCCAAACTCATCAACATCATGCGGTTCCTCGTACTCATCCTCGATATCTACCCTCGCACCTGAACCACTACCGCCTGTATCTTTCCTACTCCTTTTAATAGCCATCTTCATCATTTGTTGCTCGGATTTATCAAGAGTAGGATCAACAATATCTGCTTCATCACGTAGACGCATCAAATCCTTACCCTTTCCTTTCTTACCCTCTGTCTTCTTCTTCTTGGGTTCGGGTTCAGGTAACGCAGCTGGTTGTTTGCGTTTACCTTTACTCTTAACCGTTGTGGAAGAGTCTTCTCCAGTTTGAAGGTTTGCTTTCAGCCTCTGGATTTCTAACTGTAGTAGCTTGTAATCTGCAGAACCTTTGATTTTTTCAGATAAAAGGTAATCAGGAACAGGACCCGGAATCACACCAGTAGACGGTCCTTCATGCCTCAGATCTACAGTATCATCAGCTTCTTCAGTGTGATAGCGACCTCCTGCACGCCTATCAATAGTAGCATCAAGCTTCATAAAGTAATTTATGATGAGCTTAATAAACCGAGGATAAGGAAAGAAGTTTGTCTTCAGCTTCTTGTTGTGGAAGAGTTGAAAGGTGAATTCTTCCCATATCAACAAAGCATAATCAGAATTCGCAGCTTTGTACATGCCATAGAAGAGGTTCATTATCGGACTTCGCAAAGCATCATGTCCACTCGTTTTTGGTGTAAGGCATTTACTGAGAATACCCATCAAAGCTCTCCAGGGTTGTCCTACCTTAGCAGTAGTAAACTCAGATGCAACTCGTATTTCCGGACATCCAAGTGCGTCAAATAACTCCGCGAGTTCATCTTTAGTAGGATCCCTTGAGAAAGACATGCCCTTGGGTGTATCCCGTATACCAAGCATCTTACGGAAGTCTGAAACGGTGAGTGTCTGCTGCTTGTTGTCGATGGTGAAGGTGATCTTGTTCGAAGTGAAATCCTTGGTTGCCCAAAATTCAAACATATACTCATAAGGCACCGAGGCTGTACTCCTAAGGGCGTTCTTGAAATGGGAGTTATCAAGAATGGCTATGGCGACCTTAAAACCATGGTGAGTGGATTTAGAAACTTGCTTCAGCCTATAGTTGTTGGGTATAAACTTAAGGGTTCGGGCTTTAGCAATATCGGCTTCCCTAGATTCTTGGATAGCTTGTACTGTTGGATTAGCCATTTTATCTGCTTAAGATAAGACATGAAAGGTTGATGCATAAAAACATATAGATATCTATCATTCTTACTTCTAAGCATAACACATTTCATAAGATAAAACAACAAGTACATAGATAGCATGCAAACAAGAATAATCAAAACAACTCATCCGGAACATTTCTTCATTCGGAACATTTTCATCCGGAACTTTTCCTCATTCGGAACTTCTCCTCATTCGGAACTTCTTCATCCGGAAGTTCTTCATTCGGAACTTCCTTCATCCGGAAGTTTTTCATTCGGAACTTCCTTCATCCGGAAGTTCTTCATTCGGAACTTCCTTCATCCGGAAGTTCTTCATTCGGAACTTCCTTCATCCGGAACATTCCTTCATTCGGAACTTCCTTCATTCGGAAGTTCTTTATTCGGAACTTCCTTCATTCGGAAGTTCTTCATTCGGAACTTCCTTCATTCGGAACATTCCTTCATTCGGAACTTCCTTCATTCGGAAGTTCTTCATTCGGAACTTCCTTCATTCGGAAGTTCTTCATTCGGAACTTCCTTCATTCGGAAGTTCTTCATTCGGAACTTCCTCATTCGGAAGTCCTTCATTCGGAACTTCCTCATTCGGAAGTTTTTCAGAAGAAATCCTTCATTCGGAAGTTTGTATCCAGTGTTCATTCGGAACTTTTCAAACGAATCTCAGATGTTTTAGTCTAACGCGTTTGTGAATTTCTAAGGCAAACTAAGGCAATATAAACATCATTTAACCTATTCCAAGCAAATCCCACCATAAATCCTTAATCAATTTAGCCTAATTTAATCAAATAACCCTAAGTGGATTAGACTGAGTAATTGAGCATGTTTAACAGATTTATATGATAAGAAATGATGATTGGAAGTTAACATATTTGATGTATATACCTTAATTATACGAATGAATAGGAAGAAATGATCAGACGAAGGTTTTGAATGCGTGCTTGTGTGTGAAACAACAATGGCGGCAAGATGAATAAAAGAAACAGTGATTAGAAAATAATGGGGGCGGGGGGGGGGGGGGGGGTGTGATATTTGACTTAGGTCAAAAGAAATTTGCCTAGTTTCATTAATATCACTTTAGTCCCTACACCTTTTCATTCCTTTTTCTTTTTGTTTCCTAGTTTTTTCCATTACACTTAACTCTTGTTTAAACGTACACACAACTTAGCAAACGCATCTATTAGCATATCCTCAAAATCTAAAAGCCATGCCTATCACTTAGAACGAACACAAGTCGTTTTCTAAAGCAAAACCACTCAATTACCATGAAGCCCTTAATTTTCACAATCACTTTTGAAGATCAATTTTAATGACGAAGATGATTTTACTATTTTCTCCCCCTTAAACGATGACCCGTTTTCTATTTAAAGAGCTGTAGTCATTGTTTAAAGAGTCAAATAGTGATGAAAGCATTTCCAATTTATCTCTTGAAAAATTTTGATTCGTGGTGTCAATAAGATTTCTCTTATTTTTAACAAATTTATGCACTGAGACGTACACAAATTCGTGTCAGACCAAGTTATAAAGTAAACTTGATCCCTTTGCATGATTTGGCTTGTAAATCACGCCCGAGAAAATTAATTCCCGTTCTGAGCCAACGTTTTCCAAGGAAATACGTGACTTTAATATGAAAACCGGGTTGCAGTCTGAAATAACTACAAGCCATAATGGGCATGTTTTAAAAATGTACAACTTTTATACGGACTCTATTTATGGCACCGTGTCAATATTGATCGACATTTCTAAGGCCGTAAATATTACCGTACTAAAAGACATGCCCGATTTAAAAAGAAAAAATATTTTTGGTTTTTCTTGATTTTATACTTTTTATGGTTTTTCTAGGTTTTATATTTTTTTTTTTTTTATGGTTTTTCTTGGTTTTATATTTTTGTATTTTTCTTTTGTGGTTTATATATTTACTATAATATACATGATCACAACCAAAGGATACTCTGAATAGTTTACCACGACTATTCAGCTGATTCTTCTGCCAACTCTTTGAGTGTCGCTGGAGTGAATGATTTCATGCCAAGCTTGTCGATCAAAAACTCGATTCGTCCTCGATCTAAGGCTTTGGTGAACATATCCGCCAGCTGATACTCAGTAGTGACAAAATACAGCTCGATCACTCCGTTCTCCACCTGCTCCTTGATGAAATGGTAGCGAATGTCTATGTGCTTGGCCCGGGAGTGTTGAACATAGTTGCAGCAAAGGGCAATGGCGCTCTTGTTGTCACAATACATCGGGATTTTGTTAAATCCAAGACCGTAGTCAGTTAATTGTGATCTCATCCAAAGGACTTGAGCACAACAACCGGACATGGCGATGTATTCAGCCTCCGTGCTTGATATTGCAGCGCTTTTCTGCCTTTTTGAAGACCAACTGATCAATCTATCTCCTAGGAGTTGCACAGATCCAGACGTGCTACGCCTCGTATCTTGACATCCAGCATGATCGGCATCTGCGTATGATATTAAAGCAATCGAGGAATCTTTCGGATACCATAGACCACGATGAAGTGTTCCTTTTAGATACCGAAAGATCCTTTTCACAACATGTAAGTGCTTTTCGGTAGGCCGAGCCTGATACCGGGCACACATGCATACAGCAAATTGCAAATCAGGCCTGCTAGCAGTCAGATAGAGAAGGGTGCCAATCATTCCACGGTAAAGTTTCGGATCGACAATAATCCCATCCCTATCTTCATCTAACTTGGTTTTCTCAACCATTGGAGTGTCTACGGGGTCACAATTCTCAAAATTATATTTCTTAAGAGATTCTAGAGCATATTTGGATTGATTTATAAAGATGCCTCTGGGATTCTGAGAAATCTGTAATCCTAAGAAAAATGAAATTTTTCCCATCATCGACATCTGAAAGCGTGTGGACATTATCTTCTCAAATTGTTTAGACAATTCTATGTTAGTGGCAACAAAAATTATATCATCAACATAAATTTGTACCAGAAGCATGTCGTTGCCGTCCTTGAGAGTGAATAAAGTGGGGTCCACTTTGCCTTTGGAGAAGCCTTCCGACATGAGATATGTTGACAGGAGATCATACCACGCGCGTGGAGCTTGTTTCAACCCATAGAGAGCCTTCTTAAGCTTGTACACATGGTTAGGAGACTCCGTACTCACGAACCCATCCGGTTGACTAACATAAACCTCTTCCCTTAGTTCACCGTTCAAAAATGCCGTCTTCACATCCATTTGATAGACGATCATGTTCATATGAGCAGCAAACGCAAGGAATAGTCTAATCGCCTCCAATCTAGCCACAGGAGCAAAAGATTCCTCAAAGTCTATACCCAAGGCTTGTTTATATCCTCTAGCGACCAATCTAGCTTTATTCTTCAATACCGAACCCATCTCATCAAGTTTAACCTTATAAACCCATAACAAAGTAAGGATGTTAACCTTGTCAGGGCGAGGAACCAATTCCCATACTTCAAGTCGTTTGAATTCATTGAGTTCCTCCTGCATAGCTTCAATCCAAGATGATTGGGTCATAGCCTGCTGCCAATTTTTGGGTTCAACTTCAGAGAGAAATGCATCAAAGTAACAATATAGTGCACTCTCTTGTAGTTGATGGCGTGTAGAGACTGGTCGATCTAGATCTCCAATAACATTCCTAATTGGGTGATCTTTTGTCCATTTAGTGCTATGTTTTTCAATCCTTGGTGGTCTGGAGTGAACAATAGATGGAGCTTCTTCTGAGGTAGAGGCGGCTGAAGGGTTTTCAGGGATCGCTACACCAAAGAAAGGAAGCTCTTGCAAGTGAGCATATTCCAAGTCGTGATCAGTAGTATCCTCTTCTACATCATTAGGCACAAGTAGGGGTGATGATTCAGGTGTAGTTTATGAATCACTTGGTGAAGGTGCATCAGGTTCAACTTGAATTGTAGATGCATTAGATAAAGGTTCATTAACTTGAGCAACCACTTCAGGTATTGGAGCAATTACTACAGGTACTGGAACTTCATCAGTCGGGGGATCGAAGAATTCATCAAACAACGGTTGAAACAGTTTATCCCACTCGGGCCTTGATGGTGGTAAAAATGATGTAGAAGTAGGATTGTTGGGAACTAATCCGGAACTTATAGCACCGGGTCCCATCTCATGAAGCGCGGGTTCAGAGCTGTGTTGCTCAGAAGCCATCGCTGTCAGCTCGTCGAAATCTGCGTCCATAGTTTCTACAATCTTGCCAAGACGACGGTTATAGATTCGGTATGCTCTTTTGGACGGTGAGTAACCAATGAAAATACCTATGTCTGCTTTTGGTTGAAGCTTACCCAAGTTCTCACTATTGATGTTTGGATAACACAGAGCACCAAACACATGGAAAAATGAGACATCGGGTTTGCGGTCATGTAGAAGCTCATAAGGTGTTTTTCCATGGCGTTTCCGAATGATAGAACGGTTTTGGGTGAAACATGCAGTAGAAATAGCCTCTGCCCACAAGAACAATGGAGCGTTCGCATAAATAAGCATGGTCCTAGCAGCTTCCATAAGTGTGCGATTTCGTCTTTCAACGACACCGTTTTGTTGTGGAGTGCGTGCAGCGGATGTTTCATGTGATATACCAACTCCTTCATAATAATCACGAAGAGTCTGGTTGACGAACTCTGTACCATTGTCTGTACGAATACGGCGGACAGTGGTATTCAAACGTACCTGAATGAACTTCAGAAAAGTGATGATAGCCTTCGGAGCTTCATCCTTAGTACGTAGAAATCTAACCCATGTAAACCTTGAGAAATCATCCACAATGACGAGAATGAATTTCTTACCGCTCACACTTTCAGTTCTCATCGGTCCACAAAGATCCATATGCAAAAGATGAAGTTTTTCTTGATTAGTGTCTTCAGCTTTGGGTTTGTAAGATTTCTTGGTGCTTTTCCCCCTTGAACACGCGGAACATAAATGATCCTTGTGAAATTTAAGCTTGGGAAGACCACGAACTAACTCGTTTTTAGCCAGATGATTAATAGCATCAAAATTAAGGTGAGATAATCTGCGATGCCATAACCATGACTTGGTCTTAGAAGCTTTAGAGAGAAGACATACTGGAGAAGCGGCCATCATGTCTTGTAAGGACAAAGTGTAAAGATTTGCACCACGAGATCCCTTCAACAAATCTTTTCCTTCCAAGTTGCGGATGAAACAAGTGTGTTGTCGAAAAGCAACCTCAAGGTTGGAATCACAAAACTGTCCTACTGAGAATAAGTTATGACCAAGACCTTCAACATAGTATACCCTAGAAATCGTCACGTTTCCAATCTGATATTCACCATATCCCATAATCTTTGCTATATGATCATTCCCAAATTTAACCGTACCAAGAAACTTGCTGACGAAATTTCGGAGCATCGAGCGATTTCCGGTCATATGTTTTGAACAACCGGAGTCCAAATACCACAGGATGATTTGGACCACCTGAAAATATCACCACACAAAGACAATGTAGAGGTATCGGAATCTGAGTGTTCCTTGTTATTAGCAGGTACAGATTTAATAATCTTAGATTTGCTAACTCTAGGTTTCTTAGATTTCCTAGCCTTTTTCTTCTTAATTAGTGGTGTAGATTCTAATTGGCTCAAATCCTGAGGTATTTCTACACTGATAGGCACTAAAGTGGGGGCTGACCTAATTAAAGGGCGCTGTTTCCTTACTTGAGTGCGAGTGTTCCTAACTAAAGGACGCTCAGACCTAACCTCAATGGATGCATTCCTAGTTAAAGGGCACATTTTACCATCGAGAGTAAAGGTCCTACCAGTGGGACGCCATTGCCAGCCAACTTGGGCACGAGTTCTACCCGTTGGCTTCCATTCAAGTCCATTCTTAATAGCATTTATTTCATTAACGTGATCAATCAGACACAAATCATGACGCTGTGAAAACATACATTCATTACAATTCCAACAATTTAAATCAGAATTCACGAATGGTTTAGGCTGCTGCACAGGCGCAGAGCTTTTAGTCTTAACATGATTCATTTTATTTAAAACTGAACTAGCATTCCTATTGTGGACTTCTACTTTCTTCTTTGTGGCACTACTAGTGGCGGGCTTGATCTTATCTTTCTTGAGTGGCGATCCTTTAGCCTTAGTAGTCGCTTTTAATCCTGTAGAAGGCAAATTGGGAACATTAGCAGCAGATTTTAAAGGTGTCTTACTTGATTGTGCCAATGACGGTTTCGCTCCTGGAGTCTTATTAAATGGAGTGACAGCAATGGGCCTATTATTAAGTAGTGCAGAACCTGGTGTACCTATGTATTGTAAATAAGCCAAGCAATATTGAACTCGCTTAACATATTCATGAGCCGAATAATAGTCGCTACTTAAGGGATCTAAGGCATAAAGATCGTCTACAATATCCCTAAGAAGATCGACATGCTTAATGGCATTCTTCATATAATCATCATAGGTAAGCTGGTTTCTCTTATGAAGCGGATTCTTATAAAGCACTACTTTCTTGGTTGTTGGAGCACTAGTGGACGGTGCAGAGTCGGTAGCTAAGTTATCAACAACTTCTTGTCGGGTGAGAAGAAGTGTCTCCTTTAACTCAGCCAAAACCATATTTTTGTCTATGAGCAGGATGTTCAAGTCAGAGATTTCTTCGCACTTTTGGTTCAGTTGTTCAACATAATATTGTTGCTGTGTCGCATTAAAAGCGAATCGATCTTCTAGTGAACCATAAAGAGCGGATAGTCCCTGCCTTGTCCGATCCATCTCCCCTAGAACAGTTGATAGTCTAATTTCTAAGACCTGGTTTTTAGACTCTGCGGCCTCTAGTTCCATTCTTAATGTTTCCTTTGATGATATCTCTCTCTTCAATCTCATGATTTCTTCCTCTAATGTCTTAACAATTGCAATCATCTTGTCACTTGTCTCAACACCGTTTTCACAAACATTTGATATCAAAAGATTTTCATTTTGAGCTTGTTGTTTTAACTCTAAAGATATACAATGTTGTTCTAGTTGATTAAAGCGTTGAGAAAGTAAATTATAAGAATCTTGTAGCTTTAAAAACTCAGCGTTAGATTCGTGACAAGAATGATTATCTACCTCATTTACAGTTTCAGCAACATTTACAGAAATATCACAAACATCATCACAAATATCCTCACAAATATTCACAGCATCACAATTCATCATAGCGGATGTAAGCTCATTCGAATATTTAACATTTACAATAGTAAGCACATCACACGAGATTACTTCGGACAAGAATCGGTCATATTCGGTTGAAATCTTTTCCTTTTCAATTAGTTGCAGTTCGTAAGTGGTGTCCATTTCATAAAACACTTTTTGAACTTCACCAATTTCAAACTG
Source organism: Glebionis coronaria (assembly GCA_025667525.1). Classification (NCBI taxonomy): domain Eukaryota; kingdom Viridiplantae; phylum Streptophyta; class Magnoliopsida; order Asterales; family Asteraceae; genus Glebionis; species Glebionis coronaria. Next base: position 573,955,188 of record CM046876.1, read on the forward strand.
AAGATTTTCCTTAAGAGATGCAAAACTTCTTTTTAGACTTTCGACAAACGGATTGATCTCAGTTTTAAACACCTCGTTCATGTGTTCGAAAGCCCATTCTCCGGCATTTAAGCCATTTGAAGTCGTACATTCCAAGATGACCTTGTCAAAGTTAGTAAAGTATCGGTTAATCTCTTGCAAGTTTAACCATACAGTGCTAACAGGTGGAAGATTCTTTGGAATTTCCTTAGGACCTTCCATGTTGACAAGTGTAGGAAATGTACTAGGGCTTTCTTCCTCTATCATGTAGGTTGGTGCTGTAATGAGATCTTTGTCCATATGGAAGCGAACTCTAAAATCAGTTTTAGCAAGCTCCTTATTCATTTTAAAATAATCACAATCGGGATATTTTGCTGAATTGTATGACCGATCCTCATCAACTAGAACCTTACTTGTTCGATCATTGGGAAAAACAATCGGGTCTAAAGCCAATCCTAATTGAGTTGCATTATAAAGTCTAGGAATATGTCTTAAAGCTTGTTTTGCATATCGTGGATTAGGGGGAAGGCCTTTTAGACGTGATAAGTTAAACTCTTTAAACGAAGCATCAAATAAGTGAACTAGTTGTGAAGCAGCGTATTGTCTTAACAGCAAGTAGTCTAGACTTCTAATCTTATTAGTAGCATTAATCTCCATTTCAGTCTTCTTAGATTCGAGTAATTCAAAATCAGTTTGAAGTTTTTGAAAATTAGTGACCACTAACTCCTTTTCTCTAAGTTCACTAGACAAGTTTGCTCTTAAGTTTTCGATTTCTTGCAAGTGACCCATTTGTTTGTTTCTAAAGTGATCATATTCGAGATTAGTGAGAACACTAGACGAAGGCACTAATTCCAAAGTTTGTACTTTCTCATTACTTAAGGCAAGCTCATCAGACAAATTCTTATTCTTAGCTAAGGTTTCTAAGAGTGCAGCATTCATTTGGCTAAGTAGTGTAGCAGGAACCATGACCAAATCTTGTTGAGCAGGAGTAGGCGTATGCGAACTGGTTCCCGGTTGTGATTCACTCAAAGTCTGGGGACTCACATTGATATTGCTATCATTGTTTGTCTCCTCGTTTGAAAGACTCACCACCGAAGATTCATTCGAATTAGCACTCTCTTGCCCAACTTGATGTGGTTGAATACTAGCATCAGTGGTATTATCGGTGTTGTTAATAAGTACCTCAGATTTCTTATCTGGCCCTAAGCTGGAAAAAGTTGCCATGAAAGCAGCCTTTGCAGTTTGAAAGTCATCACAGTCGGAATCATACGCATCAAGATCATCGGCTTGGTAAGCTGCATTCTGCGTAGTGACAACGTCTTGTTCGGCAATCCCTGGGTCAGCAAGAAATGCAAGCTCCTCTTCATCAAGTTCCCTTCCTTGCGCCTGAGCATTTACCAGATAGATCTTTTCTGCAAACCACTGTCCATCCCTTCTCCTCTTGGGTTTCTTACAATCCCTGGACATATGACCCTCTTCCTTGCAGTTGTAGCATGTAATCATTCTCAACTTGCCTGTATTAGCCCGTGGAGGGTTGTTGACCATTGGAGCAGGAGCAGGATTGGCGGTGCGAACATTGGTTGATGTGGAAGTTCTCCCCTGATATGGCTGAATTGGCTGAACCATTACTCTGCCATTCTCAATTGTAGCTTGTTGGCGAGAATTGGATGAATTCCTCAACTGATTGTTGGTAGGAGCTGATCCTCTGAATCCTCGTTTGCTTAAAGTTCTTGTGAGGTAAGCAGACATAGTAGTTAGCACTTCAACTGGGTCAGCTCCTTGTTGGAATACAGGAACTGGGACTTCCTCATCATCACAATATAGTGCTTGATCTGGATGAGCTGCATAATCAGTATAAGGAAGACTCATTTGATCAGGGTAGCTTGTTGGATATGCTGCATTCTCTTGATAAGAAGAATATGATGGCTGAGCATAATGTGCAACATTTGCTGGATGAGGTTGTGAAGCATACTGTGGTGAGGGTGCATTGAACCGATATTGTTGCTGATGTGAGGTGGGTGGTTGTGGTAGAATCGAGTATTGGGGAAAGGCTGGTGTCATGTAAGGTGATTGATGATAAGCTTGATTTCCCAAGATATAAGGTGTGTTGTTGTGAGACAAGCTTGGTTGATTCGCCATCAATGCTAAAGAATCTGGGTGCATACCACGAGGAGAACGGTGCATAATCACATGCTTCTCATGCTGCTGAAGGAAGGCATAGATTTGATCTAAGTTGCACTTATGCAAATCCCGGGTTAGCTTCACATCAGTAATGTACTCACCCCATTCAGCTTGAGGTAGAGTATTCAAGAATTTGGTGTTAACCTGGAATGGTGCGATCACAAGATTGTATACATTCAGATCATTCATAAGTGTGGTGAATCTGAAGTAATAATCGTGGAGCGTTTCCCCTGGGTTGTAGGTGAATCTATCAAACAAATCATACAGCTGACACTCCCTTTCTTGTTTGGTGAGAGACGTGCCTTGTAGTAACACTTTAAGTCGTTCCCATAGATCCTTTGCCACCGTATACTGACTCACCATCCTATAGATATCATGGGGAAGTGCTTGGAGAATTGTTTGAAGAGCTTTTTCATCTGCATCTGCAACGAGTTGTTGGGCTGGAGTGAGTTCTTCAAATTCTCGTGGTCTAGTCACGTTGTCAACCGTAATGGTACCATAGTCGAGTGGACCATTCAAAATCGATTTGACCATAAGCCTTCCGTATGTCGGTTTCCCCTTTAGATATTGCATCATTCGACCTTGCCATGCCTCAAACACCTCTTTAATAAGCATCGGTGGACGGCTATCAGTTCCCGTTATGATTGATATATCCGTAAGAGATGTCATCTGAGGCATTACCGAATTTGGATTCATTTTGTTTTTCTTCAAAGAAACAGAGATTATCGGTTGATCGAGCAGTGAAGTAAAGCTTGTGAATTGTGTTGTGTTTTTATTGTATGAAACCAAGATTAAATCCTCTAAAAAATCGTCGAAAAAACAAGCAAAATCACCCTTGATTCGGAACTTTTTGTTGATTCGGAAGTTTGATTCGGAAGATTACCTTGATTCGGAACTTTTTGTTGATTCGGAAGATTACCTTGATTCGGAACTTTTTGGATTGATTCGGAACTTCTTGGTTCGGAAGTTATTGATCCGGAACTTTGGCTTGATCCGGAACTTCTTGACTCGGAAGTTCTTGGTTCGGAACTTTGGCTTGATCCGGAACTTCTTGACTCGGAAGTTCTTGGTTCGGAACTTTGGCTTGATCCGGAACTTCTTGACTCGGAAGTTTCTTGATTCGGAAGTTTCTTGATCCGGAACTTCTTGGTTCGGAAGTTTCTTGATTCGGAAGTTTCTTGATCCGGAACTTCTTGGTTCGGAAGTTTCTTGATTCGGAACTTCTTGACTCGGAACTCCTTGATTCGAAACTTCTTGATCTGGAACTTTTGCTGAATGAACAGAAACTTCCTTGATGAACAGTCGAACCGTAAAAAAATGAGATTAAGCCCCGATTTTGACCAAATAACCCAAAAAGTTTTGTGCTTTCGACTAAAATAAGTAACAACTAATACTTATCCACTAATCCCAATCACAAAAACACCAAAAACACCAAGAATCAAGATGATTTTTCTAAAAGAACACTAATACAATCAAAAACTAAAAAACCACACAAATCACCACCTTAAATCACCCCATAGCTCTTGATACCAAATGTAGAATATTGATAATCAATGAATCTATGAAGGGGTTTGTTAATTTCTAGAGAGAGAAAGTTAGAGAGAGAAAGTGAGAGAAACTATGTGAATTTTATTAAGTGGAAATTAAGAAATGATAACAACCAACCCCTTTCCTTAGTGGAAAGGGGTATTTATAGTTCCAAGTCATAAGTGGACTTGGGCCGGTCCATGACAAGCCCATGGACCGGTTCTTACTTAAGTTAATAAGCAAATAATAACTAATTACTAACTACGAGCTATTACAACATAAATCATATTGTGGAGTGACCGATACTTCTAATATACGTTAAAACGTATTTCTAACAGTTTGTTTAATTGTTTTATTTGTTTTAGGATTTTGGGTGTATGTTTATTTGTATTATTTTTGTTTTCTTTAACTAACGCTAACCCTAATGTTTGTAAACTTTGTCTTGTTAGTTTTATTCTTAAAAATATGAACACACTTAGCGAAATTTCCGAGTTCTTGAATGGATTAGACGGAGAAATAAGTGAGGAGTGTGACTCAAACGTCACTCATGTGGAAAAGACCCAAGAAGAGAAGGATTTGTGGGAGGCATTGCCTCAAAAAAGCGTAGTAATCCGAGCAGAAGGTTGTGAAAAAGCGGTCTATAAAAGGGCCGAATATCGTTCGTATACCGAACCATTGATGCAATTTTCCATTTCATGCATAGTTGAAGAGCAAGAAGCTTGGGATGCATAATTGAATCTAACCTACCCGACAAATTACATGACGGAAGAAATGTTGGGTAAGTTAGGATTCATGATCGTTGGTTACACTGAGTACGGGAGACGGGTAGTACGAAATGTGCGGGTTAATATCCATGGTTACGTGTTCTTGAAAGAATTTTATATCATAGACCACGCCGATATAGGCGAACCATCAGTGGTCTTCGGTTACAAGTTTTTGTGGGAAATAAGATGTGTAGTGGACTTCGAGAAAGGCACATTGACGGTCAACTTGACCAAGCTCAAAGGCAAAAAAGATGATTACATTGAGTTCTTGGTCGAGGATGGACCTAAAGCTGAAGATGAAAGTGAAGTGGTGAAGATGGGAAAGGCAAAAAGAAAGAAAAAAATGGAGGCTAGCAAGTTGACTCCAAATGACTTCTTGCCAACACCAGCCAACCTAGAGGAAGGATCTCCTTCCGCCTTTGTACCCAACCCATTGCCCTTAGCTTATCCAATCTCTAATAAACAAAAGGAGAGGATAAGAATTATATTAAACAAAAAGGATAAAGAACTCAAGGAATCCAAACCAATTTTGGAAGTCTTGGGAAATTATGTGAGTTACCAGAAAAAGCTCGATGAGATAGAGATGGGAAAAGCTCGTCTAGAAGGAAAAGAATTCAATGATCATATTAAGGAGAGAATCATTGAACACTATTTGCCCAAGAAGATGCAAGACCCCAGGAACTTCGTCATCCCAATTCTCATTAATGGAACCACACCGTTCGATGCATTAACCGACACGGGGGCTAGTGTGAGTATCATGCCATACTCTATCTACCAAGACCTTGGCTTGACCAACCCGGAGCCATACTTTTCAAACCTAACCATGTCGGATAATACACAAACCAAACCTATGGGTATAGTAAGGAACGTCCGAGTACAAATTGTGTTCCAAGCATATGTCATGGATTTTCTAATTATGGATATACCAGAAGACAAAGACCTACCCTTAATGTTGGGAAGGCCTTTTCTGAAAACATGTGGGGCAATTATAGACTTAGGATGAGGGACGATTGCAATTAATGACGGGATTACCGTTCACACCTATGCACCAAGACCGAGGGCGAAGCCTTGGTATTTGGACTTCGAGAGCGAGATGGAAGACGAGTAGTTGAGTTGTTTTGAAGTTGGAAGAGATGCCGATGGGTTTCCTTTGTATGGACCTTTGGGGGCACCATACCTTAATTGTGATGATCCTATACAAAAGGCTTTAGCTATTGAAGCCTACTTCAATCCTTTCAAAAACATCCTAGTTTTCAAGAAGATGACAGATTTCTTGGGAATGCTACTGGTGCAATTAAAGAACCGCGATTGGGGTCCGGATGGGGATAGTAAGTATACAAGGCTAGAAGGAGACAAGTTTTGGCATACAAAGATCAAAATTACTACACCGTGTGGAAACATGTACACACGAGCATTCAAGATGAAGCCTACCAAAAGAGAACTCTCAAAGAAGTTGAAGCCCGATGATATATTGGACATGAAACACTTCATGGATTAGAGAAGCACGGGAATAAAAAAAAAAGCATTCAAGACAAAGGCTTGATTTTTCTTTTAATTTTCAGTTTTTACCTTAAACTATTTTTGTTATTTTCTTGATGATTTGGTAACTTAGACACTTTTGGTTCTTGGTAATTTTGGTTTGTTTAGTTATTTTGTTTTATTTATTCATTTTACTTTTAGGAATTTTAGATATATTGTGAAATTTTTGAAAATTCGTTGACGGAATAACACCCGTTAAACGAAAATCTGGGAACTTAGGAAGATGTAACCAACCCATAAGGAGTAGTTGGGTTAGTTTTTCCCAAACACCCCACACACATAAAAAAACGCAGGAGAAAGAAAGAGAGAAGAAGAAAAGAAATATTTTTTCTTGAGTTCTTGTGCTTTCTTGAAGGAATTAAGATGGCACCCAACAAGGTAATTGAATCCAACACCCACCTTTTGATTTTGATTTTCTTTGTTTCATGAATCTTGTTATGATAGATTGAATTGATTAAGCATAAATCATAGAAAATAGATTAAGATGTGGTATGAATTTAAGGTATTGAGCCATTGATAGTGTGAGGGTAGATTAATTTTGATTAAATGATGATGAACTCAAGTGGGTTTTCATCAAATTAGTTGTTTTTAATCATGTAAGATTGATTAGTTAGTTTAGAATGATGAACATATTGATGTTATAGGTGTAATGTTACTAGTTTCGATTTGTATAGAAAAATGATTTCTGGAAATGGATGATGTTCATAATGTTTTGATCCATTTTGGGGATAATGAAAACCATACAAAGTGTTAATGGAGATGATATAATATATATATATATATATATATATATATATATATATATATATATATATATATATATATATATATAGGAGGGGTTACCGCCGGCAAGACAAGGCTGCCGGCCGGCAACAAGCCCACTGATCACCTCCTGCCGCCAGCAAGACAAGGCTTCTGGCCGGAAAAACACTCACTGTTCAAACTTGCCGCCAACACCATGACCCTGCCGCCGGTAAGTTACCCTAAATAAAAAATACTTATTTTATTTATTTTGTTTGTTTGTTTTTATTAGTTTATTTTGTTTTATAGATTTTGTTTCGATAGGTTTATTTGATTGTTGTACTAACATACTAACATTTAAAGTGTTGTGTATTGTATTTTTTTAGAAGCAAAAGAAGACAATGCCTCCCAACCCGTTGATCGCAAAATACGAGCGTACGTATGGTCATGAAGAGATACCGTACAAGGTGAGGGCTGTGTCTTATGAACATTTTAAATGGAGAGGATTAGGAGAAATGGAACGCCATGCCTATAATATGAGTTTAGCGGGGTTACAAGGGAAAGCCTTTGGCAGACCAAGAATAGCTGATTGGGACTTGCTTATGAAGTTCAATTGTGAGGAAGCTTTGAGAAAGAAGTTGAAAATGATATATACTTATAGGTCGGGAGCAACTTTTGAGGACTACTCATTCGAAAGGGCCTTGGACATACACGGTGAGGTATATAGTGAGTTATGTCTTGAATTCTTTTCAACTTTTTATTTCAAAAAAGACATTAAAGATGCAAAAGATGAACCTTGCATTTGGTTTAGGTTGTTAGGTGTAAATTACTGTTTTACACTAGCGCAGTTTGGAGAGGTGTTAGGATTGTATGATACGGAAGATTTAGACAATCCATTATTCGAGCTACACTTTTCTAGATTAGAAACCAATAAGAAGTTTTTACCCGTAAACGAATATTCGGCAAGCATAGCTGAAAATACTATGGGAAGATAAGAAACTTGTATCTGTTAGAGATCCACTTTTGAGAATCCTACATAGGTTCATAGTAGGAAAACTTGAGCATCGATCAGGAACTAGACAGATGCCAATTAACTGACCTATGGTTGTTGAGCGTAGCAAGTGGAGAAAGGCAAGTAAATATAGTACGGGGAATTGCCGAGTACTTGTATAAGAAAGCCCTAGGATTGAAAACAGTTAGTGAAATATGTGGAGGTCATTATGTGATTTGGATAGCTATAAGGCTCGATGTTTTAAACGACACTGTTACGAAAAAGTTATCGAAGCCGATTGGAAATGAATTTTGGGATATAAGAGCTTTGGAAAGGGAGTTAGACAAGCAAAAGAAATGTCTAAGGCATCTGGAGTCGTTACAACAAGAAGGCGAAGAACAAGGAGAAGAGGAGCACGATACTAGTGGAGTGAACTCTAGTTGGGGAGATTGGAATGCAAGTTTAAGTGAGGTAGAAAGGATGATGGTATGGAGAGATAATATGACCATGAGAAACAACTACATCCTTGAGCATTCCGTGCCAACCCTACACCATTTGGCGGATCAAGCACATTATAGTTACCCAACCTATGAGCCACCAAATGTTCCACCATATCCATATCCGTATGTACCTTATCCTCACCCACACAAACACTATTCTTATGGGAATAAAAGTAATTATGGAGGAGAAGGAGCGTCCGTTGATGACTACATAGATCCACAAACGGGTGGATACGTTGGAAGTAGCTCCATTGTTCTAAAAAATTTTGATGCAGGAGGATCATCAAGAGGAGTTCATGATGATGACGAAGATATGGAAGATTGAAGACACCATATCATGTGAAGTTTGTAAGATATTATTTTCAAATAACTTTATTTTATTTTGTTTCCAAGGGATTATGACTGTAGAATGTTGACTTGGGTTGATTTTTATTTTTAGACATTTTTGTGATTTTTCTTTTATTTTACTTTATTTTATTTTGTTTGGAAGAAAAATTTCTTTTGTTAGTGCAGTATTTGCAGGAATTGACATATGAATTCAACATTGGTAGAAATATATGGAGTTTTCTGTAGACTCATGATGCAACAAAACCACATGGAGTTCATGGTTCATATTTCGGTAGTATCATTTGACCTTATTTTTCCAATTTTCTTATACTTTTAAGTACGTTTATTACCATTGAGTACATTTTCAAACTTAAGTGTGAGGGGGTGGTCAAATAGGAAAAATGGTCTATTTTGTTAAATTTAGTTACTTTTCAAAAGAAACGCAAAAATCTAAAAAAATAGTTAAATTTAAAATTTTTATTTTAGTAGTGTATTAATCCGCAGTGAGATCACAATTTGTGTGATTATGGCAAGAATAGATGATAAAAGGCAAAATATTTTAAAAAGTTGTTGCTAATCACATATTTTATAAAAAATGATTTTTGATGATCAAGTTGGTCACACTTTGAATTCACATGAGTTATTTCAACAAAAAAGGATTAGCTACTCTATTTTGTATTTTTTGTAGCGTATGTTCATCCAAAGTGTGAGGGGATTGCGGAAAAGAAGAAAATAGCCAATGAGATATAAGCTAAATTATAAATAGCCAATGAGGCATAAATTATGAAGACGAAGGAAGAAGAAGTAAAATGGTAGTATCGATTGGCCAATGTGTCAAGACGTGGTACTTGAAGTTGAAAAAAAAAATGGAGAAAGACGAGGATAGTATGATGAGAGAGATGGAAGTGATCATTTGGTGGTTAGTATTTTTGCTTTTATTTATCAAAATTGATAAAGTCCTTTTTGATAAAATTTTCGGATGCTCACGCCCCATCGGATCAAGATATGTCTACTATTTTTTGAGTCTTTAGCATTTTATAGATTTAGAGAGTCAAAAACAAGTTTATGTTTAGATTTTGAATTTATGATTTTACTTTACTTGCTCGAGGGCGAGTAATACTTAAGTGTGAGGGGATTTGATAACGCTCAAATCCAAAATGTATTAATAAGCGTTATCTTCACTATTGGTGTATTATTTGTGGTAATAAACAGACTTTTATTGCTAATATTGTGCAAAGTTCGGTTATTGTGATTTGTAGGAAGAAAGGACGAAGAAACGTGAATAAAGGAATAAAAAGCGCGAATTAGAGAAGAAGGAATAAACGAAGCATGAAAGCGTAAGATTTCGTGTGAAGAATAAAAGATAATGAAGAAGTTTTGGGAAGTGTAGAAGAAAGAAAAGAAAGAAGAAGGACTAGAAGGAAAAGTGTGGAAAATGGCTCAGTTGCCACCAGCAACACTTAGCTTGCCTCCATCAAACCAACCTTCATTTGCTACCAACATCAAAGTAGCACTCAGTTGCCACCGGCAAGCAAGTCCGTGCCACCGGAAAATCCACCATCAGTTACCACCAGCATGTTGTTAGTCAAGTCTAGCAAGAGTCACTCATAAACTCCCACCATCAATGAGAGGCTTCTCATTTTCCTCCCATAAACACTCACTGGAGTTTATTTCCTTCCCTCCAAGCATAATCATGTATAAATTAGACCTTAGGGTCATTTGTTTTATATTACTTCATCCATTGATCATTCTAACCCTTGACAAAGGTTAGAATCACCAAACTTATATAACCCAAAAGACAATAAACCTCCGTTAATTCTCAAGGGGAGGACAAATTTCGTGAAGGAGAGATGTGGGTGGAGGAACATTGATCAATTGGAGGTTTGGAATTGCTACAAATTCTGTTTTTGTTATTTCTTGTTTTTGGAAGAACTATTGGTAAATTCTTGTAGTGTGATATACAAAAATGTTTGAGAAAGTTATTGAATGTTTGAGAAAGTTATGAATTATGTTGAAATGTGTTTGAATTTTGAGTAGCATGATATACTTGTGTGAAGAACATGAATTCTAAAGGGGAGTTTGGTTTTATGAACAAGAGAATGTAAATGGGTTTTAATGGTTGATAATTCTTGAAACATGTTTTGATAATCAAATAAAATATAGCTTTTTATTGGATTAAGAGGTCGAAAGGATTTCCGGTAAAATATGTTCCAAAAGATTTATGCATGAGTCAATTTGGTTTCTTGGTGATTGACACTCACCTTGACGAGTTGGTTAAAGGAATTTGTCAAAAGATTTATCTTGGGTATAGGTCGAAAGAACCCATTCAAACCAAACTTATCTCTTTATGTTTTCTAGCAAATGGTGATTATAATGAATTGGAATAGATGATCATAGGTTGAAAGGGTTTGTCTACACCAATTTGTTAATTCTATGAAAAATACCATGGAATGGAATTTATATACTTTAGATTTGTGATTCATAGTTGCTAATGCACGCAAATTATCTCTCCTACGGATGAAATGGAATTCACACAAGTATTGTTTTTAGTTATGTTTACCTTTACCATGTTAATTCTTACGGTAGTGACAACCCTATTACCTACACCACCACAACATTTTGATTATGCACAAATCCCATGGGACGACCTAGACTTACCCGACTTTGCTACAATAGAACGAGTGTACTTGCTCGTATGCGTAGTTAAGGAATTAATAAGTCTTGTTTATAAATTTAAAACTAGGAGTGCAAGACGCGCATCAAAGTGTATCTAACATGACCACAAAACCACAATTAGATATGGATGTTAATCCCAATAGATCTGTTCATAACATTCGCGCTTACGCATAAGTAATTAACGGTTCATGAATAGTGGGCTTAAAGCAACTAGGATATCAGAGACTTAGACCTTTAGTAGGTAAACGTATCAAGTTTTTAGCATTTATGTTCATGCGTAAAATAAGAAATGTTCTCATCCAAAAAGTATATAAAACGAGTAAGAGTGAGGCTATGAAACTCACATCGAAGTAATTGAAAAGATATAATATCACAAACATAGACACGGGAAAACGACAACTCAAAATAATCCGTAACCTTGATTAAATATTGTGTGTGTTACTACGTATGCATAACGACAATAAACATAACATTTAGTCCCCTAGTATGTGCTTACGTGGATTTTATAAGTTAAATCATCAATGTAATAAAATATATTATTTTATTTCCTAAAAATCAATGTTTGCCAATTTTTACGTAGACGACATTTTTAGAATCTACAAGTCAAATTAATAAACGGGTCAAATAATTATATAAAATTATTATGTAATTAAATTAATTAATTTGACGTAAAGTTTATATTTGAAATACGTGTGAACAACCATTTTTATAAATTAATTGCGAATTTGTTATTAAGTTATAAAATAAACCAAAGGTACGGTCGTAAACTAGGCCGAGAGGTCTACAAGTTTCATGTTGTGCGTTTCTCGAGGCATGGGGTCTAGGGTCGTCATATCGGGGTCACAACATGGTCACTCACGGTTTTCTTTATAAGCCAGTTTTTAGTGCATGCAGAGTGTTTGTTAAAATGTCATGGAGAGTTTTCGAGGGAAGAGTTTTAGGACTCAGATATCTCTCTCGAGATCACTTTTAATGAAAAACAAAAATAGTGTTGCGTTTTGTCTACGACTTTCATTAAAAGTGCCTCCCGAGGCACCTGACTACGTTAATCCTATTGGGGCCACAAAAGGGTCACTCACAACTTAAAAACAAATGTTTCAACACTTAGAGTATTTTATCAAATGTTATAAATTTAATGATTGAAGGGACTGTTTTCAAGGACTCGGTATGATTTTGATACAAAGCCTAAAATCATGATTTCCCTTCTTTATAGTTTAGGGTCAGTAGGCTAAGACTTGTAATACGAGGCATGCCATGAGGAGGTCTCAACGATTTTAAAATTATGGCACAAGAAGGGTGGTTTTGCCCGTTGGTTATTAGAAGGTTTTACCCGTTGGTTATTAGAAGTGAAATGGATAAGACGAATATATTGAAAAGGGTGGGTTGGGATTTGGGTAGAGTTTATCTAGAAGATCAATGTTTTCCATTGTAAAGTGTTTAAGTTATTTTATACACAAGTATTTTGTGCCAAGTCTGTGTTATCTAGGGGTCGGGGGTCAATTTGGTCTAGTGTGAGTGTGGAGTCTTAAATCTTTGAGTGTAGCATCTGGTTTTACGGTTTACAATTGTGTAGTAATATTAATTAAGACATTTTAGGTACGAAAAGGAACTTAGGGTTTCAACTAAGTGTCGTATGTGTGAAATCTAGGGTTTTAAAGAGAACGTGATTAATAAATGAAGCGTACGCGTCATGGTCACGAGTTTCTCGAGTTCGTTTCATTTGTAAACATATATAAATGGTAAAACGTAAATACATCGTATGCGCTGAATTTATTAATGGCATGTATGAACAAAATCATAATAGAAACGATTCTATAAAAATTATTTTCACTAAACGTCATTTGGATACGCACACACTTTGCATGAAAGTAACTAGGGATATTTCAATAGACATGCAAGTCAAACCCATTAACGAGGATTTAATATTAATTAAATAAATCGAAATTTTACGGTTGTTACATTGTTTCTCAACAGGTAATGAAGGTAAAACATGTCTCAAAATACCGAAAGCACACAGATTAACCAACCAACACCGAAAAACAACCAGAAGAAATTCCTCAACAACATATGTGAGGTTCGTCAAGTCAACAACATGCATATCAACCAATTTGTCCAACTTCTTCATTACAATGATATAGGAATAATTTGATGAACATGAATATGACCCATTTCACGATTTTCATCTTACTGAGGAACATGAACGTCTGCTATTTCAAGATGAAGAGGTGGTGAGAGAAATCTTAAAAAAAAGAAAGGGTTCAGAAAGAATGGGAGGAGAGACTCATAGTCCAACAAGATCAGGATGACCAACTCAAGGATGAAATTTTGGGGGGAGATGTCAGATTTAGATCTTGGATCGGATTAATTTTATTTAATGTATTATGTAACGTTATTATTATTAATTGTTTTATATTATTTTTATTTTTGATGTAATGTTTTTATTATTATGTAAAACAAAAAATTTGTTCGGTCGCCTGTGCGGTCACCATTACGGGCGTTTGGTCCATGCATGGTTTAGGAGAGGGAAAGCTAAGATGATGCTAAGGTGACGGTTTTCTGTGTGGTCAACACTGCTCTAAGTCTCATATGTCTCAGTATTTCACTTTAGTATACAATCAGTTTAACATATTTAATAGTCGAGTATATGCCATCAGGTAATAGATGAGGTTTGGGATGATTAGGGGTTTTATGCATTGTAACATATTGATACATAATCATAAACAGGAAATCCAAGGGGATTTCTTTAGCATTTAACATGGATTCAAAACTCTAGGTTTGATTTTCGGACTGTGTCAGTCATCTTGAGTCGCCGCCTCAATGTGGGCTATGTTGGTGGATATGAGCCCAAAACAGGGTCATGATAATCAACGCCTAGCTAATTATTAGTGAATGGTTATCAGATATAACCTAGAATCTTGTGATCACGTTCTAATGTAAACTATTTGACCATATTAACTTAATATTACGAATATCTACATAGAATAAGACTAGATGTATGCTATTCAATTAGGCAGAAATCAATAACCCTTGCGCATCCAAGTGTTTTGTTTTTTGGTATCATTTTCCATTTAGTAGTGGTATCTTATTTATAGAAGTAATACTCAACCCTAGGCAATGAAATTAACAAAGATTAACGGACCATTAATCTCTTCATAATTAACCTCCATAATTATAGAAATAGTAGTTACATACCTAATTAAACATGACCATCATGCATATATAACTGTCACTTGAATAGGTCAATGTCGTTACAATACCAGTTCAGTTCTAGATTTGTCATTCCTTCGGTATCACTGAATGATCTCCTAACCTACTAAAGGGTACACATGCCGAAGCACTTAAAAATGAAGACTCAATGAGTCTATCCTTCAGTGAACACCTATTAGCTAACTCACTCTAGAGCATTGATTTATGTTCATAAGTCTAAATTTATATAACAAGGATTAACCAAACTAGGGACTAGAACACAAACATGGATAGTATTCCCATTGGTGTATAGTATAGTTTGTAGTGGTAAGCCAAGACCGTTCGCAAGGATTTAGTTTTGTTTTGACAACCAAGACAATAATCAAAGACAAACAAGAATTAATTTGAAATAATATGATTACTAATGGGACAGCTCATATAAATTCATGATGATGATAATAATGATCGAGATATGATAAGGTAGGTAAAGAGTAATAAACCTTTTTCGTCATAACAACATTTTACAATCCACTTGGATTGATGCAAGACTTATGTCTCGTAAGAGACTAAGCTTAAACAAGTTTCTATAATTTTAATGTTTTATCAAAATATCTAAGCGGATCTCTCTAACCAAAGATTCAAAATCCATAGACAAGTTATTTAAAAACTCGTTATAATAGCTGGACCCTTTCGGACCAAGTTATCGTAACAAATCTAGTTTGATAAAACAACGTGTTAGAACTTAGATAGTAACATGGTTCAACGACATAGCTTGAAATCAATTTATAAATGATCATAGCATAACATTATCACTAATTATATTTACATACCCATGTAGTCACAAATAACTTAGCCTAACATAGCAATCAAATATAATACATCGAATGGGAAAGTGTAAAAGAAAATCATACTTTAGATTAAATGAAACAAAGAGTACACAAGTGTCACGACTGTATCGACTTTTCGCTAACCAAAGAGTATGTAGAAACTAGAAGGGGGGGGAGGGGGTTGAATAGTTCTTGTTTAAGGTCCTAATTAAAAATCTTTTCACTTAGGTTTGTCCCAAAAGTACCTTTTACTTGAAAACTAGTTTCATAGTTGTTAGGTTCAATTCTAATGCATTAACAATATTTAGTGACAATAAAATGAAATGTAAGAATGACAGCATAAATAAAGAGTAATGAAGGAAACAACCTAAGGTACGACACCAAGATTTATAGTGGTTTAGCAACGAAGCTCTCTCTTCGTTCCTACTCCACTCCTCGAGTACACCTTACTCTTGATTTCCACTATATCGACACGCTCCCTTCTTGGCGGAGAAAACCTTAAAACGTCGCTTACATTATTTTCCAACACTAAGCTAAATGTCAAGACCTAATCTTAGCTAGGACCAATCTACACACGTCACCTACTTCACCATTTTCTGACACAAGGCTATATGTCGAGTTCTAATCGAAAGCTAGAACCAATCTTTGTCGCCCATCTTCTTTTCCGACGCAAGACTAGATGTCGAGTTCTAATCCAAAGCTAGTTACAATCTTCACAAATCTTCACTTTCAAGTTTAGTGAGAACTCATAAGACACATAGACACATCACGTTGTAATTTAGTGAGAACTAACACACAAGACTTATTACTACTCAATAAGACATATCCAAGTATACACATGTAACTTGGATCCGAACAAGATAAATCCAAGTATACATATATACAATGGATTTACACAAGACTAATCCACGTATTCAGTAATACATTGGATCAACACAACACTAATCCAAGTATACACAAATACATTGGATCTAGACTCAAATATAAAATGATGAACATGACTAGATCTAAGAAAGGATGATCTTCATCAAGGCTTCATCTTTAATCACATCACAAATGTGTGAGTGATCTTCTCTTTAGACAAGTAAAGAAGGGGATCAAGAGGATAATCATAAGTAAACCTACTTAACACATTAAGTGATCATTTAATAATGATTAGGATATAGAAATAAAAAAGGGGCAAAAAGAATGTCCAAAAAGGTTCTTTGAAATTGAAGATTTGATCCACTATCTATAGGAGATACAAAATAACGGCTCTCTAGGCGCGATTCGTTATTTAACATGTGGTTCATTATCAATAAAGAACCACATAGCCATTTAAGGAACCGCCCAAAGTAGACTACGTTCCTTTTTGTCTTTTGGTGGGGAAATGTTATCTGAGGTAGATTTTACCTTCAAAGGATATTCCTATGGAATTTGGAATATGCCATATTCAAATTTTCATTTTTCATTTTAATAAAACATTTTCTTAAAAATAAAGTTTATTAAAATCTTTTGTCACATTTGTCAAAATGTGAATTTTAAGGTTAATCACTTTCTATGATCACTAAACATGATTAAGATATGTTTGTGTAAGACTTAAATGGTTATTGTTTGTTGAATAATTCGTCTTTCGGTTGTCTTTGACGATAAATGTCTTTATAATTTGTCGTGATCAAAACTAAGAAAGATTAGTTAATACTAATAATGTTTTTAGTCATTGCTTGCATTAACAATCTTACCCTTTTTGATTACGACAAACTATAAACTCATTTATGTAATAACAAAAGTTTTCGACCTATTAACGATTTGATCACTATCATTTATCCCCCTTTGTCGAAGCAAAAAGAATCGACTTTGCTAGTATCTCCCCCTTGGTGCTTACTCCCCCTAGCATAGGGCACCAAGTGATCGAGCTATGGTGACAAGCTACATACAAAGGTTAGTAGAAAGAAAAGAAACACCAATGTATATACTATAGTCGCTACCTACTCAAATAAAGGTAGAAAAGAAACATCCATACCAATTGTAATGATAATATGTCAAAGGGTTAAAAAACCTTAAAATTGTTGGAATAACACAAAAACAATTGTAAATTTTAATCATAATCAACTCTCAACAATATGTGTGATAAAGAATTAGTAAACCAATAAATAACATACATATCAATCATATTAAAAAATATGAAAGAGCATACAAGGATAATATTCATACACACAATATGAATATTAATACAACAAATATTGAAAAAAACAACATAAGCATAAACTATTCTAGTAGAGATAATCCTCCAAGATTGCTTAGGTTTTTATTTGACTCAAACAGTTAGAACACAAAGTGTGCTTTAATTGGTAAAAGAAGACGACGAGGCATAGTTAGAAGATTTGCTCACGGTAACAAATACTTTGAGAGGAGGTCGAGTGAGAAGAAATTCAAGAAAATTTAACTTGTCATAAATATGAGCAAGTTCAATTTGTTGAAATCGACAACACACACATGAGCTTCCATGATGAAAAACATAGTCATTTGATGGGGAAGACCATCAAAATAAGAAGGTGGTGGAGGAGAAAGAGATAGAGGATAAGAGAGGTTTTTACAATGCCTAGTAAGGTTAGGGAAGCGAAAAAGGTCATTGAGATGAGGTATGTTGCAAGGTTTAGGTGGTGGTGGAAGAGCTTCTTTTTCTATGGTATTTGGATTGATTGAGAAAGTCTCATTCCAATACTCAATAGGAGAGAAAGAAGAAGTCTTACAAGGTTTGGAAGAAGAGGAATCATGATGATCCTTGTTCTTCTTGATCCAAACGGGTCGGATCGAGATTTTCGGTTTCTTAGAAAGCTTAGAAGAAGAAGCTTTGGGTTTAGAAGGTTGTGACAAAGATATGTCAAGGTTAAGGTTAGAAGAAGGAGAAAGAAAACTCCCAAAATGAGAAGATTTAAAAAAATAGACAGGGCATAGAATAGAAAGAAAGCTAAAAGGTTTCAAGGAATGTTTAACCAAAATAGGCAAACAAAGAATCTTGAAAAAGACTAAGGTCAAAGAAGAGAGACCAAAACAAGCCAAAATGTGGTTTGCTGTCCGCGGTTATTTTAAAGAACTCGCGGTTCAATATATACATTGAGCCGCACGACATTTATTGAACTGCCACCAGTGGACACAAAAATCCGAGTTTTAGAAAGTTTTGAGAAAAGACTAGACTTTTTCAAAATTAGGCAAATCTTGGATTTTTACCTCTAATAGCATTAGATTAGGATATTGTTGCAAACAGGGCAACATAGTCACAAAGAGTATCTTGACAAAAGGTGGCAAAATATTTAGATAACATTTTGATCCAATTTTAGTCAAGTTTTAGAGATTATGATATGTTAAGGTTCAATTTTAATTAAAATTGAAGTTGATTAGTGTGAGAGCACATATGTTGAAACACTCAAAAGCTTAATCTATTAAAACATCTTCATGATAAACTCATGAAGGAAACCAAGTACAAGAAAAGAAAAACAACTACCTACTACAATAGCTAGCTAATCTAGTTCTTGATTAAGCAATCTTCTTTGTCTTGTTTTCTTCAAAAGATATTTTGAAAATATCATCATTCATCTCCTAGGAGAAGGAGGATTGGAGAAAAAAGTTAGCAAGAATTCTTGCAACCTCCTATGAAGACCAAACATATCCATTCTTAGGTTTTGAATGATGTAGTTGTTATATAGGAAACATAGATAATTAGTGTCATGAGCTTCAAGAAAAGCAAAGAAGAATGGATCACCCATGAAGTTAGAAAGAGGAACACCCAAAAGTAGAGTGTTAGGAGGAGGAGGAGGAGAGGGCATGATGTCTAATGGTGAGATGGGTGAATTTGGTGGGGTCAAACGTGAGGTTAGAAAAGTCTCAAAAAAGTCGTTCTCAAAGGGAATGCTTTGAAGAGGTTAGGGGTTCATATCCAAGAGAAGACTAGGAGTGAAAGGTGAGGACAACTCATTTATTCTTGATTGTAATGAAGAAGAGGTGGAACCATGGGAATGATTAGCACCATGAGTTGAACTACTTTTGCATGGATAAAGAGGTGGTAAGGGTGATGAAGAAATGAGAATAGAACACATCTCATTCTTGGGTGTAAGATAAGATGTAGCACCTTGTTTAGGTAGCTTAATCTTAATCTTAAGGTTTCTTTTGGTTGTTGAGTGTTTGGAAGAGTTAGAGGATCTTGTGGACACCATGGTTGTGTGTCAAGGTTTAGAAGAAGGCTGAGGATGAAGAAGAAGAATAGCCAAGAGAGGTTTAAGAAGAAGATGGGATGATCCAAACTAGTAATATGTTAAAAACCATTTTGGTGAATAATGAAATTTGCTACGATTAATTAGGAAAAGCTGTTTTTTAGCAAAAGTGTTATCCAAGTTTACAAAGATTTATAGAAAACAGTGTAAAGCAGAGATTCCTTTGAAGTTACAACATGCGGTTCCCAAAATAAATGTGCGGTTCAATATCACTAAGGAACCTCCCATATTTAAAGAACCGCAGGCATAACCCTTCAAAAATGGGACTTCCAACATTTTTCACAAGCCCAGATTTCACACAAAGTTTTAACAAGCCAAAATAGATTACCAATCAAAATCTAAATAGCTAACTAACACATATTAGCACAAAGTCATGTGAATCGAGAATTCGACAACATGAAGCACATTAGGATTAAAATAGTAATCAATCAAAACACAAATTATTAGTTAAAGAAAATATAAGTCTAATGCTAGAAATGAAACAAGTCTAAGTAACAATCATGGTACAACCAACATCTTCTACTCATACTCTCTCATGAACATTTCTTCAATATGCTTAGATCCATCACTTAAATTCTCAAGAAGATAAATATTTTGGAAATACCGAGAATCAAGAGAAAAGTCTTGGAAAAAACGAAAGAATTCGAAAATGACAAAGAGTTATTGGACACAAGAGAGGACCCAACAATGCATTGGTGCATTGATGATTGGAGAGTACTCCGAGAACTTATGCCAGTGTCAGTTTCAATCTTGTCTATCCAAGAAGTTGAAAGAGGAATACACCCAACATCATAAGTTTTTTCTCGATGATCATTTCCATCTTCATTAGAATCAATCCTAGGCTCATGTGGAAGGTTCCCTTCAATAGGAAGCATAACACGATCAACAGAGCAATAAGATGATACGTTTAAAGACAGGAAATCAAGATCAACTCTTCTAAGAAGACGAGTAAGAAGCATAGCAAAGGGAAGACTCGATATGGACTTAAAGAGAACATAGTCCATTCTTCTAGCTATTAAAAATGCAAGGTTGTACGAGGTAGAGTTTGCAACACAATACAACATATGCGCAAGGCATGCGGGTACGCGATTGCGATTACCACCAAGACACATTGCATTTTCATGGTATCATAAAATCATTAAGTTCGTTGTTGGGAATAAAATGAGGCAAGACACTTAGACGCTGACAAGAGTTATTTGGATGTTGATAGGAAGAAATCAAGCGCTGACAGATCAAGCATTGACAAGAAGTATCCAAGCGATGATGAGAAGAAGTCCAAGCACTGATAGAATACTTAGTCTACATGTTTCGTACTTCTAGTAAAGATATGTTTGACATTGTATTTTCTATGTTTATCTTTACCTAAAATAGTTGATACGTAGACTCTTGTACAAGGTTCCTTATTCTATAAAAGGAGGCTTTTAGGTTTTTGTTAAATATATGTTTTACACTTTCATTGTACGCAAGTTTTGATCATCAATCAAAGTGAAAGTTGGGTTATTCTGTTTTGTGTGTTCTTGTTCTAAGTGTTAAATTCCGCATAAAACTTAGATTGTTTCATAACATAAAGTTTCTCTAAGTGTTAATCTGTTGGGTCAAAAAGTTGATGTGGTAGAAACTCAAAAACGAAGAAAACATGAAAGCATTTGTCTAAGCATTGACAAGTGTAATCCAAGCATTGTCAAGTGTAATTCAAGCATTGACAGAAGTCAACAACCAAGCATTGTCAAGTGTAATTCAAGCATTGACAGAAGTCAACATTGACAAGTGTTGTTGGAAGCTTCTATTTAGGATAAGTATGCAGAATATTATTCTGTATTAGTTATTTAAATAGAAGATTTACATGTTTATTCATCATTATCTCTTGTAAACCCTATTCCTTACACAATAAAAGGAACCAAGGGTATTAGGTTTTATATATCTTTCATTCACAATGTAAACCTAAAACGTGTGTCGACTAGGTGTGGGATTCAATGTATACACACCTAGTGATTGTTTGTTATTAATATAATGAGCAATCCGTTTGTTTAATTCTTGTGTTCTTTGTGCCTAAACACCTTGTTAATGGTTATTGTTCTAATTCCGCTTTGATTATATTAATCATATGAACAATGATCATTCCTAGTAGCTAAAAGATCGAGGAAATCAAAGTTTCCACAATTGGTATAAGAGCCTCGTGGCTCGTGATGCTAGGACCAACAAGGTGTTCGTGTTTTGAGAAGAAAAGAAAAATTCGTCTAGGGTTTTTCTGGACGTTTTTGTGTGCGCAGCAGCATTCAGAAGGCCATAACTTTTTATTGAACCGTTGGATGGCCATGAAATTTTTTGTGTGTGTTCTACACACATATATCTAGATTTCCACCTGAGGGATTATCCAGATCTATACCCAAGAAAAAGTTATAAAGCATCGAAGTCAGCAGTGATCATATGCTGTTTTCTGTGAACAGTAATAGTAAAAACGCGATTTCTCCTTCGTTAACCGTTGGATCGTCGTGAAATTCGCGCTATAGGTTCTTGACACTTGTGTCTAGGATCTCACAGAAGGGATCTTCGATCTGAGCTCTCAAGAAGAAGATATTCGATGTCGAAGTTAACTGCAGTTTATGATTTTCACATAAATTCATGATTTAGGGTTTATGAAACCCTAGATCAATTAGCCGCTGATGTATGTTATTTAGACGTTGATAGATGTTGGTGTGACGTTGATAGATATTGGTGTAACGCTGACAAGGCATAGATGAGACGCTGATGGCCAGACGCTGACATGTACAAAGTTGGCGCTGACAGGAATAAAATTGACGCTGACAGGAAGCGTTGACACTTGTTGTCCGATATATACATTTTCAAACGTTGACAAGTGTTGTCCGATATTGGACAACACACAGTGTTGATATCTAGGACAAAGGAAGATATTGGACAACAAAAGGAATAGCTGCTGTTTGAGAAAATTGATACGATTTTGTCACACAAAAAGGAAGTATTTACACGCAAAGGTACATGGAATCTCCGTTTTTATTCTGAATATCAAGTTGATATTTATGGCTCGGATACTTTTAAAGGGATCAATGATTTTAACGTAAGTTAGCAACAATTCGTGAAGTATTTGATTGGAATGATATTTGATTTGAGTATGTAATCGGGGTAACCTTGTAAAAGAGTTATCTGTTGTAAGACTTTTACATATGATATGAAGATATTATTTCATTAAGATTTGTCATGAAGAGGTGTTGGCTTAAGGGGGAGAATTCTTATGGTAAGTTTGATGTTCGAGGTAGATTTTCGCGAGTTTGGGTTTTATCATATCTTTAAATCGTGGATAGTATTCCATTTGTTTGAAGATAACTTGTTCATGCTTTAAATGTTTGGTGACGAAGACTTGTCATAACACTTGAAGGAGTTACATTATCGTGCTCAGTGTCTCACAAAGGATGAGAATATTGACAAGGGACCGAGGTCTACTTATATTTTCTCTATTTGGTATAAGTTCTTCATCACATGGATAGTGCAAGACATGGAACACAAGGTTGGGTTATTCTACTTCTACATCAAGAATATTATATTTATTCTTCTTCAAAATCATTACACAGAGCCTACATTTGGAGAATCTTCAAGATTGCATACATTGTTTACTTCCCTGTTGATGTGACAAAAAGGGGAAGACATACATGCTACATTTGAGGGGCAGCAATTTGAAGATGATGTACAACTTACAAGAGATACACAAAGAGTTTTGCGGACATCAACTAGGGGAAGATTGTTGGGTCAAAAAGTTGATGTGGCAGAAACTCAAAAACGAAGAAAACATGAAGGCATTTGTCTAAGCATTGACAAGTGTAATCCAAGCATTGTCAAGTGTAATTCAAGCATTGACAGAAGTCAACATTGACAAGTGTTGTTGGAAGCTTCTATTTAGGAAGATGACGTATAGTCCCCAGCCGGGTCATGAACCGGCCCACGGGTACTACCCGCATCCGGCCCATTACTGATGGGTGGGATTAATGTCATTTAGGCTTAGATGAACAGTAACCGCACACATGTGTGCGGCCCACGACCCGACATGGCCGGTACAGGGTTAGACAAACTCATACTCTTACTATGATTAGGATTTACCCGAAGAGGATATTCACTCACCATAATTAGAAGATAACAATAATTCTAATTCTGGTACTTATCCTTTCCTTGGGGCCGAAGCATCAGTGACAGCCCATTAGGGTTTCACTGCCTATATAAGGAACCCCCAAGGGTTCCACAAAGGTATTACATTCTACACACTCACAACTCATCCGATTCTTAAACCCTAACCGATTACTTACTCTCACGCCGGAGCTTAATCATGGGATACATTCCCACGGTAAGTCTAACGTGTGTTGTTTTAGTGTGCAGGATCCCAACCAGATATTTTACCTGGTGTAGGAGCCGGACCCCAACCAACCCAAATTAAGCCTAATTCGGGTCTAGCAAGGATCATCCAACTTTTGTATCAACAAGTTGACGCCATCCATGGGACCATTACACTAAGCTAGAGCAAATCTCATCTCGATCTCTCTCAATGACGAAAGGAAATCCGCAAGGAAACCTCATGAACATAAATCCTGTGAATCGGAAGTCTACAAGGGACGGGATAATCATTCCCACTCAGTCCCCCGACAACCAAACAGGTGGACCGAATAACCGGAGCGTTTTTCAGTCCATGGGTGGAGCAGGCACATCCGCTATCACCCCACCACCAACCTCGACCTTGAACAACCCTGATTCAGGGAGCGCGCCTAAGCCCCCTAATAAGGAGCCGCGCAGGCAATCGACCGAGGAAGAAGTGGAGGTCGAACCACTTAGTGAGGAAGATCTCACTCGAGTTCTCACGCAGAAATTCGAGAGGATCGTCCCAGGAATCGCATCCAGGTTGAACCTAGGGAGGAACCTCCAATTTAGGCTCAACTTTGGCAGTGCCGGACCGGGCACCTCTCCTCCGACTCAAAGGAAGCGAAGGACACGACCCCAGGAATGAAACCTCTTTGAGGAAACTCCCCAACCTAGGAATGTGTTTGAACGCATAGGGGATCGTATTATGCAGGAACTACTAAAATCTCGTGAGGAGGGAGAGAGGTCCGACGATTCAGCCGAACGACCAGATCTAGAGCTAACCAGAACTAATCGCCGCACAAGCGTGTGGGACGGGATGAATACCAGGAAGAAGGCTCCTAGCTCTTCTCACAAGAGCGATCCTCAGCCAAAGAATGGGGCACCGCCCCTTCTCCCGGTCCATCAGGAGAGGATTCGGATGACCATCCACCCAAGCGTCAGCGACCCATGCGTACTCCTCCACCGCCACCAGACAATGAAGAGTACTACGACGGCCCCTATTATCACGAGGCGGAAGCAGAAGATCTCTCCCGCCCATGGTGTGATCCTAATCTCACCCGTCCATGGGTTGATCCCAGGGAAGATCCTTTTACCCTCCGCATACGGAATTACTCCGAGGATACAAAGCGTCGTATGCCGGCGTGCGTCAAGACTTATGCTGGGTCTGGTGATCCAGATGATCACCTAAAGATATTTGACACGCAGGCGAAAATTGAACGATTTTCCATGCCCATATTGTGCCAGATGTTTAATTCAACCTTGATCGGCAATGCTCGCGATTGGTTTGAGGGACTTCCTCCCCGAAGCATGGATAGCTTCACTGAACTGCATACTGCGTTCAAGAACAATTATACTCAGCGAAAGAAGTATAATAGAGACCCGGTCTCGTTGGCAACCGTCAAGCAACGGCCTGGAGAATCAACGGAGGCATTCATTGAACGCTTCAATGACGAGTGCACGCGCACAAAGACAATGCCGAAACTTCTAAAAATTTCCGATTATATGCATGCCATAACAGACAGGGAGTTAATTAGACGTCTCAATGACAAGCGACCGGAGAAGTATAAAGACCTTATGGAAAGGGTCAGGAACTTCATAGAAGGAGAAACCGCGGTAGCCGCGGCCTATCCTTCAAAAGCAAACAACTATCGATCGAACGACCAGTCCAGGAGACAGTCGGGTGGTCAAGGCAACCAGGGCAGTGGAAGGAGCTCGGACTACAAGAGCTAAAACAAAGGAGGGCGTTCAGAGGACAGATTTACCCCTCTAAAGATGTCCTACCGGGAGATCTTGCTGACAGAAGGGGCCAACTTCCGGAGACCTCCCTCAATGACGACTCCGATGGACCGTCGTCAAGGAAATCGCTTTTCTGAATTCCACAACGACAATGGCCATGGCACGGAGGAATGTATCCAGCTCAAGAAGCACATTGAGTCACTGATCAAGTCAGGCAAACTCAAACATTTCGTTGGATGGAAAGGACAACAAGAAGTATGACAAGAAGGATCCCCAAAAGGACAAACCTTCGACTATATACATGATCCAATCCAGGCAGCGCCGCACAAGGCAGAAAATTAGTCAAACATTTTCACGCGGCAGAGAAATCTCATTCCCTCCCATCACGGCCAGTGACGTAGCCGATACACCTCTCACGATTGAGATAAGCATTGGAACACACAATGTCCGCCGTATGTATGTGGATGGAGGATCATCGGTAGAAGTACTAAACGAACACTGTTTCGTACAGTCACGGCCAGAAATAAGAAGCCAATTAGTACCGGCCACGTCGCCGCTCATCGGCTTTAGTGGAGACACCATCTGGCCAATAGGACAGAAGCGTCTGCTCGTAACCATTGGGAATGAAGAGCATTCCACCACGACGTGGATGAACTTTATGGTGATACGCTCACACTCTTCGTACAATGGGATCATAGGCAGACCGGGTATCCTGGCAATACGGGCAGTACCCTGTGGAAGGAGGAATTGTCACCATCTATAACACAATCATACCAGCATCTGAATGTCATGCCGTGACAACACCAGTTCCACCTGTTCCCATCAAGGATGGATCACCACCTCCAAACTGGAAGGTGGCAATCCATCCTGATTATCCGGAACAGGAGGTATCCATAGGAGGAACACTCTCGGATGGAGGCAAGAGGGCCATGTGCTCTCTCCTAAAAGCAAACTTAGATGTATTCGCATTGGAGCCCAAGCATATGACGGGCGTACCGCGTGCGGTAGCAGAACATAAACTCCAAATCTGCCAGGGATATCCTCCCGTCAAGCAAAAGAAGCGTGGTCAGGCACCAGAACGCAGCCAAGTAATATTGGATGAATTACGGAAATTGGTGGATGCAGGTATTATGCGCGAGGTATACTACCACGAGTGGTTATCTAACACGGTAATGGTCAAGAAGCATGACGGGAGCTGGCGCATGTGCGTGGACTTCACAGATCTGAACAAAGCCTGCCCGCAGGACTGCTATTCGTTACCAGAGATTGATTGGAAGGTGGAATCCCTATGTGGATATCCCTTTAAGTGCTTCTTAGACGCATACAAAGGATACCACCAGATCCAGATGGCGGAAGAGGACACAGAAAAGACGGCGTTCCATACTAGTCAAGGCGTATATTGTTATACAAAAATGCCATTCGGACAAAAGAACGTCGGGGCAACATATCAGCGGCTTGTTGACAAAGCCTTCGACTTACAGATAGGCCGCAACCTTGAGGTCTATGTTGATGATTTAATCATCAAAAGTCATACGGAGGATGCACATCTCCGTGACGTCCAAGAGACGTTTGACACATTGAGGAGGATTAATATGAAACTAAATCCAAAGAAATGCACGTTTGGAGCAACGGAAGGGATGTTCCTTGGATATATAATTGATCCAAACGGCTACAAGCCTTGTCCGGAAAAGAAGGACGCGGTAATACAGTTACCATCTCCCCAGACGCGAAAAGAAGTACAATCACTAAATGGGAAGCTGGCCGGGCTTAACAGGTTCTTGTCGAAATCCGCGGATAAATCACTCTCCCTATTCAAAAAACTCAAGAAGTGTATCAAGAAGGTAGATTTCCGGTGGACAAAGGAAGCGAAGGAAGCTTTTGGTCAGCTTAAGCAACACCTCGCAGCTCTTCCCATGCTAGTGGCACCCCGACCTAAAGCGGAGCTTATCATGTATCTATCGGCCATACATGAAGCAATAAGCGCGGTACTCATGACGGATAGGGACACAGTCCAAACTCTGGTCTACTTCATAAGTAGAACACTGCAAGGGCCGAAGTTGAATTATTCTTCTATGGAGAAATTGGTTTTGGCATTAGTATTTGCCACAAAATGGTTACGCCGGTACTTTCAGGCGCACCCAATTGTGGTTATTACTGATCAACCAATAAAACAAGTCATCTCCAGACCAGACGTGGCCGGTAGGCTACAGAAATGGAGCATTCTGTTGGGAGAGCATAACATCTCTTATAGACCGAGGACGGCTGTTAAAGGCCAAATCTTGGCAGATTTCTTGATAGAGAAGCCGGACGAGGATGGACCGGTCGTACAACGAGAGGAAACTCCAACAGAACCATGGATATTATTTACGGACGGATCCTCGTGTACGGATGGATCAGGAGCTGGTCTCATCCTTATGAATCCGGAAGGAATGGAGTTTACATACGCCCTGTGCTTTGAATTCACAGCCACCAATAATGAGGTAGAATATGAGGCGTTGATTGTGGGTTTAAAAATCGCCGCTAGAATGGGAGTCCGCAACCTTGAGGCCTATGTGGACTCACGGCTTGTCGCGAACCACATTCTAGGGGGTTACGTAGCCAAGGAGGATAACATGGTTCGATACTTGGAGAAAGTCAAGTCACTCATCGCTGCTTTCAACAAGTTTTCTATCAAACAGGTACCAAGTGGTGAAAACAAAAAGGCGGACGCTCTTAGCAAGATCGCGTTTACAAGTTTCACCCACTTATCCAAGCAAGTCTTGGTAGAAATACTAAAGGAAAAGTCCATAACGGAAGGGGAAGTCACAGCTATAGTTGAGGAAGATGGACCTACATGGATGACCCCGATCATCAGCTATTTGACTAACAAAACCCTTCCGGATGAGGAAAAGGCAACACGGCGTATCAGAAGGAAGTTGCAGCACTTCGAGCTTCGAGAAGGTGTTCTTTACAAGCGCTCTTTCTTATAGCCGTGGTTGCGGTGTGTTGGGCCACGCCAGGCTACTTATGTGATCAGTGAGATACATGTAGGGTTATGCGGCATGCACGCGGGTCCCCGATCTGTAGTAGCTCGAGCTCTACGCACAGGATATTATTGGCCAACTATACATAAGGATGCACGCGACATGATTCGCAAATGCAGTGATTGCCAAGTGCACAGACCAGTACCACGACATCCGCAGCAGGAACTGACACCCATTACATCCTCATGGCCATTCTATAAGTGGGGGATTGATATTGCATGACCTTTCCCCGTGGCTGCAGGGGGAGTTAAGTTCTTGATTGTCGCAATGGACTACTTTACACGCTGGATAGAGGCTAAGGCAGTTAAATCCATCACAGGCAAACAAGTTAAAAAGTTTGTTTGGGAGAACATCGTGTGCCGTTTTGGCTTGCCAGGAGAAATCATCTCAGACAACGCGAAGCAGTTCGCGGATAATCCATTCAAAGACTGGTGCGCAACATTGAATATTACGCGGCGCTTCGCATCTGTTAAACATCCGAAGATAAATGGTCTTGTGGAACGAGCAAATAGAAGCTTGGGTGAAGGCATCAAGGCACGCTTGGATGAACGAAGTGCCAAATGGGTGGATGAACTGCCACATGTTCTATGGGCACATAAGACTATGATCAAAACAGCCAATGGGGACACTGCATTTGCACTGGCCTACGGCACTAAAGCTGTTATACCAGCAAAAATCGGAATGCCGGCCATCCGCACATCGGAGGTTAATGTTGTCACAAACGATGAGCAACTCCGGATTAATCTGGACTTGTTGGAGGAAAAAAGAGAAATAACGGCTATCAATGAGGCCAAGTCCAAGGCACAAATGAAGGCTTATTATGACGCCAAGGTTAAAGGTGTTTCTTTTCGACCGGGAGATTTTGTTTATCGTGCCAACGAGGCAAGTCGAGCGGAGAATACAAGAAAACTGGGCCCTAAGTGGGAAGGACCGTATGAGGTTACGGAAGCCTTAGGACGGGGCGCGTACAAGTTGCGTGACATGGATAGCCATGACTTGGAACGCACATGGAATATCTATAATCTTAAAAGATGCTATCTTTGAAAAGCTACGGTTTCCGCATGGACACTTCGCTATATCTGGCTTCAATGAAGATCCATGTGTTCTCTTTGTTTTGTTTTTTATGCTTTCTAGGTTCCTTTTGTTTTTAGGATTTCCCATTCTTGTCAAAACAAAAAACGTAAACGTTCTAATAAAATGTCGTGGTGCCTAGCTAGCTCCATGACTCGTTCTTGTGCAAATTATTGTCTTATTATTTTAGATTTTATGAACAAATTATTGTCATATAGATTTAGTTATTATTGCTATAATGTGCTATCTCTTATTCGTATACATTCATTCAAAACCGTACATGTACTATGCGCCTCCAGGCGGGGTAAGAGGATTAAGTGAACCTAATAATTCAACTTGTCGCGTAAGAGGGATGCAACCCCAGTGACGCGGATCATGTATCCTTACTAGACACCTTACTCACAAGACGTTGTTATAAGTTTTCCATATGCTGCGCTCACGTAGTGCCTTGCATGGTAAAGACGCACGCCGCACGTCTAGTAAAATATAGACTTGATTGTATTTTTGAGTAAGACGTGACATGTCATGCAACACAGGTATATGATATCTACAAAAAAAAAGAAAAATACCCAAGTTTCAAATTCAAACCACAAAAATAGCCGTGGTCATCACGGACTTGCTTAAATAAATATAACAAGTTATCACAATAACATCAGTTTTAGCCGTGTACATACACGGACGAATAAAATGGTACAAATGTTTACAATGTAAATTACAAAGGAGGTAGGAACTCCCCTATCTCTTTCTTCCCTTCTTCAATCAAGGTGCGGAGGACCTCCCAGTGAGCATTTTTTCATCCTGTGCCTTGATCATGTTCACATCCAGCGCCTCGGCTAGCAGCTTCTCACCTTTCATCACCTTCGACACAGAGTCGTAGGTGGGCAGGGTCAGTTGGATGGGATCGATGGTGAGCTTGGACATTATTACCCCATTGGGAGCATCCTTCAGCGACTCTAGCTCGTCTAGGAAGGGGTGCTGGATTTCCCCAAGGGCGGCCATTGATGCGGTCATCTTGTCTTCGGCTAGAGGGTTGTGGTAGGCATGTTGGGTAATATCTTCTTTCTTGCTTATTAGCTCCGCAGCTTTGATCAGCCCCTCGTGCCTACCACGGTCAATACCGTCCGATACAATGTCAGCAAAAGCCTGCAACAGGTAAGGAGCCTCCGTTACTTTGCTCACGGCAAGTCACATTCCCTGGCCAACCATCCATCTATGCCCAGCTATGGCTGTGAGCAAAGGAGGACACAACACTTCGGCGCAGTTCGTTGCCATCCTGCTTAGTTCACCCTCAGCTACCGCAGCTTGCTCTTCCAAGGTAGTCCGCGCATGGGTAAGTTCATCCTTCAGCGTGTCGCGCTCCTGAGCAATAGTGAAAGCTTGTACTGTCACGGCTTTAGTGGCGGCTTCGGCTGCGGATACCTATACATGATACTTGGAGTTACTACAAAGACAATGTGGTTTTTTTTACGTGAACAAATAAGTGTCACTATAAGCATATACCTTCTCATTAGTTGCAGCTAATAGGGCCTCCAGCTCAGCAATGCGTTCCTCACGAGCGTTGGCATGATGGGCTTGCTCCTTAACGGTTGACTCTGCCACGACCAACGCTGCTTGCAGGGATGTGATAGTTTTCTCGTGCTTGTCCACCAGTTCTTCGTAGCAAGCTATCTTTCTATCAACACGGCTCACGTTAGCCAAGGCTTTGATCAGACGGCGTCTTTGGGCCACACCAACTGTCACCTGGTGTGCGGAGGATACATCAAACTGCTCCATCAACGTCTCGTGCTCTAGTTCGTCCAAATCATGCGCCAACGCTGGTGGAGTGATGTGTTCAATAAATTCAGTGCACTCGGACTCAGCCTCTAATCTTGTTAAGCTGGACAAATTCCAGGCTAGGTGAAGGCTGGTGTTGGGTCCCTCAGGACGTGGCTCCTCTGCATGAGTTACGGGAGGGTATGGAGGTCTCATTGATGTCGCTAGTGAGGGTTCCCATTCCACCTCATTCTCTTGGGCTACTGTCGACGGGTCCGCCCTGTTATTAACACACTTATTAGTTCTGTTTATGGATTTATATCCTTTGGAGTATTAATGGGTACTTACGTAGTGCCAGTCACGGGTTCTGTAATGGTAGGAGCCACGACATTCATAGGGGTGGCCATCCAGACTTGCTCATCTGCACGCATCGAAGGGTCGACCTAGGCCGTAGAGGCGCTGCTCCCTTCCTGAAACTGTGGATGATCCTTCCTTAGCTTCTTTGGGGGAGCATTGTGCGCCCCTGCCCCAGCCTTCAGGTTTTTTGCAACCCTCCTAGTAGTCTTACGCTTTCTGGACTTAGGCTTTGATGGCTGAGGGGACCCAGAATCTTGCATTGTTTCATCTTCTTCACCGGTGCGGTTGTTAGCTGGATTGGTGAGTTCTTCTTCTTCTTCTTCTTCGTCTTGGTGCGGTGCGACATTATCCAGTAATAGCTTCCTCGTCTTGGTGAGGTGCGGCATTATTCTGTATTAGTTATTTAAATAGAAGATTTACGTGTTTATTCATCATTATCTCTTGTAAACCCTATTCCTTACACTATAAAAGGAACCAAGGGTATTAGGTTTTATATATCTTTCATTCACAATGTAAACCTAAAGCGTGTGTCGACTAGGTGTGGGATTCAATGTATACACACCTAGTGATTGTTTGTTATTAATATAATGAGCAATCCGTTTATTTAATTCTTGTGTTCTTTGTGCCTAAACACCTTGTTAATGGTTATTGTTCTAATTCCGCTTTGATTATGTTAATCATATGAACAATGATCATTCCTAGTAGTAAAAGATCGAGGAAACGAAGGTTTTCACATAATCTTGATTCAATCTCGTTAACACAAAGATAATCGATCTAAGTTTAAGATCAACAAGTGGTATCAGAGCTTGTTGAGGAACTTTGATCTAAAGAACACGAAACCCTAAAAACCCTAAATCGCCAAAAACCCTAATTTTTCAAGAAACCCTAAAAACCAGACAAGATGTCTACCCCAGATATGACCTCCTCCTCAAGTCACAACCTAAAAATCCCCATGTTAGACCCTGACAACTTTGAGCTATGAAATTTCAATTTTGAACAGTACCTTCAAATTCATGATTACACTCTCTGGGAAATTATTGAATATGGAAACACATTTGATAAGGCTGCTAAGATTGCTACTGCTATTGCTTCAAGATCAGTTGAGGGCTTAACGGAAGAGGATCGAAAAGAAAGACCTTCTAATGGGAGAGCTGTCTCAACTGAGGATATTGCAAAGAGAAGGAATGACATGAAAACTTTAAGCATTCTCAAACTTTCTTTGGGACCAAGCAATCAGCACAAGTATAGAGGTTTTGAGTCTGCCAAAGAACTTTGGGAAGCTCTTCAAGTCAACTATGGTGGTAATGATGATACTGCCTCAGAAAAGAAGAAGCAACTCTTGCATGAGTATGCTGTGTTCAAGGCTCTTCCCAATCAGAAGCTAAGTGGGGTAAGAAGCAGGCTTCTAGACATCACTAGCAAATTGTCCTTTATGGGAACATTGTATAATGATGCTGATATCATTACTATTTTCCTTAAAAGTCTTGGTGATGCATGGAAAATTAAAGCTAGGTCTATTATTTCTACCAATGCTCACAAGAGTTCTACTTTTGATGACGTCTACAATAAGCTAAAGATTGTAGAGAATGAAATCCTCTTGGATCATGGAAGCAAATCTACCTCTGGAAACATGGGTTTCATCTCACATAGTGAAGCTCAAGTTGATCAGAGAGAATCATATGTGCATCCTGTTACTGGATCACCTTGTGTCAACGGTGGATCAACCTTTGTCAGCGCTTCTCATTCAGACGCTGACACATACAATGCTGACTCACCAAGGATTAAACTTGCTGGCATTGATCTAGACACAGTGTGTGCATACATTGCTGCATTTCCTAACGATTCAGTGATTACATATGAGGACCTTGAGCAAAAAAGTGAGGAGAATTTGGAGGAGATGGATATTAAATGGAATATGGTACTTGCAAGCATAAGGGCCAACAGATGGAAGAGGAGATTTAGGAAGAAGATGACCTTCAATGCTAAAGACACTGCTGGATTTGATAAATCCAAGGTTGAGTGTTACGATTGCCATAGGATGGGTCACTTTATTAGGGAATGCAGATCTCCAAGAAGATCTGATGCTAGAAAGCCTTCAAGCCAAATCATCAAGGTTGAAGACACAAAGGCTATGGTTGACATGCAAGACATTGATGATGTTGGATGGGACTGGAGCTTTTTGGCAATGGATGTGGAAGAAAACAAGGCTTTGATAGCAGAGAAGGAAGAAGAAGAGCATGTTCACTTTACTCTCATGGCACAATCTTCGTCTTCATCAGATAATGAGGTATATGATGATGCTTTCTATAGTAAAGGTTGTCGTTTAAACACTGAAAAACTTAACAAAGAAATTTTAATGTTAAAATCAGATGTTTTTGATGAAAAATGCAAGCTATCTAATTATCAAATGGCACTTGTTCAAACTGAAAAGACTATAGCAGAATATAAGAAAATGGAGCTTGACCTAAAAAATCAAATTAACGTTTTGTTTCATGACCTCAGAGTTAGTGTTGACCTTAGGGACATTCTGGAGAGATCCAAAGGGGTCATACAAACTAAGTTAAATGAGGCCATTAAAGATAAAGAGAATGTAGGGCTTAAAATATAGAAGTTTGATAAAGCCTCTCAAACCCTCGAAAAATGTGTAAGTGAGCAAAGAGATTTTAGGGATATGTCTGGGATTGGGCTAAAAGAGTATGCTGATGTTCCACCACCTGCTGGAAACTTTCATGATGTCCTGAGAAAGGATTTATCTTGGACTGGTATACCAGAACTCCAAGAAAAGGAATTTATTCCTCCACCAAGAGTTCTTACTCCAGTAGAGGAGTATAAGCAAAAAGTAATTGACTTGGAACAATGGAAGAAAGCCAATCCTACATTGTTTGTTAAGGGTGGGATGCTTAGTGAGAGTCCAAATGAGTCTACACCAATTGTTGTGACCAATCTCGTTACTGGAAAACCCATTGACCTTAGCCTACCTGTTAAGAGAACCCCTAGTGTTAAATATGCTGAGATGTATAGAAAACCTAGGTCACCCTAAAGTCAAGCAAGTGTTAATGGGACAGGTCTCTTTCAGTCTAGACCTAGGGTTATGTCCCGAAAGGCTTGCTATACTTGTGGAAGCTTTTCTCATCTGGCCTACAAGTGTGTCAGCGCCTCAAAATTCAACGCTGACAATAGGTCAACCATGGTAAAACCCAAACCTTTTGTCCAAACATGTCCCCACGCTACTAGACCAGCTCCTTTCTTTTCAAAAGGGGCTAACGCACATGGACAAAGGCCCTTCAAAAAGACCAATACCTGGTCTAACAAACAACGGATTCCTGTAGAAAACCCTAATTTGGGCACTGACAGGAACACATCAAGCGCTGACAAGAACAAATTAAGCGCTGACAGGTACAAAAGCAACGTTGACAGCTCTAGGTTTGGTATGCAAATGCCACAATTGGCTGCTGCCAAACCTTATGTTAGACCAAGTAATAATAGGTACTTACAGCCTAAGGGAAATGGGTCTAAGCTTCATCTAGTTTGACATGGAGACCCAAACAAGACAAAAACCCTAATTCGGATGGGATTTCCATGACTTGTAACATATTTCATTATATTTTAAAGGTCATAGCTAAACGAATTGGGGTCAACTGGGTGTTCAATACTCAAAGGGATGAACAAGGGGTTGTTATAAGGACTAAATATGTTCTTGTTGAACAACCAAATGAATCCAAGTCTGCTCAGGCTTGGGTTCCCAAAGAAAACTAATTTGTTTTCTTTATGTGTAGGGTATTCAAAAGCAGGTAAATTATTATGGATATTAGGACAGTGGATGCTCTAGGCACATGACGGGGAAGGAAGATTATTTGACTAACTTTACCCCCATTAAAAGATGGTGACAAAGTGTACTTTGGAGGAGGATATGATACAATTTCTGGCAAAGGCACTCTTATCACCAATAATTTGCGTTTTGAAAACGTATTTCTGGTAAAAGAACTTGATTATAATCTGTTTAGTGTATCACAAGTTTGTGATAGCAAGAATAAGGCTCTTTTCACTGATACTGAATGCTTGGTGTTAAACAAAGACTTTAAGATGCCTGATGAGAAGTTTATTGATTACAAAACACCTAGGCATAAGGACATTTATAATGTAAATCTTAATGGAATTAGGATGAACAATAATTTGTCATGTCTATATGCTAAAGCTTCAGTAGATGAAAGTAATCTTTGGCACATAAGGTTAGGGCACATAAACTTTAAGAACATAAACAGACTTGTGAGACATGGTTTAGTTGATGGTTTGCTTGAAAAGGCTTTCCACAATGATCATTCTTGTGTTACATGCCTTAAAGGCAAACAACACAAAGTCTTATTTAAGTATAAACTTGTGCACTCTAGTTCTAAACCACTTCACTTGCTACATATGGACCTATTTGGTCCAACTAATGTAGAAAGTTTGAATGGTAAATCCTATTGTTTTGTCATAACTGATGATTTTTCTAGATTTACTTGGACTTTCTTTTTGGCCTTAAAAAGTGAAACTGCCACAGTTTTGATTAACTTTATTACCCAGATTGAGAAAAAGACTAGGAATGAGGTTAAAATACTTAGAAGTGATAATGGTGGTATGTTTAGAAACCAATTGTTAGATGACTTCTGTGTCAATAAAGGGATTACTAGGCAGTTTAGCATAGCTAGAACCCCACAGCAGAATGGGATGGCTGAGAGGAAGAATAGGTCACTCATAGAAGCAGCTAGGACAATGTTGGCTGATGCTCATTTTCCCATTGCTTTTTGGGTTGAGGTTGTGAATACAACCTGCTATGTTCAGAATAGAGCATTGATCAACAAAATCCATAATAAGACACCTTATGAGCTATTTTGGAATATGAAACCTAATATTGGTTTTCTTAAACCCTTTAGATGTCATCTAGTGATACTGTATACTAGTGATGCCTTAGGAACGTTTAGTGCCAAAGGTGATGAAGGCTATTTTATGGGCTATTCAGTGCAGAGTAGAGGATATAGGGTTTACAATAAGAAAGAAAACGTATACTTGAGAAGGTACATGTTAAGTTTTTAGAGAGTAAACCTAGTGATCCTGAGAGTGGACCAAATTGGTTCTTTGATTTAGAACCTTTATCTAGAACCTTGAATTATATGCCTGTTAGTAATCCAGATATTGTGAAAAGGGATTCAAATGTCGTGGAAGAATCTATTATTGAAATTGTAGGTAAAAAGGTTGACAAGGAAGAAGGATCACATGCAGTCAAATAATATCTCATACTTGAGTATGTTACCATTCCTATATGGACTGATGGATTTGCTGCTGCTGGAAAGGAGGAAGTTGGTCCACAAGAAAAACCGGTTGGTGAAAACATGCATGAATCTTCACGCGTTGAAAAAGGCAAATCCGACGCTGACAGGCCAAATTCAGGCGTTGATGGCTCAAACGCTGACAGGATAAATTCAGGCGTTGATGGCTCAAACGCTAAAAATTCATTTGACCATTTATTCTCTTCTAATGTTTTTGAACAAGGTGAACCTTCCATAGTTCATGAAGAGGTTCATTCTGGTGATGATGGAAGAGAGTATGAAGATGATATTGGCAACATGGAGACGGAGATTGAAGACAACCCACTTATTGAAGGAGGAACACTTACATCCACTATTAAAAATCATCCTCCTTCTCTCATTATTGGTGATGTTTTGTCCCCTGTTCAAACAAGAAGGTCTCATCAGAATCAAGGAGGATTTATAGCCAATATCCACAAGAAGGTTGATACCGCTCTTGTACAAGCATGTTTGTTTGCTTGTTTTCTGTCACAACAGGAACCCAAGAAGATTTTTTATGCTCTCAAAGAACCAAGATGGGTGGAGGCAATGCAGGATGAGCTTCACCAATTTGCTATTCAAGATGTTTGGGAGTTAGTAGACTGTCCTAGATTTGTAAGACCTATAGGGACAAGATGGGTTCTTAGAAACAAGAAAGATGAAAGAGGGATTGTGGTCAGAAACAAGGCACATTTAGTTGCTCAAGGCTATACACAAGAAGAGGGAATAGACTATGAAGAGGTTTTTGCACCTGTTGAAAGGATTGAAGCAATAAGGATTTTCTTAGCCTATGCTTTTTGCATGGGCTTCACAGTTTATCAAATGGATGTGAAGAGTGCTTTTCTTTATGGCACAATTGCAAAGGAGGTTTATGTAATGCAGCCTCCTGGTTTTGAAGATTCAGAACATCCAGACAAAGTGTATAGGGTAAAGAAAGCAATGTATGGACTTCATCAAGCCCCAAGAGCATGGTATGGAACATTGTCCACCTATCTGGTGGAAAATGGATTTAAGAGGGGGCACCATAGACCAAACTTTGTTTACCAAGAAGACTGGTAAAGACTTTCTACTTGTTCAGGTCTATGTGGATGATATCATCTTTGGTTCATCTAATCTAAAGATGAGTGAATACTTTTCCAAGCTCATGACAAACAAATTCAAGATGAGTGCAATGGAAGAGATGAACTTATTTCTAGGGTTACAAGTTCAACAGAAAGAAGATGGTATCTTTATCTCTCAAGACAAGTATGTAGCAGAAATCTTGAAGAAGTTTGGTTTTTCTCCACATGAAAAACGGGCTAGCACACCCATGGATAGGGAACACCCTTGGGGAAAGATTGGAGATGGAAAAGAAGTGGATGTCAGGCATTATAGATCAATGATTGGATCATTGATGTATCTTACAGCCACTAGACCTGACATCATGTTTGTTGTGTGTGCATGTGGACGCCATCAGGTGACTCCCAAAGAATGTCATCTTCATGTTGTCAAAAGTGTAAAACCCGTAAAAATAAGGTCATAATTTAATTATATTTTAAATTATTTTGAAGTATTTTATAACATTAAATATTATTATGTTTAACGGTTTAAGTTGAAACCGATATTAAATATTTTATTTTAATATTTTGACGAGTAACGAGGACTACTAGTGATCGCGATACCGACGGATGCCTAAAATTTTATATTTTATTATCGATCGTTTCGATATTTAATATTTTCGACGATATCGTTTTAATTACGTATCCAGTCGTTATATTATTATTTTTCGTGTCTGTTTAAACTTTTAAGTATTTTTACGAAACCCGAGTCCCGTAAATATTTGTAAAATTTACTAATAGTCATTTCCCGCTTTTTAACTTAAAAGTTACATTTTAGTCCAAAACTATCCAATATTTACAAGTTACACCCTACCTACACTATATAAAGTTTTTCCACTAAAACTTTCTTATTTATCCCACTAAAAAAATCACACAATCCTCCCCCTTCCCTCCTTGTTTCATCCTTCCACCATCAACACCATAAACACCTTAATCAAAATTTTTCTAGCTTGATCCAAGAGAAACCAAGCAAAGTCCCTATCCTAAAATCATCTTGTGAGTATTTTGGTACCATTTTTATCCACATGCAACCATATAAATTTTTCAAGAAAAGTTAGTGATGTTTGATCCAAATTTGTTGTATGCATGTGTTAGTAGTGATGATCAAATGGTGTTTATGCCATGTTTTTGTTAAAAAGTTGATTTTTAATTTTTGGGTTTTTGATTTTGATGATGATACAAGTGTTAGGAATGGCTTATGATGATATTAGGAGTTTAGGTTGATGACAAAAGTTGTTGGAATTGATCAAAAACATGATTTTGTAAGAGATTTTAATAGTCAATTTTGGGCAGTAGGTTTGAGGTCATTTTGGAAATCTTAAGTCTGAATATAGGTTGTTATTATGGGATTATGTCGTAGAGAATTTCGTTAGCTTCGATTTGATATAAGGTAGGCCTTCCAATTCCAAACGAGGTGGAAGATACACTAGTTTGATTTTCGTGTACCGGAAGACGAGTGTCGACACAATCCGAAAATTGTTGTCGATATTTGGATCGAATCTCGGGGACTATAAAATGAGTTTCAAAATGATTCAAGGGCTGTTCTCAGGCTCCAAGTTTAGTATTTTGAGTCTATTTTTAGAATCAAGTGGCGGTTTTACAAATGGAGTTGTCTAGAATGGTCAAAATGGTTTCGTAAGTCAAGGTCGCTAAACTGTCCGGATTTTGTGATTCAAAGATGAGTCGGGCAGGGAACTTTAGAAGTAAAATCTTTTAATGGGCTCTTGGGAGGACTTTCTACATATAGTAAGTGAGTTCTCTGAGTAGTATCATAAAAAGTTGATATGTCTAAGTATGGGAAAACGGCTTGGACATTCGGTATGTTCCGGCAGATTTTTATTAAAGGCGTAGAATAATAAAATGAATATATAGGAGAGTGTAATAGTATCACTTGTATCGTTTTCTCTCGATTTTGTCGTGATTTTATGAGTCGAGTTTTATATTCTTATGTATGGGTTATTTCTCGAGTATATTATTAATGAACGCACCTCATTTGATAGGTTGCGGTTCTCGTGTTTGAAAGGCATCATCTATCGTCGACGATCGTCTCATTACCACTATTGGCTAAGGTGAGTCTATAGCCTCGCTTTATACTAGTTATTAAATGATTTTAAACCCGCGAGGGGGAATACATGTTTTATAAACTTAGAACACAAGATTTTTATGGTATGCTTTGTCCCACTATGAATGGACCCGTGGTTGCCTTTAAATTGCATTAAGTGATTGCCTTTGTTAAAACCTCAATTATGGACCGTTAATTAGCCTATGATGGAAGCCGCCCCGGTTCAATTTTTGTGGATTTGTCATAGAAGCTTAGGCCCGACCTCCACACTGTTTGAACATATTGTATTGAGAAGTCAGGTATACGGCAATGTACCAATAATCTGGAGGTAACCGACAATTAATAAATCTCCTGTCTTATCAGACCTCTAAAGGGAGTGTCTAAGGGCTCGGTTCCATGAGCTTATTGCAATTTATGCTATATACAATTATTATTGTTGATGCGAATTATTATTTGATGCTTGTTGCCTTTAAGCATGCCACAAACTTATAATCTTTGCTTGTGTTCAAAAATGATTATATAAACCTATAGATTCGCTCGGCATTTTTGCTGATTGTTTTACTCACATGTATTTCAGGTAATCAAGAAGTGGAAGCTTGGAGGTCACGAGAAAGAAGTTGTGCACTGCTATGTTGTTCAAACTCTTTTATTTATTTATCGTTCTATTTTTAAAACAAACTAATATGTTGTTTTAACTTATCTTTTGGTAACGATTACTTGGGACTGCGCTACCCTGACAATCGTTTTAGGAACGATAAATCTAAAATGTCTCTTTTCGAGTCGTTCTTTATAAATTATGTGTTGTTGTATCATTTTTAGCACCCAAAGATGTATTCCGCTGCGTGTAAATTTGGGGGTGTTAAAGATTGGTACCAGAGCCATGAGTTATAGAGAACTAGGTCTTTTTCTAAAAACCTAAACTATAACTGTCGGTTTTATTTTTCAAAGAGTCGGTGCACATGATTTCGCGTGACTTCAGGTTCAAGCTACTTCTGAGATTACAATTTTAGTATGCGTTATTACGTATAGCTTATTGGCAAGTATTTATAAATAAATACTATGATCCACTTATGGATATATATTTATATCAAGGATCCCTTTATCGATATATATTTATGTCGTTAAACTTTTCGATAAAAGTTTATCATTTATTCATGATTAACTTAAATAAATACAATGAATTTTCAAGATCTTTCTGTATATATTTTTGAAGTATTTAAATTGCTTTTATTGCAAAAATTTTATATTATGACCTTACATACCTTCATCTGCGCGCGTTATGTTGGGTTTGCTTCTTGAAGGATCTTTGATGCCTTGATCACAATACAAAGAGTGTGCGGAAACCAATCTTTATATATAAGAAGAACAATAGAAATAACCAAACATCCAAGCCTCAATATATTAATACGACCACTCTTAATAGTGATAGGGTTTTACAACCTTGAAGCTATAACAAATAATGAGATAAATGTGTAGAGAATGTATGTGTAGAAGTGTATCCATCTCTACACCCTAGGACCTCCTTTTATAGTACAAGGGGTCCTAGGTGGTTACAACATAATTAATACTTTCCAAAGTATTATACATTAATACCATTTAATTATTTCCTAAATAATCTTATAACCTCCTCATCATAATCAATATCTTTAATACTTTCCATATGAATAGGAAGACTAAATATTTGATCATATCTTCTACAATCTTCCTTGATCTTATCTTCTACAATCTTCTATCAACTTTATAATACGACCAGGAGGAACTGTATCACCAGGAGGAACGAAGAATACTAGTAGTAGGAACTATAACACCAGGAGTAACTTCTAAATCCATGAGTCCTAACAATCCTCCCCTAAACTTGAATTTAACTTTGTTGAGTTGAAGTTTCCAAGTAGATGTGTCACCAATAAGCATGAGGATTGGAATATGAACCACAACAGCAACAATCTCACTAGAAGAAACACAAAAGTAGTAGTCGATACACTAACTGCTGAACTACTTTAAAGCTTGAAAACATCTGCACATGTTGAATCTTGACAGCAACAGGAGCAGATTTGATAAGCCTTTACCAAGTAGCTACTCACTCTTGGGCTAGCCAGCCTTTTGGTGGAATCATGACATCACCCTGGGAGACTAGTACCCAGTCCAACTCTTGGAACGTGAATCATCGGTGAGTTGGAGTACCCTGATGATTTTAGGCAAACCATCACAGCCGTCAACGGATTTGATATGTCTTTACCAGAAGCCGTACCCTTCTGGACTCGCCAACTCTCAGCAATTAAGTATCGGTGAGCTGAAAACCCTATAGCTTTGAGCAAGCTATTACAGTTATCAACGGATTTGATAAGATCTTTACCAAGAGCCGTACCCCCTTGGATTAGCCACTTTTTAGTCTAGGACCATGGCAAGTGAAAACCATCCAGTTTTGGGTAACCTGGCAACCATCAACGGATTTGACTAACACACCAGAGCCGTACCCTCATGGTGAATCAACTCTTTCTTGTCGGTTATGGTGAGTTGAGAACCATTTATTGTGTGGAGGCTAACCAACACCATAGAACCAAACAAAATAGCCCAAAAAGTGAAATATATACAATTTTTTTTTTTTACTTTTTTTTATTATTTTTTTTTAAATATATTTTTTTTATTTTTATAACCAGTTAAAGACTATGAGTCAAACAGCAGCAACGTTGAATGCATCAGGAAGAACAATGGTCCACCAGAAGCAGAATGAGTGCAACCAGGAGGAACCATTGGTCGACTAGGAGCAACTTAGTTCTACTAGGAGGAACCATATCCACCAGCATCAATGTCAATCTGCAAAATTGATTAGACAGAAAAACACAAGAATATACACAGTTATACATACAACAAGCCTCCCCTTAGGCAAAAACCTCCCCTCAAACAGAGCTAGGTATCCACCAGCAAGAAAATCTTTTTTTTAAAACAACTTTTCTTTTCCTACAAAAAGTTAGTTCACACAAATACAAAAAATAATAATCATAGAAGTTTACAATCACACTTGCTGAAAAGAACACAAACCAAGAAAAGATTAGTGCTTATGGAAGTCCCAAGCCAAAACAAACTTGAATCTTCCATATACATCAACATAGTCATATCTTGTTAAGGACTTTGATGCACTATTTGATTTGGATACATGTTGTAAACCATCTTGTTTAGGTTTCCAAACCCACCTAGCTAAAGCATTAACAATATTAAGTTTTGTTTTTGACCGTGTAGACTCAACCCTTGTACCTTTAATATTGTTAAAGCATCTTGGTTGTGGAATTATGTTACTTTTTGTATTTGGGTGAATATTTATACCAAAGTTCTTGTGATTCACCCGTCTTGAGTCATTCCACACTGGTTTAACTATTTGTTGATCATTAATCTTTCTCTTGTGTTTACAAGTATATTGCAAGTGATGAAAACTACCACACACATAGCAAGCCTTACTTTTGAACTCAAAGTTATCATCTAATTTCTGAGTAATCATGCCATTCCAACCTCTTTGATTACCTCTAGGTATATTATTATTTTTCCTAGGGTTTTCTACTTTCCTATTACTTTCATTTTTAGCACAAACAGATTGAGGATAGAACTTAGGTGATTTAGCACTTAAGGTAGACTTACATGAGGCATATTTACTAGTAATGGGTTCAACTATAACAGGTTCAAGCACAGAATCAAGTGTTTCAACACTAGAGTCGGACTCACAAGAGTCAAGGTCACTAGTCTTAGGTTCTAAAGACTTGTCACTAGAGTTACAAGAGACAAAGTCATTAGACATAGAAATTGTTTCAATTGAGCTAGTGGACCTTATACCATATGTCATTTGTGGTTCATCAAAGTCAAAATGGTCTAAGGTAGGCATGAATGTCCCTGTGAGAGGTGGAGGAACAGCATGCATCTCTGCAGCTGGTTTATACCTATTGAAAACAGGCCTACCTTCCACATCTTCGGGGGTAGTGTCAAACACACTAGACAAAGAGGAGTCAAAAACATCATTTGGCCCAATATAGTTTTTAAATCCTAAGCCAATTTTGGTTCTACCAGACATAGAGCTATCTAATAATTTGACAAGTTTTTAGATGAATTTTTCCATTTATCAAACCTAGCCAAAGCATTATCTAATTTAGTTTGTAGCTCATGCTTCTCTTTATTTACCTCAGTATTAAGCTTTTCAGAATATGTCAATAGATTAGTTGTATTTTCTAAGTCAATACTTAATATCCTAATCTTATCTTCATACTCTAATTGAGTATTTTGAAACCACTTTTTCTATTCTTCTAATGTTTTTAGAGAACTTTTGTATGACTGAACTTATATATAATATTTATCATTTTCAGCATTCAGATCAGCACATTGTTTTTGAAGTTCTAGAAGTTTTTGTTCATATGTTTCTACGCAACTAATTTCTAAGTCAGAGTTATTATAAACATGCATTTTATTCTTTAACTTAGCATTATATTCTCTAACTTCAGATTCAGTCATAAGAATTACCTCATTGTCTGGAATTGAAGTTCTGCACGCCATGTCTTCTGTCACAAAACTAGCAAACCGTCGCTAATCTGTTGCTAAACTGTCACGAATTCTGACCAGAAGCTTCACTTCACAGCAATACGGATGTAGAGATCTTGTTCTTCTCAATCAAAGCTTCTC
This sequence comes from Glebionis coronaria, assembly GCA_025667525.1. NCBI lineage: Eukaryota > Viridiplantae > Streptophyta > Magnoliopsida > Asterales > Asteraceae > Glebionis > Glebionis coronaria. The sequence continues at coordinate 574,000,156 of CM046876.1, forward strand.
AACGAGGCTCTGATACCACTTGTTGGGTTTGCTTCTTGAAGGATCTTTGAAGCCTTGATCACAATACAAAGAGTGTGCGGAAACCAATCTTTATATATAAGAAGAACAATAGAAATAACCAAACATCTAAGCCTCAATATATTAATACGACCACTCTTAATAGTGATAGGGTTTTACAACCTTGAAGCTATAACAAATAATGAGATAAATGTGTAGAGAATGTATGTGTAGAAGTGTATCCATCTCTACACCCTAGGACCTCTTTTTATAGTGCAAGGGGTCCTAGGTGGTTACAACATAATTAATACTTTCCAAAGTATTATACATTAATACCATTTAATTATTTCCTAAATAATCTTGTAACCTCCTCATCATAATCAATATCTTTAATACTTTCCATATGAATAGGAAGACTAAATATTTGATCATATCTTCTACAATCTTCCTTGATCTTATCTTCTACAATCTTCTATCAACTTTATAATATGACCAGGAGGAATTGTACCATCAGGAGGAACGAAGAATACTAGTAGTAGGAACTATAACACCAGGAGTAACTTCTAAATCCATGAGTCCTAACACGTTACTTTCATTATTTAACCCTTTGTGATGTCTATATAGATATCCAAATCGCTTTCCGGCTGTTTGTGCTTGGACGTCTTGAAACATAATCTCTAGACCATTGTGTAGCAATGTGTCCTTGGAATAGACTAACCGCTATTGTGTGAGTCACACATTTTGAAACACTTCCTATAATCGTGTTGAATAATATCATGGTTTTCATAATATTTTGTTGATCTTTATCACCGTTTTATAGGACATGTGAAGATTTAATTCGTTGACATTTATATGTATCGACTCCGAAGTGTATTGTTCGCTTATATCTTGGTAACGTCATTCACCGTTTTGCTTCCTAAAATTCGTGTTGAATACCTTGAAGCATCTTATGTCATTCATTATACTATATTTTTATTTGATGCTCATTATGAGATTTATTTTTCATTGTTGTAAAATCCACAAGACATGTGTGTATATATTTTGAGCCGTTAGAAAGTGTCGAAAAATACATTTTATGTAGAAACTACAGGGGCAGTATAAACAGGTCACAACTTAAAAGTAAAACATGTTTTTTTTTTTAAAAAAAATAGTCAAACCTGCACAGAACTTGCAGGGGTATTTTGGTCATTTTACATTGGGTTTCAGGTCTCGGGTAAAACTAGAAAGTCGTCTGAAACGTCGTTTCGCATTAAAATGCTTTAGACTCCGAGTATTGGAGATGTCGTTTATCGAGTCAATTAATCGGCTCATATTTAAAAGTCAAATCTGATAGAAAATTCAGAACATGAGTTTTAAATGTTTCTAAGCTGTTTTGATTTCATTTGAGATCGTAAAATTTTAACAAATATTATTTTACAACTAACGAATACTAGTTGCATGTGAAAATGTTAAAAAAAATATAGAAACAGTACAGGATTAGCAATTACCGGAATAATGGGGTAATTTGTAAACGAATAATATACTTTCTTAAAAGCATGTTGTGTCGAGTATCTTACATAGAATACACATATGGATTGATTTATTCTTTTTATATATATGACTCATTTGTCATTGATGTTATCTTATTTTTATTTTCTTCTAACCTTCCACTGATTTGGGTTGAGTTTTGAAGTTTTGCCTTCACATTCTTCGTCGATATTTTTTTTATCACATGTCTCATGGCATTTTCGTCTAAACCTTATAACCTTTTGAAACTTTAACAACTTGTAACCATTTCATTGATTGTTTTACGAGCTACTATTTGCTACTTTTTGCAAACCTTTAGCTACTTTATACGTTGTCATGATGTCACCTTATAAATAAATCTGCTATTGTTTTACGATTATTTTCACCAATTGTTTTTACTTTGGTCTTAATACTTTTCGTAACATTAAAAGTTTCTTACTGATTATCTCACAAATTACTTGAATCCTATAAATTTATAAACTATTTTAAATTCCATTTTACAAATGGCATGGTTTATATAAACATTAGAAACGTAATACTTTTCGACGAAACTGAGCACTGCATTGCTATTCCTAAATTATACATGGCCTGATCACATATGTCTAATTTAGATGGAGCCATGCTAGGCTGAATAGTAGTCCACTAAAAAAAAATCTTGATAATAATCAACTTTTTACTTGTATTTATGATAAAGATAAATAAAATGAAATAAAATGAAAAGTAGTTTTAAAAAACCTTTATATTTCATGCAAGTAGCGCAATTTCTATGCATCCGCATATGTTTTCTTACCTTTTCTTGAACGAATTACGCGCTTACGAATACGTTTTTACTCGACAATCGTTTTTCCACTTGTTACTTCATTTTGTCTTATAACTGATTTCTTTTGACCGTTCGTCTAATTACTGACTGTTGATAAATGACTTGAAAGTCTCAATGTTTTATCCTTCCTTCTCGTCCAATCTTCTTTATGCGACTGGGTAGATCTTTGGAATGCCTCCGCACGTGAATAATGAATTATCACTAGAGTGATTTCCGTATATCCGGGATGACGTCCGTCACTCTCGTTTGTCTCGAAATCCACTCTTGTGAACCGTGCTTTGACTTCTCTCTTTAAACACTAACATCGTTCATTTGATTTGTTTTAATTACAAGTGATTATTAGGAATTTTATTTTATTAAAATTTTTGTATGGATCTTATTTCCGATCGTGTATCGACCACCGCTAAGTTAACGAGCTGATGTTGGTGAACCACCGAACGCACTAACAAGATTGACATCTTGTTTAATCTATTATTTCTTATCGTCTTACTATCAACGACTTCATCTTATTATTCTATTCAAGAATCCATACGACATTTGTTTCGTCCCCTTTTGTACCGTTGATTTCGTACTAATTGTTGACCATTATTTCCATTCGTATTCGTTTGTTATCTTGTCACATTTTGAAACCCGAATATATCCCATGTTTATTTTAAAATAATAAACACCTTTATGTATTTCTATAACGTATTATAAAATTTTTATAGAACTTTTATACATTTTTCCAATGATTCTCAGTTATCGAAATAACCATCACATGTAAAAGGTCAAATTTATACATCATATTTTGTATAACCAAAATTAATGTTTAAATTGAAATTATGTTTTTATCTTTTGAAGTAATTGACTTATCATACTTTACTTTAAATGTAATGAAATTATCGGTTTAATTTATATTCCTGATAATGATTTAATTTGGAAATTATATTTTCTAATTGTAACCATCAATATGAGTTTAATTAATAAATTCATGTCTTTCTTTCAAAGTTTCTTAAGACAACCAAAATAAATTATGAATCTATTTAACTCCTATTTTGATATATCATCCTTATCAAGAAAGTACATCAATTGAGTTTTAAGGTAATACCAAATCTGGGACGGATAATTGTGACAAACGTTATTTTAATGTTAATATTTAATTCATTATTCGCTCTCATTTTTCTAGTATTGCGAATTATTATGTTTTACGGTTACGTGATTCGAGATCCCTCGTCGATCGTTAATCTTAAATCATTTTACCACATCTTGTTCGTTTATGCGTTTATTGAAGTCATTTTTATCTCGTTCTGTTCCTCGTATTGAAGATTACTATTTTATTTTGAGTTTAAAATGAATCTCGGGAAGCAGTGTATAAGAAGAAACGATAAGTGTCACCAGGATTTATGCGTGTACTTGTGGAATGATTGAGGACCGAATCTCTTAATGAATGGAGTTAATAAATTTGTTACAACCTCGAGGAGCATGTTGAAGCCGACACCGCAAGTGGAAAGACTCTTATGATCAAGTGGTTATTATCAAGGGTTCGTTCAAGGTTTTCTCGATGATTAACGATGGAAATCTATACTTGATGTTATTGTTCGACCTTTTATTTTTATGTAATTATGTGGTATGTGATCTAGTCAAATGATCGTAAGTTGTGAAAACTTGAGACGGCATCATCCGATGACGTCCGATCATGTAGAACATATATTATGTAATATCTTTTTGACTTTCAACGACGATGTTTATTGAGAATTTAATGCGCGTTGGCGAAAGTGAGATGGTGTCTTTGTATTATCTTTTGAGTGAGGACCCGCGTGTGAGCACCCTCCGATGACGAAAATGTTTTTCTTGTTAATTCTTTTTGATGTGTGTCCATGGCTATCCGACCAGTAGCTATCCTTTAAATTGCAACATTCTTTTAACTGGACTTACCCGGAAATCCTGTCACCTATTCTTGTCGTCGAATGAGCGTCGTGTGATTCATAAAATTTTCATGTGTCGAACTTGACGGGTGACTGGTGGATAAGGATTTATTTATTCCTTTTTGGTGAGATACAACTTAACGACAAGTTGCGTTTTGTAAAAGAACCAGTGGAGATCGTGGATCGAGATTCACGTGGGAACGTGAAGACTTCTTTATAAGGAATGCCCTCATCCTTCCGGGTAGTGAACAACTCGTGTATGAGGCGAGTTGAGCGCCGGGACGTCGCTCCCTTAAGGTGGTGAGGATGTAAAACTCGTAAAAATAAGGTCATAATTTAATTATATTTTCAATTATTTTGAAGTATTTTATAACATTAAATATTATTATGTTTAACGGTTTAAGTTGAAACCGATATTAAATATTTTATTTTAATATTTTGACGAGTAACGAGGACTACTAGTGATCGCGATACCGACGGATGCCTAAAATTTTATATTTTATTATCGATCGTTTCGATATTTAATATTTTCGACGATATTGTTTTAATTACGTATCGAGTCGTTATATTATTATTTTTCGTGTCCGTTTAAACTTTTAAGTATTTTTACGAAACCCGAGTCCCGTAAATATTTGTAAAATTTACTAATAGTCATTTCCCGCTTTTTAACTTAAAAGTTACATTTTAGTCCAAAACTATCCAATATTTACAAGTTACACTCTACCTACACTATATAAAGTTTTTCCAATAAAACTTTCTCATTTACCCCACTAAAAAAATCACACAATCCTCCCCCTTCCCTCCTTGTTTCATCCTTCCACCATCAACACCATAAACACCTTAATCAAAATTTTTCTAGCTTGATCCAAGAGAAACCAAGCAAAGTCCCTATCCTAAAATCATCTTGTGAGTATTTTGGTACAATTTTTATCCACATGCAACCATATAAATTTTTCAAGAAAAGTTAGTGATGTTTGATCCAAATTTGTTGTATGCATGTGTTAGTAGTGATGATCAAATGGTGTTTATGCCATGTTTTTGTTAAAAAGTTGATTTTTAATTTTTGAGTTTTTGATTTTGATGATGATACAAGTGTCAGGAATGGCTTATGATGATATTAGGGGTTTAGGTTGATGACAAAAGTTGTTGGAATTGATCAAAAACATGATTTTGTAAGAGATTTTAATAGTCAATTTTGGGCAGTAGGTTTGAGGTCATTTTCGGAAATCTTAAGTCTGAATATAGGTTGTTATTATCGGATTATGTCGTAGAGAATTTCGTTAGCTTCGATTTGATATAAGGTAGGCCTTCCAACTCCAAACGAGGTGGAAGATACACTAGTTTGATTTTCGTGTACCGGGAGATGAGTGTCGACACAATCCGAAAATTGTTATCGATATTTGGATCGAATCTTGGGGACTATAAAATGAGTTTTAAAATGATTCAAGGGCTGTTCTCAGGCTCCAAGTTTAGTATTTTGAGTCTATTTTTAGAATCAAGTGGCGGTTTTACAAATGGATTTGTCTAGAATGGTCAAAATAGTTTCGTAAGTCAAGGTCGTTAAACTGTCCGGATTTTGTGATTCAAAGATGAGTCGGGCAGGGAACTTTAGAAGTAAAATCTTTTAATGGGCTCTTGGGAGGACTTTCTACATATAGTAAGTGAGTTCTCTGAGTAGTATCATAAAAATTTGATATGTCTAAGTATGGGAAAACGGCTTGGACATTCGGTATGTTCCGGCAGATTTTTATTAAAGGCGTAGACTAATAAAATGAATATATAGGAGAGTGTAATAGTATCACTTGTATCGTTTTCTCTCGATTTTGTCGTGATTTTATGAGTCGAGTTTTATATTCTTATGTATGGGTTATTTCTCGAGTCTATTATTAATGAACGCACCTCATTTGATAGGTTGCGGTTCTCGTGTTTGAAAGGCATCATCTATCGTCGGCGATCGTCTCATTACCACTATTGACTAAGGTGAGTCTATAGCCTCGCTTTATACTAGTTATTAAATGATTTTAAACCCGCGAGGGGGAATACATGTTTTATAAACTTAGAACACAAGATTTTTATGGTATGCTTTGTCCCTCTATGAATGGACCCGTGGTTGCATTTAAATTGTATTAAGTGATTGCCTTTGTTAAAACCTCAATTATGGACCATTAATTAACCTATGATGGCTTAACCGCTAGTACAATTAATAGATCTATGGGGGAAGCCGCCCCGGTTCAGTTTTTGTGGACTTGTCATAGAAGCTTAGGCCCGACCTCCCCACTGTTTGAACATATTGTATTGAGAAGTTAGGTATACGGCAATGTACCAATAATCTGGAGGTAACCGACAATTAATAAATCTCCTGTCTTATCAGACCTCTAAAGGGAGTGTCTAAGGGCTCGGTTCCATGAGCTTATTGCAATTTATGCTATATACAATTATTATTGTTGATGCGAATTATTATTTGATGCTTGTTGCCTTTAAGCATGCCACAAACTTATAATCTTTGCTTGTGTTCAAAAATGATTATATGAACCTATAGATTCACTCGGCATTTTTGCTGATTGTTTTACTCACATGTATTTCAGGTAATCAAGAAGTGGAAGCTTGGAGGTCACGAGAATGAAGTTGTGCACTGCTATGTTGTTCAAACTCTTTGATTTATTTATCGTTCCATTTTTAAAACAAACTAATATGTTGTTTTAACTTATCTTTTGGTAACGATTACTTGTGACTACGCTACTCTGACAATCGTTTTAGGAACGATAAATCTAAAATGTCTCTTTTCGAGTCGTTCTTTATAAATTATGTGTTGTTGTATCATTGTTTAGCACCCAAAGATGTATTCCGCTGCGTGTAATTTTGGGGGTGTTAAAAAAAGGATCTTTAGATACCTTAGGTGCTATCCCACTTTGGGATTACGGTATCCAAATGATTATCCATTGGAGCTTATTAGTTATTCAGACAGTGATTATGGAGGTGACAAGTTTGATAGAAAATCCACAACTGGTGGATGCCAATTTCTTGGGAGCAGACTGATATCTTGGCAATGCAAGAAACAAACAGTGGTGGCCAACTCTACAACTGAAGCATAATATGTAGTTGCAGCTGCTTGTTGTGGACAAGGTCTATGGATTCAGAACCAACTGTTGGATTATGGGTATAATTTTATGCATACCAAGATTTTTGTAGACAATAACAGTACATTATGCATTATTAAGAATCTTGTACATCATTCTAAAACAAAACACATAGAAATTAGACATCATTTTATAAGAGATTGTTTTAAAAAAGGTTTAATACAACCAGATAGGGTTGACACTGAGGAAAATGTGGCATATTTATTAACTAAACCTTTTGATGCTGGGAGGTTTCAATACTTGGTAACAAGTATTAGAATGATCAATCTTACCTAAAATGTGTTTTTGGAACTTATTGTAAAGGTATGTATAGGATATGCACTGTTATTGGTCTTTGTACAAAATTAGGTTTTCCACTCTATTTTTCTAACGCTGACAAAGGTTATTTTAACGCTGATAAGTGTTAAAATGGACGCTGACAACAATATGTTAGTTTTGTGGTTTTTGATCTAATTATGCAGGCATTATGAGCATTGTACAAATGGATACAAAGTTTCTTATGTATCTTTGGAGCTTACTAGAAGTGTGCTCAAGTTTATGGATGATGGTTGGAATGTTTACATTCCTATCTTGACATAACTTTTTATTGCATATTTTATTTTTGGCAACTTTGTATATCATTGTTTAATGGGAGGTTTTCGAAACCTTTAGGATGTTTGGGTATTCTTATAATACTCTCATCATAATTCTAGATTGTGTCCACTGGTGAGTACGAGTTAGTTTTCTAAATTTTGAGGCACTGTAGCATGCAAAGTTGATATACTGTGCACGCTGCCAAGACGTTTTGCCTAGAATTGGATTTAGTTGGTTGGGAGACATGGGTACGTTTTTATTGAGATTACCTAAGAAGTTACAAGGGATTTATATGAGATAACTTCATTGTTAATAACTTTGTTTAGCAAGGGACACTTGAGGGAAATTATGTCTATCTTGCTTAAACAAGTGTGCATGATTGGACAGTGCTTGCCACACTATAGTGATTTTCAGTCTATGAGTTATCTTCACTAGGATAAATTACTTTGTTAAGGTCCTTTTTCTTTTTAGTTATTTTTATTTTTGGACGCTGACATTTTTCTTTCCAAACGCTGATAAGACCAATTTAACACTGACATGGCACATTTCTAACATTGACAATAATATAGCCGTTGGGCGCTGATAAATTGTTTTTGACCGTTGACAAACATTGGGTCCTACCCAGTTATTATTTTTGACGAAAATATGGGCCGTAAGTTTAGGAGTTGGTAACTTTTTATTAATGTTTGAGATAAGTTATATATTTTCACGATTTTCATAATTACTTTTTGAATATAACTGCCTCACGTTTTGACCAATCACATATTTTCACTTCTCCTATATATTTGGCTCATTTCTTTTAAACAGGGTAACTGCTTATTCTTGTCTAACTAAAATTTCTCAAACCTTCATCTTCTATAACTTTTATCACAGCTTTCTTACATCAATGGCACCAAAGTTTAAACATCGAGATTTGGAATTGAGGTTCAGGAGTCAACACAACATGGTAGCTTATTTACAAGCTGATAATGCTCTGTTTCCCCAATATACTTAGATGGTTGCGTATTTGAATGCGTCCCCATTAAGGTATGCACTTTCACATACTCCTCTTATCTCTGTCACACACATTAAATAGTTTTGGAACACTGTTAGTTCCTCAACAGTTAATGAAGTGACTACATTGACTGCTATTGTCCATGGGGTTTCATGGGTGGTTACTGAAGCTTTGGTTCGCCAAGCTTTGCATCTTAATGATGCAGATGGTATAACCATCCTACCCATTGCAGTGTTAGAGCAAGGACTCCAAGCCTTGGGTCATCCTTTGCCTGAAGAAGGCCATTTAAATAAATATACAAAACATGAATTTCCCCCGGCTTGGAAGTACCTACTACATGTCATTCTTCAATGTTTGAGTCCCAAATGCACTGCACACAATGAAATCAACCGATCTATTGGGAGTGCCATTGTGTGTATTGCAACTGGGCAAAAGTATAACTTTTCAAAAATGATTTTTGATGGCATGTGTCATAATAAAGGTAACAAGATGACTCTTACTTACCCTAGGTTTTTGCAAATGGTTTTTGATTTACAAGGATACTGTAATAGGGATCATAATGATTTTTATACGATCCCTATTCAAAAGAAAGCAATTTTTTAGGAAGATGAATTATGAACCTTATAGAGACCTACCCCTCACCCAAGCCATGCTTGCTGTTATTGAAGAAGCAAACCCTCACCCACAACCTTAACCAGACCCATTGCCTGAACAACCTCTATCACCCAACAAATGGAATTTGACCAAGAACAATTCAACGCTGACACTTCAAATGTTGGCGTTGACACTACCAATCCAGACGCTGACACCACTTTACCACAAACCCGAACACCCCTTAACCTCCAAACAGACCCTAAATCCACTTCCTCTTCACCACCACCAGACTATAGGTTGGAAAAATGCCAAAGGACTACTGGAGTGTTCTCCTCTAGTGGTCCTAGCCATGTGGCAGAGAGAACCACCACCACATGTGTGGTTGGTGACATGGGTGGTGCTGGGACTATTGATTCTCGCTTAGATGTAGGCCAAGACAGTCCTAACATCATTAAGACCCCATCCATTCCCCATGAATCTACTTTGGGAGGTCTTCCCATTCTAGAAGAGGGCAGATTGGAACCTTACACAATTTTGGAATTTACGGTGGTCTGCATTAGCCTGAAAAAGCAAAATGCAGACCTTGTACAGATTGTCAAGTCACAAGGCCTTGAACTCAAGCAATTGAGGGAGAGGATAGTTATTTTGGAAGGTGCTAACACTAGGCGTAGGGAGGAGGATTCTTCCAAATGGGAGGATGAACAGGTCCATATAAGTGACAAAGGCTCACACGAAGGTACTTCTTTTGGTGATTCTTTGGGTATAGCTGAGGCTCTTACAGATTTGAAAAGGCAACCAGATTTTGATACTTCATTAGTTACTCCTACAAAGTTGTCCTTTACTGAGATGATGAAGCAGTTCACTGATTCAGCCGCTGACAAGAGTAAATTAAGCGTTAACACTCATACTTTGGACGTTGACACTCATAGTTTGGACGTTGAGAGACTTCTAGACATAGTTGGTGTATCCAACCATCAACTATTATCAAGGATGTGTCTACACAGGTCCCATCAACTACTTTACCTTCTATTGATGTATTGGATAAAGGTAAAGGGATTATGGTAAAAGCAGAGGTTCCCAAGGATGCAGCCCAGGTTCATTTTGATTCTATTTTGTCTACACAACTTGAGGAAAAGGAGAAGATGAAGAAAACTGCTATTGAGTCACAAATTGTGGCTACTTCTGAAAGTAATAAGGAAGGTAGTGATGATGAGAGTACTGATTTAAGTGTGATGATTATTGAAGATCTAGAGAGGCTGGAATATGTTGATGAGTTGGTTAAGGAAAGACTTGAGCAGTTGAAAATGCAGGTAGATTATGAAATGCCTGAAGTGGTACAAATGTACTTTGCATGGGAGAATAAGGTTATAAAAAATCCAGACATGACAATTTCTGATCAAATTTGGGGTTTAGGGATTCTGCTAAAGTTCAACGTGATTGCAAGGTAATATTGAAGTATAAGGCTAGCAAGGTTCTTTCACAGCTTAAGAGGGATAGAAGGAAGCTCTATCATATTCTTCTCAAATGTCATCAAGGGGGTTGGACTTTCAAGAAATTGTAGGATTTATCCTTTGAGGAATTGGAGTTTCGCACCTATCCTATTTGGGCACGTATTCAAGAGGAGAATACTATCAGACTCCTTTCTAATGAAAGAAAGGAATAACTTGAAGAAGAAATGCAGATTCACAAGGCTTCAATTGCACCAAGGCCAGTGAAGAAGGGACTTCCTATTGAGTTTACAGCTTTGGATAGAGTGAATCCTAGTTAAGCAGTGATTAGAAGGATTATTAAGCTCTCACCTTTGGAAGCTTCACATATTTCAGAGGTATTACCTTTTGATTCCAGAAACCCAATAGTTCACTATGAAGAAGATGCAAGTGGGTTCTGGATGATTACCAGATATGAAAAGAAGGTACATACTTTTACTTCTTTCATCTCTTTGTTTGGAAGCCTGGATAGAGAAGACTTGGTAGATCTTTGGGTATTGATGAAGGCCAAGTATGAGGCTGAAGCACCTACTTCAGTCAATGGAATAAAGATTTGGTACACATTCAAGAGAATGATTGAGCCAAATGATGCAGATCCAATATGGTTGGATTTGGATGATATCAGTGGACTTCAATGGCGTCTACATTCAGCAGCTGGTGTTTACCTTAAGAGAACTACAAAGTTTTCAGAATATCTTCTTGTGGATGCTGAATATCCCATGTCCAAGGAAGTTTTGAGGCAAATGGTGTCAACACAGCTGGAAATAGATTATACAAGTGATGTTGGCAAAGATTTAATTAGGTTTATTTATTATCTAATTAACAAGGATTTATATTTGTAAGAATCGTCCTTGTACTTAGTTTTTATTCAGAAACTTGATTACTAGAGTAGATATCATGTTTAGGGGAGGACTGTTGAGAATAAAATGAGCCAAGACACTTAGAAGCTGACAAGAGTTATTTGGACGTTCATAGGAAGAAATCAAGCGCTGACAGATCAAGCGTTGACAAGAAGTATCCAAGCGTTGATGAGAAGAAGTCCAAGCATTGATAGAATACTTAGTCTACACGTTTTGTACTTCTAGTAAAGATATGTTTGACATTGTATTTTCTATGTTTATCTTTACCTAAAATAGTTGACACGTAGACTCTTGTACAAGGTTCCTTATTCTATAAAAGGAGGCTTTTAGGTTTTAGTTAAATATATGTTTTACACTTTCATTGTACGCAAGTTTTGATCATCAATCAAAGTGAAAGTTTGGGTTATTCTGTTTTGTGTGTTCTTGTTCTAAGTGTTAAATTCCGCATAACACTTAGACTGTTTCATAATATAAAGTTTCTCTAAGTGTTAATATTGATTCAATCTCGTTAACACAAAGCTAATCGATCTAAGTTTGGGATCAACATTCGCTAGTTAGTAATTCCCAAGGAGTGAGAACACGAATATTTCCTTGGAAGTCACCAAGAAGAGAATGTTTACGAGGTTTAGAAATAGCTCTAGAGATGAACAAAGGAGATGGAAGCTCGGTCACATAATGCACATTAATAGCGGCTAATTCTAAAGAGTCAAGGATCCAAGCATCTGTAAACCTACATTGACCATTATACGGCACATTGAGAATTTGTACAAATTCTTCAAGAGTGTATACAACGGTTTTCCCCTTGATAGAAAGTATATTAGATAGACCATTATTGATGCACATTAATGAGAAGGAACTAAAGAAATCCATAAGAAAGGAACGAAATATTGGCTCATCAAAGTCAAGCAAATAGTCAAAGCCAATAGATTTGAACATGTAGCGTGTAAGCTCAATCCCATCAAGATTTGGTGGGATAACACGTCCTTCATGAAAACAGTGAGTTTCTAAAGACCGAAGTGTATCTTGAAGAGAACAAGATTGACACGATTTAGAAAGAATAGGCATGTATTCTCTAGTTTTCTCATGAGAAAGAGTATATATTCACTTTCTCTCCTACGTGATCTGACAAATATCATTTCTTAGGATTACAATAACAATATCCTTGGAATATTTCAATTACAAATGTGTAATATTCTAACTACAACTTATGATGTAGTTTTGGTATCTCAAAAGATTAATCAATCATCTTAGAGATGAGCTTAATTGAACACATTGCACGTGATATAGGGCCTACTAACCGTATAAGGTGCAAACCATAAAAATCATGCTTGATACTTTAAGCTACTACTAACTCACACTACAACACCTAAGTGAGTCAGGTATCCAAGATCATGAAGGTTTAAGAGGGTGAAAGAATAGAATCACATATCACAAACAAATTTCAAGGCAAGGATGCCAAGAAAAATCACATAGTCAAGTAATGGTTAATAGAATGATCAATAGGGCGTATGGAAGGACGAAAACGTACCTTAGCCGCAAAGTGCATCCCATGTCTTCTATGGACTAACGCAACACCCAAACTTGACCAAAGTGCATACTAAGTCTTCAAGGACTAGTATCACTAACACCAATCTTGATATCATCATCCTATGATGTTGGAAATCAAAAGGAGACGAGTCTGCTACAAGTGCAAGTAGCTCAATCCAAGATCAAGTTAATGATTAGTAATCATGAGTACCTACACAAAAAAGATACAAACTAGTAGATACATTTTAAGAGTAAATCTAAAATTCATATAAGCTAAATCAAAATAGGATGCTATACTACCAGTTAAAAGGTCTATTTTTATTGGAAAAAATAGTTTTCACCAAAGAGAAACTATAGTACAACGAAACCTTCTAATTTGAGGAAACAATAGATCTATCCATGCTTTAAAGCACAATATACTTAAAAGATCTTGAGTGACCATGACTCTGATACCAATTGTAGAAACTAAGGGGGGGGGGTGGGGGTGAATAGTTTCTCTTATTTAAGGTCCTAGTTAAAAATCCTTTCAGTTAGGTTTGTCTAAAAATTAACTTTGACTTAAAAACTAGTTTCATAGTTGTTATGTTCAATTCTAATGCATTTCAATATCTAGTGACAATAAAATGCAATGTAAGAATGAAAGCATAAGTATAGAGTAAGGAAGGAAAAAACCTAAGGTACGACACCAAGATTTATAGTGGTTCGGCAACGAAACTCTCACTTTGTTCCTACTCCACTCCTCGAGTACATCTTACTCGAGATTTCTACTATATCCACAAGCTCCCTTCTTGGCGGAGAAAACCTTACAACGTCGCTGAAATTATTTTTCGACACTAAGCTAAATGTCGAGACCTAATCTTAGCTAGGACAAATCTACACACGTCGCCTACTACACCATTTTCCGACACAAGGCTAGATGTCGAGTTCTAATCGAAAGCTAGAACCAATCTTCATCGCCCATCTTTTTTTCTGGCACAAGGCTAGATGTTGAGTTCTAATCCAAAGCTAGAACCAATCTTCACAACTCTTCACTTTCAAGTTTAGTAAGAACTCACAAGACATACACACATCACTTTGTAGTTTAGTGATAACTAACACACAAGACTTACTACAACTCAATAGACATATCTAAGTATACACATGTAACATAGTCCACACAAGACAAATCCAAGTATATACATATACAATGGATTTAAACAAGACTAATCCAAGTATTCACTAATATATTAGATCAACACAACACTAATCCAAGTATACACAAATACATTGGATCTACACAAGACTAAAATATAAAATAATGAACATTACTAGATCTATGAAAGAATGATCTTCATCCAGGCTTCATCTTTAATCACATCACAAATGTGTGAGTGATCTTCTCTTCGGACAAGTAAAGAAGGGGATTGATACAAGGGTTTTACCTAGTATAAAAATTTCATTAAACCAGTCTCTTCGAATTGAAAAAGGTAAAACGTGCGACTCAGTCGTCTTTTGGTGGATAAAATAATAGATTGGTCGTTGTAGTAAAGTAAATGTGCAAAACTTTAAAGTAAATGGCGGTAATTAAAACTAAAGCTAATTAAAACGTAAATGGTGCAAAATATTAAAACTTTAAAAGTAATTAATTAAATGAAAATAATTAAAGCTCGACGAAAAGTAAATTTGACAATGTAATGAAAATGTAAACTTGAAATTTAAAATAAAGAAAAACAATTAAAATAACACTTAAAGAAAAATGGCGGGAAAAATAAATGCTTGAAAATAAAAAGAGGATAAATAAAACCTTAGTCGGAATCCAAAATACTGTCACTATCCTGAATACAACACAAGCTGCTTATCCGGAATAATTACTTTTAAGGTCTATCCGGAATCTTGTTTAGTTGCCCTTATCCGGAATCCATAAGTTGTCACTATCCGGAATCTATATTCCGGACACTTATCCGGAATCCGTGTCATGGGTACTATCCGGAATACCCTTTCTACAAGCTATCCGAAATATTGTTGTTGCCCTTATCCGGAATCCACATTCGAAGGCTTATCCGGAATCCGAGATCAAACTCTTATCCGGAATACTGTTAGAAGCTTTATCCGGAATCACCTCCTTTCTCTTATCCGGAATCCGAGTTTCGAAGCTTATCCGGAATGTAGAACTGTCACCCTTATCCGTAATAATTACTTCTTCACTATATCCGAAATATGAGTCCGGAAGACTATCCGGAATCACCGAATCTACTGCTTATCCGAAATTACTGCTAAGACTATAATCCGGAATAAGATTAACCCTACTATCCGGAATATTAGACCTGGTTATATCCGGAATCTTTCTTTGAAGCCTTATCCGGAATTCGAGGGTTTTAAATAACCCAGATAACAATTAGAAGCAAATAAGCCAAAAACTAATATTAAGCTAAAAACAAATAAGCACTTAACTAAAACTTTAACCAAAATCAAATTTAAGAAAAAGCAAATAAGCCAAAATTTAAAAACTTTTAAAAACACTAAATAATAAAAAATTTAAAAACAACTCTTTATAAAATTTAACTAATAAGCACTTAATTAAAAATAAGAAAAGCACACAATAAGCTATAAAACCAATAAGCTAACACAATCATAACATAAAACATGAAAATTAATCAAATAAGCATGACAATAAGATAATAGGCACAAAGATTAAATCAAAACAAGAAAGGTAGAATGAGAGATTAATTAAAAACTTGATTAAAAACAAGATTCAACAATTAAAAGTAAAGATTAAACTTACAAATTTAAGGTGCAAGACAAGGTAATTAAATGTCAATTAAGTAAATGACATTAAGAAAGTGCAAGTAATTAAAATGGAAGAACTATTTTGTCAAGATAGTCAACACCTCCTAATGTGATATTAGGAGGGTATTTATAGGAGATTAGGGAGGTAAGCATGTGTTGGAAGCTTACTTCTTTATTTCTTTCTCATCTTTTCGTCTTCTAAATTCTTCGACTTTATCGACTTTGTCTCAGATTAATTAAACTTGTCTTGTAATTTCTTCATAAATTAGACTTGAGTTCTTCGGCTTTATCCAACTTCTGTCTTTAGAATTTTTCTTCGATAAATCTTCAGAATAGGCCTTGGACTTCTGTTCTTTTTGCACTCTTGATCTTTTGACTTCGTCTTTTGTCTTTTTCTTCGATAAAAGCCCGTGAAAGCCCGTGTTTTCTTCCCTTTTCACATTTTGATCCTAAATCACAACAAAAACACAAACCACGTATAATTCCGACATTTACAACATAAAATACACGTTTTGGCTTGGTTATTATTATAATTAAGTGGTACAAGGATAAGTGTTTTCACACTTATTAAATCCCCTACACTTGACCATTGCAATGTCTTCATGCAATGCATTAATTACAAAGCAAGTTTTACATTTTCCATCACAATCAATCCACATTGGCCTTTATTAAAGAGACAAAATATTTAAAGGAAGAAAACAAGTAAAAAGATCAAAAACTTACCTTAGAGTTTTGGAATGTCATGAATGTTTATCATCCTCAAGTTTCACGTTCCCCAAACCAAGCTTAAAAATGAGATCATTGTTATTATAAGTTAGCAAACTAACACAAACTCATGTGGGCCAATTATTTACTTAGACTCCCTTATTCATAGGTGTATCTCTTATATTTTATTGTTCTCTTGAATGATCACGAAGATGCATTGTTGACTTATTTCGATAGTTATTTAGGCCGAAAAAAAAGTGGCACGATTTAATCAATAGTTAGCTAAAGGACAAAATCTTTTTAAACTGCTTCTCGGGACCTCATAAAGTTCATATCTTGGCATAACTCGCTTTACGATTTGAGACCTTTCTCGGATCGATATTTGGCATTGACTTCATACTTCAAATCTTGAGAGACGTTCATGAAATAATGGTCTTCTCTTCATAATAGGAATTTCTTCACTTGAACTTTTTGAGAAATTCTTCATACTTGGACCACGACTTCTTCATTTTTCTCCAATCTTTATTTGGGATTTTGATATACAACGATCCGCCTCCTTTTAGGACTTGGATCTATTTATCCTCATACCTCGTTAGGGTCTTTTTGGATAGACTTCTCCATGATCTTTACGGGAGTATTTGCTTTTCGTCGTGTGTCTCGATCCTTCATATTGATTTTTGATAAATGATTCTTCACATCACTTGGGATCTTCAGCAACAAAATGTAGCCCTCATGCCTTGTTAGGTCCTTTTCGGACTCGCCAATCTTCGCATCCCGCTTCAATAAGTTATGCCTTGGCTATGAACTCTAATCAATATCGAGCAAGTTTTAAACGATCTTGGGCTAGAAGCTAAGTAACTTTTCAAATCGTACAACCTTACTTATTGCAAATAAATTTATTAACAAGCGATGGGAGAAAAAGCTTATAATCAACTCAGATAAATTCATGAAAGAATACCAAACTTATAATTGACTATATCATCTCTCGTTCTCCATAATTTAAAATCTCAAGGAATGAGACTCGTGGATGCTTAGCCTATTAAATCAAAGTTTTGGGTTTTCAAGTCATCTATAGGATCTTGCAATTTTTTAGACTTTTTCAAGTTTAGAATTCGCATTTTAAAGTTCCATTGATAAACGACTTTCTAGGATCAATTATAGGAACTTGCGAAAAGTTCTTGTTCTTAACCCGTAAGAGTTAAGACTTTCGCGTTTTAAAGTTCCCTATATAAAAGCCTAGCAAAACTTGACTTAAACACGTTAAGGATACTAGCTAGAGTAAACTTAGATAAGTAAACTCGGGTTAAGTCAAAAGATTCACAACGTTTGAAAATTAAAACCACTTTATTAAAATTTATTCTAACAAAGAAAGAAAATAAATATAACAAAGATAAAACTACTAGGCCAAAAATAGATCCAAAATTTTGAAAAATGTCGAAAAATCAATTTTCCGGTTAAAATGAGGACATATACAAGGAAAAGCCCACTTAACTTCGATAGAAGTCCCCCTACACTTAATATAAACATTGTCCTCAATGTTTAAGCATGTGGGAGTAAACTCGTGCACGTTGTTTAAATCTTGCTAAGGAAGAGACAACTAAAGTGATTCATATTTCAATCATAAATGATAGAATAATGAATCAAAAGAGTTTAGGATAGAACCGAGAAGACGGGTATACGGAATCACGGGTCGTCAAAAGTCATCAAGAATGGATCTTTGAAAGCTCGAATCCATGCACATGATAAGAAAGAAAACAACATACACATACTAGGGTCTCCCCCTACACTTATTATAAAAACAAAAGAAAAAGGATAGATACTTCAGGTTGCCTCCCGAGAAGCGCTTGTTTTTGGTAACCGAGTCGTGAGCCCGACTCGACCTTGATTAGCATAGGAAGAAGCTTGAAACATATCCACCGGGATAAAATACATGGTTTTCATCCATCAAGTATCACAAGCTTAAGGCAAACAAGGCAAGCCAAAGAAGAGTAGGCAAGGTTCCCTTAAGAAGTTGTTGAGCACGGTGGTAGCAAGGGTGACGAGGTGAAAGCATATCTCCAAGGTTTCCAAAAATCTTTCCTTTTATTTCATCAGATGGATACTGAGATGGCTTGAAAATTTTAATATCGGGATCGAACACCTTTTCCTTTAGGGGAAAATAACACTCAGGCTTAGTAGACCTTGAAGAAGATCCGCTCATAAATCGCACAATCTCATCCTTAGAAGGTGGATAAAGAGGTGTCAAGACATAAGTACTGCGGATATCGGTGTCTTCCGGCTTCTTCTCATTTGAAACGGGTTTCTTCATATCCAAAGGAGGATAAAGAGCATCATCAAAGTCCAAAGGAGGATAATCACTCTCATTTGGGAAGTAAGTATTGAGAAAAGTAGCAAAGTCTTCCTCAAATGAGTAGTCATCCAAAGTAGGATCAAGCATTGTTGGTGGAGGATCTTCATCAAAAGTAGGTGCAAGGTCATCATGTGATGAATCAATCGAAAGAGTATCGACATCCTCAAAATCGTCATAAGTTGGCATGTCTTTATACTCAGAAGTAAAATCATCAGAATCATCCATGTCAGAACTAGAATCATCATCATAGTCATCATAGATCGGTGGAGACTCATGAATTGGTGGAGGATCTAAATTGGAGAGAGAATCAACCACATCATCTTGGAACAGTGGATTATCATAGCAAGAATCGAATAGAGGATTGTTGTAGACGACAAAATCATCAAGCACATTAATCATATTCATTGATTCTCTTCCATTGGGTTTGGTAGTGATCTTCCCCATTTTAAACACTTGTGTATCATTCCCGACCCTTAAGATTAACTCACCTTCAACAACATCGACTAAGGCTTTTCTGGGTCTCAAGAATGGCCGACCAAGTATTAACGGAATACGAGGGTCCATTTCATAATCAACAACAAAAAAGTCAACCGGAAAAGTGAAGGTGCCAACTTTAATAAACACATCTACGGCAATACCAACAGGGTAAGCGAGAGTGCGATTTGCTAGTTCAAGAGTCATCTTTGTTGGTGTAAGATCGGGTAATGATAGTGTTTTCCAAACACTTAAAGGCATCAGATTTATACTTTCCCCGAGATCGTCTAAGGCAGTAAATTCTTCGGTTTTGTTGAAAATGCAAGGCAACACGAAACGATCGGGATCTCCAAGTTTTTCCGGAAGTTCTTTAAGAATGACTGCAGAACAGTTTTCATTTAAGCGTGTGTTGACAAACTCAACCATCTTTTCCTTCTTGTTAAGCAATTCCTTGAATGCTTTGATGAATTTTGGCATTTGGACAAGTGCCTCAACGAGGCTAATGTTGAAATTCATTTAAGAGATTATCTTCATAAAAGAAGTGATTTGAGCATCCTCTTTAGTAAGCAATTTGCTCTTGTCTAACCGAGAAGGATAAGGGATGTTGGGTTTATAGGTGGAAGGTGGTAAAGGTTGAGATGTTGAAGGTTTTTTCTTGGGTACTTCTGCAAGAGGTGGAGATGGTAATGGAGAACTAATACTAGGCGTAGGAGTAGGAGGGATAAATGGTGGTGGAGGAGGTGTAGATGGAGTAACTCGGGGAGGGATAGTTGGTCCTACTAAGGTTGCTCCACTGCGTGTAGTAATAGCACTCACATTTGCTCTCGGGTTGGTGACGGTAGTAGAAGGAAGAGAGCCCGAAGTAGAGGGTTGAGTAGTTGGTAAGAAACTAGCCAACATATTCTTCAAATCAGTTGTTTGAGTGCCAAAAGAGGTTTGTATATCATGTCGAAGCTCGGATCTAATATCATTACCTTGCTTAGTGATATCTCCTTTCAAGTTGATAATTTGGCTTTGCAGATTCTTGATTTTCTCTCCTTGGGTCCTTATGAAAGTTTCCACATCTTGATTAATGGGTGGTGCTTGTTGAGCGGGTGGGTGATAAGGATTAGAAGCTCGAGGTGGATTTGGATTGCTTCTATTGTAGTTGTTGGGGTTGTGGTTTTGAGGAGAAAAATCGGGTGAAAGAAAGTTGTTAGAATGGTAACTTAGCAAGTTACGATCACCTTGAGGTCGGGCTTGGTAGTTCCCCGTTGAGTAGTTACCATAAGCCGCATACACGTTTTCCGAATTGTCATGAGTAGAAGGAAAATCAGTGTATGAATGAGGACCCCCACAAATTTCACAAGAAAGTGCTACAGATTTAACTTTTTGTTTGTGATTTGTAGCCAACAGTTGCATATTCTTGCTCATTTCGACCATTGCGCGGGTCAATTCGGTGATATCAGGGTTTAAAGAAGTAGAAGAAACATTGACTCTCGGGTTATTCCTTGAATATGTGGATGAATCCATTTTTTGTGATGGGTAGTCATGTTCTCTATAATCTCTCTACACTCCTCATGTCTTCTTTTCATAAATGTGCCACCGGCGGCTGCATTAATCGTATCACGATCACAAAAAGTTAAACCGTTGTAGAAAGTATCAATTAAGGTGATGGGGATCATGTTGTGGTTTGGACATCGATCGATCAAAACATTATATCGTTCCCAAGCATCAAAAAGTGATTCATCAGGTTCTTGTGTAAATCCACTAATTTGATTCCGAAGGCTCGTGACCATGGATGGTGGAAAGTAGCGCGACAAAAAGCGTTGAGTCATCTCATCCCAAGTATGAATTGAATTCTTCAGAAGACGATCAAACCATTTTCGGCATGGTGGGATAAGGTGTGTGGAAATAGGTGAAGGCGAAGAAAATCCATAGTAACACCGGGCAACTTCATGCTTTGAGTAACAGTAATGAATTTGTCGAGGTGTTTGTTGGCATCATCATCCGGCAATCCGTGAAATGGACAAGTGTTTTGAACTTGTTGGATCATGTGATGCTTCAACGAAAACTCTGGAGCCATGATTTGCATCGGCGCAATCGGTCCTCCTCGTCCATTCATCGTTGGTTGACACAACTCTTCCATCGTTCTAAGGTCAAGTGGGGGAACATTGTTGTTGTTATTCATGTTGGGATGGGGTGGATTATTGTTGAGGTGGGGTGGATTATTGTTGTTGTGCACACCAGCCATAACTAAATCTTCACGAGTCTCGGGCTTTGAATAAGATGTAGATCTAGTACGCATACACCTGCAAAAGAAAAAGAAAAGATACCAAAGAAATAGAGAATATATATGTACGTGTAAAAATAAAAATAAAAACTTTTTGTATTTTTTGAAAATTTTAATTTTTATGGATTTTTCACAATTTTTAACTTTTTATGGATTTTTGAAAATTTTTGAGACGAAAAATAACGTTCACGAGTCAACGGATCCCAAAATTTAACGCGCTCTCACAGAAAACCGTTAATCTTTACGAAAAGAGCCGGCAGCGGCGCCATTTGATACAAGAGTTTTACCTAGTATAAAAATTTCGTTGAACTAGTCTCTTCGAATTGAAAAAGGTAAAACGTGTGACTCAGTCGTCTTTTGGTGGATAAAATAATAGATTGGTCGTTGTAGTAAAGTAAATGTGCAAAACTTTAAAGTAAATGACGGTAATTAAAACTAAAGCTAATTAAAACGTAAATGGTGCAAAATATTAAAACTTTAAAAGTAATTAATTAAATGACAATAATTAAAGCTCGACGAAAAGTAAATTTGACAATGTAATGAAAATGTAAACTTGAAATTTAAAATAAAGAAAAACAATTAAATTAACACTTAAAGAAAAATGGCGGGAAAAATAAATTCTTGAAAATAAAAAGAGGATAAATAAAACCTGAGTCGGAATCCAAAATACTGTCACTATCCTGAATACAACACAAGCTGTTTATCCGAAATAATTACTTTTGAGGTCTATCCGGAATCTTGCTTAGTTGCCCTTATCCGGAATCAAGAAGTTGTCACTATCCGGAATCTTTATTCCGGACACTTATCCGGAATCTGTGTCATGGGTAATATCCGGAATACCATTTCTACAAGCTATCCAGAATATTGTTGTTGCCCTTATCCGGAATTCACATTCGAAGGCTTATCCGAAATCCGAGATCAAACTCTTATCCGGAATACTGTTAGAAGCTTTATCGGAATCACCACCTTTCTCTTATCTGGAATCCGAGTTTCGAAGCTTATCCGGAATGTAGAACTGTCACCCTTATCCGGAATAATTACTTCTTCACTATATCCGGAATATGAGTCCGGAAGACTATCCAGAATCACCGAATTTGCTGCTTATCCGGAATTACTGCTAAGACTATAATCCGGAATAAGATTAACCCCACTATCCGGAATATTAGACCTGGTTATATCCGGAATCTTTCTTTGAAGCCTTATCCGGAATTCGAGGGTTTTAAATAACCCAGATAACAATTAGAAGCAAATAAGCCAAAAACTAATATTAAGCTAAAAACAAATAAGCACTTAACTAAAACTTTAACCAAAATCAAATTTAAGAAAAAGCAAATAAGCCAAAATTTAAAAACTTTTAAAAACACTAAATAATAAAAATATTTAAAAACAACTTTTTATAAAATTTAACTAATAAGCACTTAATTAAAAATAAGAAAAGCACACAATAAGCTATAAAACCAATAAGCTAACACAATCATAACATAAAAACATGACAATTAATCAAATAAGCATGACAATAAGATAATAAGCACAAAGATTAAATCAAAACAAGAAAGGTAGAATGAGAGATTAATTAAAAACTTGATTAAAAACAAGATTCAACAATTAAAAGTAAAGATTAAACTTACAAATTTAAGGTGCAAGACAAGGTAATTAAATGACAATTAAGTAAATGACATTAAGAAAGTGAAAGTAATTAAAATGGAAGAACTATTTTGTCAAGATAGTCAACACCTCCTAATGTGATATTAGGAGGGTATTTATAGGAGATTAGGGAGGTAAGCATGTGTTGGAAGCTTCCTTCTTTCTTTCTTTCTCGTCTTTTCGTCTTCTAAATTCTTCGACTTTATCGACTTTGTCTCAGATTAATTAAACTTGTCTTGTAATTTCTTCATAAATTAGACTTGAGTTCTTCGGCTTTATCCAACTTCCGTCTTTAGAATTTTTCTTCGATAAATCTTCAGAATAGGCCTTGGACTTCCGTTCTTTTTGCACTCTTGATCTTTTGACTTCGTCTTTTGTCTTTTTCTTCGATAAAAGCCCGTGAAAGCCCGTGTTTTCTTCCCTTTTCACATTTTGATCCTAAATCACAACAAAAACACAAACCACGCATAATTCCGACATTTACGACATAGAATACACGTTTTGGCTTGGTTATTATTATAATTAACTGGTAAAAGGATACGTGTTTTTACACTTATTAGGGATCAAGAGGATAATCATAAGTAAACATACTTAACACATTTTTTATTGAACGGCAATTTTATTGAACTAGCAAGAAGCTAGAAAAAAACATATTACAAACAATTTTTACAAGCAGACATAGGGTCCTTTAGCCAATCGAGCCATAAAGGCCGAAAGGTTTTGGACCTATTAACAATCCAAGAAAAAGAGAAAGTTTTGATGTCATCCATGAGGGTATCTTCCCGTGGAGGCTTTTCGTCGAAGCAAATCTTATTTTGGTAGCACCAAATTACCCAAATAGTAGTTAGAATAACTCCATCCATTATGTTTTTAACATGAGCTGGAAAGATTGTTGAATCAACCCATGTTATAAGCTCCATAAGCGTACTAGGCACATTATCCACATTCCACCATTTATAAACGGAACTCCATAGATCGGTAGCCAATTTACATTGCACAAATAAGTGATGAGCAGATTCTATGTTGTCATCACAAACTGGCCATAACAAGGAGTGAAGATCAATACCACGTGAATCTAGGTTTGAACGCGTAGGAAGTCTATCATTGATCAAACGCCAAGCAAGGATGTTGATCTTGATCGGGACTAATTTATTCCATCTGGTCCTATTCCCTCTATTGAGTAAAGTGATAGAGTCGATGTGTTTTCTCATCACAGATACATAGTACATGTTGGAGTGGTGAAGAGTGAAGTCCCAACGATCATCATTAGTAGATGGGCAATGGTGTTGTAGAAGACCCATAAGAGTATCCAACTGTGCCAATTCCAGACCTGACCTTAGATTGCGCCTCCAAGCCCATGTAAAGTGAATAGAACCGTTGAGCAGGCTACATCTCTCTTTGATAATACACTGCTTGTTTGATTCCAGCGAGTAAAGTCTAGCAAAAGTAGTTTTTAAGCAAGTACCACCAAACCATATGTCGTCCCAAAATCTGAAGATACCGCCATTACCGACTTTTTTCTTGAAAATCCCGTGCAAATCAATATTGGTTTTAAGAAGGTTATGGCTTAGTGACAAAATATTTTTCCAAGGACTGGGGGGAAGCCGCTTCAAAGATGACTCTTCCAAATCAATACCACCATCTAAGCCATGAATAGACACAATCACTTGAAACCAAAGCGCATTTCTATCTGTGTATAAACGCCACCACCATTTCGCCGACATGGATATATTTGAAGCATTAAGGCTTCCAATCCCAAGGCCCCCAAATTTTGGTGGACAACAAACCTTTTTCCAGGCAATCCAAGCAATTTTGTTATTCTCCATAGTGCCGCCCCAAAAGAACCTACGTCTAAGTTGTTCAAGGTAGTTAAGAACACACGTAGGGGCTTGGAACAAAGAGAAGTAGTAAGTGCCAAGAGCGCCAAGAGCCGATTTAAGAAGTGTTAGTCTACCACCAAAAGAAAGAGATTTTGCTTTCCAAGACGTGAGGCGGTTATGGAACTTCTCGATGATTGGCTTCCAATTGTTACTCTTATTCATGTTGGCCCCGATCGGAAGGCCAAGGTACACACAAGGGAGTATTGAAGGTTCACAAAATAGCGTGGAGGCAAACACATTTAGCTCAACATCAGATACTCCAATACCAAATAGTTTGCTTTTTGAGAAATTTACCTTTAAGCCGGAAGCCAAGTGGAAGCATCTCAATATACGACAAAGGTTCTTAGCATTATCAATAGACCATTTTCCCAAAATGAGAGCATCATCGGCATATTGAAGATGAGAAATGTCTATGTTATTTGACCGGACTTCAACCCCTTCAAAGATATTTTTTAGTTTAGCATCTACGAGTGTAACATGAAGAGCTTCCATTGCTAGAATGAAAAGAAAAGGTGACAATGGGTCACCTTGCCTTAGCCCCTTTTCAATTTTAAACTCTTTAGTCGGTGATCCATTGACAAGAACCGAGCTATATGCCGAACCGAGACACCCATTGATCCACTTTCTCCATTTTCGACTAAACCCCATTTGTTTCATGACATCATCGAGGAATCCCCAATCAAGAGAGTCGAAAGCCTTCTCAAAATCCACTTTTAAAAGAAAAAGTCGCTTCTTCTTTTTTGAGGCCCAGGAGATAATCTCATTGACCATGAGAGGGCCGTCTATTATTTGTCTCCCTCTTATATAAGCCGTTTGGACGTCACTAACAACAGTACTAACAACTTGGAGAAGTCTATTGGCAAGGAGTTTTGCAATGACTTTATATTGGCACCCAAGAAGACTTATCGGTCTAAAGTCCTTAATGTGAAGTGGGTCTTCACATTTAGGAACCAACGCTATAAAAGAGGAGTTACAGCCTCTAGGAAGAAAGCCTTCAATTTCGAACCTTTTCACCATCTCAATAAATTCAGTTCCTATAACCTCCCAATAGTGCTTGATAAACTTAAAAGTAAACCCGTCGGGACCAGGAGACTTACCACCACCACAACTCCAAACCGCTTCTTTAATTTCTTCATTCGTAAAAGGAGCATCAAGGAGGGACACCTCATGATCAGAGAGTGTTTTGAAAAGGTGGCTGTTGAAAGTAGGTCGGATGACGGACGACTTTTGAAACTTCATCTTATGAAAGTCAAAAATGTTTTCAATGATGATGGCTGGATCCGTAACCCAAGAACCATCCACAAAGATACCATTTATCCTTGACCTCAAAAACTTGTTGTTTATCATACCATGGAAGAATTTCGTGTTTTCATCGCCTTCAATAGCCCATTTTATTTTTGCCTTTTGCAAAAGATCAAGTCTTTGAATATGCTCCAAGTCTTCCTTTTGTTTCAATAAATCAAGACGTTCTTGAACTTCAAGTTCTAACAACCCACTGGATTCAGCTTTTAAGTCAAGAAGCTGAATTGCATTTTGGATTTTGCCAATTTTATTGGCATCCTTTCGTATCATACCGGTGCGCCATTCACGAATGTGAATTTTCAATAGTTGGAGTTTACATTTCAAAGTGGTAGCTGGGTGAACACAGTGGCGGTTCAAAGGAGCAGACCAAGAATGAGAAATGATTGTGCCAAATTCATCCTTAAGGAGCCAAGAGTTGTAAAACTTGAATGGGATAGGGCCGAAGTCGGCATGATGGGTTTTGATAATAATGGGACAGTGATCTGAAAGATCACGTGGGAGGGCGGTAAGTTGAGCATTAGGCAACATGGACATAAAGTGTTGAGTGACTAATATGCGATCAATCTTGCTCAACTTAGTTCCATACTTGTTCATTCTAGTGAACTTCCTGCCACCCATTGGAAGATCAACAAGATCACAACTGTATATGAAATCATTAAACAACTTTGCACCCTTGTTACAATAAACCGTTCCAAGCCTTTCATTTTGACATCTTACCTCATTAAAATCACCAAGAACAATGGACATCTCTTGATGAGTAAGGATGAGGTTAGATATTTTATTCCAGAGAGTGGTCTTTTTCTTTAGATCTTGCGGTGCATATACCACAATCATCAAGCAAGCAACGCCAGTGATCATTTACTAATGACTATGATATAGAAAGAAGAAAAGGGGCAGAAAGAATGTCCAAAAAGGTTCTTTGAAACTGAAGATTTGATCCACTATTTATAGGAGACACAAAATAACGGCTCTTTGGGTGCGGTTCGTTATTTAACTTGCGGTTCATTATCAATAAAGAGCCGCATAGCCATTTAAGGAACCGTCTAGAGTAGACTACACTCCTTTTTGTCTTTTAGTGGGAAAATGTTATCTGAGGTAGATTTTATCTTTAAAGGATATTACTATGGCATTTAGAATATGCCATATTAAAATTTTCGTTTTCCATTTTAATAAAATATTTTCTTGAAAATAAAGTTTATTAAAATCTTTTGTCACATTTGTCAAAATGTGAGTTTTAAGGTTAGTCACTTTCTATGATCACTAAACATGATTAAGATATGTTTGTGTAAGACTTAAATGATTATTACCTTGATGATAATGTTTGTTAAATAATTCGTCTTTCGGTTTTATTTGACGATAAATGTCTATATACTTTGTCGTGATCAAAACTAAGAAAGATTAGTTAACACTAATAATTTTTTTTGGCATTGCTTGCATTAACAGAGTATAATAGTCTTATTACAAATATTTCCCAAAGCGGAAATATACCAAAAGAGATGCTAACAATACTAAAAACTTCGGACTTAGATAAGTAGAGAAGTGTGTGTGACAGATATATCAAATGAGAAGTGAAGGTCTCTATTTATAGTGCTGGTTGGAGGTACAAGTGCACCACACTATCCAAAATGTTTGCCATACCTTGGAGGGGGCTTTTGTGCGCAACACTTCTGAGTAAGTGCACCACACTTTCGTGCGTCTCACTTTCGTGCGTCCAGAATCTTCTTTTCAATTTATTCCTTGTTTATTGCTTCTAAGTACAAAACTTTGATTTCTTTCACATTGGGCCCTTCAACCTTTAACCTGATAAAACACAATGTTTAAATATCGAAAGTCCTTATTTTACGTAGATAATGGGACGATAGTGACGGTTTAAATATGTACAATTTGGGTGTTATCCAGCATACAAGCTAATGTTTTCAAATTGACGAGACTCCCTAAAAATATCCTTCATCTTTCACTAAATTTATCAGTTGATGAATAATGTTTAGTCCAAAGTATCACTTATTGAACTTTATCAAAAGATGAACCATACTCATCCACTCTAAATCATGGTGTTCAGGTATGCCTGTCCACTTCGTACCTCCATCCCCATTGCCTGGTATGGACCTAACATACAATTGAACTAAATTTACAACAATTCTATCCAATTTATTACAATTTCTTTTGCATTATTAATATTAAACAAAATGAGTGCATAAATGAAATATCTTAAAATTAAATTTCTGCCTTATTACATTACACGTTTAAATATTCAAGAATCATGGTGTTTTATAATTTGAACCATTCAACCCATTTGAATACCTAGAGATAAAATACATAAAAGTTTTCAAACACTTAGATGCTCTAGACACAAGTAAACCATGCATCCATATCCAAAACGTCCAATATACTCCAAAAGTTGTACAATCTATGCAAGTGCTTCCAGATTGCTAAAATCACACAAAGAAAGGATTAAAGACGTTTTTGGGTGACATTTACACTAAAATATAGGTTAAATGACACCGAGAAATGTATAAAAGGACACCTTACCACTTTATCTGATTGTGTAAATAATAATATGACTCATAATTACCTTTTAAGAAGAGTAAATGTAATTTTGTACATTTCTTTGACTATTTTGAAACTTTTTATTTTTTACGTACATTTTACATTTTAAAGATTTTTTCTTTCTGAAATAGTGTAATGTGTTTCTTACAAATGAAAAATAAAAACTTTTTTATCTTTTCAAAAGTGTAAGTGCAATTTATTGATAAAACTAAGATTTCAAAAGTAAAAAAAACTAAAATTTTGTAAAAGAAATATGAAAAAAACTTAAAATGTAAAAAAAAAAAGTTTTGAGCTTTTTATGAAAAAATAATTGATAATGTTTTTACAAAGCTCAATACTATTTTTCTCGTACTTATTAAATTTTACTCACTCCGTAAGTGTTGACTTTTGCGGTCTTTATTTTGAAATTTTGACTTTAAATATTTTTATTTGTGCTTTATAAAACTTGATGAAAAATATATGATTAAATTGTGTTTTAAATGTATTTTCATTAATATAGTTTTCATCGAATATCATATAACACAAACAAAGATATAAGAAGTCAAAGTTGCAAAATAAATATTGGAAAACTCAAGTAGATTATAATTATAGGACGGATGGAGTAACTTTTTAAATAAATTGCACTTTATTCTTTTAAAAATATAATAAAAATTATTTCCTCAATTTTGAAAAAATATGCTTTTCGTAAAAAAGATACTTTAATTTTTTTAGTAAGAAAAATAATTCATTTAAGAATAACTTTACTTTTACATTTAAGATATACGAAAAAATTTATTTATTAAGTTTGATAAAAACTGAAAAAAAGTAAAAGATTAATTTAATTCTTTCTACTTAATTAAAAATGTCCCTTAATAAAAGAGTGTAATGTTGCAAACGGTTGTTGGCTAAATGAAGTAAGGTTTTCACATTATAACTAAGCACTATTTAACATTTGGTTCAAGTAGAATATCTTTTTGAAAGTACGTTACTTTTACAAACATAAAGTACAGGATGTTTGGCAATGAGGCTTTTATATTTCCGATGAGTTGGTATATTATACGCCTTACTATTGACGTAATTAATTTATCCTCATAATCATATGGTATGTTTAAAACCTAGAGAGATGGACTTCGGGTTTTTAATCACAGTTAAGGTAAGAATTCTGCCTATAGGTTTTGGATTAGATTTTGAATATGGTTGATTGGTTTGCCTTCATATGTTCATGATTCGTGGAATTGCATGCGTAATTATTTCAAGTTAACTATAAAAAAATTAGATAAACACACATCAATATTTAACTAGACTTCATAGTTTCACACTTGCATGTGACCTCTTTAGTTAATCACTACATTGCCGCTGGTCTCCGGCAACTTGACTACACCTTTGTGGCGGCGATAGAACTCCATGCAACGTTTCCCCTTATTTTTCGTTTATTTAAACCCTAAGTTACTATAATTCTTACTCTGTATTTATGTATTTTTTTTTGGATTTTCAATACCTGAAATGTTATTAGCAAATGTTATTTTGTTAAATTTGTTTAAAATATTTAGTTGTATTTTGTGTTAGAAATAAGCCCCTTCCCCACCTCCAAAACACTGTCACAAACGCCTATCAAAACGGCTGACTGGGTTTTGCTAACTTTTTTATATTGAAAAGGGGAAAATTGATTACAACCATATAATGGGAAACATACTACTAACTATTTATAGACTAAAGTAAAGTACAAAACATTGAAACGTGGATACCATGACCTCCTAAACAGTAGGTAAACAAAAGAACTAGTAAAACCTCTGGTCCTTTAACATGCATTTCGGTACCACTAGTCACACCTTAGACCATGCAACATACTTTCCACACGTTAGTATACTGAGCCACACCATGGTATATCAAGATTATCCAACATCCACCCCATCTTGATAATATCGACCCGAGCCTCTTGCACGGTTGTCTTTCTTTGCGGATCCCAAACCTCTTCCCTGGTCACTTCCAAAACCTTCTTTCGGACCCTCTTGTTTCTTGACTTTTCCCGAAAACGTATGAAGCCATTGTGGTAACGTGTCACACCCCACCATGGCGGAATATGGGGCACAACGTATGGATATCATCACAACAATAGCGTGTCTATAGAGTTAACTAAATGATATAAGAAATGTCATAGAAATGGTGACACAAATGTTATGACAATATCTCAACAATGTAGGAGTCTAAGTAAGTAGGTGACAGTCCTACCTCTTACCCAAGACAAACAAATAACACAAACAAAACAAACATATAGGTAAACTAAGAAGGAACGTGGATCTCCTTCTATATGCAATCCTAAGGCATCCAAGTCTAGCCACTTCTATCCTCAAGCTTAAACACATTCACACCTGAAAGAGACACTAAAACACGTCAACATAAAGTTGGTGAGAGTCATAGGTTTAGACTCCAACGCCAAATCAGTTACAAGCTGTGAATAACAACCATCAACACAATAACATATGGACAATGTGTTACAAGTATGCATTAACAACTAGAATTCAAGATAAATCAATCATCACATTTCCAAGGCATCACGCCTTACCAACAACCACAGTTACCAAGGCATCACGCCTTACCAACAACCATAATTTCCAAGGCATCACGCCTTACCAACAATCATGGTACCATAGGCGCCCATACACCTATGTACATATCCCAAGGCCACTACCTTGTCATTTTCCATTGGTCCCATAGACGATCACGCTATGTACCTATCCCAAGGCCCCTATACCTTGTCAAACTACAATAACTGAGACGGCACGTGTCCCCCGATCCAAATCACACACAATCAAGAATCACATAGCAGTTAATCACATAATGTACACACAAGTCCATCTCAAACCTCAAAAACATTCACAACATCAATTTATAAATAACTCAACACAGTGTCTCTTCCATCCCATCTGGAAGTCAAAATCAATAGTAAACATGGGACTATGAAACTCACATGATTGCTTCTTCACAAGTCCTCGCACTAGCAACAAGCTAACAAACCAAAAACACGCAATCAATACATGAACCAATCACTAAGATGGCTCATCAACCTATGATGGACATCTAGCCTATTCCCATATAAATACCACATTGATAAGCTCTAATCACCCCATTACCCTTCCTTAACAAGTCCTTAACTTGGTTAAGTTTAATAACTATCCCGTTCATATTTTACACAAAACAGTCCCAATTTTTAGGTCTCAAAACTTTAAGTCAAACGTCCAATTAAACATACCCATGGTTTCTGTAAAAGGAATATTCATACTTTTACATATGTTATCTAAAACCTCCCACTTGCCCTAACCTTAAAGCTACTGTTAAGGCCCCGATATATGTATATATATTGCTACCTATTCAGAATTCACTGATTTTAAACGTATGAAAAGTTTGTTACCATTAGAGGGTCTTACCCTAAACCACAACCTTATCCCAAGTGCATATACTTGCTACAATATATAAACCATCTCTCATGTTCGTTAGAAGATCCCAATGCAACCCTAAGTACCCCAAACAACCCAAAACTTAAAAAGAAAACAGGCTGACTTCAAAACTGTATTGACCTCCGACTGTTGTAACCTATTTTTGACCCACTTCCCTACCTCCAATTTAGTTCTAGTTTCTTGAACTAGAAATCCACTTCAATTACCTTTTCAGGGATACTTGGATCGCATCTTGAATGTTCCTATAACTCCCGACATGATCAAAACAATTGACTCAAAATTCTGCCCAGTTTTTAAAAACGGGTTTAACAAAATCAACCTCATTAATTAACCCTAATCCCTCTAATTACAAGCCCTAATTTATGTAATCATTATGAACTCATTATTATAACATTAATTTAGAGTTTTTAAATTAAACCCTAACCTAAATTCATCATAAGATGATTATAAAAACATAAAAACAATTAAATTAAAAATGGTTAAGAAGGTTTTACCTTTAAATTAATGGAAGATGAGAAAAACCCAATTTTATGAATAACCCTAATTTTTCTCCTCTATTTAGTCGACTATAAACTCCAGGAAGTATAAAAAATTCGTTTGTTATGAGGTGTTGTGTTCTTTATATAGCACAAAATCCTAGTCCAACTACAAGCCCACTTACCTTATTTCCCTTTTTCCTTTTTTCCCTTCTTTGGTGCGTCCAAACCGACCCAAACACCCCTTAAATTCGTTTTTTTTCTTTCTATTATTAATATATGTATTAATAATATTACCTTAATTTTCCTTAATTTATTTCAGCTCCTAAAGCCTCCAAAACCTCAAAACCGTAAAACTAGTCAAATTTACGCGTTTTACCGTAAAAGACGTAAAATATACAGTTTTAAAAAAAATCTCATATTTTGAAATAAACTTTATAACTAAGTCCTTAATGACTTAAAACCATCCCGAAAAATATCCATATGACTAATTACCTCATCCGAGACCTCTAAATGCTAAACCGTAAATCGTAAAAATAATACTATTACTATAATACTTATACGTATACGTAAACACCAAAATATCACCATTTCCTTTCATAGTCACAACTAGTGAGCTCATGAACACGAAATAACCGTTCCTCGAATTACTTATGAGTACTTCTATACTCATAAACGATAACCACACCAACCTTAATCACTCAAAATAAACACGTAATCACACAAATCAAGTAAGCACACATAAAATAACCTAAAAGTAAGACCAAGTGACAAATCCAAAACCTAGGGTTGTCACAACACTCCCTCCTAATAGAAATCTCGTCCCGAGATTTACTCCATAAGCTCAATAAATTCATTTCACAGCCAACACACTATCTCTCTCATAAGAACATAACCGGATCATGACTACAACAACACTCTCAATGAATATAAGCTCACGACAAATTTTAGGACCCCCAACTTCGGATAACGGATCAAATCCATGGACAACCAACGGACGTTTACGTGAACGAATTTAAAAGAATGAACCAAAACCATGAGACTCCAAAAGATACTAAACATAAAACATGTATCGACTCCCAACGAACCATGGAAACGGACCAATGACAACAAGCACCCAACGACAACTGAAATGTGTTACGGCCGGCGACATACTATTAAAACCTTGTGGAAAACCAAATTTTACCCCAGAATGGATTTTGTACTGAAATTGTATATTAGTTGTTCTAAAACCATGGTATCACATTAGTAATCTATGTAATCATCTGACGAAAATCAATCTAAAGTCTCTTCACGAAAGACTAATTGTCTAAAGCACACAACACAATATCACACGTCAACATTGACTCTAGAACCTACATCCTTCATCAATGTAACAATCCCTATGATGGATACATCTCAAATCCTATCCCGAATCAGTCCTGTGTTAGCACTCTAAGTGTCCACTATCCCAGAATACCCAAAACACGAGTTTAAACCATGTTGTTCAAAAATTAATCTTGAACCCGACATTTGTACAATTAATTCGACTAAGCTACTGAACTCCAATTACTAAACTTTCTGAATATTTGAAAAGTATGTTCCGAGTACATAATTTTAGGCTTTTGAATCACCCAAAAAGCTTTAAAAACGAATAATTTATAACCAAAACGATTTTTACTCAAAATCTGCCTAGCATTAGCGACAGTTTCTGACAGTTAGCGACATATTTTGACAGTTTAGCGACAGTTTCTGCCTACTCCGATTTATACCAAAAAAACGATTTTTAAACCCTAAAACCCCTCATTAATTACATGATTTTAACATATTTCACTAAATAAGGACAAAATTTTAACTTGAGAACAATAGCTTTAGGTGCTCAAAACCAAAATATTTTAAAATAACCGAGTCATGCTTATATGTTAAAGAATTTATATTCCACCTGATTTGAAACATGTTTCCAACACTTCCTTATTTCATCGACTACCAACAACTATTTTTTTTTCAATTTGCAAGTTCTATTTTTTTTACCATGTATAACTCGAAACAAAAGATATCGTTCCACCATCTCAAAAACCTTCACGCCAAAAGTACCGTACAAAAGAACACAAGAAATGAGAACTCGATAAATGTACTACTACGGAAGTTAAACATCTCGAAGAGGAACGAGCTAGCAAAACATCCTAAGAATACAACCGATAAGTAGAAGGGAATTATACTTATATAGGCATATGCATACATACACTCAAATTCATCCAACATATACTATAAAAACATGTATTAACCCTCTTTCATGCA
This sequence comes from Glebionis coronaria, assembly GCA_025667525.1. NCBI lineage: Eukaryota > Viridiplantae > Streptophyta > Magnoliopsida > Asterales > Asteraceae > Glebionis > Glebionis coronaria. The sequence goes on from CM046876.1 coordinate 574,035,682, forward strand.
ACCATACTTAGGAATCCATTGATGTTGTGGTACTTGTGTAACTATGTTGGCCACCATACTTATACAAGTCCCCTTTCACCAATGCACTCCCTCCTATGATGACACTTATAAGAATTAATACTAACATAACACATCGGTCTACCAACTCAAATAAGCACATAGATCCTACAACTCATATAAGCACATAACCACAACATATAATAACATCCAAAATCCATCTATTAAAATAACGTAGCCATTGCACGAAACTCATAAACTCGTAGTCTAGCTGAACCAACGTAGACAAAATTCAAAATGTATAAAGAACATGAAAGCATAATTAAACGAAATCCAACAATGACTAGTGTATATGACTATAGTTCAACCCGCATTATTCAAAACTCGAAAAGAAAATAACATGTAACTAAGTATGAAGTAACTATGGTTCAATTCATACTAGTCAAAACATCGCAATAAATAACATCCAAACACATCAATTAATATAAAATGCACACATACTCCTATGACGCCTATATGCAGGGACCCTTAAGCTATAGACTAGGCTACGCGACTAGGCAACCTAATTCTCTATAACCATTGTTTCTGATACCATTCTGTCACACCCCCACCATGGCGGAATATGGGGCACAACGTATGGATATCATCACAACAATAGCGTGTCTATAGAGTTAACTAAATGATATAAGAAATGTCATAAAAATGGTGACACAAATGTCATGACAATATCTCAACAATGCAGGAGTCTAAGTAAGTAGGTAACAGTCCTACCTCTTACCCAAGACAAACAAATAACACAAACAAAACAAACATATAGGTAAACTAAGAAGGAACGGGGATCTCCTTCTATATGCAATCCTAAGGCATCCAAGTCTAGCCACTTCTATCCTCAAGCTTAAACACATTCACACCTGAAAGAGACACTAAAACACGTCAACATAAAGTTGGTGAGAGTCATAGGTTTAGACTCCAACGCTAAATCATTTACAAGCTGTGAATAACAACCATCAACACAATAACATATGGACAATGTGTTACAAGTATGCATTAACAACTAGCATTCAAGATAAATCAATCATCACATTTCCAATGCATCACGCCTTACCAACAACCACAATTACCAAGACATCACGCCTTACCAACAACCATAACTTCCAAGGCATCACGCCTTACCAACAAACATGGTACCATAGGCGCCCATACACCTATGTACCTATCCCAAGGCCACTACCTTGTCATTTTCCATTGGTCCCATAGACGATCATGCTATGTACCTATCCCAAGGCCCCTATACCTTGTCAAACTACAATAACTGAGACGGCATGTGTCCCCCGATCCAAATTATACACAATCAAGAATCACATAGTAGTTAATCACATAATGTACACACAAGTCCATCTCAAACCTCAAAAACATTCACAGCATCAATTTATAAATAACTCAACACAGTGTCTCTTCCATCCCATCTGGAAGTCAAAATCAATAGTAAACACGGGACTATGAAACTCACCTGATTGCTTCTTCACAAGTCCTCGCACTAGCAACAAGCTAACAAACCAAAAATACGCAATCAATACATGAACCAATCACTAAGATGGTTCATCAACCTATGATGGACATCTAGCCTATTCCCATATAAATACCACATCGATAAGCTCTAATCACCCCATTACCCTTCCTTAACAAGTCCTTAACTTGGTTAAGTTTAATAACTATCCAGTTCATATTTTACATAAAACAGTCCCAATTTTTAGGTCTCAAAACTTTAAGTCAAACGTCCAATTAAACATACCCATGGTTTCCGTAAAAGGAATATTCATACTTTTACATATGTTAGCTAAAACCTCCTCCTTGCCCTAACCTTAAAGCTACTGTTAAGGCCCCGATATATGTATATATATTGCTACCTATTCAGAATTTATTGATTTTAAAAGTATGAAAAGTTTGTTACCATTATAGGGTTTTACCCTAAACCACAAGCTTAGCTCAAGTGCAGATACTTGCTACAATATATAAACCATCTCTCATGTTCGTGAGAAGATTCCAATGCAACCCTAAGTAGCCCAAACAACCCAAAACTTAAAAAGAAAACAGGCTGACTTCAAAACTGTATTGACCTCCGACTGTTGTAACCTGTTTTTGACCCACTTCCCTACCTCCAATTTAGTTCTAGTTTCTTGCATTAGAAATCCAATTCAATTACATTTTCAGGGATACTTGGATCGCATCTTGAATGTTCCTAGAACTCCCGACATGATCAAAACAATTGACTCAAAATTCTGCCAAGTTTTTAAAAACGGGTTTAACAAAATCAACCTCATTAATTAACCCTAATCCCTCTAATTACAAGCCCTAATTTATGTAATCATTATGAACTCATTATTATAACATTAATTTACTGTTTTTAAATTAAACCCTAACCTAAATCCATCATAAGATGATTATAAAAACATAAAAACAATTAAATTAAAAAGGGTTAACAAGGTTTTACCTTTAAATTAATGGAAGATGAGAAAAACCCAATTTTATGAAGAACCCTAATTTTTCTCCTCTATTTAGTCGACTATAAACTCCAGGAAGTATAAAAAATTCGTTTGTTATGAGGTGTTGTGTTCTTTATATAGCACAAAATCCTAGTCCAACTACAAGCCCACTTACCTTATTTCCCTTTTTCCTTTTTTCCCTTCTTTGGTGCGTCCAAACCGACCCAAACACCCCTTAAATTCGTTTTTTTTCTTTTTATTATTAATATATGTATTAATAATATTACCTTAATTTTCCTTGATTTATTTCAGCTCCTAAAGCCTCCAAAACCTCAAAACCGTAAAACTAGTCAAATTTACGCTTTTTACCGTAAAAGACGTAAAATATACAGTTTTAAAAAAAATCTCAAATTTTGAAATAAACTTTATAACTAAGTCCTTAATGACTTAAAACCATCCCGAAAAATATCCATATGACTAATTACCTCATCCGAGACCTCTAAATGCTAAACCGTAAATCGTAAAAATAATACTATTACTATAATACTTATACGTATACGTAAACACCAAAATATCACCATTTCCTTTCATAGTCACAACTTGTGAGCTCATGAACACGAAATAACCGTTCCTCGATTTACTTATGAGTACTTCTATCTCATAAACGATAACCACACCAACCTTAATCACTCAAAATAAACACGTAATCACACAAATCAAGTAAGCACACATAAAGTAACCTAAAAGTAAGACCAAGTGACAAATCCAAAACCTAGGGTTGTCACATAACGCAACTTCCAACGCCAAACTAATTGATCAACACCATCTGTGTTGAAGTCTCTCCATCATCTGCAAACCGAACCGAATCAAAGCCGCTTGCTTGAATGTCTTCTTGTTCCACTAGAGCTAGTCTTCATGCATCTTCCTTAATTTTGCCATCTTCCCTTCATTCTTGTTTTTCTCTTGACAGAAAACTTTGTTCGGTCTTTCTGTGAATCTTCGGTCCTTTGATTCAACAGTACTTGGTCTACTTCGGCCTTCGGTATTTGGCCTTCGATTTAATAGTATCTTTCTTCTTCGATCTTTTACTATTGAAACTTCGGTTTAACTTTATTTCTTGGACAACCTGCGGGCACGGTCTCAGTCTTGGTTGCCTCCTTTGGTGTCTTTCTCGATCTCGGTCTTTTAGATCTTACGTTCTTTTGAATCAACAATATCTTTTGGTCTTTGATGTTGAAACTCGGTCTTTCTTGGTCGGAACTTTCTTTCTTTCTCATTCTTCTTTGTTTAGTGACCAATGTCAGCTTCTTTCTTTCTTTCGATGCCTTCTTTCTTTCTTGCGAAGCGACACCGACCTCTTTCATTCTTTCTTGTGACGCCTCTTCTTTCTTTCATTCTTTCTTGCAAGAAATCTTGCTACTTTTTTGTCGACTACTTTCTTGTCCTACTCTTTCTGTCTGACTCTTTCTTTCGACTCTTTCTGTCGACTTTATTTCTTTCTTTCTTGTGGCATGCTACTTTTTTTTATTCTTGCTGTGATTTCTACATCTTCTGATGTGACCAATACTTGCTGCTTGCATTCACCTTCCTTGTTGCGTCTGCCGTGCAGCGAAGTGTTACGTCGGTTCTCAAAACCGACTCTGAAACCGGCCTTCTAACGAACTCAGCTCTGATACCATGTTAGAAATAGGCCCCTTCCCCACCTCCTAAACACTGTCACAAATACCTATCAAAACGGCTGACTGGGTTTTGCTAACTTTCTTATATTAAAAAAGGGTAAACGGATTACAACCATATAATGGGAAACATACTACTACCTATTTATAGACTAATGTAAAGTACAAAACATTGAAACTTGGGTACCATGACCTCCTAAATAGTACGTAAACAAAAGAACTAGCAAAACCTTTGGTCCTTTGCCATGCATTTCGGTACCACTAGTCACACCTTAGACCATGCAACATACTTTCCACACATTAGTATACTGACCCACACCATGATATATCAAGATTATCCAATAATTTGTTGTATTAATATATGCAAATACATAAATTTATTATGTTCATGAACTAGGGTGGTAAAGAAACTGGACGAAGACGGACGTAGTCTTGTTCCTGTTCGTTGGTTAAATTTTGATTGGACAAATAAATGGACACGTACGATCAAACGAATGATTTTTTTATGTTAATGTTCCCTTAATATATTTGAAGTATACATAATGTTGTGTATTAAAAGTGTTGTTATGTTTAAGTAAACAAAAATATGAGTATATGATAAATAGATACGATATACGAAGATAAGCAAATAAATGAGCATAAACAATGCAGGATCAGACGTTCAATAACGTAAATGAATGGATGAGACTTTTGCTGTTCGTTTATCCAACTAAAAAAACATAAAATGTTGTTCATGTTCGTTTCTGTAATTAATAAATAAACATTTTATCGAAGGTTTCATGTTCACTATATGAACATTTAAATATTTTGTTCGCCTATCTGGCCGCTCGACCACGTTCATATAAACCATCTTCTAGAAGCAAGAGTGGCCTTGCGGACCTGGCAGTACGGCCCACATACTAAACACGGGTCTAGAGGGAATCCTCAAAAGTAGTACCACAACATTGGGAAGGAGCGGCGCACCTTATTATCCAAGGGACTCTCACATGGCACTCAGATCAAAGGTTGACTTGCATGCACACCTCAAAAGCAGGGGAGATTCCCTTGGGAACAACTGATACATCTTATTGCCCAGGGATATCACATTAGTTGATGGACTAAAGGCTGGCTTGTCAGATCACAAGGCTCAAGGAGAACAATCTCCAAGGAGCTAGAGTAAGCTATAGTATTCTCAACACTATAAATACCCCCTTGTATTCAATGTAGGTCAAACATTCTCACTCAAATTTATTAGACATACTTATTGGCCATCCGACTCTCAATCTTATTGGCTTCTCGGATCTCAATCAGATCCTTAGTCTCACACAAGAGTTGGTCTCGGGCCCCCCACCCGAGGCGAGCTAATGTGTGCTACTTTTTTTATAGGCTTGTGAAGAAGATAGCCCAGACGACCCAGAGGCGTTCTCAGCTCACTTAGTGGCCCAGTGGACTTTTGGATCTACAAATGGGCGACATCCATGGGACCCTAAATTCGATCTACCAAGTAGCTAAAGAATGGCGGGTCCTGCACCAACATCACCTGAAACTGAAACTCATGATGACACCCACAATTACCTCACAAATGAAGAAATCATTGAAGGACACCTCTCGGCCTGAAAGAGTTGATAAAAGACAAAAGTAACCGGGACTACCTCAAACCAAGGCTAATTAGTTTCGACGGGGAAGGAGAAACTTCGGAAAACCATGGGAAGGGGAAGGAAGGCCAAGGAAACAAGGAAAAGGACAAAGGAAAAAAGGTGGCAGATGATGATTTGGAAAAACCTTTCAAGTCATTGGCCAAATGCCCTTTTAGTAAGAGGATCATTGAGTACTCCTCCCCTAGTCATAGAATGCCAACCAATGTTAGGATATACGTGGGAAAGGGAGATCCGTCCGACCATATCAACCACTTCAAAGGGATGGGAAATCAAGGAGAGTGGCCCATGCCCGTATGGTGCCGAATGTTCCAGCAGACACCAGACGACAAAGCCAGAGCTTGGTTTGACGAGTTGCCACCGGGGGAGCATAGATGACTGGGACGATTTGGAGGCCAAAATCCTCACATGATTTATAATGCCGAAGGCATGCGCAAAGGACCCTACCGAAATCACAAAGATCATCCAGAAAGCCAATGAAAGCCTCCCTGTGTTTAAAGAGAGATGGGTAAGCGAATCTAACTATATTCCTAATGTACCCGACCTTATGAGGATCTCTTCGTTTATTGGATCACACAAATGTCCCGGGCTGGCCAAACGGTTTGCCAAAAGCATACCCGAAGACGGTGGACGAAATGTTGAAGCACGTGGATGATTTTGTTCGTACGGAAGCAGCGTTTAGAGATGCCGAACTGCCATAAGGGGAGTTTATCCGAGGGGGCAGTTCTCCGACGAGAGGCCAAAGGTATGACCTATCTCAGAGGAGAGGTTTTGGAGGAATAAGAGGTGGAGGCCGAGGTGCCTATTGATTGTAGCTTTTTTGTATATATTTCTTTTAGGAAAAAGAAATAACAACATAAAGTATTAATCGATGCGATTTAGAAAAACCGTAAAGACGAAAAGTCCGAGTTCGTTCCCGAAGGAGGTGTATGTGTTATGGGCCAATATTATAAAATCAAGTTTGGATTAGTGACGCTTTTGGTTGTGGAAAGAAAGAAAAGAAAATGATGAGTTATGCTAATTTAAACTACGACGATGAACGTAAAATGTAAAAGTAAAGACGTAAAAACGTGACGAAATTAAAAATTTAATCTAAAAATTAATCAAAAATCAAAATTAAGTCTAAAATAATATAAATAAGAAACAAAATTCAATAAATAAATTTTAAAACTTATTATCGATTTAATATTTAAATTTAAATGCTAATTAAAGCCCTAAAATAAAATAAAATCAACAAAAAGTCAAAAATTATATTTTATCAAATAAATAACTTACTTATATTAATTAAAATTTTTAAAGCTCTTTTATATTTTTAAAATGCTAAAAACTAATTAAATATTAAAATAATGATAAAAAATAATAAAATAAAGAGAAAAATAAAATTTATTTTTCAAAAATTATAAATTACTTAAATAAACCGTAGAAAAATAAAAAATGCAAGAAAAGTTCAAATTTACCCTAATAGGACAAAAATAGAAAACTGTGAAAGTGACCTCTGTTGACTTTTTGTCTTTAGTGCCAGCAGTGGCTAGAACACACAATCAGTGGGAACTTATACCACTGCTTTGTTACAGAAAGTGAATTGTGTGCTTTTGAGCCTTTCTTTGTTGTTGGTTTTGGATACAAATGGCACCCCCACACTAGTTGAAGTGTGGGGAGTAAAAAACAATAAAAAAACACACACTACAAATGCCAATTAGCACAGAATCAACAAAAAGAGGCTACTGCTACAACAATTAGGGGGTCTGGTGGTGTTCTAGGGAAACAGTGATGCAATTTAGCTAAGTTAACCCACCAAAACTTTAGAAATCTGGACTACCAGCTACAGAATTCTTACAATATCCTAAGAGCTAACTCTAATCTAACCTTGGACCCAATCCAATCCACAAATCACAAGAAAAAGCCCCTATAGAGTCCACTGTATGAAATGTGCAGGCAGAATATGGTTTTGTTGATCTAAATGACCTCTTGGTGACTTTTGTGCTATCAAAACTTGCTTTTAAGCATACCAATATCACAACATATTAACACACACACCTAAGCTACCAAGTGAACTAGCTGAGAACACATTTCATGCACTAAATCACAACAAAAACTCATACAGGCCACTGATAGGTTTTTGACAGATAGAACTTGGAAATTAAAACTTAGTACTAAACCAATGAAGCCAAAACATAAATTAACTAACCCTAAACAAGTCTAACATGTGCAGGCAATTTTTGTCAAGAATTTGTGTCACCCAAACCTCATACAAGCATTAACCAAACACCCTTTAAAATTTCTACACCAAAAATTTTCCGAAGCTTTTCATTAAATCCAACTCAAAACCTATCTAAAATTTATCTAACATGCATATATCAACTAGAAAGTACCAATTGAACTCAAATAAACATCCAAATCATACAAGCACAATCAACTTAAATCATACCAATTTCAAAAGATCACAAAAAAAATCTTATAAATGAGGAGGGTTCAAGCCTTGGTTACCTTGTGGGACCCACATCCAGGCCCCACTATGGCTGAAAAGCCATCTCCTTATAGTAAAGCTTTGAGATTTTGAACTTGGGTCATATTGGTTGCTTGTTTAAAAGGATAAGTGGAAATGGTGGACTACAACAGTCCAGCACAATGACTTCTATAAACCTGTTTTAACACAACCAAAAACAAAAAGTATCAAACCTCATAAACTGGTCATCAAAGGTGAGTTGTCAAGTCATTTTGATGAGAGTTTATGAGAAAATAAGTACAAACAAAAAAATATAAACCAGATTTTTGAAAAATAAAAAATTTTAAGTTAAAAAAAAGTAACCCAACAATCAAAGTAACAAGGCTAATAAAGTCCACACCGGTTTGAATTGTCAGTTCAAACCACATGGTCATTTTATAAACTTTGGGTCTTAAAAGGATTTTGTAAAAAAATCTTTACAAAGCTTTTGATAAAACTTACATTAAAATTTACAAAAAAGTAAAGTCTAAATTAACAACAAGAACAATAAAGAATGGAACACAGATTTATTTTGCAAGATTTAAAAACTTCTTTAACTAATTCATTTAAAAAGTTTACAAGATAAAAATCTGCAACATGATTATAGGTTCACAAGTCGAACTTATATATACTACATTATGGAATGATCTAGAATAGCTTGAAAATATGAAACCCTAACTATTATAATGCCCAAAATGCCCTTTGAAGATTTAAACTTGAAAAATATGGTCAAAACCCTCATCTGATATTTCTGCTGATTTTTGGATGTTTGTGTTGAAGCCAGCTGTTTAAACTTGATGTCCATCGTCCATTGAATAGTAAGGGGCACAAAAAAGTCTTATGCCAGTGATCTTGTCGTGACTTTGGGAATGGGGGATAGGGACGTGAGCAAGGTCGTGTAGGGGTGTTGGATGATTTGGCAGGTGATGGAGATGTAATTGTGGGGATTAAAGAAAGTAGGTTTAGGGTATATCTTGGATGAACAGTGCATTGTTCGATCCAAAGACAGGGATTAGGATGATGTTTGGTGGGAAAAGTATAGTTAATATTAAGTTAAACATATTAGATTAATATTAATATAGGTGACATGTAGGGGGTGGCAGGTGTTAAGAGTTTGGGTCGGGTAGGGACTGTTTGAGCTGGGGTGTGGATTGGGTATTTGGGTAATGGTAGTATTAGAACTGGGCTTGGTGGTGGTGGGATGGGCTCAGCAGTGGGTATGGGTTTTAATATAGGCAAAATGACCCCCTAAACTTCCAAAGTTTGTGCATTTGTATTCCAACAAAATTACTCAATTTCCCTTTGTATACATCTTTGGTTGAATGCCAAATTAGTCCTTCCACTTTGTATAACCTATAACCAAGGACTAATCTTGCAACTTTAGCAATCTTCAAGGGCTGAAAGTGTATATTGTCGACATTTCAGGGACCCATTTGTAAGTTTTAAGTTTTACAAGGGTATAAAATGACAAGTCTTCAAAAGTTGAGGGACCAATCTTGACAAATCTTCAAGCTTCAAAGACTTCTTTGGAAATACATGATTCGGGTCTGGTTCTTTGTGCGGCTTCGTTTCCCGTGTTCGTTTTTGCTTGAATCTTGTGATGTTTTGTTGAATTCACTATATCCGTACTTAAAATACACAATGAACAAACACGAGCATATTTTGGGGTATTTTATGACATTTTTAAGCGTTTTAAGCCCGATTTGGACGATGAGACTATGTATAAATGCAGTCTCATCACTCCTCCATACTAAACAATTGCCGTGTCCCCACGCAACGCTAGAATTAAGTATCTTAGCACCTCCAAAATTCATTTTTATATGACATTTATTGAAAACGTAAAATTTAAATTAACTACTACTTGCGTTTTAGACATAATGTATTGTTTTCATCACGAGAACGTAACTTTTAGGGTCAAAGAATAAGAACACGTGAATGCCTAATAGAGATAAGTTCGTCATCCTCGATTTTCACCCAATTCCATGCTAAGCGTGAAACAAGATAATTGTCATTATAAGTTAGTAATGCTAACACTACTCATATGCTCTAATCACGTACTTAAACTCCCTTAATCCTAAGGTGTATCTCTTATATTTATTTTTGTCTTAATGATCACGAGGATACATTTTTGACTTATGCGTGAATAGAGATTAGGTCCAAAGATAGAGCCTTAACGGTGTAACCAAAATCATTAAATTAATAATTTATCCTAATAGTCAACGATGTCAAAAAATTAAGTCAACAGAAAGGACCGATAAACACGATTTTAGAACGATTTTGAACATTTGACTTATTACCATGAATTTTATTATCCATCTCATCATCGGTAGTTTATATTATCATGGTTTACCTCCATCTTTTATTCAACTCCGCCATGGTGCTTTTATTATGACTTCGGTCTTGCCCTTGTCTTTTATTTAACCTCGCCATAAGGTGTTTATTATGACTTGACGTATATCCTCACGCTAAGGCGAATTTTGGATCTTTAAGACTTCGAGATTTAAGACATTCATCGATTTTTGCATAGATTTTTCGGCCATGTGAGCTTCAAATTTTTGATTGATTTAGGTGAAGATGAACTTAAAATTATTATTGGGGTAGCCTTTGATTATTCAGGTGTCAATACTTCAAAACCGTGACGCTGGGGATACCTTAATGGTTTCCCAATTTAATTTCATGGAAGATACTAAAATTAATTAGAAACCAACAATAGAGATTAAACCGCTAAATCAATATTTATTAACAATTTAATAATAAAGTGATGGGAGAGAAAGGAAATAATTAAAACACATGAGTTTTTGAAAGAATACGAGTACTCTACATTTCGCATAGTAATTTATAATTAACTTTATCATTTCTCGTCCTTAATTTAATGAGACTTAGCCTAATATAGTTAAGGAATCAAAGCTAAGTGCTCAACACGCACGGTCGAGTAAAAAATTACTCTTATTCTCACCATCAGAAAACCTACATTCGTGTCTTAAACACTTATGAAAAACTAGAAAACTTTAAAGTTTGGCCATTTTTAGCCTTATTTTGCATAAAATGATAACAAAAAGATGAAAATTGGATTGCGTGATGACGTAAGCAAGGTAAAGTATCTATTCACTCCCATACTAAAACTAAACATTGTCCTCAATGTTTCGAGTCTAAGGGTGAAACATCCCCATACTAGAGACGAAAAGTCAATGCTTAATCTCGAGCATGGAAAGGGTAAAACGAATAACCTAAAAGCCGTTTATGAATTATGCTAATAAGATAAACGCTAGAACATAAAAGGATATCATCGGATATTGGAATATTCAAAGGGAACGATCGAAGCTCGAGTGATACGTATAACGAACACGAGAGGCTTCAATGATGACGATGAAATTAATAAATCACAATCATAAACAACCACGAAACAAAGGTTGGAAGAACATAAGTCCTCGCATTACATTAATCTAAGAAAGCAATAATATTTACAAGGATAAGCATGAGAATCCCCCACGAGGCACCTTGTTTTTTATAACCGAGTCAAAAGCTCGACTCGAATCCTCATAAATGTGATCATTTAGGGATTATCTTGGTTTGGTCATTTTTGGTGGGGCTTACATGATAAACAATGCCCTAAAGCACATGGAGTACCTAAAAACACGATAAACGTATATCGGGGTCAAAGATAGCGTCCTCGTTTTCGGATGAAAGACAACGCTACTCCAACCGATAGCAAAACCCCAAAGGGGTAGAAGAAAAGGGATGCGAAATAGAAGGATGGGACAATGGGTGGGGCAATATCATGAGCTACTCGAGGTAGACTCACACCAAGAAAAATAAGATTTCCATTTATTGCACCGGTGGAAGACCGAGATTTCCCTAAAAATACGATTCCGGGATCGAATATCTCGTCCTCGGTGGAGAAATGTGAGGGAACATAAGGGGCTTCCCCCACACTAAAACCACACAAAGCATCGTCAAAAGGAGTAGACGAGATTGTAGCACTCAAATAACGATGTGATTAAAGAGTTAGACTTGTAGAAAATCATTTAAATCAATTTTAAAATCCTTTCCTTTTTCATCGTTTAAAAACTCTTTATGAAAACCCGATTTGATTATGTCGAAAATATTTTGCGTTTCAAATTCAATATTAGTCACGCTAAAAATCCTCACATTTAAGTCGTGGGTGGGGGGTGGTGGATTGTATAAGTTTTCAAAACGTTGATCAACAAAGAACACCGCCCCCTCGGGGTCAACATATTCGTCATCCTTATGAACGTTAATCTCTTTGATTTCTTCATCATATATTGGCTCGTCAAACCAAGGTTTGTCATTCCCCTCATAGAGGATTTTAGAAACTCTCTCCAAAAGATCACGATCAAGCACAAAATCATTCTTTTGTGGGGATCGTTGATAAGTTAGATCCTCACGAATGTGGTAAACGTCATTCTCATTTGAGGAGTGTTGATTAGGTAACTCCTCGAGAATGGGATTTTTGGTCACATGAGTTGGTTCGTCATTATGAATGAGACGTTCCAACTCATCAAGTTCAACCTCGATATTGGAAAAATCAACCTCACTTGTAGGTAGAAGTGGAGGTAAAAGAGCAAGCTCTCGTTCAATAATTTCCTCAATCTCGGGCTCGAAGACGAAATCATCATACTCACCACACGAAGAATTCTCTTTAGGAGAATAAAAAATAGCTTGTGGATTTTTGAGTATGTGATCGATCTCGGCAAAATCACATCGTCATCTTCAAAGAAAGAGTCGATGTGAGCACTCACAACCATGGTCTTACAAGTCGAATGACTATGCTTAGGTGACCTTTCAATGGCGAGTGGATCGATGTCGATAAAACCTTTAGCCTCAACGGATATTGGGCTAGGTGATGGAGGCACTTCAATGGATTTAGAAGTCATTGCCTCAAAGACGTGGTCCTTCGAAGGTGGTGAAAACGAGTCCATATTAGTCATTGTCGTGATGGCACTAGCGTCGCCCTTCGGAATTGGTTGTTCACTTGTTTCACTGAATATATCCCAAAATGATTTTTCAATCATAAATTTACGAATACGCTTTTGAATTAATTAAACGTATTCTTTATCGTTAAAATCCTCATTTCGAAAACCGTTCATTTTCATTCTTCCAAAACATGCATCTAGCCTCATTTTTTTGCTAAAGTATGAGCTTTGATATTATCAAATTTTGAAATATCGGTTTTAGGAACCTCGGTTTTATCATGATCATTTGAAATTTGGGATCTACTCGCGAGAAAGTCCATTTTATCCTCCCCATATTTCATAGTTAACTTTCCATCGTGAACGTCGATTACGGCTCGAGCCGTCGATAAAAAGGGTCAACAAAAAATAATGGGACATTTAGGGTCAAACTCGTAATCGGAAATGACGAAGTCCGCGGGAAAAATAAACTTTCCAATCTTAACGTAGACATCATCGGCTATTCAATTGGTTTTAATTGTTGATCCCAAACTTAGATCGATTTAGCTTTATGTATACGAGATTAGATCAAGTAATACATGTAGAGAAACCTTTGTATATGTATATGATAATCTAAGTGTTATGCGGAATTAACACTTAAACAAGAACACAAAGATGTAAACAAACTTTCACTTTGATTAATGATAACAAACTTGCTTACAATGAAAGTGTTTAACGTATGAAAAACTTATATTAAACATTAATCTAAAGGTCTTCTTTTATAGATACAAGAAGCCTTGTACAAGAGTCTACGTATCAACTATTCTAGGTAAAGATAATTATAGAAAATACAATGTTGAACTTATCCTTACTAGAAACAAACTAGAAACAATATACGCGTAGACTAAATCTTTCCATCAGTGCTTGTCTTCAATGTATCAACGATTGACTTCTTCTTGTCAACGCTTGATCTGTCAGCGTTTGTTTTCTTCCTATCAACGCTTGTTTTACTCTTGTCAGCGCTCAAGTAAACTGGCTATATTTTATTCCCAACAATCCTCCCCTAAACTTGATATTTACTCTAATAATCAAGTTTCTGAATAAACATTAAGAACTAGGAGGAATCTTACAAACTTGCTCATATTGGTAATAAATATGTCTGATCAAATCTTTGGCCACGTCACTTGAATAATCAATCTCCAGCTGTGTAGTCTTCATCTTCTCCAAGACTTCCTTGGACATGGAATACTGAGCATCTACAAGAAGATACTCAGCAAACTTTGTAGAACTCAAGTAGTATACACCAACAGCTGAATACAAAGGCCATTGAAGACCACTGAGGTCATCTTCAAGATCCTTCCAAACAGTAGGATCTTCATCTCTTGGTCCACACATTCTCTTGAATGTTGACCACAGTTTTATTCCATTAACTGAAGTGGGAGCTTCAGTCTCATACTTGGTCTCTAACAACCTCCACAGGTCTACCAAGTCTTCTCTATCAGAACTTGCAAACAAAGATATAAGAGTGGTAAAAGTGTGAACCTCTTTTCCATACCTGCCAATCTTCCAAAACCCACATTCATCTTCTTCATAGCTTATAATAGGGTTCCTGGAATCAAGTGGTAACACTTGTACCAAATCTGAAGCTTCCAATGGTGAGATCTCGAGGCTCCTTCTTATAACAGCTTCACTTGGATTCAACCTATCCATGTCTTTGGGAAACTCAAGAGGGACTCCCTTCTTCACAGGTCTGGGAACAATCATTGCCTTCTTAAGCTCCATTTCTTCTACAAGTTCTTCTTTTCTTTCATCAGAAAGAAGTCTTAGAGTGTTTTCTTCCTGCACTCTTACCCAAATGGGATAAGCTTTGAACTCCAACTCTTCAAATGTCAATCTAATCAATTTCTTATAAGTCCACTGTTCCATGACATCCGAGTAGCATGTAGTACAACTCCCTTCTATCCCTTCTCAATAATGAGAGAACATTGCTAGCCCTGTGTCTCAGAATTACCTTGCAATCCTTTTGTACTCTTAGAAGAATCTCTAAACCCCATATCTGATCTGAAATAGTCAAATGTGGATTCTCCATACACCTATCTTCCCAAGCATGGTACATCTGAACAACTTTTGGCATATCAAAATCAACTTGCAATTTCAACTCATTCAACTTCTCTTTTGCCAATTCATCACCATACTCAAGTCTTTCTGGTTGTTCTATTATCATTACACTTGAGTCAGAACTGGCTTCATCACTTCCTTCTTGTTCTTCTGAAGTGACAACAAAAGGTGATTCACCCACCTTCTTTCTTTCTTGTTCCTCAATTTGTGCAGCTAATCTTCTATCAAACTCAATCTGTGCTTCATTCTTTGGAACATCTACTTCTACCATAATACCCTTACCCTTATCTAATGGATCCAAGGTGGGCAAGGAAGATGGTAATACCTGTGAAGAAACTTCTTTGATGATAGATGATAACTTGAATACATCAACCTCATCTGCAGGTCTGTCAACGCTCTAATTTGCTCTGTCAGCGCCCAAGGTACTCATGTCAGCGTTTAAATCTTGCTTGTCAACGCCCAAATTACCTGTCTCAGCGCCTCTTGTAATTTCCTCCTGTTGGGAACAAATTAAGGCCAGATCACTTGAGCGCTGACAAGAGTAATACAAGCGTTGACAAGAACAAAACAAGCGCTGACAGCTCAAGCGTTGACAAGATAAAGTCAAGCGTTGACACATTGAAGACAAGCACTGATGGGAAGATATACTCTACGCGTTTATTGTATTCTAGATTACTTCTAGTAAAGATAGGAACAACAATGTATTTTCTATATTTATCTTTACCTAGAATAGCTGATACGTAGATTATTGTACAAGGCTTCTTATGTCTATAAAAGAAGACCTTTAGGTTAATGTTTCATATAAGTTTTTCGTTTGAAAACTACTTTCATTGTAAGCAAGTTTGATATTGATAATCAAAGTGAAAGTTTGTTTATATCATTGTGTGTTCTTGTTTAAGTGTTAAATTCCGCATAACACTTAAATTCATAAGCATATACAAAGGTTTCTCTAAGTGTATTACTTGATCTAATCTCTTATACATAAAGCTAAATCGATCTAAGTTTGGGATCAACAAGTGGTATCAGAGCTTGTTGAGGAACTTTTGATCTTAAAGAACACCAGAACCCTAAAAATCACCAAAACCCTAATTTTCTCAGAAACCCTAACAACATCATGTATGAAGCAATAACCTCCTCCTCCTCAGCTTTACCAAACATCAATATTCCCATGCTTGATGTAACCAACTTTGACTTGTGGAAATTCAACTTTGAACAATATCTGGGGATCTATGACAACACACTCTGGGAGATTATTGAATATGGAAACACATTCAATAAGGCTCAAAAGATTGCTAATGCCATTGCTGCAAGAACAGCTGTTGCTGGATGTTCTGAAGAGGATAAGAGAGAAAAACCTGGAGATGGTAGAGCTGTGGCTGCTGATGACATAGCAAAGAAAAGGGTTGACATGAAAGCCCTAAATATTCTGAAAGTCTCTTTGGGACAAGAAAACCAGCATAAATATAGAGGCTATGAATCTGCTAGGGATCTTTGGGCAGCTCTTGAAGTTGCATATGGTGGCAATGCAGACACTAAGGAAGAAAAGAAAAAGCAACTCATGCATGATTATGCTGTCTTCAAAGCTCAACCCAATGAGAAACTGAATAGTGTGAGAAGTAGACTGCTTGACATAACAAGCAAGTTGTCCTTCATGGGGACACAAGTTGGTGATGTTGACATTAATGTTACCTTTCTTAAAAGTCTTGGTGAGGTATGGAAGATTGAGGCAAGATCCATTCTTGCCAACAATACTTACAAGAGCTCCTCGTTTGATGACATCTACAACAAACTAAGGCTGTTGGAAGATGAAACTCTTTTAGAACATGGAAGCAAATCTACCAACAGCAACATGGCCTTCTTCTCTCATAGTGAAGGTCAATTCAATCAGAAGGACTCTTACATGCATCCAGTTACTGGATCATCATATGTTAGCGCTGGAACAAGTCCTGTCAACGTCTCCTATTCAGACGCTGACACATTCAAGAGTGACTCCCCAAGAGTTAAACCTGCTGGTTTGGATTTGGATACTGTTTGTGCTTACATTGCTTCTTTGCCCAATGGTTCAGTGATTACATATGAGGACCTTGAGCAGATAAGTGATGAGCACTTGGAAGAGATGGACATTAAGTGGAACATGGCTCTTGCTAGTATAAGGGCAAATAGGTGGAACAGAAGGTTTAAGAAGAAAATGACCTTCAATGCTAAAGACACAGCTGGATTTGACAAATCCAAAGTTGAATGCTACAACTGCCATCGTATGGGGCACTTCATGAGGGAATGCAGATCTCCTAGAAGATCTGATGCTGGTAAACCCTCAAGTCAGGTTGTTAAAACTCAGGATTCCAAAGCTATGGTTGCAGTTCAAGGAATTGATGGTATGGGATGGGATTGGAGCTATCTGGCTAAGAATGTTGAAGAGGACAAAGCTTTGGTTGCTGATATTGAAGAAGAAGAGCATGTTGAATATGCTCTCATGGCACACTCCTCCTCTTCATCTGATAATGAGGTATATGATGATGCTTTTTGTAGCAAAGGTTGTAGGTTAAATACTGAAAGACTTAACAAAGAGGTGTTAAGATTATTAGATGATATGAGTACTGAAAGATGTAAACTGTCTAATTACCAACTAGCTCTTACTGAAATTGAGAAAACCGTTTCTGAATATAAGAAAATGGAATTTGACTTAAAAGATAAAATCAATATCTTAAAACATGAGTTAGATGCTAGTATGGATATTAGAAATACCATGGAAAGGGTTAATGGTGAGATACAGGCTAAGTTAGATGAGGCTATTAAGAATAAAGATAATGTTGGCCTTAAAATTCAAAGATTTGATAGAGCCACCCAAACCCTAGGAGAATGTGTGGGTAAACAAAGGGATCCTAAGGACATGACTGGGATTGGGATGAATGATTACTCTTTGGTTCCACCACCAGCTGGTGACTTCTATGGTGTCCAACAAAAGGACCTATCTTGGACTGGTTTGCCAGAGCTCCAAGAGGAGGAATTCATTCCTCCACCAAGAGTTGTCACTCCAGTTGAAGAGTATCAACAAAAGTTGACTGACCTGAATGAATGGAAGAAAGCTAACCCTACTTTATTTGTTAAGGGTGGCTTACTATGTGAAAGTCCAAATGAGTTAACACCCATTAAGGTTACTAACCCACTCACTGGTAAAGTTGTTAATCTTGGCTCAAACACTGATAGAAAACCTAGCATTAAATATGCAGAGATGTATAGGAATACTAGGTCACCTAAGAGCCAAGTTAGCAATCAAGGAACAGGCTTCTTTTCTTCTAGACCTAAAGTTGTATCTAGAAAAGCTTGTTACACTTGTGGTAGCTTTTCACACTTGGCATACAAGTGTGTCAACGCTCCCAAAGCCAGCGCTGACAGGAACAATTTCAGCGCTGACAGGAACAAAGTCAATGTTATTAGGAAGTCAAACGTTGTCAGACCCAAACCTTGTGTCCAGCAAAGTCCACAAGTGATTAGACCTGCCCCATTCTTTACTAGAGGGTCTAACACTCATGGACAAATACCATTTCAAAAGACAAACACCTGGTCAAATAGGCAATGGGTTTCTGTAGCAAACCCTAGGTTCAACGCTGACAAGGGTAATTTCAGCGTTGACAGGACAAATTCTAACGCTGACAGAAACGTGACCAGACCTAAATATTTGCAACCACAAGGTAAGGGGTCTAAAGCTTCTTCAAGCTTAACCTGGAGACCCAAGAAAGAACAAAACCCTAATGATAATGGGATTTCAATGACTTGCAATAGATTTAATTACATTTCAAAGGTCATTACAAAACCTATTGGGGTTAACTGGGTCTTTCATCCTAAGAAGGATGAGAATGGGGTTGTTATGAGAACTAAGTCTGTTCTTATTGAACAACCAGATGAATCCAAGTCTTTTAAGACTTGGCTTCCCAAAGAAAACTAATTTGTTTTCTATATGTGCAGGGCATTCAAATACAGGTCAATGATTATGGATATTAGGATACTGGATGCTCAAGGCACATGACAGGGAAGGAAGACTATCTGACAAACTTCACTCCCATTAAAGATGGTGATAAGGTTTACTTTGGAGGCAGATATGGTACTATCACAGGCAAAGGAACCCTTCTTACCAAGAATTTGCGTTTTGAGAACGTCTTCCTGGTAAAAGAACTTGATTACAACCTTTTTAGTGTATCATAAGTTTGTGATAACCAAAATAAAGTTCTTTTTACTGATACTGAGTGTTTGGTGTTAAGCAAGGATTTTAAGATCCCTGATGAGAAATATATTGAGTATAGAACACCTAGGCATAAGGACATATATAATGTGAATTTGAATGGGATTAAAATCAACAATAATATGTCTTGTTTTTATGCTAAGGCCTCAGTAGATGAGAGTAATTTGTGGCACAGGAGACTAGGGCACATAAATTTTAAAAATATAAATAGGCTTGTGAGACTTGGTTTAGTTGATGGTTTGCCTGAGAAGGCCTTCCACAATGACCACTCTTGTGTTGCATGTCTTAAAGGCAAGCAGCACAAGGTCTCATTCAAGTCCAAACATGTGCATACTAGTTGGACCTCTTTGGTCCAACCAATATAGAAAGTTTGAATGGTAAGTCATAGTGCTTTGTCATCACAGATGACTTTTCTAGGTTTACTTGGACATTCTTTCTAGCTATGAAGAGTGACACAACTGATATTCTAATTGATTTTATCACTCAGATTGAGAGGAGGTCTGGCACTGAGGTTAAAATGCTTAGGAGTGACAATGGTGGAGAATTTAGGAATAAGAAGCTAGATGATTTCTGTGCCAGGAAAGGAATTACAAGGCAATTTAGTATTGCTAGAACTCCATAACAAAATGGGGTTGCTGAGAGGAAAAATAGAACCCTAATTGAAGCAGCCAGAACAATGTTGGCTGATGCTTATTTTCCTATAGCCTTTTGGGCTGAGGCTGTTAATACAGCTTGTTATGTGCAAAATAGAGCATTGGTTAACAAAATTCAGAACAAAACACCTTATGAGTTACTTTGGGGTAGAAAACCTAATATTGGTTTTCTCAAACCTTTTGGTTGTCATGTAGTAGTGTTAGACACTAGTGATGCCTTAGGGAAATTTAGTGCAAAAGGTGATGAGGGTTACTTCATGGGGTATTCTGTGCAGAGCAAGGGATATAGGGTTTATCTTAAAGAAGAAAAACGTATACTTGAAAGAGTACATGTTAGGTTTTTAGAAAATAAGCCTAGTGATCCTGAAAGTGGTCCTAATTGGTTGTTTGACTTGGAACCTTTATCTAGAACTTTAAATTATATGCCTGTCACTAATCCAGACATTGTGAAGGTAACTTCAAATGTTATGGAGGAACAAGTTGTTGATGTTTCAGGTACTCAGGTTTATGAAAAGGTTGGATCACAAGCAGAAAAGACATCTCCTATCCTAGAATATGTTTCCATTCCCATTTGGACAGATGCTTTTGCTGCTGCTGCTGGACAAGATAATGGTGGTTTCCAAGCACCACCAGATACAAACATGCATGGTTCTTCAGGCGCTGACAAAGGCAAATCTAGCGCTGACAAGACCAATTCAGACGTTGATGGCTCAGACGTTGACAACAACAGTTCAAGCGTTGTTAGCCCAAGCGCTGACAAACAAGGTTCAGACGTTGACAACACTTATGCACATCTTTTCTCTTCCACTTTTGAACAAGGTGAACCTTCCAATTCATATGAAGAAGGTCATCCTTATGTTGATATAAGAGAGTCTGATGAAGAAGATATTGGCAACATGGACAATGAAGTGGAAGATACCAGACTTTTTGAGGGAGGAGTACTTACTTCAGTCATGAAGAATAATCCTTCTTCTCAAATCATTGGTCCTGTTAATACTCTAGTTCAGACTAGAAGATCTCATCAAGGTCTTGGTGGATTTATTGCCAATATACACAAGAAGGTTGATACCCCTCTTGTGCAAGCATGTTTGTTTGCCTGTTTTCTGTCACAACAGGAACCCAAGAAAATATTTGATGCTCTCAAAGAACCAAGTTGGGTGGAAGCAATGCAGGATGAGCTTCATCAATTTGCAATTCAGGATGTTTGGGAGCTGGTTGATTGTCCCAAATATGTCAGACCTATAGGGACAAGATGGGTTCTAAGGAACAAAAGAGATGTAAGAGGCGTTGTGGTCAGAAACAAGGCAAGGTTAGTGGCTCGGGGATATACACAAGAGGAGGGGATAGACTATGAGGAGGTCTTTGCACCAGTTGCAAGGATTGAAGCTATTAGGATTTTTCTAGCCTATGCATCCTGCATGGGCTTCACAGTCTATCAAATGGATGTCAAGAGTGCTTTCCTCTATGGAACTATTATTGAGCAAGTATATGTAATGCAGCCTCCTGGTTTTGAGGATCCAGAGCATCCAGATAAAGTGTATAGAGTCAAAAAGGCTATGTATGGCCTTCATCAAGCCCCTAGAGCATGGTATGGTACATTGTCTACCTATTTGGTGGACAATGGATTCAAGAGGGGCACCATAGATCAGACACTGTTTACAAAGAAGAAAGGCAAGGATGTGTTGCTTGTGCAGGTCTATGTTGATGATATCATTTTTGGGTCCACTGATCCAAAGATGAGTGAGGATTTCTCCAAGCTTATGACAGACAAATTCAAGATGAGTGCTATGGGGGAGATGAACTTCTTTCTTGGTTTACAAGTTCAACAGAAAGAAGATGGTATCTTCATCTCCCAGGATAAATATGTTGCTGAGATCTTGAAGAAGTTTGGCTTTTCTCCACATGAAAAGAGGGCTACTACTCCTATGGATAGAGAACATCCTTGGGGAAAGATTGGAGATGGGAAAGATGTTGATGTCAGGCACTATAGATCCATGATTGGATCCTTGATGTATCTTACTGCCTCCAGACCTGACATCATGTTTGTTGTGTGTGCTTGTGCACGCCATCAAGTGACTCCCAAAGAATGTCACCTTTATGCTGTGAAGAGGATCTTTAGGTACCTAAGATGCTATCCTAGTCTTGGTTTGTGGTACCCAAAGGATTCACCATTGGAGCTGATTGCATATTCAGATAGTGACTATGGAGGTGATAAATTTGATAGGAAATCCACAACTGGTGGATGTCAGTTTCTTGGGAGCAGGTTAATATCTTGGCAGTGCAAGAAACAAACAGTGGTGGCTAATTCTACAACTGAAGCAGAATATGTTGCTACAGCTGCTTGTTGTGGCCAAGTTTTGTGGATTCAGAACCAGCTGTTGGGTTATGGGTATAATTTCATGCATACCAAGATATTTGTTGACAATAACAGCACTTTATGCATCATTAAGAATCCTGTACATCATTCTAAAACTAAACACATAGAAATTAGACACCATTTTATAAGAGATTGCTTTGAGAAAGGTTTAATACAACCAGATAGGGTTGACACTAAGGAAAATGTGTCAGATTTATTAACTAAACCTTTTGATGCTGGGAGATTTCAATACTTGGTAACAAGTATTGGAATGGTCAATCTCACATAATATGTGTTTTGGAGTCTTTTTGTAAAAGTATGTACAGGATGATGCATTGTTATTAGTCTTATTGATGATTTAGATTTTCCACTATATTTTTCTAACACTGACAAAGGTTGCTTGAATGCTAATAAGTGTTTTTGCAACATTGTTAGAAATATAATTGTCTAACGCTGACAAAGCTTCCCTCAACGCTGTCATGTGTTATCGGGGCGTTGTCAGCAACAATCTTAGTTTTGTGGTTTTTTTTTTCAATCTAAATGTGCAGATGGTGTTAGCAGTATACCATTGGATACAGAGTTGCTTATGGATCAATGGAGAAGCATTTGGACAAGTTTTTATTTATAGATGATGGTTGGAATGTTTCATTCCTATCTTGACATAAATTTTTTATGTTCATGCATAGCAAACTTTTGTATCCTAGTTTAAGGGGAGGTTTTAGGAACCTTTAGGATGTTTGGGTATCCATATGATAATCTTATCACAATTCTAGATTGTGTCCACAGGTGAGTATGAGTTAGTTTTACTAAATCATGAGGCACTGTAGCATGCAAAGTTGATATACTATGCATGCTGCCAAGACATTTTTGGCCTAGAAGTGGTTGTGGTCTGTTGGGAGACTTGGAAATAATTTTGTTATGGGATTTACCTGGGAGTAACAAGGAATTTTGTAAGGTAACTTAGTTGTTAAGAATTTTGGTTAGCAAGGGATACTAGAGGACTGTTATGTCTATCTTGCTTAAGCAAGTGTGCATAACTGGATAGTGCTTGCCGCCCTATAATAATTATCAGATTTTGGTTATCTTCTCTAGGATAAATTACTTGTTTAGGTCATTTTTCATTTTTAAAAACATTTTTATTATTGGACGCTGACAAGAATTTTCCAAGCGTTGTTGTGACCAATTTGGACGCTGACATGGTTATAGGCAAACGTTGACAAGATTATAGCCGTTGGGCGTTGATGGGTTGTTTTTGACCGTTGACACTCAATGGGACCTACCCAGTTGTTATTTTTGACATATTTTTAGGCCGTAATTTTGGGAGTTGTTACTTTACATTTATTGCATGAGATAAACTTATACTTTTTCAATATTTTCATGATTGATTTTTGAAAATATTTGCCTATTTTTGGGCCAATCACATGCATTTTCTTCTCCTATAAATTTGGCTCCTATTTTTAAACAGGGTATCTATAATTCTTGTCTAACACAATTTTCTCTCATCAACTTCATCTTCTTCACTTAAATTTAACAGCTTTCATCAATGGCACCCAAGTTTAAACCATCAGAATTGGAATTGGGGTTCAGGTCTCAACACAACATGATTGCGTATCTTGAAGCTGATGATACTCTGTTTCCCCAATACACACAAATGGTGGCGTATTTGAACGCATCCCCATTAAGGTATGCCCTTTCTCATGCACCACTCATTCCAGTCACACATATTAAAAAGTTTTGGAACACTATTAGTTCCTCAACAGTTAATAGAGTGACTACATTGACTTCTATTGTTCATGGGAGACCTTGGGTGGTTACTGAGGCTTTGGTACGCCAAGCCTTGCATCTTGATGATGCTGATGGTATAGCCATTCTTCCCATTAATGAAATAGAACAAGGGCTTAGGGCTTTGGGATATCCTTTTCCTGATGAAGGTACCTTAAACAAGTATCATATGCAGGAATTTCCCCCAGCCTGGAAGTACCTCATACATGTCCTCCTTCAATGTTTGAGTCCCAAATGCACTGCACACAATGAGATCAATAGATCCATTGCCAGTGCTATTGTGTGCATTGCAACAGGGCATAAATTTAATTATTCTAAAATGATTTTTGAGGGGATGTGTAAAAACAAGGGGAATAAAATGACTTTAGCTTATCCCCGTTTTCTCCAAATGGTTTTTGATGTCCAAGGTTACTGCTCAAGGGATCATAATGATTTTTATAAGATCCCTGAGCAAAAGAAAGCTATTTTCATGAAGATGAACTCACCACCCCATCGTGACCTACCTTTAACCCTAGCTATGCTTGCTGTTATTGCAGCAGCACAACCCCAACCAGACCCCCAACCACAAATAGACCCCCAACCACAACTTGACCCAATACCTGAACCCATACCTTCACCTGAACATCAACTTGACCAAGTTTCCTTTAACGCTGACACGTTCAATGTTGGCGTTGATGTGCCTATTTCCAACGCTGACACACAACCTTCACAAGCCCAAACACCCCTTAACCAACCCACATCCACCCATTCTTCCACACCATCTTCCACACCCCCTGAATATAGGTTGATGAAACGCCAAAGGACTACTGGAGTGTTCTCCTCTGGTGGTCCTAGCCATGTAGCAGAGAGAACCACCACCACAAGTGTGGCTGGTGACCTGGATGAGGCTGGGACTATTGGTTCTGGCTTAGATGCTGGCCAAGGCAGTCCCACCATCATTAATTCCTCATCCTTGCCCAATGAATCTGACTTGGGAGGTCAAATTCCTGTTTTAGAAGAGGGCAGACTGGAACCAATGACTCTTATGGAATTAACGGCAGTCTGCATTAGCTTGCAAAAGCAAAATGCAGACTTAGTACAAGTTGTCAGCTCACAAGGCCTTGAACTCAAGCAATTGAGGGAGAGGATTGTTGTATTGGAGAGTGCTAGTGCAAGGAGGGGTATGGAGGAATCTTCCAAATGGGAGGAAGATCCAATAAATCTAAGTGATAAGGGCAGTCATGATGGTCAATCAATGGATGTTGCTGAGGCCCTTACAACTTTGAAGAAACAAACAGGTTTTGATACGTCCTTAGTCTCTCCTACCAACTTAAATTTATCATTTACAGCTATGTTGAGAGAGGTTACACAAGGCGCTGAGGGAAGATATTTGGGTATTGACAAGGAAGAGTTGGACGCTGACAGAAATATTTTGGGCGCTGATAGGACAAA
Source organism: Glebionis coronaria (assembly GCA_025667525.1). Classification (NCBI taxonomy): domain Eukaryota; kingdom Viridiplantae; phylum Streptophyta; class Magnoliopsida; order Asterales; family Asteraceae; genus Glebionis; species Glebionis coronaria. The sequence goes on from CM046876.1 coordinate 574,061,447, forward strand.
TTTGGGCATTGACAAACCTGCACATGAAGGTGATGTATCCCAGTCATCATCTATCATCAAGGAGGTTTCTACACAGGTATCACCATCTACCTTACCAACCATTGCACCAACAGATAAGGGTAAGGGTATAATGGTAGAAGAGATTGTTCCAAAGGATGCAGCTCAAGTTGAGTTTGATAGAAGATTAGCTGCACAAATCTTGGAACAGGATAAAAAGGAGATGAAAGAGTCACCATTTGTTGTGACTTCAGAAGAAGGAAGTGATGGAGCTAGCTCAGACTCAAGTGTGATGATTATAGAACCAGAAAGGCTTGAGTATGGGGATGAGTTGGCTAAGGAGAAGCTGAGAGAATTGAAATTGCAGGTTGAATTTGACATGCCAGAGGTGGTTCGAATGTACAATGCTTAGGAAGAAAGATGTATGGATAATCCAGACTTGACCATCTCAGATCAAATATGGGGTTTGGAGATTCTTCTCAGAGTTCAGAAGGATTTCCAGGTAATTTTGAAACACAAGGCAAGTAATATTCTCTCAGAGTTGAAAAGGGATAGAAGGGAGCTATACTTTATGTTGCTCAGATGTCATGGAGTTGGATGGACATATCAGAAGTTGAGGGCTTTGACATTTGATGAGTTGGAAAACAGGGCTTATCCTATTTGGGTGAGAGTGCAGGAAGCAAACACTCTCAGACTTCTTTCAGATGAAAGAAAAGAGGAACTTGCAGAAGAAATGGAACTCAAGAAAGCTATGTTTGTTCCCAGGCCAATGAAGAAGGGAATTTCATTTGAGTTTCCCTAAGATATGGATCCACTATATCCAAGTGAAGCTGTCATCAGAAAGAGCCTTAAGCTCTCACATTTAGAAGCTTCAGATATGGTGCAAGTGTTACCATTAGATTCCAGGAACCCAATTGTGTGCTATGAAGAGGATGAATGTGGGTTTTGGAAGATTGGCAGATATGGCAAAGAGGTACACACTTTTACCACTCTCATATCTTTGTTTGCAAGTTGTGATAGAGAAGACTTGGTGGACCTTTGGAGGTTGCTGGAGACCAAGTATAAGGCTGAAGCACCAACTTCAGCTAATGGAATAAAACTTTGGTCCACATTCAAAAGAATGTGTGGACCAAAAGATGAGGATCCTGCTGTTTGGAAGGATCTTGAAGATGACCTCGGTGGTCTTCAATGGAGGTTATATTCAGCTGCTGGTGTTTACCATTTGAGTTCTACAAAGTTTGCTGAGTATCTACTTGTGGATGGTCAGTATTTCATATCCAAAGCTATTTTGGAAAAGATGAAGGACACTCAGCTGGAAATAGATTATTCAAGTGACGTGGCAAAAGATTTGATTAGATTTATTCATTATAAATATGAGAAGGTTTGTAAGATTCCTCCTAGTCCTTAATGCTTATTCAGAAACTTGATCATAAGAGTGGATATTAAGTTTAGGGGAGGATTGTTGGGAATAAATTAAGGTGAAATCACTTGAGCGCTGACAAGAGTAATACAAGCGTTGACAAGAACAAAACAAGCGCTGACAGCTCAAGCGTTGACAAGATAAAGTCAAGCGTTGACACACTGAAGACAAGCACTGATGGGAAGATATACTCTACGCGTTTATTGTATTCTAGATTACTTCTAGTAAAGATAGGAACAACAATGTATTTTCTATATTTATCTTTACCTAGAATAGCTGATACGTAGATTATTGTACAAGGCTCCTTATGTCTATAAAAGAAGACCTTTAGGTTAATGTTTCATATAAGTTTTTTGTTTGAAAACTAATTTCATTGTAAGCAAGTTTGATATTGATAATCAAAGTGAAAGTTTGTTTATATCATTGTGTGTTCTTGTTTAAGTGTTAAATTCCGCATAACACTTAAATTCATAAGCATATACAAAGGTTTCTCTAAGTGTATTACTTGATCTAATCTCGTATACATAAAGCTAAATCGATCTAAGTTTGGGATCAACACCTCCAACATAGCTGTAAAAGACACATTTAAGTTTGTAGGAGTGACTAGAGATGTATCAAAACCTGGTTGTTTCTTCAAACTTGTTAGGGCCTCAGCAATACCCAAAGATTCACCATCATGAGAGCCCTTATCACTCACATTTATCTGTTCATCCTCCCCTTTGGAAGATTCCTCCATCCCTCTCCTTGTGCTAGCATTCTCCAAAACAAAAATCCTCTCACTCAATTGCTTGAGTTCAAGGCCTTGTGTACTGACAACTTGTACCAAGTCTGCATTTTGCTTTTGCAAGCTAATGCAGACTGCCGTCAATTCCATTAAAGTCATTGGTTCCAATCTACCCTCTTCTAAAATGGGTATTTGACCTCCCAAGTTAGATTCATTGGGCATGGATGAGGTCTTAATGATGGTAGGACTCTCTTGGCCAGCTTCTAAGCCAGAACAAATAGTCCCAGCCTCATCCATAGCACCAACCACATTTGTGGTGGTGGTTCTCTCTGCTACATGGCTAGGACCACTAGAGGAGAACACTCCAGTAGTCCTTTGGCGTTTTTGCAACCTATATTGTGTTGGGGGAGAAGATGATGTAGATTGGGTGGATGTGGGTTGGTTAAGGGGTGTTTGGGACTGTGAAGGATTGGTGTCAACGTTTGTAATAGGCATGTCAACGCCAACATTTAAAGTGTCAGCGTCAAAGGGTTATTGGTCAAGTTGCATGTGTTGTGGTGAAGGTACAGGTTCAGGTATTGGGTCAAGTTGGGGTTGTGGGTCTGGTTGAGGTTGTGCTGCTTCAATGACAGCAATCATAGCTGGGGTTAGGGGTAAGTCACGATGTGGGGGTGAGTTCATCTTTGTAAAAATTGCTTTCTTTTGCACAGGGATCTCATAAAAATCATCATGATCCCTTGTGCAGTAACTTTGGACATCAAAAACCATTTGTAAAAATCTAGGATAAGCTAAAGTCATTTTGTTCCCTTTATTTTTACACATGCCCTCAAAAATCATTTTGGAATAATTAAACTTTTGCCCAGTAGCAATGCACACAATAGCACTAGCAATAGATCTGTTGATCTCATTGTGTGCAGTACACTTGGGACTCAAACATTGCAAGAGGACATGTATTAGGTACTTCCAGGCTGGGGGAAACTCCTGTTTATGATATTTGTTTAAAGTTCCCTCATCAGGGAAAGGATAAACCAAAGCCCTTAGTCCTTGTTCTATTTCATTAATGGGGAGGGTGGTTATACCATCTGCATCATCAAGATGCAAAGCTTGGCGAACCAAAGCTTCAGTAACCACCCATGTGCGCCCATGAACAATAGATGATAATGTAGTCACTCTATTAACTGTTGAGGAACTAACAGTGTTCCAAAACTGCTTAATATGTGTGACAGGAATGAGTGGAGCATGAGAAAGAGCATACCTAATTGGGGATGTATTCAAATACGCCACCATTTGTGTGTATTGGGGAAACAGAGTGTCATCAGCTTCCTGATATGCTATCATGTTGTGTTGACTCCTGAATCCCAATTCCAAATCACTCGGTTTAAATTTTGGTGCATTGTTGAAAGCTGTTTGAATGATTGATAAAGATGAAGTATAAGAGAAAAAATTGTTAGACAAGAATGATAGGTACCCTGTTTAAAATAGGAGCCAAATATATAGGAGAGAAAAATGCATGTGATTGGTCAAAAATTAGGCAACTATTTTCAAAATAAAATCATGAAAATATTGAAAAGAAATAAGTTTATCTCATGCATTAATTGAAATTTATCTGCTCCCAAAATTACGGCCCAAAAATATGTCAAAAAGTAACAACTGGGTAGGACCCATTGGGTGTCAATGGTCAAAAATAACCCATCAACGCCCAACGGCTATATTCTTGTCAACGTTTGCCAAAGCCATGTCAGTGTAAAAATTTGTCACAACAACGCTTAGAAAAATACTTGTCAGCGTCAAAAAATAAAAAAATTTATAAAAATGAAAAATGACCTTAACATAGTAATTAATCCTAGAGAAGATGTAACACCCCATTTTGGAAATGGAAATATCACAGTAATTATGGCGTGTCATCAAAGCATACAAGGTAAAATGTCGAAACATTACTTGACCATATAAAGGAAAATACCGGAATCAAACATCGGTAATCCAAAAGTAAAGCTCATCACACACAAACATAGTATAGTAAAGGAAAAGGACTAAACAATGTCCAAAGCATAAGTATCATAAAGAAAGGAAATGCATAATGTAAAGAAGGCTAGACAGCTTCCAGTCCATATGCACGTACTCTTAGTGTCTACGAGCGTCCTTGAGTACCTGCCGTTTGGGGAACATAGAAAAGGAAAATGGCTGAGCAATACGCTCAGTGCACGGATCTACAATAAAGCATGAATAGGATAAGCATATAACATAATAACAGCGGAAGAAACTAAGTCCCGAGTAACCTGGTTAAGTCTTAATAAAACTGGTTTTATAGTTTGAAAGTCTTATTTTTATCTTATAAAAACTGTTTGTCATATTTTACCGTTAGCCAATATAGGTCATGAAAATCCACCGTGCATGAATAATTGGAGGGGTGACCTCATCATGCAAATTAGAGGGGTTGCCTCTAATTTAATATACTGGTTTTATGGGTAGGAGGGATCAACTCCTTGTGAAGGATGCAAGGCACACACCACATTCACCATGTAATCCTGAATAAAAACGTGTAACTAGGATGCACCCATACCCCCCACATGATAAATATAAATAAATGGCCAAAAGCTGAAGGGACGGCACGAGAAATCACTCTGCCATGGTGAAGTCATAACATCAGTGCCTCTAATGTTATGGTTATGGTACCTCCATAACTAGGTGAAACTGGTCATGCATGTATATGGCTATAGGTAATCATATTTAAACATAAGCAATCAAACTCATACTTATACTACGGGAAAACTGTTGGCTGCATACGGGGAAATCCTAATAAGGAAAGAATGTCCATACTGAAAGGACGTGAATCCGTACCTTATGTCCAGTGAACGAGAACGATGAACTGCGAGAATCCTACTTCCGAAACACTAGTGCTACATAAATACGTACATGAAATAAGTATCTGCTTACTAAATACATAGCTGGTTTTATGTCATGTCTTAGCTTATTTTATATGTTCTTACTATGTTTTACTATTTAAAGCCTTAAACTGTGTTAAATCTTATATTCTGTTCATTCTGATTAAGTATTTCTGATATTTCATGTGTTATTATACTTACTGTGTAATAATAAGTAACTTTCCAAAAAAAGCAGGTTTCCTAAAATAGAAAGTTTCCAAAAATAGAAAGTTACCAAAAATAGAAAGTTTCCAAAAATAGAAAGTTTCCAAAAATAGAAAGTTTCCAAAAATAGATTTACTGCTTAAATAGATAAGTTTCTAAAAATAGAAAGTTTCCATAACTAGATTAGCTGCCTTAATTAAATAAGTTTCCATAAATAGATTAGCTGCCTTAAATAAATAAGTTTCTAAAAATAGCTGGTTTCCATAAATAGATTAGCTGCCTTATTTAATTAAGTTTCTAAAAATAGAAAGTTTCCATAATTAGAAATAAGCTGGTTAAATAAGCTAAGTATATAAGCCTAAGTGTTTTCATGATTATTTTCTAAGTCATATGATATATTGTATAGTTTAATAATTATTTCATGTAATTTAATTAAACTATAGGTTATAATATTTAATTAAAGTATAACATGTTTTTAATTAAATATATTAAGTACTTAGGTTAAAATATGTATTATTAAATATTAATAATATAACCTAAGTCATGTTAATTAATTAATTATATCTATGGTTTTTAAAATAATTAATTAATTATAAGTCTTAAATAATATAAATACTTAGGTTAAAATAATTTCATGATTATTAATAATTAATTAACCTAAGTCACGTTATTAAATTAATTACATATTTATTAGTTTAATTTTAACCTAAGTTCATAACATAAAAAAAACTAACATAACCATGAACCGGATCTAAGCTTAAAAACATGAACCGGACATGAATCGACACCGTACCCCGAACCAAATCGGGGTATCCCTTGCTGCCGTGGGACCCACACGCACCAACCAAGACCATAAGGTCTTGGTGGTGTCGGCTAAGCAAACTGAAACCCCCTTGGGGTCGGTTGCAGCCTGTAGCCCAAAACAAAACACCCCTTAATTGACCCTTTGATTTAATTAATCATCAAAACATGTTAGATCTATGTTTGATTAATGTGTTTTTATAAAAACATCACATGTTCATAATTAATAAAAAGATTAAATTAAAAGAAAAGGTTTAAAAAGGTTTTACCGTATTCGTGGATCAAGGGAATGAACAACAAACACGAACAAACAACAAATCTTCAAGATCCAAGATCAAAGAATCACCTTGTTTGGTGATTATGGGTGGCGGCACAAAGAGAGGAGAAAGAGAGGGTTTAGGTTTTTTTTTTGAAATCTTATGTAAAGTGATTTTGAGTAGTAAAAATTAATTGACCCTCCTTTTAGTAAAAATTGGTAATGGGCTTGGCCCATTACCCTTGTTTTGGCCGCGGGTAGGGACCCCCCATGGGGTTCCCGTACTTCTTTTCGTGTCTTGTTATTTAGTTAGTCGTTTGTGTTTAATTATGTTCGTTTTTTAAATGTTCTCGTTACGTAAATACCATAATCTAATATATTTAATTACGCTCGTATTAAATATATATACGTAATTAATAATAGCTCGTGTTTTAATTACGCTCGTTATTTCGTGATCGCATGTTCATGATTAATTATTGCTAAATAATTATTACGTGATCGTTCATATAATATACTTATCGTGTTCTAACACGTACGTAATACGTAAACTCCTAACACGTAATCGTAATCATGCTATATTAGGAAAGTTTTTAACTAGTACGTACGATCCTAAGGGTACTATGCATGGTAAAAGCATGCGGGTTTTACAACTCTTCCCCCTTAAAAAGAATAATTCGTCCCCGAATTATAGATAAAGTAAACTGGAAAAGAAGAACATACCCGAATTCAAAATATGAAATGAGGGTAAGAAGCCCGGATAGACTCCTCCGTTTCCCAAGTGGCTTCCCGCTCGGTATGATCCCTCCATAGAATTTTGACGAATGGAATCGTCTTCTTTCTCATGACTCGTTCTTGTCTGTCAAGAACTCGTTCAGGTTCTTCTATAAAAGTGAGATCTTCACGAATCTGTTCCAGTGGATACTGAACCATGTGAAGGGGATGATATTGGTACCCTCTGAGTAAGGACACATGAAACACATTGTGCACATGCGAAAGCTGCGGAGGCAACACCAATCGGTAAGATACTTCACCGACTCGTTCAATGATATCAAACGGTCTGATGAAACGAGGACTGAGCTTCCCTTTAATGCCGAAGCGTCTAACACCACGTGTCGGAGAAACCTTAAGGAAGACGTGATCTCCTATGTTAAAGTGTAAATCCCTACGATGCTTATCGGCGTAACTCGTTTGACGTGACCGTGCCTCCTGAATTTTTTGCCTAGCTACTGCGATCTTCTCATTTGTCATCTCTATGATTTCTGGTCCTTCGAGTGTTCGCTCGCCAACATGATCCCAGCAGATTGGGGCGCGACACTTTCTGCCATACAACATCTCAAATGGAGCACACTTGATGCTTGCGTGCCAACTGTTGTTGTATGCAAACTCCACCAAACAGATGTATTCGTCCCAATCACCCGTCCATTCCCACGCACATGACCTCAACATATCCTCCAACGTCTGAATGGTTCGCTCCGACTGTCCGTCCGTTTGAGGATGAAAAGCCGTGCTAAGCTTAAGTTGTGTACCCCAAGCTTTCTGCAGACTTTTCCAAAAGCGCGAAGTGAATCGAGGATCTCTGTCTGAGACGATGCTGGATGGTGCACCGTGGAGTCTCATGATCTCTCGTCTATACGTATCTGCGAGTTTACTTACCGGATCTTCCTTGCGGATCGGTAAGAAATGAGCTGATTTGGTAAGTCGATCAACGATAACCCAAATTGCATCGTGCTTCCTTTTGGTAGGCGGAAGACCGGTAAAAAAATCCATGGTGATTTTATCCCACTTCCACTCTGGAATGTCTAGCGGTTGAAGGAGACCGCCAGATCGCTGATGCTCGATTTTAACCTGCTGGCAGGTAAGACATTTTGAGACCTAAGTGGCTGTTGATCCTAAACTTAGATCGATTAGCTTTGTGTATACGAGATTAGATCAAGTATAACACGTAGAGAAACCTTTGCTTATGATAAAGTAACAAAGTGTTATGCGGAATTAACACTTGATCTAAAACACAATGATGTTAAACAAACTTTCACTTGTATTAGAATAATCGTACTTGGTTACAATGAAAGGGTTTAACAATCGAAAACTTATGAAAACTGATATTAAACATTGACCTAAAAGATCTTCTTTTATAGAACAAGAAGTCTTGTACAATAAGCTACGAATCAACTATTCTAGGTAAAGATAAACATAGAAAATACATTGTCGTCTCTATCCTTACTAGAAGTAATCTAGAATATAATAAACGTGTAGCTCACATCTTCCATCAGTGCTTGTCTTCAATCTGTCAACGCTTGACTTTAACTTGTCAACGCTTATGCTGTCAGCGCTCACTTTGCTCTTGTCAACGCTTAAGTTGTTCTTGTCAGCGTTCAAGTGTTCTGGCCTAAATTTATTCCCAACAATCCTCCCCTAAACTTGATATCCACTCTTATAATCAAGTTTTTGAATAAACATTAAGAACTTGGAGGAGTCTGACAAACCTTATCATATTGGTAATAAATAAATCTGACCAAATTCTTTGCCACGTCACTTGTATAGTCTATCTCCAACTGGGTGTCCTTCATCTTCTCCAAAACAGCCTTGGATATGAAATATTGAGCATCTACAAGTAAATACTCAGCAAACTTTGTAGAACTCAAATGATATACACCTGCAGCTGAATATAACCTCCATTGAAGACCACTGAGGTCATCTTCAAGATCCTTCCATATTTCAGGATCTTCTTCTTTTGTCCCACACATTCTTTTGAATGTGGTCCAAAGTTTTATTCCATTGGCTGAAGTTGGTGCTTCAGCCTCATACTTGGTCTCTAGCAACCTCCAAAGGTCTACCAAGTCTTCTCTGTCACAACTTGCAAATAAAGATATGAGAGTGGTAAAAGTGTGTACCTCCTTGCCAAATCTTCCAATTTTCCAGAATCCACATTCATCTTCCTCATAACTCACAATTGGATTCCTGGAATCTAGTGGTAACACATGCACCATATCTGAAGCTTCTAATGGGGAGAGCTTAAGGCTCTTTCTAATGATTGCTTCACTTGGATATAGTTGAGACATATCTTTTGGAAACTCAAGAATAAATCCCTTCTTTACTGGTCTAGGAACTATCATAGCTTTCTTGATTGCCATCTCTTCTGCAAGTTGCTCCTTTCTTTCATCTGAAAGAAGTCTGAAAGTGTTTTCTTCTTGCACTTTCACCCAAATAGGATAAGCTCTATGTTCCAACTCATCAAATGTCAAAGCCTTCAGCTTCTGATGTGTCAATCCAACTCCATGACATTTGAGCAACATAAAGTAGAGCTTCCTTCTATCCCTTTTCAATTCAGAGAGAATGTTGCTTGCCCTGTACTTCAACATCACCTTACAATCCTGCTGAACTCTAAGAAGAATTTCCAAACCCCATATTTGATCTGAAATGGTCAAGTCTGGATTATCCATACAGCTTTCTTCCCAAGAATTGTACATCTGAACTACCTCTGGCATATCAAAATCAATTTGCAACTTCAAATCTCTCAGCCTTTCCTTAGCAAGCTCATCACCATACTCAAGTCTTTCTGGTTCAACAATCATCACACTTGAATCTGAGCTAGCTCCATCACTTTCTTCTTCAAAAGTCACAACAAATGGTGACTTTTCCTTCTCACCTTGTTCCATCATTTGAGCAGCCAATCTTCTATCAAATTCAACCTGAGCTGCATTCTTTGGAACAATTTCTTCTACCAACTTACCCTTACCCTTATCTGTTGGTTCAATTGTTGGTAGGGTAGATGATAATACCTGAGTAGGAACATCTTTGATGATAGATGATGACTGGAATACATCACCTCCATATGCAGATCTGTCAACGCCCAAATTTCCTCTATCAGCGCCCAAAATACTTCTGTCAGCGTCCAAACTTGTCTTATCAACGCTTAAATATTTTCCCTCAGCGCCTTGTGTAACCTCTCTCAGCATATCTGTAAATGATAAATTTAAATTTGTTGGAGAGATTAAGGACGTATCAAAACCTTTTTGTTCCTTTAATGTAGTAAGAGCTTCAGCAATATCCAATGATTGACCATCTTGACTGCTCTTATCACTCAGATTTCTTGCTTCCTCCCCTTTGGAAGACTCCTCCATACCTCCCCTGGAATGAGCACTCTCCAAAACAACAATCCTCTCCCTCAATTCTTTGAGTTCAAGGCCTTGATTACTGACAATTTGTACCAAGTCTGCATTTTGCTTTTGCAAGCTAATGCAGACAGCCGTCAATTCCAAAAGCGTCATTGGTTCCAGTCTGCCCTCTTCCAAAATGGGAATTTGACCTCCCAAGTTAGGTTCATTGGGCATGGATGAGGACTTAATTATGTTGGGACTGTCTTGACCAGCATCTAAGCCTGTATCAATAGCCCCAGCCTCATCCAGGTCACCAGCCACACTTATGGTGGTGGTTCTCTCTGCTACATGGCTAGGACCACCAGAGGAGAACACTCCAGCAGTCCTTTGGCGTTTAATCAACCTATATTCAGGTGGTGTGGAAGATGGTGTAGAAGATGGTGTAGATGTGGGTTGGTTAAGGGGTGTTTGGGATTGTGATGGTTGAGTGTCAACGGTGGAAATAGGCATATCAACGCCCACATTAGATGTGTCAGCGTCAAAGGGATTTTGGTCTATTTGCATTTGGTCAGGTGAGGGTAAAGGTGCAGGGATAGGTTCAAGTTGTGGTTGAGGGTCAATATGAGGTTGGGGTTCTGGTTGAGGTTGTGCTGCTGCAATAACAGCAAGCATGGCTGGGGTTAATGGTAGGTCTCTATGAGGTGGTGAATTCATCTTGGTAAAAATAGCCTTCTTTTGTTCAGGGATCTTATAAAAGTCATTGTGATCCCGTGAACAATATCTTTGAGCATCAAAAACCATTTGCAGAAAACGGGGATAAGCTAAAGTCATTTTTGTCCCCTTGTTTTTACACATTCCTTCAAAAATCATTTTAGACCAGTTATAATTTTGCCCTGTTGCAATACACACAATAGCAGTTGCAATAGATCTATTGATCTCATTGTGTGCAGTACATTTGGGACTCAAACATTGAAGGAGAATGTGAATTAGGTACTTCCAGGCTGGGGGAAATTCCTGCTTATGGTACTTATTAAGAGTACCTTCATCAGGAATAGGGTATCCCAAAGCCCTAAGCCCTTGTTCTATTTCAGATATGGGAAGCATGGTTATACCATCAACATCATTAAGATGCAAGGCCTGGCGTACCAAGGCCTCAGTAACCACCCAAGGTCTCCCATGTACAATAGAATTCAATGTTGTCACTCCATTAACTGTTGAGGAACTAATAGTGTTCCAAAACTGTTTAATGTGTGTGACTGGAATGAGTGGTGCATGAGAAAGAGCATACCTTAATGGGGATGCATTCAAATACTCCACCATCTGAGTGTATTGAGGGAACAAAGTATTATCAGCAACAAGATAAGCAATCATGTTGTGTTGAGACTTGAACCCCAAATCCAATTCTGCTGAGTTAAATCTTGGTGCCATTGATGAAAGCTGTTAATTTGATGTATAAAAGATGAAGGTTGATAAGAGAAAAGTGTTAGACAAGAATTATAGATACCCTGTTTAAAATAGGAGCCAAATTTATAGGAGTGGATGAATGCACGTGATTGGCCCAAAAATAGGCAAAGATTTTCAAAAATCAATCATGAAAATATTGAAAAAGTTTATAAGTTATCCCATGCATTTAATGAAAGTAACAAATCCTAAAATTACGGCTTGAAAATATGTCAAAAAGTTACAACTGGGTAGGTCCCATTGTTTGTCAACGGTCAAATATAACCCATCAACGCCCAACGGCTATAATCCTGTCAACGTTCGCCTAAAGCCATGTCAGCGTCCATTTTGGTCACAACAACGCTTGGAAAAATCTTGTCAGCGTCCAAAAATAAAATTGTTTTAAAAAGTGAAAAATGACCTTAACAAGTAATTTATCCTAGAGAAGATAACTAAAAGCTGATAATTATCATAGGGCGGCAAGCACTGTCCAGTTATGCACACTTGCATAAGCAAGATAGACATAACAGTCCTCTAGTGTCCCTTGCTAACCAAAATTCTTAACAACCAAGTTACCTTATAAAATCCTTGTTACTCCCAGGTAAAACCCATATCAAAAGGATTCCCAAGCCTCCCAACAGACCACAACCAATTCTAGGCCAAAAATGTCTTGGCAGCATGCAAAGTTGATATACTATGCATGCTACAGTGCCTCATGGTCTAGTAAAACTAACCCATACTCACCAGTGGACACAATCTAGAATTGTGATGAGAGTATTCTAAGAATACCCAAGAGTCCTAAAGGTTCCTTAAACCTCCCCTTAAACTATGATACATGAGTTCTCAAAATATATATATGAACACTAAAAATTTATGTCAAGATAGGAATATAAATATTCCAACCATCATCCATAAACAAAACATGTCCAAATAGCTCTTCAAAGATCCATAAGCAACTCTGTATCCAATGGCATAAAGCTACCATTACCTGCACATTTAGATGAAAACCACAAAACTAACATTTGTTGCTGACAGCGTCCCGACAACACTTATCAGCGTTGAAGGAACTCTTGTCAGCGTTAGACAATAATATCTCCAACAACGGCAAAATAACACTTGACAGCGTTACATTTACCTTTGTCAGTGTTAGAAACATAAAGTGGAAATCTAAATCATCACAAAAACCAATAACAATGTATTATCCTGTACATACTTTTACAAAAAGATTCCAAAACACATATTAAGAGAGATTAACCATTCCAATATTTGTTACCAAATATTGAAATCTTCCAGCATCAAAAGGTTTAGTTAATAAATCAGCCACATTATCTTCTGTGTCTACCCTATCTGGTTGAATTAAACCTTTCTCAAAGCAATCTCTTATAAAATGATGTCTAATTTCTATGTGTTTGGTTTTAGAATGATGTACAGGATTTTTAATAATGCATAAAGTACTGTTATTGTCTTCAAAAATCTTGGAATGCATAAAATTATACCCATAATCCAACAGCTGGTTCTGTATCCATAAGACTTGTCCACAACAAGCAGCTGCAGCCACATATTCTGCTTCAGTTGTAGAGTTGGCCACCACTGTTTGTTTCTTGCATTGCCAAGATATTAATCTGCTCCCAAGAAATTGGCATCCACCAGTTGTGGATTTCCTATCAAATTTGTCACCACCATAGTCACTGTCTGAATATGCAATAAGGTCCAATGGAGAATCTTTTGGATACCATAATCCAAGATCTGGATAACACCTTAGGTATCTAAAAATTCTCTTCACAGCAAAAAGGTGACATTCTTTGGGAGTCACTTGATGGCGTGCACATGCACACACAGCAAACATGATGTCAGGTCTTGAGGCTGTAAGATACATCAATGATCCAATCATTGATCTATAGTGCCTAACATCCACATCCTTTCCAGCTCCAATTTTTCCCCAAGGGTGTTGTCTATCCATAGGAGTGGAAGCCTCCTTTTCATGTGGAGAAAAACCATATTTCTTCAAGATTTCAGCTACATACTTGTCTTGGGAGATGAAGATACCATCTTCTTTCTGCTGAACTTGTAAACCTAGAAAGAAGTTCATCTCACCCATTGCACTCATCTTGAATTTATCTGTCATGAGCTTGGAAAAGTCCTCACTCATTTTTGGATCAGTAGACCCAAAAATGATATCATCGACATAGACCTGCACAAGCAACACATGTTTTCCTTTCTTCTTTGTAAACAGTGTCTGATCTATGGTGCCCCTTTTGAAACCATTTTCCACCAAGTAGGTGGACAATGTACCATACCATGCTCTTGGGGCTTGATGAAGTCCATACATTGCCTTCTTTACTCTATAAACCTTGTCTGGATTCTCAGGATCTTCAAAACCAGGAGGTTGCATTACATAAACCTCCTCAACAATTGTGCCATAGAGGAAAGCACTCTTCACATCCATTTGATAAACAGTGAAGTTCATGCAAGAAGCATAAGCTAGAAAAATTCTTATAGCTTCAATTCTTGCAACTGGTGCAAAAACTTCTTCATAATCAATTCCTTCCTCTTGTGTATAACCCTGAGCTACCAAACGTGCCTTGTTTCTGACCACAATGCCTCTTTCATCTTTCTTGTTTCTTAGAACCCATCTTGTCCCAATTGGTCTCACATATCTAGGACAATCAACCAGCTCCCAAACATCCTGTATAGCAAATTGGTGAAGCTCATCCTGCATTGCTTCCACCCAACTTGGTTCTTTGAGAGCATCAAAAATTTTCTTGGGTTCTTCCTGTGACAGAAAACAGGCAAACAAACATGCTTGTACAAGAGGGGTATCAACCTTCTTGTGTATATTGGCAATAAATCCACCAAGACCTTGATGGGATCTTCTTGTCTGAACTGGAGCCATAACATCACCAATGATTTGAGATGTGGGATGATCCTTTGCTATGGAAGTGAGAACTCCTCCTTCAAAAAGTCTGGTGTCTTCAATTTCACGCTCCATGTTGCCAATATCTTCTTCAGATTCTTCTTGATCAACAGAAATCTCTTCATGGACATTAGAAGGTCCACCCTGTTCAAAATGAGAAGAGAAAAGCTGTGTAAAGGTGTCTCCAAAGTCTGATCCTTGTTTATCAGCGTTTGGGCTAACAACGCTTGAACTGTTGTTGTCAGCGTGGGAGCCATCAGCGTCTGAATTGGTCGTGTCAGCGCTTGATTTCCCTTTGTCAGCGCTTGAAGAATCATGCATGTTTGTATTTGGTGATATTTGAACACCACCATTATCTTTCCTTGCAGCAGTAGCAGCAGCATAATACTCATCTGTCCATATAGGAAGTGTAACAAATTCTTGTGTGGGAGATGATTTAACTGCTGGTGGTCCATCCTCCTTAGCAACCTGTATACCTGAAACATTACCAATTCTCTTTTCCAAAACACTTGAAGTTACCTTCACAATGTCTGGATCAGTAACAGGCATATAATTTAAAGCTCTAGATAAAGGTTCTAAGTCAAACAACCAATTTGGACCACTCTCAGGATCACTAGGTTTACTTTCTAAAAACCTAACATGTACCTTTTCAAGTATACGTTTTTCCTTTTTAATGTAAACCCTATATCCTTTACTCTGCACTGAATAACCCATGAAGTAGCCTTCATCACCTTTTGAATCAAATTTACCTAGGGCCTCACTAGTTTCTAGAACAACTACATGACATCCAAAAGGCTTTAGAAAACCAATATTTGGCTTCCTTCCCCAAAGTAATTCATAAAGTGTCTTATTATGTATTTTGTTGACCAATGCCCTATTTTGAACATAACAAGATGTGTTAACAGCTTCAGCCCAAAAGGCTATAGGAAAATGGGCATCAGCTAACATGGTTCTGGCTGCTTCAATAAGGGTCCTATTCTTCCTTTCAGCAACTCCATTTTGCTGTGGAGTTCTAGCTATGCTAAACTGCCTAGTAATCCCTTTCTTGGCACAAAAATCATCTAACAACTGATTTCTAAACTCACCCCCATTGTCACTTCTAATAATCTTGATCTCATTACCATTCTTCTTTTCAATTTGGGTAATGAAATTAATCAGACTTAGGGCAGTTTCACTTTTCTTGGCTAAAAAGAAAGTCCATGTAAACCTGGAGTAATCATCAGTAATAACAAAACAATATGATTTACCCTTCAAACTTTCTATATTAGTTGGACCAAAGAGGTCCATATGCAATAAGTGAAGTGGTTTAGAACTAGAATGCACCTGTTTAGACCTGAATGAGACCTTGTGCTGCTTACCCTTAAGGCATGCAACACAAGAGTGGTCATTGTGGAAAGCCTTTTCAGGCAAACCATCAACTAAACCAAGCCTCACAAGCCTATTAATATTCTTAAAGTTTATGTGCCCTAGTCTCCTGTGCCAAAGATTACTTTCATCTACTGAGGCTTTAGCATACAGACATGACATTTTATTATTTACCTTAATTCCATTAAGATTCACATTATATATGTCTTTATGCCTTGGTGTTCTAAAATCTATGTATTTCTCCTCAGGGAGCTTATAATCTTTGCTTAACACCAAGCACTCAGTATCTGTGAAAAGAACCTTATTTTTGTTATCACACACTTGTGATACACTAAACAAATTATAATCCAGATCTTTTACCAGGAAGACATTCTCAAATCTTAGATTGTTGGTGACAAGGGTTCCTTTTCCTGTGATTGTTCCATAGCCCCCTCCAAAGTATACCTTATCACCATCTTGAATAGGAGAGAAATTGGTCAGATAGTCTTCCTTTCCTGTCATGTGCCTTGAGCATCCACTATCCCAGTATCCATAATCATTGATCTTCTTCTGAATGCCCTGCACATAAAGAAAACACATTAGTTTTCTTTGGGAACCCAAGCCTTGGAGGACTTGGATTCATTTGGTTGTTCAACAAGAACAGACTTGGTTCTCATAACAACCCCTTTTTCATCCCTGTTTGAATGAAATTCCCAGTTAACCCCAATTGGTGTTGACAATGCCTTTGAAATATAATGAAACCTGTTGCATGTCATAGAAATACCAGTAGAATTAGGGTTCTGGTTTTGTTTTGGTCTCCAAGTTAAGCTAGTAGAAGCTTTAGACCTATTTCCCTGTGGTTGCAAACACCTAGGTTTAGCAGTGTTTCTATCAGCGCTGAAATTTCTCTTGTCAGCGCCCCGATTACTCTTATCAGCGTTGAACCTAGGGTTTGCTACAGGAACCCATTGCCTATTTGACCAAGTGTTTGACTTTTGAAAAGGTCTTAGGCCTTGTGTGTTGGACCCTCTAGAAAAGAATGGGGCTGGTCTAATAACTTGTGAACTTTTGTTCACAAAGATATTGGGTCTGACAGTGTTTGACCTATGTTGACTTTTGTCAGCGCTGAAATGGTTCCTGTCAGCGTTGACATTGGAAGCGTTGACACATTTGTAGGCCAAATGTGAGAAGCTACCACATGTGTAACAAGCTTTTCTAGACATAGTCTTAGGTCTAGAAGCAAAGAAGCCTGTTCCATGATTACTGACTTGGCTTTTTGGTGACCTAGTATTCCTATACATCTCTGCATATTTAACACTAGGTTTTCTAACAGTTTGTGGGCCAAGGTCAACAGCTTTGCCAGTGGTAGGGTGTGTGATCTTAATAGGTTTAGGATCAAGGCTCGTGATTGGTGTGGGCTCATTTGGACTTTCACACAATAACCCTCCCTTAACAAACAAAGTGTGGTTAGCTTTCTTCCACTCTTCTAGGTCAGTCAGCTTTTGCTGATATTCCTCAACTGGGGAAGTCACTCTAGGTGGAGGAATAAACTCCTCCTCTTGGCATTCTGGCAAGCCAGTCCAAGATAAGTCCTTTGATTGGACACCATAGAAATCCCCAGCTGGTGGTGGAACAACAGTATAATTATTCATCCCAATCCCACTCATATCCTTAGAGTCTCTTTGTTTACTAACACACTCTCCTAGGGATTGTGTGGCCTTATCAAATCTCTGGATTTTAAGACTCACATTATCTTTATTTTTGTTAGCCTCCTCTAACTGAGCTATTAAATCAAGATTAACCCTATTTACTATATCTTGAACATCCTTACTCTGATGTAACTCATGTTTTAAGATATTTATCTGATCCTTTAAATCAAACTCCATTTTCTTATACTCAGATACTGTCTTTTCTGTTTGGGTAAGAGCAACTTGATAGTTAGATACTTTGCATCTTTCAGTACTTGCCTCATCTAATAATTTAACTATCTCTTGTTTTAATTTTTCAGTATTTAAACGACAACCCTTAGAACAGAAAGCATCATCATATACCTCATTATCTGATGAAGAGGAGGAGTGTGCCATGAGAGCATATTCAACATGCTCTTCTTTAACTTCAGCAACCAAAGCTCTGTCCTCTTCTTCATTCTTAGCCATCCAGCTCCAATCCCATTCTCCAACACCATCAATTTGTTGAACAGCAACCATAGCCTTGGGATCTGGGCTCTTAATCATTTGGCTTGAAGGCTTCCCAGCATCAGATCTCCTTGGAGATCTACATTCCCTCATAAAGTGCCCCATCCTATGACAGTTGTAGCACTCCACCTTGGATTTATCAAATCCAGCAACATCCTTAGCATTAAAGGTCATCTTCTTCTTGAACCTTTTATTGAACCTGTTTGCTCTTAAACTTACAAGAGCCATAGTCCACTTGATGTCCATCTCTTCCAATTGTTCATCACTTATCTGCTCAAGATCTTCATATGTAATCCTTGAATCACTGGGCAAAGAAGCAATGAATGCACACACAGTATCTAGATCAAAACCAGCAGGTTTAATTCTATCAGCGCCATGATTGTGTGTGTCAGCGCTTGAGTATAAAGCGTTGACAGGATATGATCCAGCGCTGACAGATTGACATCCAGCGCTGACACCATGAGATCCAGTTGCTGAATGTCCATAGAAGTTCATGGAATCAAATTGGCCTTCACTTTGTGAGAAGAAGTCCATGTTGCTGCTGGAAGATTTATTATCACTCTCCAATTGCCATTCATTCTCCAACAGTCTTAGTTTGTTGAAGATGTCATCAAACCTGGAAGTCTTGTGAGTGTTATTGACAAGAATGGATCTTGTCTCAATCTTCCATACATCACCAAGGCTTTTGAGAAAAGTAGCATTTAATTCAGGGTCATCAATCTGTTTTCCCATGAAGGAAAGTTGACTTGTGATGTCAAGAAGTCTACTTCTCACACTGCTGAGATTCTCATTAGGTTGAGCTTTAAAGACAGCATACTCATGCAAGAGTTGCTTCTTCTTTTCTTCTTTTGTGTCAGCATTGCCACCATGTGCTACTTCAAGAGCTTCCCAAAGCTCTTTTGCAGACTCAAAACGTTTGTACTTGTGCTGATTCTCATGACCTAGGGCATGTTTCAAGATATTCAAGATTTTCATGTCCACCCTCTTCTTGGCTATATCTTCAACAGCAACAGCTCTCCCATCTTCAGGCTTTTCCACCTTATCAGATTCAGGACAATTAGGAACAGCTGTCCTTGTGGCAATAGCAGCAGTAATCTTTGCTGCTTTATCGAATGTGTTCCCATATTCGATAATTTCCCAAAGAGTGTAGTCATGAATAGCTATGTATTGCTCAAAATTGGACTTCCAAAGCTCAAAGTTCCTGGCATCAAACATGGGAATTTTGATACTAGGGTTTGAGAAGTTGTTTTGTAGCAAAGCAGGAGGTTGATTTGTGCCAGACATGATGTTTTTAGGGTTTTGAGAATTTTAGGGTTTTTAGGGTTTGGTGTTTTAGGGTTCTTGCGTTACTTAAAGATCAAAAGTTTCTCAACAAGCTCTGATACCACTTGTTGATCCCAAACTTAGATCGATTAGCTTTGTGTATACGAGATTAGATCAAGTATAACACGTAGAGAAACCTTTGCTTATGATAAAGTAACAAAGTGTTATGCGGAATTAACACTTGATCTAAAACACAATGATGTTAAACAAACTTTCACTTGTATTAGAATAATCGTACTTGGTTACAATGAAAGGGTTTAACAATCGAAAACTTATGAAAACTGATATTAAACATTGACCTAAAAGATCTTCTTTTATAGAACAAGAAGTCTTGTACAATAAGCTACGAATCAACTATTCTAGGTAAAGATAAACATAGAAAATACATTGTCGTCTCTATCCTTACTAGAAGTAATCTAGAATATAATAAACGTGTAGCTCACATCTTCCATCAGTGCTTGTCTTCAATCTGTCAACGCTTGACTTTAACTTGTCAACGCTTATGCTGTCAGCGCTCACTTTGCTCTTGTCAACGCTTAAGTTGTTCTTGTCAGCGTTCAAGTGTTCTGGCCTAAATTTATTCCCAACAGTGGCCACATCCTGTTTTATACCACTCCACCAAAAGTACTGTTTGATGTCATGGTACATCTTAGTCGAACCAGGATGTATAGAGAATGGGGAGCTATGAGCTTCAGCTAACAAAGATTCCCGGAGTTCTTGGTCATCAGGAACACAAAGTCTCGTGCCCTGCCATACGATACCATCTGCATCTACTCTGAATTCTGTCTGCTTCTCCAAATCTGTACTATCGCCCAGATTTCTCCGTCATCTTTCTGAGCTTCCTTGATCTTAGATAGCAACTCGGGTTCTACTCTAAGATTAGCCCAGTAACCGTGTTGTCCACGTACCATGTACTCGATGTCTAGTCGTTCCAAGTCTCTTATGATTTCCTCTTCGATTCTAACGCCGTTGATCATTCCGGACTTCCTGCTAAGGGCATCTGCTACTACATTTTCCTTTCCGGGATAATACTGTAGATTAATGTCATAATCACAGCTCTAACCATCTCCTCTGCCTCATGTTTAATTCACGCTGAGTGAAGATATACTTCAAGCTCTTGTGGTCCGTGAAAATGTCACATGATTCTCCATACAAGTAGTGTCTCCATATCTTCAATGCAAACACGACTGCAGCAAGTTCCAGATCATGTGTGGGGTAATTCTCTTCATAAGGCTTAAGCTGCCGTGAAGCGTACGCGATCACTTTCCTATGTTGCATGAGAACACAGCCAAGTCCTTTCCCCGATGCATCGCTGTAGATTTGAAATCCACCCGTACCAGATGGTAGAGTAAGAATAGGTGTAGATACTAGCTTCTGCTTCAGGTCTTCAAAGCTCTTCTCTCGATCTTCAGTCCAGACGAATTTCTCCCCTTTCCGCACAGTTTGGTCAATGGTAGTGCTAGGCGGGAAAAGTTCTCCACGAACCTACGGTAATAGCCAGCTAAGCCTAAGAAACTGCAGACTTCCGTCGCCGAATGTTGGCCTCGACCACTTAGTAATGGCCTCAACCTTCGCTGGATTCATAGTGATTCCTTCTGCTGATACAATGTGACCTAAGAATGCCACCTTGTCTAGCCAGAACTCACACTTGGATAATTTAGCATACAGCTGCTTCTGGCGAAGAATCTGTAGTACTGTACGAAGATGGTCTTCGTGTTCCTCCTTGGACTTTGAGAAAATCAGGATGTCATCGATGAAAACAATGACAAACTTGTCCAGAAATTCATGGAAGATTCTGTTCATCAGATCCATGAACACTGCTGGAGCATTTGTCAGGCCAAATGGCATAACTACAAACTCGTAGTGGCCATAGCGGGTACGAAAGGCAGTCTTAGCGATGTCCTGCTCATTGACCCGTAGCTGATGATAGCCTGACCTAAGATCAATCTTGGAGAAGTGTTTGGCCCCTTGGAGTTGGTCAAACAGATCGTCAATGCGTGGCAGTAGATACCTATTCCGAATGGTAATCTTGTTGAGCTCGCGATAGTCTATGCAAAGACGCATACTGCCGTCCTTCTTCTTAATAAACAAGACCGGTGCGCCCCATGGAGATGCGCTCGGTCGAATGAAACCTCGTTCAAGAAGTTCTTGCAGTTGATCCTTCAGCTCCTTCAGCTCTATGGGAACCATGCGATAAGGAGCCTTGGAGATTGGTTCAGCTCCTGGAACCAGCTCGATACTGAATTCCACTTCTCGTGCAGGTAGTATGCCCGGAAGTTCTGCTGGAAACACGTCTTGGAATTCTGACACTATTGGTTGATCCTGAATCGATGGAGATTCAGCATCCATGTCGTGAACCGTAGCTAGATAACCCTCGCAGCCATGTGACAGTAGTGCACGCGCTTGCAGGGTGGATATAACTTGTACATACCGTCCGGGTATGAACCCATTATGAATGTACTCTGGTGCATTGACATCACCGAAGATAACTCGATATGAATGCAGTCTATGGTAGCATGATACTTGGATAGCCAATCCATGCCCAAAATCATGTCGAAGTCATTCATGTCCAGCGGAAGTGCGTCGACAGGTCGAACCTTATCGTCAAATTCTAGGGGAAGACTCTTGTATACATGTGTGATTAATACAGAGTCCCTCAAAGGCGTGGAAATAGTAAGTCTATTTTCTAGTGGCAAGGGAGGCATCCTAATGTTCTTAGCATAAGCAGTAGAAATAACCGAGTGAGTAGCACCCGTATCAAAAAGAACACATGCAGCGCGACCATACATATACAAGATTCCAGTGATGGTACCTGTAGACTTGATGGCCTGGTCTCGAGATGTCGTGTAGACACGCCCGGCAGTAGGAGGAGGCTTGGTATCAGCATGTCCTGATGTACCCTCCATCTCGCCCTTACGGCAATCCTTCATAATATGGCAAGGAAGACCACACTTGAAGCACGCATCAGTATTACGGCGACATGGTCCTGGGTGCCTACGGTGGCAAGTAGAGCAAAGAGGATGAGTGTATCCTCCAGCAGGTGCTCTGGCTGGCTGAGGACCTGATAAAACATTTTACATGAGACATAATAGTTGGGTACAAAGAACGAAGCGGATAATCGTAAGATTGAATACCAGTGATAGCTGGACGGCTAGGCTGCGAACCTCTCTAGTTCTGGTCCCTACCGTTTCCATGGTTCCTGGTAGAAGTTTGTTAAAGTGTCAGAATATGAGCTATAACATAAAACATAAGGAATTTCGTAAGTATTAGGACCTGCTGTTGCTAGATTGCCCGACGTTGTTACGGTAATTGTCATTACCGCCACGCCTATCCGTAGCAGAACGGTCGTTAGTCTGACCGTTTCCCTTGGGCTGATGAGGCTGCTGCTGAGTAGCCGGCTGAGACCGGTCCCCAGTTTTCTGCCTGGAAGATACAGTTAAAGAGATGAATAATTGACATATGGAAAGTATACGGATTGGTCACCGCTTGAATACGAAGGTTTACCTCTTGTCGGGTCTTTCAGCTTCCCCGAACTCATCCCTCTCCTGCAGCATCTCCAGTTTTCGTGTTGCATCGGCCACTTGTGCTACAGTATTGAACGTAGCACACACCAGATTGTTTGCGACCGATGTGCGAAGAGCCCATCTGAAGTGATGTGCCTTCTCTTCAGGAGTACCTGCTGCCGCACCAAGGAAACCAGCCAAGCGAAGAAAGCGCTGCATAAACTCATTGCTATTCTCCCCAGCTCTCTGACGGATCCCATGGTACTCTCTCTTGAGCTTGTCATGCTCAGCCTTGGGAAAGAACTGCTCCATCACCCTGTCCTTGAACTGAGCCCAAGTCAAACCAGCAACCCACTCATCACCACCTTCAGATTGCATCAAAGCTAACCACCAATTGAGTACATCGCCTTCGAACCGATAGCATGCCAACCTCGCCTTGTATGCGGGGTCATAGCCCATAGCGTTGAAAATCTTCTTGATGTGAGCCAACCAGCTTTCAGCATCGCTGGGGCTATCTGTCTTCTCAAAAGCTCGAGGGCGGAGCTTGTTGAATCTCTCCAGCCATACTGCTAATGTCACTGGAGGAGGAGGTGGCTGATTGTGCTGCTGATTGTTGGCAGCTTGAACTTCAGCCCGGATGTCATTCCTCAGTTGAGGAAGCAAGTCTTGCATGGCAGCCTGAATTGCAGCATTGAGCTGCTCCTGTTCGCGTGTGAGAACCATCTGACAGTATAACATAAACATATGATTAAACAGTTCAAAACATAGAATATAAATATATACATAAAAAAAATTTATACTAAAAAAATTTCACGAGAAAAAATTTATGCAAGAAAATTTTGGTGTATGAATGCATGATGCAGTTTATGAAAACTTTGTATGCTCGAGAGGGAACGCCTCTGGTCAGTTCACCCAAAACAAAAGACATAGCGAGGGGACGCCTATGGGTCGGTCCCAAATCTAAAATTTTCGATAAAACACATGCGACTAAATAGGGCCAGTCCTGTACCAACCATTACTTAGTCAAAAACCCTGTAACAATGACATGTATATGTATGCTTAAAAATGATGAATGCATGAAAACAACTGTCAGTTCTAGGAAGACCGTAGTGACTACCCACTAATCACAAGTCATATTTGAGAGCCTACAGGTCGAAGCCTTGGCTCTGATACCATAATTATAACACCCCATTTTGGAAATGGAAATATCACAATATTTATGGCGTGTCATCAAAGCATACAAGGTAAAATGTCGAAACATTACTTGACCATATAAAGGAAAATACTGGAATCAAACATCGGTAGTCCAAAAGTAAAGCTCATCACACACAAACATAGTATAGTAAAGGAAAAGGACTAAACAATGTCCAAAGCATAAGTATCATAAAGAAAGGAAATGCATAATGTAAAGAAGGCTAGACAGCTTCCAGTCCATATGTACGTACTCTTAGTTTCTACGAGCGTCCCTGAGTACCTGCCGTTTTGGGAACATAGAAAAGGAAAACGGCTGAGCAATACGCTCAGTGCACGGATGTACAATAAAGCATGAATAGGATAAGCGTATAACATAATAACAGCGGAAGAAACTAAGTCCCGAGTAACCTGGTTAAGTCTTAATAAAACGTGTTTTATAGTTTGAAAGTCTTATGTTTATCTTATAAAAACTGTTTGTCAAATTTTACCGTTAGCCAATATAGGTCATGAAAATCCACCGTGCATGAATAATTGGAGGCGTGACCTCATCATGCAAAATAGAGGGGCTGCCTCTAATTTAATATACTGGTTTTATGGGTAGGAGGGATCAGCTCCTTGTGAAGGATGCAAGACACACACCACATTCACCATGTAATCCTGAATAAAAACGTGTAACTAGGATGCACCCATACGCCCCACATGATAAATATAAATAAATGGCCAAAAGCTGAAGGGACGCCACGAGCAATCACTCCACCGTGGTGAAGTCATAACATCAGTGCCTCTAATGTTATGGTTATGGTACCTCCATAACTAGGTGAAACTGGTCATGCATGTATATGGCTATAGGTAATCATATTTAAACATAAGCAATCAAACTCATACTTATACTACGGGAAAACAGTTGGCTGCATACGGGGAAATCCTAATAAGGAAAGAATGTCCATACTGAAAGGAAGGGAATCCGTACCTTATGTCCAGTGAACGAGAACGATGAACTGCGAGAATCCTACTTCCGAAACACTAGTGCTACATATATACGTACATGAAGTAAGTATCTGCTTACTAAATACATAGCTGGTTTTATGTCATGCCTTAACTTATTTTATATGTTCTTACTATGTTTTACTGTTTAAAGCCTTAAATTGAGTTAATCTTATATTCTGTTCATTCTGATTAAGTATTTATGATATTTCATGTGTTATTATACTTACTGTGTAATAATAAGTAACTTTCCAAAAATAGCAGGTTTCCTAAAATAGAAAGTTTCCAAAAATAGAAAGTTCCAAAAATAGAAAGTTTCCAAAAATAGTTTTACTGCTTAAAATAGATAAGTTTCTAAAAATAGAAAGTTTCCATAAATAGATTAGCTGCCTTAATTAAATAAGTTTCCATAAATAGATTAGCTGCCTTAAATAAATAAGTTTCTAAAAATAGCTGGTTTCCATAAATAGATTAGCTGCCTTATTTAATTAAGTTTCTAACAATAGAAATTTTCCATAATTAGAAATAAGCTGGTTAAATAAGCTAAGTATATAAGCCTAAGTGTTTTCATGATTATTTTCTAAGTCATATGATATATTGTATAGTTTAATAATTATTTCATGTAATTTAATTAAACTATAGGTTATAATATTTAATTAAAGTATAATATGTTTTTAATTAAATATATTAAGTACTTAGGATAAAATATGTATTATTAAATATTAATAATATAACCTAAGTCATGTTAATTAATTAATTATATCCATGGTTTTTAAAATAATTAATTAATTATAAGTCTTAAATAATATAAATACTTAGGTTAAAATAATTTCATGATTATTAATAATTAATTAACCTAAGTCACGTTATTAAATTAATTACATCTTTATTAATTTAATTTTAACCTAAGTTCATAACATAAAAAAAACTAACATAACCATGAACCGGATCTAAGCTTAAAAACATGAACCGGACATGAATCGACACCGTACCCCGAACCAAATCAGGGTACCCCTGGCTTCCGTGGGACCCACACGCACCAACCAAGACCATAAGGTCTTGGTGGTGTCGGCTAAGCAAACCGTAACCCCCTTGGGGTCGGTTGCAGCCTGCGGCCCAAAACAAAACACCCCTTAATCGACCCTTTGATTTAATTAATAATCAAAACATGTTAGATCTATGTTTAATTAATGTGTTTTTATAAAAACATCACATGTTCATAATTAATAAAAAGATTAAATTTAAAGAAAAGGTTTAAAAAGGTTTTACCGTATTCGTGGATCAAGGGAATGAAGAACAAACACGAACAAACAACAAATCTTCAAGATCCAAGATCAAGGAATCACCTTGTTTGGTGATTATGGGTGGCGGCACAAAGAGAGGAGAAAGAGAGGGTTTAGGTTTTTTTCTTGAAATCTTCTGTAAAGTGATTTTGAGTAGTAAAAATTAATTAACCCTCCTTTTAGTAAAAATTGGTAATGGGCTTGGCCCATTACCCTTGTTTTGGCCGCGGGTAGGGACCCCCCCATGGGGTTCCCATACCTCTTTTCGTGTCTTGTTATTTAGTTAGTCGTTTGTGTTTAATTATGTTAGTGTTTTAAATGTTCTCGTTACATAAATACCATAATCTAATATATTTAATTACGCTCGTATTAAATATATATACGTAATTAATAATAGCTCGTGTTTTAATTACGCTCGTGATTTCGTGATCGCATGTTCGTGATTAATTATTGCTAAATAATTATTACGTGATCGTTCATATAAAATACTTATCGTGTTCTAACACGTACGTAATACGTAAAATCCTAACACGTAATCGTAATCATGCTATATTAGGAAAGTTTTTAACTAGTACGTACGATCCTAAGGGTACTATGCATGGTAAAAGCATGCGGGTTTTACAGAAGATAACCTATAAGTTGATAATTATTATAGGGCGGCAAGCACTGTCCAGTTATGCACACTTGCTTATGCAAGATAGACATAACAGTCCTCTAGTGTCCCTTGCTAACCAAAACTCTTAACAACTAAGTTACCTCATAAAATTCCTTTTTACTCCCAGGTAAAAACCCATGATAAAATCATTCCCAAGTCTCCCAACAGACCACACCCAATTCTAGGCCAAAAATGTCTTGGCAGCATGCATAGTATATCAACTTTGCATGCTATAGTGCCTCATGATTTAGTAAAACTAACTCATACTCACCTGTGGACACAATCTAGAATTGTGATAAGAGTATCATAAGGATACCCAAAAGTCCTAAAGGTTCCTAAAACCTTCCCTTAAACTGTGATACAAATATTGCCAAAAATATGCATGAACATAAAATTTTTATGTCAAGATAGGAATAGAAAATTCGAACCATCATCCATAAATAAAAACATGCTCAAATGATTCTCCAATGATCCATAAGCAACTCTGTATCCAATAGTATAATGCTAACACCACCTGCACATTTAGATTGAAAACCACAAAACTAACATTGTTGCTGACAACGCCCCGATAACACGTGTCAGCGTTAAGAAAAGCTTTGTCAGTGTTAGACAAATATATTGCTGACAACGTTACAATAACACTTATCAGCGTTAAAGCAACCTTTGTCAGTGTTATAAAAATATAGTGGAAAATCTAAATCCTCAATAACAATGCATTATCCTATACATACTTTTACAAAAAGACTCTAAAACACATATTATGTGAGATTGATCATTCAATACTTGTTACCAAGTATTGAAACCTTCCAGCATCAAAAGGTTTAGTTAGTAAATCTGACACATTCTCTTCTGTATCAACCATATCTGGTTGTATTAAACCCTTTTCAAAACAATCCCTTATAAAATGGTGTCTAATTTCTATGTGTTTGGTTTTAGAATGATGTACAGGATTCTTAATAATGCATAAAGTGCTGTTATTGTCAACAAATATCTTGGTATGCATGAAATTATACCCATAATCCAACAGCTGGTTCTGAATCCATAAAACTTGTCCACAACACGCAGCTGCAGCAACATACTCTGCTTCAGTTGTAGAATTAGCCACCACTGTTTGTTTCTTGCATTGCCAAGATATCAACCTGCTCCCAAGAAACTGACATCCACCAGTGGTGGATTTTCTATCAAACTTATCACCTCCATAGTCACTGTCTGAATATGCAATAAGCTCCAAAGGTGAATCTTTTGGGTACCACAAGCCAAGACTGGGGTAACATCTTAGGTACCTAAAGATTCTCTTGACAGCATAAAGGTGACATTCTTTGGGAGTCACTTGATGGCGTGCACAAGCACACACAACAAACATGATGTCAGGTCTGGAGGCTGTGAGATACATCAATGAACCAATCATTGATCTATAGTGCCTGACATCCACATCTTTTCCATCTCCAATCTTTCCCCAAGGGTGTTCTCTATCCATAGGAGTAGTAGCCCTCTTTTCATGTGAAGAAAAGCCAAACTTCTTCAAGATCTCTGCCACATATTTATCCTGGGAGATGAAGATACCATCTTCTTTCTTCTGAACTTGTAACCCTAGAAAGAAGTTCATCTCCCCCATTGCACTCATCTTGAATTTGTCTGTCATAAGTTTGGAGAAATCCTCACTCATCTTTAGATTGGT
The DNA here is from genome assembly GCA_025667525.1 of Glebionis coronaria. Classification (NCBI taxonomy): domain Eukaryota; kingdom Viridiplantae; phylum Streptophyta; class Magnoliopsida; order Asterales; family Asteraceae; genus Glebionis; species Glebionis coronaria. Next base: position 574,090,341 of record CM046876.1, read on the forward strand.
GGATCCAAAGATGATATCATCAACATAGACCTGAACAAGTAGAACATCCTTACCATTCTTCTTTGTAAACAATGTCTGATCTATGGTGCCCCTTTTGAATCCATTGTCCACCAAATAAGTGGATAATGTGCCATACCATGCTCTTGGGGCTTGATGAAGTCCATACATAGCCTTCTTGACTCTATACACTTTGTCTGGATTCTCTAGATCCTCAAAACCAGGAGGCTGCATCACATATACCTCCTCAACAATTGTTTCATAGAGGAAGGCACTCTTCACATCCATTTGATAGACAGTGAAGCCCATGCAGGAAGCATAGGCTAGAAATATTCTTATAGCTTCAATCCTTGCAGCTGGTGCAAAGACCTCCTCATAGTCTATCCCTTCCTCTTGTGTATATCCCTGAGCCACTAAACGTGCCTTGTTTCTGACCACAATGCCTCTTTCATCTCTCTTGTTTCTTAGAACCCATCTTGTCCCTATAGGTCTGACATATGTGGGACAATCAACCAACTCCCAAACATCCTGAATTGCAAATTGGTGAAGCTCATCCTGCATTGCTTCCACCCAACTTGGTTCTTTGAGAGCATCAAAGATCTTCTTGGGTTCCTGTTGTGGCAGAAAATAGGCAAACAAACATGCTTGCACAAGAGGGGTATCAACCTTCTTGTGAATATTAGCAATAAATCCTCCAAGACTCTGATGAGATCTTCTAGTCTAAACAGGGGACATCACATCACCAATGATAAGAGAAGGAGGATGATTCTTGGTTGTAGTAGTAAGCACTCCTCCTTCAAAAATTCTATTGTCCTCAATATCATCTTCCATATTGCTAATATCTTCATCAGACTCTCTTTCATCAATATGAACCTCTTCATAAGTATTTAAAGGTCCACCTTGCTCAAAATTAGAAGAGAAAAGATGCTCAAAAGTGTTGTCAACGCCTGAACCTTGGTTGTCAGCGTTTGGGCTAACAAAGCTTGAAATGTTGTTGTCAACGTTTGAGCCATCAACGTCTGAATTTGTCCTGTCAGCGCTAGATTTGCCTTTGTCAGCGCCTGAAGGACCATGCATGTTGTTAACTGGTGGTACTTGGGGACCACCATTATCCTTTCCAGCAGCAGCAGCAGCAAAAGCATCTGTCCATATGGGAATTGTGACATACTCTTGTATAGGAGAAGACTTTTCTGCTTGTGATCCAACCTCTTCATTAATTTGTGTATCTGAAACATCAACAACTAGTTCTTCCATAACATTTGAAGTTACCTTCACAATGTCTGGATTAGTAACAGGCATATAATTTAAGGTTCTAGATAGAGGTTCTAGGTCAAACAACCAATTTGGACCACTTTCAGGATCACTAGGTTTACTCTCTAAAAACCTAACATGTACTCTCTCAAGAATACGTTTTTCCTTCTTAAGGTAAACCCTATATCCCTTGCTCTGCACTGAATACCCCATGAAATAGCCTTCATCACCTTTTGCACTAAATTTACCTAAGGCATCACTAGTATCAAGTACAACTACATGACAACCAAAAGGTTTAAGAAAACCAATATTAGGTTTTCTTCCCCAAAGTAATTCGTAAGGTGTTTTGTTCTGTATCTTGTTGACCAATGCTCTATTTTGAACATAACAAGCTGTATTCACAGCCTCAGCCCAAAAAGCTATAGGGAAATGAGCATCAGCCAACATGGTTCTGGCTGCTTCAATTAGGGTTCTATTCTTTCTCTCAGCAACCCCATTTAGCTGTGGGGTTCTGGCAACACTAAACTGCCTAGTAATCCCTTTCTTGGCACAAAAATCATCTAAAAGTTTATTCCTAAACTCACCACCATTGTCACTTCTAAGAATTTTAACTTCATTACCAGTTTTCTTCTCAATCTGAGTAATAAAATCAATTAAAATGTCAGCAGTATCACTCTTCTTAGCTAAAAAGAAAGTCATAATAAACCTAGAAAAGTCATCGGTGATGACAAAGCAGTATGATTTACCATTCAAACTCTCTATATTAGTTGGACCAAATAGGTCCATATGCAACAAGTGGAGTGGTCTAGTACTAGAGTGCACCTGTTTGGACTTGAATGAGACCTTGTGCTGCTTGCCTTTAAGACATGCAACACAAGAGTGGTCATTGTGGAAAGCCTTTTTAGGCAAGCCATCAACCAAGCCAAGTCTCACAAGCCTGTTTATATTCTTAAAGTTTATGTGCCCTAGTCTCCTGTGCCATAGATTACTTTCATCTACTGAAGCTTCAACATAAAAACATGACATATTATTATTCATCCTAATCCCATTAAGATTCACATTATAGATGTCTTTATGCCTAGGTGTTCTATAGTCAATATATTTCTCATCTGGGATCTTATAATCCTTACTTAACACCAAGCATTCAGTATCAGTAAACAGAACTTTATTTTTGTTATCACAAACTTGTGATACACTAAAAAGATTGTAATCAAGTTCCTTTACCAGAAACACGTTTTCAAAACGCAAGTTCTTGGTGAGAAGTGTTCCTTTGCCTGTGATAGTTCCATATCCGCCTCCAAAGTAAACCTTATCACCATCCTTTATGGGAGTGAAGTTAGTTAAGTAATCTTCCTTCCCTGTCATGTGCCTTGAGCATCCACTGTCCCAATATCCATAACCATTGACCTGTTTTTGAATGCCCTACACATAAAGAAAACAAGTTAGTTTTCTTTGGAAACCCAAGCCTTAGCAGACTTGGATTCATCTGGTTGTTCAACAAGAACAGACTTAGTTCTCATAACAACCCCTTGTTCATCCCTCTTTGGATGAAATACCCAGTTAACCCCAATAGGTTTTGTAATGACCTTTGAAATGTAATTAAATCTGTTGCAGGTCATAGAAATCCCATTATTATTAGGGTTTTGATCTTTCTTAAGTCTCCATGTCAAGCTTGAAGAAGCTTTAGACCCCTTACCCTGTGGTTGCAAATATTTAGGTCTGGTCACGTTTCTGTCAGCGTTGGATTTGGTCTTGTCAACGCTGAAATTACCATTGTCAGCGTTGAACATAGGGTTTGCTATAGAAACCCATTGCCTGTTAGACAAAGTATTTGTCTTTTGAAATGGTCTTTGTCCATGAGTGTTAGACCCTCTTGTGAATAATGGGGCAGGTCTAACCACTTGTGGACTTTGCTCCACAAAAGTTTTGGGTCTGACAACGTTTGACTTTTTAACAGCGTTGACCTTGGAAGCGTTGACACACTTATATGCTAAATGTGAAAAGCTACCACAAGTATAGCAGGATTTTCTAGACACAACCCTAGGTCTAGAAGAGAAGAAGCCCGTTCCATCATTACTAACTTGGTTTTAGGTGACCTAGTATTCCTATACATCTCTGCATACTTAATGCTAGGTTTTCTAACAGTTTTTGAGCCAAGTTCAACAACCTTACCAGTGATTAGGTTTGTTACCTTAATAGGGGTTGACTCATTAGGACTTTCACATAACAAGCCACCCTTAACAAATAGGGTAGTGTTGGCTTTCTTCCATTCATTCAAGTCAGTCAACTTCTGTTGATACTCTTCAACTGGGGTAATGACTCTTGGTGGAGGAATAAATTCCTCCTCTTGAAGTTCTGGTAGACCAGTCCAAGATAGGTCCTTTCTTTGGACACCATAGAAGTCACCAGCTGGCGGTGGAACCATAGTATAGTCTTTCATCCTAATCCCAGTCATGTCCTTAGGATCCCTTTGTTTATTAACACATTCTCCTAGGGTCTATGTGGCCTTATCAAATCTCTGAATTTTAAGGCCAACATTATCCTTATTCTTAATGGCTTCATCTAACTTAGCTTGTAACTTACTATTAACCCTTTCCATGATGTTCCTAACATCATTACTAGCATCTAACTCATGTTTTAAGATATTTATTTTATCTTTTAAATCAAATTCCATTTTCTTGTACTCAGAAACTGTCTTCTCAGTTTGAGTGAGAGCTAATTGATAGTTAGACAGTTTACATCTCTCAGTACTCACATCATCTAACAACCTTACTACCTCTTTGTTAAGTTTCTCAGTATTTAACCTACAACCATTACTACAAAAAGCATCATCGTATACCTCATTATCTGATGAAGAAGAGGAGTGTGCCATGAGGGCATATTGAAGATGCTCTTCTTATTCTATCTTAGCAACCAAAGCTTTATCCTCTTCACCATCTTTAGCCAGATAGCTCCAATCCCATCCCATACCATCAATTTCTTGCACTGCAACCATGGCCTTAGGATACTGAGCCTTAACAATTTGGCTTGAAGGTTTGCCAGCATCAGATCTTCTAGGAGATCTGCATTCCCTCATGAAGTGCCCCATACGATGGCAATTATAGCACTCAACTTTGGATTTATCAAATCCAGCAGTGTCCTTTGCATTAAAGGTCATCTTTTTCTTAAACCTTCTATTCCACCTGTTTGCTCTTATACTAGCAAGAGACATGTTCCACTTAATGTCCATTTCTTCCAAGTGCTCATCACTTATTTTCTCAAGGTCCTCATATGTAATCACTGAACCATTGGGCAAAGAATCAATGTAAGCACATACAATATCCAGATCCAAACCAGCAGGTTTAACTCTTGGTGAGTCACTTTTGTATGTGTCAGCGTCTGAATATGAGGCGTTGACAGGACATGTTCCAGCGTTGACACATGTTGATCCAGTAACTGGATGCATGTAAGAGTCCTTTTTGATCAAATTGGCCTTCACTATGTGAGAAGAAGACCATGTTTCTATTGGTAGACTTACTTCCATGCTCCAAAAGAGTTTCATTCTCCAACAGCCTCAGTTTATTGTAGATATCATCAAAAGTAGAACTTTTGTGAGTGTTATTGGCTAGAATAGATCTTGCCTCAATCTTCCATGCATGACCCAAGCTTTTCAGAAAAGTGGCATTAATGTCAACATCACCAAGTTGTATCCCCATGAAGGACAACTTGCTTGTAATGTCAAGCAATCTGCTTCTCACACTACTAAGCTTCTCATTAGGTTGAGCCTTGAAAATAGCATACTTATGCATGAGTTGCTTCTTCTTCTCTTCCCTTGTATCATCATTTCCACCATATGCAACTTCAAGAGCTGCCCAAAGGTCTTTTGTAGAATCATAACCTCTGTATTTGTGCTGGTTCTCTTGTCCCAAAGAGAGTTTCAGAATGTTTAGGGTTTTCATATCAACCCTTCTCTTTGCTATGTCTTCAGCAGACACAGCTCTACCATTACCAGGTTTTTCTTTCTTATCTGCTTCTGGACATCCAACAACAGTAGTTCTTTAGCAATGGCAACAGTAACCTTTTCAGCTCTATTGTATGTATTTTCATAGACAATTATCTCCCAGAGAGTGTAGTCATAGATCCCCAGATATTGCTCAAAGTTGAATTTCCACAATTCAAAGTTGGTTGCATCAAGCATGGGAATCTTGATGTTTGGTAAAGGTGAGGAGGAGGGGGTTACTTTTGGATTTGACATGATGTTTTTAGGGTTTTGAGAAAATTAGGGTTTTGAGTGATTTTAGGGTTCTTGTGTTCTTTAAGATCAAAAGTTTCTCAACAAGCTCTGATACCACTTGTTGATCCCAAACTTAGATCGATTTAGCTTTATGTATACGAGATTAGATCAAGTAATACATGTAGAGAAACCTTTGTATATGTATATGATAATCTAAGTGTTATGCGGAATTAACACTTAAACAAGAACACAAAGATGTGAACAAACTTTCACTTTGATTAATGATAACAAACTTGCTTACAATGAAAGTGTTTAACGTATGAAAAACTTATATTAAACATTAACCTAAAGGTATTCTTTTATAGATACAAGAAGCCTTGTACAAGAGTCTACGTATCAACTATTCTAGGTAAAGATAATTATAGAAAATACAATGTTGAACTTATCCTTACTAGAAACAAACTAGAAACAATATACGCGTAGACTAAATCTTTCCATCAGTGCTTGTCTTCAATGTATCAACGCTTGACTTCTTCTTGTCAACGCTTGATCTGTCAGCGTTTGTTTTCTTCCTATCAACGCTTGTTTTACTCTTGTCAGCGCTCAAGTAAACTGGCTATATTTTATTCCCAACATTAATGGTGTACAATTTGCTAGCTCGATTGTCATGTTCGTGGGGGTAAGATTAGGAAATTTCATCATTTCCAAAGAGAATGAGGCATGAGATTGATGCTAGCACCTAAATCGGAAAGGGATAAACATCCCTCAATCTCGGAAAAATCACAAGGTAAAAGAAATTGGCCCATATCCTCTTCCTTTCTCGACATATGCCTTTTGGGTTTTTTAAGAAGGATCGAAGCACAAGTTTCTTCAAGGGTCACTTTGGTGAGGTCGATAAAGCTCTCTTTTTGAACCATGGATGGAATTTGAGGTACACGAGGGTGTGCACTCTTTTCCTTGGTCACCACGTTCGTTCCCTCGACTTTAGAACATGAAGGCGTTGTAGAAGTCGAGGGTAGAGACGAATGCACAACTCTAAAACCATCAAGGTTTTGGGGAATCGAATGACCTTTTCACTGACGAGGCCGCTTTGACGTATTCCTTCGGACTTGGTACGGTGTCACTTGGTAGCGTACTCGATGACGCACCGAAGACTTGTTCATTATGGCCGAAAACATATTTTTAATGTCGATTTGTCCTTGTTCAATTTTAGTATTTTGATTTCTCAACGTAGTGGAAAATTCGTTTTTCAAAGTACCAATTTGTCCCTCTAATCGTCTCATATTAGCCTCATTCGTTTTCATGTAATCTTGAAACTCGTTTGATGAACTATTTTGATTAGAATTAAAGTTCCCATGGTTTTGTTGTTGTTAAAATTCGAGTTTTGATTATTGTCTCGATTTTGCCAACCTAAATTACTTCCTTGATTATAAAATTTCCTTGATTATTATTCCCTTGAAAATTGTTACAATTTTGATTTTGAAAATCATTTCCTCGATTGCCTTGGTTATAATTGCCTTGGTGTAATGGACCCGCGTTATTTTGATTTTGAAAATTGTTGTTTCCATTTAACGCGTTTTCACTCGACGTTTGGCCATCCGTAGCCGCACACTCGTAATAATTATGAGGTCCACCACACACGATGCCTCAACCGCTTTCACCGTAGCGAGGGCGTCTTTCTTTTGCATCTCGATTAAGAACGATGTAAACACATTCGTCAATTTATCGACTTTCGCATCAACTCTCTCAATATTGCGATTAGAATTACTAACATTGGCGATATTGGCAACACTCGGTGTAATACGGAGTTGAAAAACTTGGATCAATTCTCGATAATCATTAACGCATCTTTCGGAGCTTTACACAAAAATTTCCATCGGCGGCGGAATTTAACGAATCTTTCTCTTGAAAATTAAGACCGTTATAAAAAGTATCGTGTAACTCGAAAAATCCATGGTAAGGACATTGACTAAGCAATTCCTTAAAACGATCCCACGCGTCTCTATACGATTTATTCGGCTTTTTCTCAAACCTCGTGATCTCGTTTTTGAAAAACGTGGTCTTAGACGGTGGTAAAAAATGATTAACGACTTTGGAAACGAGATCCTTCCACGTAATTATGGAATTAGGTGGCTCTTTCTCGTACCAATCCTTGGCGGACCCAGCGAGCGAGTAAGGAAAAAGCATAAGCTTAACGACATCGGTGTCGACGTTTTTAAACTTGCTCGTGGCCAAAAGACGATCAATATTCCGAATGTGGTCGTGAGGATTATCCGCCTCACGACCTCTAAACTTCGTAGCTTGAATCAACGATAGCATTCCGCTTTTAATCTCAAATTCTACGCTTCGATTACGGGAATAACGATCGCGTCTCCATTACCCTCGGTGGGTGCTTGGAGCAATTCCATCATCGAACGATTGTCGGCCATCTCGTCGACGGTTTCGACAACGATATTAGGAACGTCGGTTTCTAAATTTCGTCTTCGTTGTCGATTCCTTCTATTTCGATTGCGTCTATTCGAAACGTCGCTAGAATTCGTATAGTCCTTCGATCGAGTGCGCATGCACTAAACGTAGAATTGGGGTAGTAAAGAAGATTCTTTTTGGAGTTTTTCGGCTTTTTTCAAAAAAAAAATTTTGATTGTTTTTTAATTTTTTTAGATTTTTGGTGTATTACGTAGATATTAATCCACAAAAACTTATCCAATAATCAATGGTCTTGATTAATGAATCCAAGAAGAATGAAGGCAATTACGTGAAGTAAAAACCTTCGTCGACTTTGAAACGTTGGCGGAACGCCAAAACGTTTCGAGGTTCAATAATAAAAACTCACAAAATAGATATATTAATACTTGAATGACAAACTCTTAATCAATCGTCACTAAATCGATACGGACAAGTTAGCAGGGAAAACGAGGCGGCGCGAAGCACTTAAGAGCCTTTTCTCCTTAGGTCGTGAAATACAATCGCCTTATACCCACCTTATAGTTTGTATCAATTGAGATTAAATCTCTTAAGAGTATTTATCTATTTTGCCTTTTGATTTTTGTTTGAATTTGATACAACATTAGTGACTGGAACGCTCAACTATTGAGGTGCGATTTCTCTCGTATTTGGATAACTATTTTGTATTAATTGTGCTACGTAATATAATATAGTATTCACAAAAAGAAAATGAAAAATATTTGTGTGTTTAAGTGAGGACAACTAAACACGATTTATTTGGATGTTCGATAATATAGTAAAAAAATAAAAACTAGTACGTACGCTATATACGCTTTCCAAAAATGAAAAGCAAAAACGCGCTACTCACACAAAAACGATATATATATAAGGCACTAAAAATACCTCCCCGGCAGCGGCGCCAAAATGATTGTAGCTTTTTGTATATATTACTTTTAGGAAAAAGAAATAACAACGGAAAGTATTAATCGATACGATTTAAGAAAACCGTAAAGACGAAAAGTCCGAGTTCGTTCTCGAAGGAGGTGTATGTGTTATGTGTCAATATTATAAATCAAGTTTGGATTAATGACGTTTTTGGTTGTGGGAAGAAATAAAAGAAAATGACGAGTTATGATAATATAAACTCGACGATGAACGTAAAATGTAAACGTAAAGACGTAAAAATGTGACGAAATTAAAAATTTAATCTAAAAAGTAATTATAAATCAAAATTAATTCTAAAACAATATAAATAAGAATAAAAATTCAATAAATAAATTTTAAAATTTATTATCGATTTAATATTTAATTTTAAATGCTAATTAAAGCCCTAAAATTAAATAAAATCCACAAAATGTCAAAAATTATATTTTATCAAATAAATAACTTACTTATATTAATTAAAAACTAAAAAGTATTTTTTCTAAATTTTTAAAGCTCTTTTTCTATTTTTAAAATGCTAAAAACTAATTAAATATTAAAATAATGATAAAAATACTAAAATAAAGAGAAAAATAAAATTTGTTTTTCAAAAATTCTAAATTACTTAAATAAACAGTAGAAAAATAGAAAAAGCAAGAAAAGTTCAAATTTACCCTAATAGGACAAAAATAGAAAACTCTGAAAGTGACATTCGTTGACTTTTTGTCTTTAGTGCTAGCAGTGGCTAGAACACACAATTAGTGGGAACTTTGATCCCAATTTGTTAAAGAAAGTGAATTGTGGGCTTTTGAGCCTTTGTTTGTTGGTTTTGGATACAAATGGCATCCCCACACTAGTTGAAGTGCGGGGAGTAAAAAACAATCACAAAAACACACACTACAAATGCCAATTAGCATAGGATCAACAAAAAGGGGCTACTGCTACAACAATTAGGGGGGCTGGTGGTGTTCTAGGGAAACAGTGATGCAATTTAGCTAAGTTAACCCACCAAAAGTTTAGAAATCTAGACTACCAGCTACAGAATGCTCACAATATCCTAAGAGCTAACTCTAATCTAACCTTGGACCCAATTCAATCTACAAATCACAAGAAAAAACCCGTATAGAGTCCACTGTATGAAATGTGCAGGCAGAATATGGGTTTGCTGATCTAAATGGCCTCTTAGTGACGTTTGTGCTATCAAAACCTGCTTTTAAGCATACCAAAATCACAACTTAGTAACACACACACCTAAGCTACCATGTGAACTAGCTGAGTACAAATTTTCTTGCACTAAATCATAACAAAAAACTCACACAGGCCATTGATGGGTTTTTGGCAGATAGAACTTGGAAATTAAAACTTAGTACTAAACCAATGAAGCCAAACCCGAAATTAACTAACCCTAAAAAAGACTAACATGTGCAGGCAATTTTTGTCAAGAATTTGTGTCACCCAAACCTCATACAAGCATTAACCAAACACCGTTTAAAATTTCTGCACCAAAAATTTTCTAAATCTTTTCATTAAATCCAACTAAAAACCTATCTAAAATTTATCTAACATGCATATATCAACCAGAAAGTACCAATTGAACTCAAATAAACATCTAAATCATATAAGCACAATCAACTTAAATCATATCAATTTTTAAAACATCACAAAAAAATCTATCAAATGAAAAGGGTTCTGTCACACCCCACCAAAGGCGGAATATGGGGTGCGACGTATTGATATCATCACAACAATAGCGTGTCTATAGAGATAACTAAATGAAACGGAAATATCATAAATGATGACACAATGTCATGAAGATATCACGAATAATGCAGGCGTCTAGGATAGTAGGTAACAGGTGTACCTCTTACCAAAGACATACAATTAACGAATACAAACATATAGGTGTCTACAAAGTATCACTTATTCAAACATAAGTAAAGACTAAGAGGAAAGGGGGTTCCTCCAAATGCAATCATAAGCCTCCCAGCTAGCCACTCCTATTCTCACGCTTAACCACATTCTCACCTGTAAGAGACACTAAAACACATCAACATAAAGTTGGTGAGAGTCATAGGTTTAGACTCCAACCCCAAAATAGGTATTATAAGTTGTGAATAACCACCAACAATAAAATAACATATGGACAATGTGTTACAATTATGCATTAACAACTACCATTCAAGATTAACCATACAATCACAATTCCAAGGCACCAAGCCTTACCAATAACCACAATTTCCAAGGCTCCCAGCCTTACCAATAACCATGGACCCATAGGCGCCCATACACATATGAACCAATCCCAAGGCCCCGCGTTGTCAACATCCCCTTGGTACCAAGTCAAACCACAATAACTGAGACGGTACGTGTCCCCCGATCCAAAACATAAACACAATCAAGAATCACATAGCAGTTAATCACATAAGTGTACACACAAGTCCATCACAAACCAGAAAAACATTCACAGCATTATTTACAAAACCATACAGTGTCTCTTCCATCCCATATGGAATTCAAATCATAAAAAGACATGGGACTATGAAACTCACCTGAACAAGCTTCTCTAAATATCTGCGCTCTAGCAATAATCTAAACACACAAACGTATACAATCAAGACATGAACCACATACCAAAATGGCTCATCAATCTATGATGGATATATAAACTTGTCTTATAACTTAACACCATTTATATGCCATATGCATCTCATGACACCCCTCTATAAAGCCCTTAACTTAGTTTAGTTCATAACTTGCCCCGTTAACATTTAACCCCAAACAGTCCATTTTTTCATACCTAAAACTATGGGTCTAACACCCACTTAACCAATTAAACTTCCTCTGTAAAAGAAAACCTATGCCCTTACAAGTGTTAGCTAACTCTACCTTTTGGCCGCAACCTTGAAGACACTGTTAAGGCCTCCATATATATATATATATATATATATATATATATATATATATATATATATATATATATATATATATATATATATATATATATATATATATATATATATATATATATATATATATATACTTTTACCTATCCAGAATTTACTGATTTTGAACATATGAAAAGTTTGTTATGATCAGAGGGTCTTACCCTAACCCATTTGTTTATACCTCCTCCAGATCTTTTATTTAATATATAATCTAAGTCTCATGTTCGTTTTAAGGTTCTAATATAACCCTAAGTACCCCAAACAATTCAAAACATAAAAAGAAAACAGGGTGATCCAAAAACTGTTTTGATACCCGACTGATGTAACCTGTTTTTGACCCACTTCCCTACCTCCAATTTAGTTCTTGTTTCTTGCATATGAAAGCCAACTCAAATACCTTTCCAGGAATACTTGGATCGCATCATGAAAGTTTGTAGAACTGTAGATATGATCAAAACAACTGACCTAAAATTCTGCCCAGTTTTTAAAAACGAATTTAACACAATTAACCTAATTAATTACCATCACTATATATATTTATTAACCCTAATTATTCTTATCATGTTCATATCATTAAATTACAGATTTTATAATTAACCTAACCCTAGAACCATCATGTATTTATTGCAAAAGAATTAAAAACAAATTAATTAAAAAGGGTATTGAAGATTTTACCTTAGAATTTTTGAAAGAAGAAAAATTAATGAAGAACCCTAAAACCACCATTGATGCCGACTTGAAGGTAATCTCCAGGGGTTTTATGAAGTGTTTTGATTAATAAAAAGTCTTTATATAGTTTCCTAACAAGTCCTTGGCCCATTACAAAAGCCCGGTTCCCCTTTTTCCTTTTTTTCCCTTTTCTTTTTCTTTCTTGCGTCCCAATACCGACTATTATATATATTTTTACATTTTTTTCTTTTTATTACTTATTAATATATTATTAATAATACCTTAATTTACCTAAATTTATTTCAGCTCCTAAATCCTCCGAAACCTCAAAACCGTAAAACTAGTCAAATTTACGCGTATACCGTAAAAGACGTAAAATATACAGTTTTATAAAAACTCTTGAAATATGAAATAAATTAATTAACTAAGTCCAAAATGACTTAAAACCATCCCGAAAAATACTCCCGTGACTAATTACCTCATCCGAGACCTCTAAATGATAAACCTTAAATCGTAAAAAATAAGATTTTCTGTAATACATATACGTACACGTAAAGCCACGAAATAACACTATCTCATTTCATAGTCACTACCTTGTGGGCTCATGAACATGAAATAACCGTTCCTCGATTTACTTATGAGTACCATATACCCATAAACGATATCCAAACCTCACTCCAAACACACAAAATAAACACATAAGAACATAAAAGCACATATTTGCACAAAACACCTTAAACTATAGTCTAAGTGACGAACCCCAAAACCATGGTTGTCACATCACTCCCTCCTAATAGAAATCTCGTCCCGAGATTTACTCCTTAGGATCAAACACACAAACAACAAATCACATGAGGATACTTGTTCTAAATGAACTCCTCTCATTTCAATGTGTACTTTAGTTCAAGTCTCAAAATACCACATATACAATCCAACAATATTTAAATTCATTCCTAACCTCTTGACCTCACAACCAATAAATCTCACAAATGACCCTTTGATAAAACTAAGACTCTTATTAACACAAATCCCGAATAACCGAACATGCAAATATGCATTCTCAAACAACATTTACCAATCTTAATACATGAAATATATCATGTATACCACTCAATTCTCCCAAGTAATTCTATACCCATAAGCTAATGGTCCGATCTTTCCAAAGATCATAAATGGACCTACAAAACTCTACATCAACTTTTCCATTTTACCAAAACATACCACCCATTACTATGGGTGAAACTTCCGACATAACTTTGTCACTAAACTTTAGTGGTTTCATCCTTTTCAACATAGCATATCTTGTTGCTCTCATCCTTTCCTAGAAACACCATTTCCACATTAGTAGTCTCTTTCACGAATTTTAGTCCACCATAAGGAAAACTCACCCTATCCTTCAATATAATGCCTCAAATGGCATTCATCGACTTCTAGTATGATAACTATCATTATATGAAAACTCAGACATCGCAAACGAGTTTCCCACCTCCCTCTAAATCAGTCACCCATTTTCTCAACATGACTCCTATACTTGTAGCAATTTCTCACTTCGTTCATCCTTTTCCAATTAGCTGGATATACTCATATCCAACCATGTTCATCGACTCCCATTAGTCCATACCCCAAACTACTTAAAAATTCCAATTTCCTTATATAATTGACCTATGACGGTCTTTCACATATTCATTAGTTAATTTTATCAACTGTCATCCAAACCCATGTTACAACTACTTCTATCAAATTTGGATAGCTCATTAGTAGCACCCATACACTTCTTTTCTCACTTTCCTCAATTAAAGATTTTTTATATACTTTTTTTAATACGCAACACTTCCTTTATACCTATACAATGTCTTACCTTCAAGGTCATAGTGCTCCTAATCTTGTCTCAATTAAACCAAACCCTTCGTGTCTGATGACACATCACATCTATAACTCCTCATCCATTCGCTTATCAATACTAAGCCTTCCAATCCAACAATATCGGTCAGTGCTATTCCTTTTTCCACACAACAACAATATTAGCATGCTTTGTGCTTTTTTCTACTCATTAGGCTATACCAAAGTTTTATCTTCGGTTCCTATCTCGACCTATTTCATTCATGATTCGCATCTACCCACACTTACTTCTTCTTCCGCAGCTAATGGCATACATCACGAGGTTATGCTTCACGTCTTTCAAATCATCTATACGTCAAAATTTTCCACATAGCTTCACTTGTTTTCCTCACGACCAGTTCTCCTACTCCCTCCTAATAGGGACAAACTAGAGTTTCATGTGATTACATGCGGATCACACTCTCATCTTATACCCATATTAGTTTCCATATGTTTAAACTAAGCCATATTCTAAATTATTACTCAAGTCTCATACTTCTATTATGACCTTGCATCTAACATGAGGTACTTTCAATCATCATCTTATAAGAATACTTGGTTCTTTCCTTCCATGGTTCTCCCTAATTCCTACACTATCATGTCCAACCAAAATTTCTCACTCAATTCATAAACTCTATGGAAATCGTTAATTCATTGGATAATGCATAACTGTCTCTTCCACAGATCCTTTATAAACACCTTCACTAAACTGACCCTATAATCACTTCTCCACGAACTTATTCCGCTCAACTTCACTAGTCATCCCTCGATATTGATTGATACGAAATTCTATCTTTGTGTAGTCACTCAACTCCCCTTGTTAGTTCCACGAGCTATAATCTCCCATGTTATGTAGTCACTCCGTCACGATCCATTGGTTCAGCTCTTTGTAGCTCCACTCCGGTACTCGATCTGTCCTTCTTTGTCACGAACCATACGGAGATTCCCATCATAGTGCTTGTCACCTTTCTAGTCCTTACAACTTTTGTGACTCCTTCGAAATCTCTTGCATCCTTCTAGCAGTCGGCATGTAGTCCTTCCAGCTCCTTGATTCACGATGTAGCTCTTCACGCACTCCTTCTCGTCTCTATGATGTTACCTAGGAACTTCACACTACCCAGTAACTTCTAACTTCAACTCATCTACCACAATATTTCTAAAGGTACTTCAACCCCTCAATGACTCACTCTTCCTTACTTGTTGTACTTCACCATTAATCATCCTCCTACCAATCATTCTTTCACATCCATGTTTTCCTTTACGCGTCTACTACTACCTTGCCTCCATAACTATACCAATTCCCTTGCGTGTTATTTGCCCCATATTTCCATTAGTAGAAACTTTCTACTCTACCCTCACATCCGCTAGTATTTTCAGTAATCTCCTAATGGTACTTCAACCAACTTCTCATAGCATGACATCTCGTTCCCATGACTAGTCAACTAACTTTACTTACTCCCTTATTCCCGTAACCAATCTAAGTTTCAAAACTATACAAATCTTAATCATTCCTTCAACACAAACTTTAAACCAAAATACATTTGTCCATTCTAATATCCAACCATAAGTAATACTACCCAACTCTATCCTCTCATACTAACGTTCCCACAACCGCATAACTAAATCAACCATGACGTGTACCAAAAGAATTCCAAACAATCGTGTCCCAAAATAAAATATAGGGTAAAACGAACCCTAGCCAAAACAACTGAAAACAAAACAATGTAATCCGAAAGATCAATGGAGTGTGCCAACAACAAAGATAGACTCATGACGATTTGTATTACCAAATTTCAATATCTTAGAAAATTTTAAATTTTCATCTCAATTAGTTACATCACATTAGGACCATATTTTAACGCCAATAACTGAAATCATAGTCATATTTTACCATCTCCGTTACTATCAAAGGGCACAACTCAGTTAGTGTACTAAAACACACCTAATCTATCATCTCATTTAACAATAAACTCATCTTTTATCTTCATTATTTTATCAAAGGTATTCACTAGTTAGTATAGTATAATGTTATTCTAACCATTATCTTGTTTACTCACATTAAACTCATTTCACTTGTTATTACGAAACCAATAGGTGTTTATAAAATATGGTGTTTTTATTCATTTTATTCTATATTATAATTATTTTATATAATCCATTTAGGCTTGTTATAACTAACTATTACACGTTTACAAGGTGTGGTGTTATTATTATCATTATTATAATAAAATCTTCCTTTTTACTATTTCCGTCTATTTAAATACTTCTAAAATTTTAACTCCACTTTTAAGAAAATTATCGTAAAATTTCTTTACCCTTTATATGTACTATCACATGTTACCTAAAAAAACCTAATCCATTCATTGTCAATATATTTTTTTTAACTTACTACCACAAACTTAATAAAAAGATATGTAGGTCACGATATCTTACCATACACTTACAAATTATTTTCAAAATCATTTTCCTATAATTAGCCAAACTTATTTGCAAGAAAATTTAGTAGTTCTCATGAATTAAAATAGATACCCGATTGTAGACACACATCAAAAAGACTTAAAACGTCGTTGGAACTCCATCAAACTCTAGCACTAATAAATTGTTTAAACACGAGAGAACACTAGGTACGTTCAAGTTTTAATAACTATTAAACGACCGTATATCATAACATAACATCTACTAGTATATATACCTCCGCATATATATATACCTATTAGATCTCCTAAAACATACTCGTTATCATACATGTCAAGTCAATCGATCGCGTCATACACTCGTTTTTCCATACGAGTAATCACCATCTCACCATTCCACAACAAGGCATAAAACCCATCACCAAAACCAAACCATATCGTGTGACCCCATAATCATACAACACGACTATAGCCCAAAACATATAACACAAAAAAAACCATAGCCATATCATAGGCAACCATTACATAAACCCCTATTATTTACAAATACCCAAAATATATATCTCATCATATACAAGCATGTACTAAACCCTTTTTCATGCAACCATACTTGGAAGTCCATTGGTGTTGTGGCACATATATAATTACGTAGGCCTCCATAATTATAGATGTCCCCTTTCACCCATGTACTCCCTTCTATGACGGCACTTATAAGAAATTAGTACTACACGGAACACATAAGTCTACCACATATATACCACATAAAATACAATCTATATATATATATATACCGTATAGGTAAAATAAGAACATCTCATACGTCAACCCTAACTTCATTCATAACTCGAGGCTCAAACGCCAAAACAAATCAATAACAACAAAATATCCAACATTAAAAAAAATGATCATAACCATTTAAGCGGAAATTCGAATCTACTACTAGACGCAGACTCAACATCGGTACTATCCTATTATTACCTAGCGCACCTCTTCTTCTACGCGACATGGGTAACACTAAATAGATTCCTACACTTACGGTTCATACGTCGCATCAATAGAAAATAAATGAATGTATTTACATATATTATATCTCAATAAGTAAGTATGAAAGTAAATAAATATCCAAAACGAAATTAACACTTAAGCACTCCATATACTATAATGCACACATACCCCTGTGACACCTACATGCATGGACCCTTAAGCTATAGACTAGGCTACTAGACTAGGCAACCTAATTCTCTATAACCATTGTCTCTGATACCATTCTGTCACACCCCACCATGGCGGAATATGGGGTGCGATGTACGGATATCATCACAACAATAGCGTGTCTATAGAGATAACTAAATGAAACGGAAATATCATAAATGGCGACACAATGTCATGAAGATATCACGAATAATGCAGGCGTCTAGGCTAGTAGGTAACAGGTCTACCTCTTACCAAAGACATACAATTAACAAATACAAACATATAGGTGTCTACAAAGTATCACTTATTCAAACATAAGTAAAGACTAAGAAGAAAGGGGGTTCCTCCAAATGCAATCCTAAGCCTCCCAGCTAGCCACTCCTATTCTCACGCTTAACCACATTCTCATTTGAAAGAGACACTAAAACATGTCAACATAAAGTTGGTGAGAGTCATAGGTTTAGACTCCAACCCCAAAATAGTTATAATAAGTTGTGAATAACCACCAACAATAAAATGACATATGGACAATGTGTTACAATTATGCATTAACAACTACCATTCAAGATTAACCATACAATCACAATTCGAAGGCACCAAGCCTTACCAATAACCACAATTTCCAAGGCTCCCAGCCTTACCAATAACCATGGACCCATAGGAGCCCATACACCTATGAACCAATCCCAAGGCCCCGCCTTGTCAACATCCCCTTGGTACCAAGTCAAACCACAATAACTGAGACGGTACGTGTCCCCCGATCTAAATCATAAACACAATCAAGAATCACATAGCAGTTAATCACATAAGTGTACAAACAAGTCCATCACAAACCAGAAAAACATTCACAGCATTATTTACAAAACCATACAGTATCTCTTACATCCCATCTAGAATTCAAATCATAAAAAGACATGGGACTATGAAACTCACCTGAACAAGCTTCTCCAAATATCTGCGCTCTAGCAAAAATCTAAACACACAAACGTATATAATCAAGACATGAACCAATATTAAAATGGCTCATCAATCTATGATGGATATCTAACCTTGTCTTATAACTTAACCCTATTTATATGCCATATGAATCTCATGACACCCCTCTATAAAGCCCTTAACTTAGTTTTAGTTCATAACTCGCCCTGTTAAAATTTAACCCCAAACAGTCCCTTTTTCATACCTAAAACTATGGGTCTAACACCCACTTAACCAAATAAATTTCCTCTATAAAAGAAACCCTATGCCCTTAGATGTGTTATCTAACTCTTCCCTTTGGCCGCAACCTTGAAGTAACATTTAAGGCCTCCATATATATATATATACTTTTACCTATCCAGAATTTACTAATTTTGAACATATGAAAAGTTTATTATGATCAGAGGGTCTTACCCTAACCCATTTGTTTATACCTCCTCCAGATCTTTTATTTAATATATAATCTAAGTCTCATGTTCGTTTGAAGTTTCCAATATAACCCTAAGTACCCCAAACAATTAAAAACATAAAAAGAAAACAGGGTGATCCAAAAACTGTTTTGACACCTGACTGATGTAACCTGTTTTTGACCCACTTCCCTACCTCCAATTTAGTTATCGTTTCTTGCATATGAAATCCAACTCAAATAACTTTCCAGGAATACTTGGATCACATCATGAAAGTATGTATAACTCTAGATATGATCAAAACAACTGACCTAAAATTCTGCCCAGTTTTTAAAAATGAATTTAACACAATTAACCTAATTAATTACCATCACTATATATATTTATTAACCCTAATTATTCTTATCATGTTCATATCATTAAATTACAGATTTTATAATTAACCTAACCCTAGATCCATCATGTATTGATTGCAAAAGAATTAAAAACAATTTAATTAAAAAGGGTATTGAAGATTTTACCTTAGAATTTTTGAAAGAAGAAAAATTAATGAAGAACCCTAAAACCACCATTGATGCCGACTTGAAGGTAACCTCCAGGGGTTTTATGAAGTGTTTTGATTAATAAAAAGTCTTTATATAGTTTCCTAACAAGTCCATGGCCCATTACAAAAGCCCGGTTCCTCTTTTTCCTTTTTTTCCCTTTTCTTTTTCTTTCTTGCGTCCCAATACCGACTATTATATATTTTTTTACATTTTTTTCTTTTTATTACTTATTAATATATTATTAATAGTAACTTAATTTACCTTAATTTATTTCAGCTCCTAAATCCTCCGAAACCTCAAAACCGTAAAACTAGTCAAATTTACGCGTATACCGTAAAAGACGTAAAATATACAGTTTTATAAAAACTCTTGAAATCTGAAACAAATTAAGTAACTAAGTCCAAAATGACTTAAAACCATCCCGAAAAATACTCCCGTGACTAATTACCTCATCCGAGACCTCTAAATGATAAACCTTAAATCGTAAAAAATACGATTTTCTATAATACATATACGTATACGTAAAGCCACGAAATAACACCATCTCATTTCATAGTGACTACCTTGTGGGCTCATGAAAATGAAATAACCGTTCCTCAATTTACTTATGAGTACCATATACCCATAAACGATATCCAAACCTCACTCCAAACACACAAAATAAACACATAAGCACATAAAAGCACATATTTGCACAAAACACCTTAAACTATAGTCTAAGTGACGAACCCCAAAAACCATGGTTGTCATAGGTTCAAGCCTTGGTTATCTTGTGGGACCCACATCCAGGCCCCACTATGGCTGAAAAGCCATCTCCTTATAGCAAAGATTTGAGCTTTTGAGCTTGGGTGATATTGGTTGCTTGTTTGAAAGGATAAGTGGAAATGGTGGACTATAACAGTCCACCACAATGACTTATATAAACCTGTTTTAACACAACCACAAACAAAGGGTATCAAACCTCATAAACTGATCATCAAAGGTGAGTTGTCAAGTCATTTTGATGAAAGTTTATGAGACAGTAAGTACAAATAGAAAATATAAACCAGATTTTTGAAAAATCAAAATTTTGCAATTAAAAAAAGTAACCAAACAATGAAAATAACATGGCTAATAAAGTCCATGTTGGTTTGAATTGTCAGTTCAAACCACATGGTCACTTTATAAACTTTGGGTCTCAAAAGGATTTTGTAAAAAAAATCTTTACAAAGCTTTTGATAAAACTTACATTTAAATTTGCAAAAAGTAAAGTATAAATTAACAACAAGAACAATAAAGAATGGAACACAGATTTATTTTGAAAGATTTAAAAACTTGTTTAAATAATTCATTTAAAACGTTTACAAAATAAAAATCTAGAACAAGATTATAGGTTAACAAGTCGAACCTATATATACTACATTATGGAATGATCTAGAATAGCTAGAAAATATGAAACCCTAACTATTACAATGCCCGTAATGTCCTTTGAAGATTCAAACTTTAAAAATATGGTCAATGTTGAGTCCTATTGATCGTTCGACTCAATGGTTAAGAACCATTATATCTAGGTTGATCATCGTTCATATGATAACATAGCGGAAAAGAACAATGATCATGAACAAGGTGTTTAGGCACAAAGAACACATGAATTAAAACAATTGGGATGTTCATTATATTAATAACAAACATCCACTAGACGTGTATACATTGAATCCCACGTCTAGTGCGACACACACTTTAGGTTTACATTGTGAATGAATGATATGAATAAAACCTATGACCCTTGGTTCCTTTTATAGTGTAAGGATTAGGGTTTACAAGAGATAAGAATGAATAAACAAGTAAATCTTCTATTTAAATAAACTTATGCAGAATATCTTTTGCATGTTTATCTAAATAGAAGCTTCCATTAGCTTCTTTTGTCTACGTTTTGTCAATGCTTGAATTGCATGTGACAATGCTTGGATTGCTCTTGACAATGCTTGATTTCATCAACGCCTAAATAACTCCTGTCAACGCTTGGAATGCTCTTGTCAACGCCTAGACAAATACTTCACGTTTTCTTCATTTTTGAGTTTCTGCCACATCAACTTTATGACCCAACAATCTTCCCCTAGTTGATAGTTGCAAAACTCTATGTGTATCTCTTGTAAGTTATACATGATCTTCAAATTGCTTCCCCTCAAGTGTAGCATGCATTTCTTCCCCTTTTTGTCACATCAACAAGGAAGTAAACAATGTTGCAATATTGAAGATTCTCCAAAAGTAGGCTCTATGTAATGATCCTGAAGAAAAATAAATAAAGTATTCTTGATGTAGAAGTAAAATAACCCAAACTTATGTTCCATGTCTTGTTTATCCATGTGATGAAGAACTTATAACAGACCAATTATAAGTAGACCTCGATCCCTTGTCAATATTCTCATCCTATGTGAGACACTGAGCACGATAATGTAACTCCTTCAAGTGTTATGACAAGTCTTCGTCACCAACCATGTAAAGCACGAACAAGTTACCTTTAAAGTCTATGGCTGGAAGTGCATGACTTTAAGATATGATAGAACACAAACTCACGCAAATCTTCTTCAATCATCAATCTTACCATAAGAATTCTTCCCCTTAATCATATACGTCTTCTAAGAAAAATATCCGAGCCATAAATATCATCATGATATTCTAAATTAAAATGGAGATTCCATGTACCTTTGTGTGTATAATCCTCCTTTTTGTATGCTTAAAACGTACCAGTTTTCTCAGACAGCAGCTATTCCGTTTGTTATCCGAGAACCTTTACTGTCCAATATCCACATTCATTACCCGATATCGGACAAGGCGTATCAGCGTTTGAAGCACATATCTCGGACAACACTGTCAACGCTGTCAGCGTTGACTTATTCCTGTCAGCGTCAAACTTTCATTCGTCAGCGTCAATGTTACTTTTGTCAGCGTCAATATGCTGCTGACGTCATCAACATCCAAAAGTGGCTAAAAAACAATATAATAGTATTTAAAAAATCTTTCAATGTTGATAACCAGTTCCTACAAAGTAGGGATACACCTAGTATACGTTTTCTTTGCCACCTTTCCCAATAAATCAGCATCATTTATCCTTAATTTTAGGATGTGAATCACGTCTACAAACAGCAGCTCACGTTTTCCCTGAAAGCTAGCCAATCATAATCATGGAGTAAATCGTTGACTTTATCCTTTCTTCATTATGGCAGTAACTTCCGTTCCTTCTTACGTGAATTGAGCGAATTAAAAATAATATCAAACGAACCTATTATTTTGTTCACACGAGGATCGATATCTTATTGGACCAGCAATGCACCCTTCACGTTCCATTCTCATATATACGAACAAATAGCAATAAGAATAAACATACCCATGATTCTACTGCATGTGATCACCTTTTCCTGGATACCAACACTTGCGTTCTATAATTCTTTTGATAACCTCAGATAATAAAACAAATGTAGCACACAATCATGGACCAACCAATCAAATGCATCCTTTTCTTTGACAGTGATTGCATCATTCTAGGATTTCGAAACCCTAAAAACAAATCTTAGATCTAGGGTTTTGAATGAAACCCTAAAACTTTATCACCTCCAATTCGTCATAAAACATCAGATCTTCTGTTATATGTAATGATCTAGGGTTTTTAGAAACCCTAAATCATGATTTCATGTGAATATAAAAATCTGAAAATCACCTCTGCTGCCTACTTTGACGCCTAATAACTTTTGCCTGGGGATAAAACTCGACAATCCCTCCGGTGGATGTTTAGATCTATGTATGTAGAACACACATCTAAAATTTCATGACGATCCAACGGTTCAATCAAAAGTTATGACCTTCTGAATACTGCTGCGCACACAAAAACGTCCAGAAAAATTCAATACGAATTTTTCTTCTTCACCATATATGAACACCTCGTTGGACCTAGATATCACGAGCCTTAGGCTCTGATACCAATTGTTGAGTCCTATTGATCGTTCGACTCAATGGTTAAGAACCATTATATCTAGGTTGATCATCGTTCATATGATAACATAGCGGAAAAGAACAATGATCATGAACAAGGTGTTTAGGCACAAAGAACACATGAATTAAAACAATTGGGATGTTCATTATATTAATAACAAACATCCACTAGACGTGTATACATTGAATCCCACGTCTAGTGCGACACACACTTTAGGTTTACATTGTGAATGAATGATATGAATAAAACCTATGACCCTTGGTTCCTTTTATAGTGTAAGGATTAGGGTTTACAAGAGATAAGAATGAATAAACAAGTAAATCTTCTATTTAAATAAACTTATGCAGAATATCTTTTGCATGTTTATCTAAATAGAAGCTTCTATTAGCTTCTTTTGTCTACGTTTTGTCAATGCTTGAATTGCATGTGACAATGCTTGGATTGCTCTTGACAATGCTTGATTCCATCAACGCCTAAATAACTCCTGTCAACGCTTGGAATGCTCTTGTCAACGCCTAGACAAATACTTCACGTTTTCTTCATTTTTGAGTTTCTGCCACATCAACTTTATGACCCAACAGTCAAAACCCTAATGTGATCTTTCTGCTGTTTTTTAGATATTTGTGTTGAAGCCAGCTGTTAAAACTTGATCTCCATCGTCCATTGAAGAGTAAGGGGCACGAAAAAGTCTTATGCCATTGATCTTGTCGTGACTTTGGGAATGGGGGATAGGGACGTGAGCAGAGGACCTCCATGTGGGGGTGTTGGATGATGTGGCAGGTGATTAAGGGGTGGGGGAGTGTTAAGTGTAAGATGAATTAAATATCTGTAGTAGATGGAGATGTAATTGTGGGGATTAAAGAAAGTAGGTTTAGGGTTTATCTTGGATGAATAGTGCATTGTTCGATCCAAAGACAGGGATTAGGAAGATGTTTGGTGGGAAAAGTATAGTTAATAATAAATCAAACATATTAGATTAATATTAATATAGGTGGCGTGTCGGGGGTGAGTGATGTTAAGAGTTTGGGTCGGGTAGGGACTGTTTGGGCTGGGGTGTGGATTAGGTATTTGGGTAATGGTAGTATTAGAATTGGGCTTGGTGGTGGTGGGATGGGCTCGGCAGTGGGTATGGGTTTTAATATAGGCAAAATGACCCCCTAAACTTCCAAAGTTTGTGCATTTGTATTCCAACAACATTTTATGCAATTTCCCTTTGTATACATCTTTGGCTGAATGACAAATTAGTCCTTCCACTTTGTATAACCTCTAATCAAGGACTAATCTTGCAATTTTGCAATCTTCAAGGGCTGTAAGTGTATATGCTTGACATTACAGGGACCCATTTGTAATTTTTGAAGTTTTACAAGGGTATAAAATGAAAGGTCTTTAGAAGTTGAGGGACTAATCTTGATAAATCTTCAAACTTCAAGGACTTCTTTGGAAATTCATGATTCGGGTCCGGTTCTTTATACGGCTTCGTTTCTCGTGTTCGTTTTTGCTTGAATCTTGTGATCTTTTGTTGAATTCACGATATTCGTACCTAATATACACAATGAACAAACACGAGCATATTTTGGGGTATTTTATGACATTTTTAAGCGTTTTAAGCCCGATTTGGACGATGAGACTATATATAAATGCGGTCTCATCACCTATCAAAAGAGAACCCCTAATGCTTAGCCTTACACTTTGCCTTATCGGCCTCACCAACGTCCACAAGAGGTGAACAAGATATTCACTCTATAAGACTTGTCTAGTACACCCAAGGAGATTCTGGCAGCTGAGAACCAACTAAACCTTCCGGCCCCACCTCCGTTGATAGGGACGCCAACGAAGGAAAACATGGACAGATATTGTGACTACCATGGTGTGAAGGGACACTACATAAATGATTGCTTTCAGTTAAAAAGGTAATTGGAGGCTGCTTTGGAATCTAGAAAGCTCAACCACTTGATCAAGGATGTGAGGCAAAAAAGGAAGGGCTCCATAAAGGCCAACCACAGAAGGCCAAGGTGATCAATATGGTTTCTGTGTATAGTGATAACTGGAAGAGGAAATCAAGATGGGTGAACAAGGACTGGATGAATGTCCCAATAACGTTCCCACCATGCCTAGACGAAGACTTGTCAGAAGAGGCAATCGTGATAGAGGCCGAAGTCGAGGGATGTCTTGTAGGAAGTGTACATGTGGATGGCGGTGCGTCCATGGAAATAATGTACGAGCACTGTTTTAATAGCCTCCACCCAAGCATACAAGCTAGGCTGACCAAGACATATAGCACGTTATCGGGATTCTATGTGGAAAGCGTGAAGCCATTGGGAAAGATAGAATTGGAGGTATGCTTCAGAAACGGAGGGTTGTTTCGTAGGGCCATGATGAGATTCAACGTCATACACGTCCCTTCTCCATACAACATCATCCTAGGAAGGCCATTGATAAGGAAGCTACGAGCCATCCCATCTACCATCCATGCTATGATGAAATTTCCAACACCTCGAGGTATTGCAACTCTTGTCACCTCATCGTCAATTATTAATGAATGCAGGGAATTGGGAAAAAGAAAGATGGCAAAAGAGGAGACATCCAGAAAAGGAGGACGACCAAGCCGTCAACTTAACATAAGATGTTATGATCAACCCGGCCTCCCCGGACCAACTTGTCACCATTGGGGGAAACCTATCGAAGGAAGAATCAGAGCGATTAAAACAATTGTTAAAGATTAACCTGGATGTTTTCGCATTGGAGCCGCAAGACATGACCGGAGTGCCAAGGAGGATAGCACAACATAAACTTAATATGAATCCCTTAGTGGACCGGTGACCCAAAAACGAAGAGTATTATCTGCTGAAAAAGTGAAGCCGTAGCTAAGGAAGTAGAAGAATGGGTGAAAGCAGGGATAGTAAGGCCAGTCAGATATCCCACGTGGATATCCAACACGGTCTTAGTTAAGAAGGTGGATGGAGCATGGAGGATGTGCATAGACTTTAAGAATTTGAATGCCACATGTCCGAAAGACTATTATCCTTTGACAGAGATCGATGCCAAGATAGAGACCATCATGGGATACAAATACAAAAGCTTTCTGGATGCCTACAAGGGCTACCATCAAGTGCAAATGTCACAGGAAGACGAAAAGAAAACAACCTTCTATACCGACCAAGGAACATATTGTTACACCAAAATGCCCTTCAGCCTAAATAATGCAGGGGCAACATATCAAAGGTTGCCGAATACGGCCTTCGAGTCATAGATTGGCTGAAACTTGGAGGCCTATGTGGCTAACATGGTCCCCAAAAAAGCAAGACAGAAAAGGAAATGTTGGTCGACATAGCTGAAACGTTTGACATCCTGCAAAAGATAAACATGAAGCTTAACCCTAAGAAATGATCATTTGGTGTAGAAGAGGGTAAGTTCCTAGGTTATATGGTAATTTCGGAAGGAATTAGAGCCAACCCGGCCAAAGTTAAAGATGTCACAGATATGCAGTCACCCAAAACATGGAATGAAATACAAAGCTTGGCTGGGAAGTTCGCCGCGCTAAACCGTTTTCTTTCAAAATCCGCCGAAAGGTCGTTACATTTCTTTGACACATTGAGAAACATAACTAAGGCCAATAAGGAGGAGTACAGATGGATGGAAGAAGCAGAGGACGCTTTTCAACAAATGAGAAAGATGGTGTTAAAGCTACCATCACTTACCACACCACGACCCATGGAAACACTCTCAATATACCTAGCGGCAACAAAGGGAGAAATCAGCACGGTATTATTGGCCGAGAGGAATGGAGTCCAACGGCCAGTCCGTTATGTCAGCCGAACATTACATGAGGTAGAGAGAAACTATGCGCCGTTAGAAAAGCTGGCCCTGGCCCTTCAAAGCACCTCAAAGAGGCTAAGGTGGTACTTTGAAGGTCATCCAATCAAAGTCATCACAGATCAACCGGTAAGGCAAATTCTGAACAAGGCCGAAGCATCAGGCAAGCTTGCGAAGTATGCCATAGAATCGGGGACATAAAATATCATCTATGAGCCAAGGAGCGCGATCAAAGGCCAGGTTTTGGGAGAATTCTTAAACGTGGTTCCAATAGGGACGGACACTTCGAAGGACCTCGAAACGCATGTCTCCAAAAAGGAAAAAGTTGATAAGGAGGAAGAATGGGTATTGTACACCGACAGAGCATCAAACCCGAAAGGCTCAGGTGCAGGCCTAGTGTTGGTCATCCCTAACGACATGGAATATACGTATGGCTTAAGATTAAACTTCGGCAGTACGAACAATGAGTCAAAATATGAGGCCTTGCTAGCTTGTTTGAGAATATGTGAAGAGATGAAGGTGGAACACTTGGCAGTAAGAGTAGACTCGAAACTCCTGGCCAACCAAATTAATGGCGACTTCGTGGAAACAAATGAAAGCATGATTAAATACATAAACAAGGCCAGAGAGCACGTGACAAGATTCAAGAGCTTCAAGATCATGAATATCCCAAGAAACCAAAATCAAAAAGCCGATGTATTGAGCAAGCTAGCATCAGTGGAATTCAATCACTTAAAAAAGGAGGTGTTAGTGGAAGTGCTAGACAAGCCCTCCAGAGACCGAAAGGAAGTAAATGCCATCATTGAAGAAGAAGGGGATAACTGGATGACACCCATTATAAAATGTTTGGAGCAAGGAATATGTCCGGAAGACCATAATGAGACACGTGCCATCCGGAAGAAGTTTAATCAATATGTGATGGAAGGAGGGGTGCTATTCAAAAAATCTTATTTAATGCCAATGTTAAGGTGTGTGGGCCTACTCCAGGCCAACTATGTAATCCGAGAGATACACAGAGGAGCTTGCGGCATGCATTTGAAAAAAAGATCCATGGTGTCAAAGGCATTAAGACAAGGGTATTACTGGCCCACGATGCACCAAGATGCGAGGGAGGAAACGAAAAAATGTGATGTATGCCAAATCCATTCTCCAGTGCCAAAAATTCCCAAGACACTAATGACATCAATTATTGCTCCATGGTCGTTCTTTCAATGGGGCATGGATGTGTTAGGCCCATTCCCTGCAGCGCCAGGTAAAGTAAGGTGCATCATTGTGGCAATTGATTATTTCACTAAGTGGTTAGAAGCAAAACCCTTGGCCAATGTGAAAGGCAAGGATGTGATCAAATTTGTGTGAGATAACATCGTTTGTAGATTTTTCCTACCACATGTGATAGTAACTGACAATGGAACTAACTTTGTGAAAGATCCATTTAAAACATGGTGCAAAAAGCTCAATATTAAGCAAATGAATACAGTAGTGGCACACCCGCAGGCCAACGGCCTCGTAGAAAGAGCAAACAAATCACTAATGGAGGGGCTAAAGACAATGTTAGGTCGTGATAAGCCAAGATGGGCAAATGAGCTCCCAAATGTACTTTGGGCACATAGAACCTCGCTGAAAACAAGAAATGGGGAGACATCATTTAGCCTCACGTATGGAAGTGAGACAATGATCCATACGGAAATCGGCATGCCAACCCATCGTACGTTGATGATCAAGGATGCAGAGGCCAACGATGAAGAGCTCAGGCTCAACTTAGACTTATTGCAAGAAAGACGAGAGGCCACAACCATCCGCGAGGGCAAATATAAGAAAAACATGGAGCAGTACTATAATAAGCGGGTCAGAGCCAAGTCCTTCAAGGTAGGAAGCTATGTTTACAGAAAAAAACTTAGCTAGCCGTGTGGAAAAGCCAGGGAAGTTGAGCCCAACATGGGAAGGTCTCTACAAAGTGACAGAGGCATACATGAATGGTTCGTACAAATTTCACAACGCAACCCGCTTATATATAATGTAGTGAACAGTTCGGACAAATTTCAACATTGCTAAATGTTTTAAATATTCCAAAAAAGTATTTGAAAAAACATTGTGAGATCAATGCTGTGTATTGTTGCGAAATGATATGTCTCAAATATTTCGAAATGTTTTAAACAAATCCGAGACCATGACTCTAAACACAACCGCACCCAACATCATCCTTATTTCTCCACAAACAAATTTACATCACTATCTTACTTCCCATCGACACCTAACTCCATCTAGTTATTCAAACAGGATAAAAATCAATAAGATCTCAGATTAATTTTTGTGATATACATACATGCATGCCGAGATCTATTCAGATCTTAACACGAAAATCATCATCATCATAGATCTATTTTTTTATTTTATTCGAAGTAAAAGAAAAGATTTTAAAAAATATGTTAAATCCAAATCTTTGTTTCGATTTATAACTCAACGCCAACATGCAAGAACAAACCTACCAGAGACCCTTTATCAGATCTTGAAGCCAAATTCCTTTGATTTTCTTCATGGATTTTCGTATACCTAAGATATTGAGATTCGAGTTAAAAGGATTTGGCATAACCAACCAGACACATTCGTTGTTGTAAATGGTTCTTGTGGGGCTACGAACTTAAATGATAAAGCTTGAGATTAATTGATGATAAATCTGATTTATATATGTGTGATAGATGATTGATCAAATCATGGTGCATTTGATCTATATGAGATTGATTTTTTTTAAAGAATAGTTTGGTGGCTGAGTGTTTAAGATGGGAAGGAGACAAAGGAATTGTGAGAAAGATTAGGTTTAGGGTAATGAAGTGAGAAGTATTAGGGTTAAGATAATGTATTTATCCCACATATTCTGGACCGGGTTTCTTATAGGCTGAGTATGGGGGTTTTTTGGGGCCCATCAAATGTTATTGTTTTGTGTGTTATGACGTGGCTTAAGAAAATGTGTGAATAGTCTTTTGGCAGAAATGGAAACAAAACATGTGGCCTAATCAAACAATTCGTGGCCTGATCAAATAAAGTCTATATTGTGAGACGTGGGGTCTTTTGCAAGAAATAGAAACAAAATGTGGCTAATCAAATGAGAAACACCTTGCACGTATCAAAGGGAATACATGTTGGGCCGTGTATAGTGGTATTGGAGAATTTGATTATAAAGTGAGTATTTTTGGAAAGTGTCAAGTTGTAACACCCCATTTTGATAATGGCATGTCAGGCGTAATTATGGCGTGTCATCAAAGCATACAAGGATAAATACCTAAAACATTACATGACCATAGGGAAAACCGGAATCAAACATCGGTTCCCAAACATAAGCCCAAAACATAAATAAAGTAAATGAACAAAAAGGAAGACTAGACAAGCATAAATATGAAGGCAAGAGGAGAAGGAATCTAAGGTAGCTCCCATCCTATGCGTGTCCTCCAAATGCTCCAGTCAGTCCTTGAGTACCTGCCGTTTTGGGACATGGAAAGGAAAGTAACGGCTGAACAAAACGCTCAGTGCACGGATATAGACATAGTACAAATGACTAAAACATAATAAATAATTAATAGCAGCGGAAATGTATAAGTCCTGGAAAACCTGGAACATGTTCATAAAACGGTTTTATAGTTTGAAAAGCCTTATGTTTATCTTATGAAAATGTTTAACATATTTTACCATTAGCCAATATAGGTCATGAAAATCCACCGTGCATGAATACTTGGAGGGGTGACCTCATCATGCAAATTAGAGGGGCTGCCTCTAATTTAATATACTTGTTTGGGTAGGAGGGATTAGCTCCTTGTGAAGGATGCAAGGAACACACCACATTCACCATGAAATCCTGACTGAAACATGTAACTAGGATGCACCCATACGCCCCACATGATAAATATAATAATATGGCCAAAAGCTGAAGGGACGCCACGAGCAATCACTCCGCCGTGGTGAAGTCATAACATCAGTGCCTCTAATGTTATGGTTATGGTACCTCCATAACTAGGTGAAACTGGTCATGCATGTATATGGCTATAGGTATTCTAAATTAAACATAAACAATTCAAACACATACTTATACTACGGGAAAACATTTGGCTTCATACAAGGAATCCTAATAAGGAAAGAATGTCCATACTGAAAGGACGGGAATCCGTACCTTATGTCCAGTGAACGAAGAAGATGAACTGAGAGGAATCTTACTTCCGTATCACTAATGCTACATAAATACATACATGAATAAGTATCTGCTTAATAAATACATAGCTAGTTTTATGTCATGTCTTAGCTTATTTTATATGTTCTTATCATGTTTTTACTGTTTAAAGCCTTAAACTATGTTTATCTTATATTATGTTTACTCTTATTAAGTATTTCTGGTATTTCATGTATTATTATACTTACTATGTAATAATAAGTAACTTTCCAAAAATAGCAGGTTTCCTAAAATAGAAAGTTTCCTAAAATAGAAAGTTTCCAAAAATAGAAAGTTTCCAAAAATAGAAAGTTTCCAAAAATAGAAAGTTACCAAAAATAGAAAGTTTCCAAAAATAGAAACTTTCCAAAAATAGAAAGTTTCCAAAAATAGAAAGTTTCCAAAAATAGAAATACTGCTTACAATAGATAAGTTTCTAAAAATAGAAAGTTTCCATAAATAGATCAGCTGCCTTAATTAAATAAGTTTCCATAAATAGATTAGCTGCCTAAAATAAATAAGTTTCTAAAAATAGAAAGATTCCATAAATAGATTAGCTGCCTTATTTAATTAAGTTTCTAAAAATAGAAAGTTTCCATAATTAGAAATAAGCTGGTTAAATAAGCTAAGTATATAAGCCTAAGTGTTTTCATGATTATTTTCTAAGTCATATGATATAATGTATAGTTTATTAATTATTTCATGTAATTAAAATAAACTATAGGTTAAAATATTTAATTAAAGTATAACATGTTTTTAATTAAATAAAGTTAAATACTTAGGTTAAAACATGTATTATTATTTATTAATAATATAACCTAAGTCATGTTAATTAATTAATTATAACCATGGTTTTTAAATAATTAATAAATTCTAAGTCTAAGATATAAAAATACTTAGGTTATAATTTCATGATTTTAATAATTAAAATAACCTAAGTCATGTTATTAAATTAATCATGTCATGTTATTAATTCAATTTAACCTAAGATCATTAAAGTAAAAATCTAAACATACACCGTGAACCGGATCTTGACTAAGAACCATGAACCGGACATGAAATTGACACCATACCCCGAACCAAATCGGGGTTACCCTTGTCTTGTTGCTGCCGTGGGACCCACACCAACCAACCGGGACCATATGGTCTCGGTGGTGGTCAAATAGCCAAACCGAGACCCTCTCGGGTTCGGGTTAGGCGGCGGCCAAGAACAAACACCCCTTAAACATCACTTTTGATTTATACCAAAACCAATTTCATGTTAGATCTAAGATTTAATTAGGTTTTTAAGAAAAACATATCATGTTCTTAATGATTTAAAAGATTAAATCAAAAGAAAAGGGTTAAAAGAATTACCGAATGCGTGGATCTAAAGAACGATGAACAAACACGAACACTAGCAATAAATCCAAGATCAAAGATCAATCAAACACCCCTTTGGTGTGTTTGAGGTTGGCGGCCAAAAAGAAAAAAGAAGGAGGAGGAGAACTTTTAGGTTTCTTTAAAATTCTCTGTAAAGTGGAAAAATGAGTAGTGTTTTTCCCTTAACCCCCTTTTAGTGAAAATTGAAATGGGCTTGGCCCATTTATCCCTTGTTGCCGCGGGTAGGGGCCCCACATGGGGTACCCGTACCGTTTTCCGTGTCTCGATGTTTAGTTACTCGTTCGTGATTATTTGTGTTTGCGTTTAATGTGTTCTCGTAAATTAATTATCGTGACCTAATATATTTATTTACGCTCGTAATAAATATATATACGTAATTAATAATAGTTCGTGATTTAATTACGTTCATGATTTCTGATCGCATGTTCGTGATTAATTATTGTCAAATAATTATTGCGTGCTCGTGCGTAGTAAATACTTATCGTGTTCTAACACGTACGTAATACGTAAAATCCTAACACGTAATCGTAATCATGCTATAATAGGAAAGTTTTAATCTAGTACGTACGATCTTAAGGGTACTATTCATGGTAAAAGCATGCGGGTTTTACAACTCTCCCCCCCTAAAAAGAATAATTTGTCCCCGAATTATAGATAAAGTAAACTGGAAAAGAAGAACATACCAAACCGAGAGGGTATGTAAGGTAAATGAACGTCATGGTAGAAGGAACTTGGAACGTGACATGTCTTGAAAGGACATGGAACGTGACTCTACTGAAAGGACATATCTAATTGATAAGAGAAAAATGGATAAGAAGTCCGGATGGACTTGTCCGTTTCCAAGTGGCTTCCCTCTTGGAATGGTTCCTTCACAAGATCTTGCCACAAATCATAAATCTTGGTCCTCCTGACCTTGACTTGGAATACGAAGAAGTTCTTGGTTATCAACTTAAGGTAGATCCCCTAATTTTGATCGAGGGAATAAAAATTAACGTGTAAGGGCAACTAAAATGTTAGCGTGCAAAACACTTCTAACTTAACTGATAATTAGCAACGATGCGCGAGACATAAGGAAACGTAGTACGTGAAAAATTTTGAACGTACTACGTGAAAAATTTTGAACGTGATACGTGGAAATATGATGAGTGTAATATGAGTAAATATATCGTGATCCATGATACGTGTAACATATCTTGATCATGATATGAGGAACGTAGAATGTACATGACATGTGAAACATATCGTGAACATAGAATATAATGGCGGTAACGACAAACGCTACAAGGTGAGACATAGAATATGACGAGAAACGTCTATCTGAGGATAGGGAGTTATACTAAACTTGGGTCTGGTCTCTCAAGTGCTTGCAAAACTTCCCAGAATGAGAAAAACAAACATAAAATCGTAAGCCGAGATGCCATTATGAATGTTAATAGTGTCATGAACGCGAGCGCGAAAGCAAGTCGTGAAATTAGAACAAGGACGTAAAGTAAATAAGGAGCATAATTATGAATATTTGTCTGACCTGATAACTGAGGGATTGCCGAGTGATCGGATGAGCCTTGGCTGGAACATGTCCGATCAATCTATTGGTTCTGAAAGCCTTGCGGATGTAAGGATTCTGCAGACTTGATCAAACTGTTTGCAATAACCCAGATATCATCATGCTTCTTCTGAATTTGCGTTAAACTGGTAACCAAAATCCGTGGAGATCTTGTCCCATTTCAATTCACAATTTCAGATGATGAAAACATCCCAGTCTGTTGGTGTCCTATATTAGCCTGTTTGTATGACAGGTATAAAGATATGAACGTAACTGTATCTTGCTTCATCGAACTTGATACATAGGAGTTTGCGAAACTCTGAGTCTATGAATCTAAACTTCTCTTAGCGTTGGTGTAAAACCCGTTTTAAAAACCCTAGAAAACGAATTACATGAAATTACGTATAAATTTAAACTTTACGAATTATTTAATAATACGACATGCGATACGAATATTTAAGATGATTACTACGTATATTATTTAGTACGACAAATAATGACGTATGTTATTATTATTGTTAACATACTTTATGTAATCACGTATAACATATATTAAAACATGACATTTTAAAATACATGAACGCGCGTACGTATGAAATAAACACGGATATGATTAGGTACGTGATTTCACACGATAAGTAATTACGGATACAATGATTACGTTTAAAACGTGTAAGGGTAACTATGGAAAATTTACGACACATGTAAAACACGATTACACGTAACATTTAACTCGTCGCGAAAATAAATCTAACAAGAATAAAAGGGTTGTGTTTGGGTGACTAGAAAAGGGGGCCAAAGGATTGGGCCGTGGCCAAGTGAGTGACAACCGACCCAAAACAAGAACATAAATGGGGGAAGGATTTGTTTTCTTTTGGACTACACAAAACCAAAAAAACAGAAACCCTAATATAAAAAAAACACAAGATCGTTCTTTTCTTCTTTCCTCCCTGCTGACCGTCGATCCAACATCAAGAAGATAAACAAGGAAGTCATCTGTGTACGTCTAGGCAAAGGTTGTTGCGAGATCTTCAATTCTATTCCAAGAAAACCCTAAATCATGTAAGATTCAAAACCTAATCCGTTTTATGATTTCTTTCTTTTGTTAATTGATTTTAATACGATTTTAAAAGATTAGAACACGTTAAAACATGAAGAATTTAAGGGGGTTACGTTTTGGGAGCGTGTTCGGGGCTGTTTTGCACTCAAACCGAGACCCTAAGGTCTCGGTGATGCATTGTTTTCCAAACAGCCGCAAGGGCTGGGTGATTTCGCATAAACAGTGGCTAGGAACGCCTAAACGGCGGGTAAGAATCGTAATCAGTGGGTAGCTTTTAGGGTTAGAGCAAACAGCAAAACAAACATGCATTCCCCAGTTTTCCTCGGACAACAAAGGGGTCCGTTTATCGGATAATACATTTATATTATATCGGACAGAACATGAAAATTTTATCTTGGATAGTATTGTAGGTATATATGATAACACAGAAAACAGTAGATATATTGGACATTATGTTCTTTTAGGTCTTTTTATAAATTTTGTTGGTTGTTTCGTGCGACCGAGACGCGGGTGTCTCGGTAGGCTTGGGTACGTTAGATTACGTTATTGAACATGATTAAGTTAGGTAGTATTCACACGTTATGGTTAAATATTTTTACGAGACTTAAATTATATTTAATTAATAGGTTTTGCCTAAGTATTTTATCGCACAATTAAATTAATAAACTTGACTTATATTAATTATTTAATTATCTAGTTAACGTTAGTTTTATTAAATTATCATGTTATGATATGAATTATGATTT
The DNA here is from genome assembly GCA_025667525.1 of Glebionis coronaria. Taxonomy (NCBI): domain Eukaryota; kingdom Viridiplantae; phylum Streptophyta; class Magnoliopsida; order Asterales; family Asteraceae; genus Glebionis; species Glebionis coronaria. Next base: position 574,126,905 of record CM046876.1, read on the forward strand.
TAAGTAAAACCATGCACGTTAATATTAGCAAATAATTATTATTATTTTAGCGTAAGTATTTATTAAGTAGAGTTTACTACACGATCATGAAATAAATATATTTTATGCTAATTAAAACATATGAACATAAAATACACTAAGCATGATACATGGGTTATAAAATAAGTCAAGAACGTTAAGGCAATACAAGACCAAGTTAAGATTACATCAAGTAATTAAAAATTATTAAGTATAAGTTAACCAAGCGACTCCTACATGTCCATCTTTATTATGTAGCATTTATGGAGTGTGATCTTCTTCACGTTTTCATCCTCCACGTTATTCTTCATTTGCGTTACTGGAGGTGAGGTACGGATTTCCGTCCTTTCAGTAAGGACTTCCTTTCCTATGCATGTTTAGGATTCCCCGTCTACAGCCAAATGTTTTTCTCCACTATATGTTTAAGCTTCTCAGTAATCATGTTAATAACTAAATAAATTGCCAGAGCATTATATACAAGCATGACCAGTTTATGTACTAGTTACGGAGGTACCGTAACCACGGCACTAGAGGCACCGGTGTCGTGACTCACATGCAGGAGAGTGATATCCTGCATCGTCCCACTCATGTTCAGGTTGGCCATTTTTATATGTATGTTTAGTGGGGCGTATGCATGCATCCTAGGCTTATAAGTGTTACAAGTTATCAGGGTGAATGTGGTGTGTGCTGTACATCCTTCACATTGGAGCTGATCCCTCCACCCAGCACAGTATTTAGAGGTCACCCCTCTATAGCATGACGAGGTCACCCCTCCATGTATTCATGTACGTTGATATATTTCATGACCTATATGAGCTCTTTGGCAGTTAAATTACAGTTTCATAATTAAACAACAGACTTTCAGTATTTACATGAACATGATACTTTAAGAATAAACCAGTTTATTTCAAGTTACAAGTTTACTACATGTCACCAGGTTTCCCAGGACTTACATTATTCCGCTGCATTTTCATTTTTTATGTTTTCATTTCAGCCTTCACTTATGTTATGATATTCCAATTTTACTATTTTATATCCGCGCATTGAGCGTCTCGTTCAACCGTTTTCTCTTTTCATGTCCCCAAACGGCAGGTACACAAGGTCAAGAGCATGGAAAGGTTATGCATAGGATGGGAGCTATATTATATGTTTCTGTTTCATTTGCATTACTTTTACTTTATGCTATGTTTATGAGTTTATATTGGGGACCGATGTTTGATTCCGGTTATCCTTTAGGGTCATGTAATGTTTTAGGACATTTACCTTATGCTTTCATATTACGCCATGATTATCCTGTGACATTCCATTTATCCAAATGGGGTGTTACAGTAGGATTTCTATAACACCTAATGTAATGTAGGGTTATCTCCTTTACGCATAAGCTGAGTCATGGTAAGATTAACCATGCAAATCCATTTGATCCAGTGTGTCACTGTAATCAACCATAATTGATATTGGAAATTTCCAGGGTGAAATTCCACTTGTCATAGAATGTGCAACATAGTGCAGATATGGTCTTCCTATTCTTCTCTAGGCTTAAAGGAAAAATCAGGTTATCCTCAATTAAAACACTGAGTGAGTTTACTTATAAGTTCATGGAAACTCAATTCATTAAGTCCGTAATGCTGTTGGAGCATTTATGAGATTAATACAGAATCATGAATTTAGCATGACCAAGTCGTGTACAAATAGCAGTCATGGACATGTCCTGCTCTTTCACTCGTCACTGTTGGCATCAGGATCATGAGTTCGATCTTGGAAAAGTGATTAACACTATAAGGTCGATTGGACATGTCGTTAATACGTGGAGGAGAATAACAGTCATGAATGGTGATTTGTTTAAGTCGACGGTAGTCGACAAATAATCTCATGGTACCATCCTTCTCCTTGTAGGTTCTTGTGGAATGTATGGGAAGATTTTGGAATAATCAACTGGCTATGCGTAAAAGACTTAAGTGGTCGTGTCTTACTGACAGCTAGAAAATTTTAGCGACCATGGCTAACAACGCACATGCTTGTAAGCATAGATAATTTGTACAGATTTTCCCGATGGAAGATCAAGCTGAATGTATTCAGGAGCCTGAACATTATTGTACCTACTTATGAATCGTAGCATGGTGTGCTGTTCATAGTACATAATTAGGATAAAATTTATCTCGTGTTTGTCCGAGGAAATGCGCTAGCAGCTTGGATCTCATCATTAAGCTGAAGGAAAAACCTTCGTATGCGTGGGAATACGAAAGGCGTCCTTCATGGTCATGAATATATGAAATATGGTGAAACAAATGAAAGTGACATCGGCAACGGGACAGTTCTCACTGATGCGCCGGTAATGGTATTGAAATTCTTGTGGCCTGATTAATACATGGCAGAACAAAATGGATATACCCTTGGAGGTACCCTGAATTTCTTAGAAAGGTTCCATAGTTGGAGGTGAGTCATGTGTCTTGACTCGTGTCTGGGAACTATAAGCATGACATATGTCTTGACTGGTGTATTGACATGTGTCTTCAGAAGGTATACGTGAGAAATGTGTCATGACTGATGTCTTGACATGTGTCTCGAGACGTAAAACCATAGAACTACAATATTAGGTTATTAAGCCAGACTTGGCGAATCGGTTGGACTACTAATCCTTTGTATGTCTGATCACGTCCGCGGCCGGAGCCTCGGTTGCGATTTCTAGGATAGTTTCTGTCATAGTAGTGGTTACTATCGTCTTGTTTTTCAGTTCCATGACGGTCATTCTCATGACCGTGATTCATGTAACTATTCAGCTGAGTGGCCAGCTGGTACCGGTTTGCACTCATATGGCTGAAATGACAGCCGAATGACGTGTGACATGTAACTAAGAATTAGGGACAATAATTGATGGAAATCGTCTGATGGTGAAGCATCTTCTCGTCTGATTGCTTTGCTCTGACGCCTTTGTCTTCGTCTTGTAGGATCTCCAGGTTGTGTACAGCATCCGCATCTCGTAGCGTCTCCGAACGTCAGCAGCGTCAACCTTTAGTAACATCTCCATGTTATGAGCGGCATCAGCAATCTTGTAGAATATCAGCAAGTGAACATACGCCTGAGATGATTTAGAATCGACTAGCGAATACTCGTGAAGTATTGCAAGTGAAATACACATGGATTTAGGTACGTGTAATACACATGGAATACGGTACCTGGAGTACACATGGAATACACATGAAATGATCGATATTGGTGTCGATCATTTGTCATGATTTAAGGAAAGTATATTGGTTAAACGGTTATGAAAACCATCATGATAACCTGGCAGTATTAGCATAGACATCATTCTGGTTGTATCAAAAAACGTTAAAGTGTGGTTACACAAAATTCAACGATGATTTTGCCTGACAGTATGATTAGTGAAAACCAACCATGACTATCATGAAAGCAGGATTCAATGAAATCCAACAATGCCTTGCATGAAAGCATAAATAACAAAAGAGGCGTAAGACGTAATCAACATGAAGACAGAATTATCATGAAGATACATGAAACAATCTATCATGAAGGAGTGTATAACATAATCAGCATGAAACTGAAGTTAACCATGACAGTATGAAAACATACTTGACATAAAAACATAGTAACTTATGAGGGGACATGAAAAAAAATTTATGCCAATAAATCATGAGAAAAATTTTATGCATGAAAAACAGTGCATGAATGCGTAATGTAGTTTATAAAAACCTTTATATGTACGAGGGGACGCCTATGGGTCGGTCCCAAAACAAATGACATGGCGAGGGGACGCCTATGGGTCGATCCCAAAGTTAAAAGTTTTGATAAAAGCACATGCGACTAAATAGGGCCAGTCCTGTACCAATAGTCATAATCCCTGCGTCAATGATACATGAAACATAAATAAATGAAACTCATCTTGTCAAAACTTATCAGAAAAAAAAGTTTTATGTGACTAATTATGAACTATTGAGGTTCAGTCCACATAGTCACAGTTCACGAGGAACGTCATGCATGAAACAATGACACATAACTAAATATGAATAACGGTTGTCCATCCATATTAGTAAAACAATCTCGATGAAAACGTCAAGGTTAAAACCCCAAGGTGCTGAAAACATCATGGTTAAAACAACAATACGCTGAAAACATCAATACGCAGAATAACAAACATTGGCTTAGGAAGCTTCTGGTGACTACCCACTAGTCACAGGTCGAGTTTTAGAGCCTACAGGTCGAAGCCTTGGCTCTGATACCATAATTGTAACACCCCATTTTGATAATGGCATGTCACGCGTAATTATGGCGTGTCATCAAAGCATACAAGGATAAATACCTAAAACATTATATGACCATAGGGAAAACCGGAATCAAACATCGGTTCCCAAACATAAGCCCAAAACATAAATAAAGTAAATGAACAAAAAGGAAGACTATACAAGCATAAATAAAAAGGCAAGAGGAGAAGGAATCTAAGGTAGCTCCCATCCTATGCGTGTCCTCCAAATGCTCTAGTCAGTCCTTGAGTACCTGCCGTTTTGGGACATGGAAAGGTAAGTAACGGCTGAGCAAAACGCTCAGTGCACGGATATAGACATAGTATAAATGACTAAAACATAATAAAGACTTAATAGCAGCGGAAATGTATAAGTCCTGGAAAACCTGGAACATGTTCATAAAACTGGTTTTATAGTTTGAAAAGCCTTATGTTTATCTTATGAAAACTGTTTAACATATTTTACCATTAGCCAATATAGGTCATGAAAATCCATCGTGCATGAATACTTGGAGGGGTGACCTCATCATGCAAATTAGAGGGGCTGCCTCTAATTTAATATACTTGTTTGGGTAGGAGGGATCAGCTCCTTGTGAAGGATGCAAGGCACACACCACATTCACCATGAAATCCTGACTGAAACATGTAACTAGGATGCACCCATACGCCCCACATGATAAATATAATAATATGGCCAAAAGCTAAAGGGACGCCACGAGCAATCACTCTGCCATGGTGAAGTCATAACATTAGTGCCTCTAATGTTATGGTTATGGTACCTCCATAACTAGGTGAAACTGGTCATACATGCATATGGCTATAGGTATTCTAAATTAAACATAAGCAATTCAAACACATACTTATACTACGGGAAAACATTTGGCTACATACGGGGAATCCTAATAAGGAAAGAATGTCCATACTGAAAGGACGGGAATCCGTACCTTATGTCCAGTGAACGAAGAAGATGAACTGAGAGGAATTCTACTTCCGTATCACTAATTCTACATAAATACATACATGAATAAGTATATGCTTACTAAATACATAGCTAGTTTTATGTCATGTCTTAGCTTATTTTATATGTTCTTATCATGTTTTTACTGTTTAAAGCCTTAAACTGTGTTTATCTCTGATTAAGTATTTCTGGTATTTCATGTATTATTATACTTACTGTGTAATAATAAGTAACTTTCCAAAAATAGCAGGTTTCCTAAAATAGAAAGTTTCCAAAAATAGAAAGTTTCCAAAAATAGAAAGTTTCCAAAAATAGAAAGTTACCAAAAATAGAAAGTTTCCAAAAATATAAAGTTTCCAAAAATAGAAAGTTTCCAAAAATAGAAAGTTTCCAAAAATAGAATTACTGCTTAAAATAGATAAGTTTCTAAAAATAGAAAGTTTCCATAAATAGATCAGCTGCCTTAAATAAATAAGTTTCCATAAATAGATTAGCTGCCTGAAATAAATAAGTTTCTAAAAATAGAAAGATTCCATAAATAGATTAGCTGCCTTATTTAATTAAGTTTCTAAAAATAGAAAGTTTCCATAATTAGAAATAAGCTGGTTAAATAAGCTAAGTATATAAGCCTAAGTGTTTTCATGATTATTTTCTAAGTCATATGATATAATGTATAGTTTATTAATTATTTAATGTAATTAAAATAAACTATAGGTTAAAATATTTAATTAAAGTATAACATGTTTTTAATTAAATAAAGTTAAATACTTAGGTTAAAACATGTATTATTATTTATTAATAATATAACCTAAGTCATGTTAATTAATTAATTATAACCATGGTTTTTAAATAATTAATAAATTATAAATCTAAGATTTAAAAATACTTAGGTTAATAATTTCATGATTTTAATAATTAAAATAACCTAAGTCATGTTATTAAATTAATCATGTCATGTTATTAATTTAATTTTAACCTAAGATCATAAAAATAAAAATCTAAACATACACCGTGAACCGGATCTTGACTAAGAACCATGAACCGGACATGAAATCGACACCATACCCCGAACCAAATCGGGGTTACCCTTGTCTTGTTGCTGCCGTGGGACCCACACCAACCAACCGGGACCATGTGGTCTCGGTGGTGGTCAAATAGCCAAACCGAGACCCTCTCGGGTTCGGGTTAGGCGGCGGCCAAGAACAAACACACCTTAAACATCCCTTTTGATTTGTACCAAAACCAATTTCATGTTAGATCTAAGATTTAATTAGGTTTTTAAGAAAAACATATCATGTTCTTAATTATTTAAAAGATTAAATCAAAAGAAAAGGGTTAAAAGAATTACCGAATGTGTGGATGTAAAGAACGATGAACAAACACGAACACTAGCAATAAATCCAAGATCAAAGATCAATCAAACACCACTTTGGTGTGTTTGAGGGTGGCGGCCAAAAAGAAAAAAGAAGGAGGAGGAGAACTTTTAGGTTTCTGTAAAATTCTCTGTAAGTGGAAAAATGAGTAGTGTTTTTCCCTTAACCCCCTTTTAGTGAAAATTGAAATGGGCTTGGCCCATTTCTCCCTTGTTTCCGCGAGTAGGGGCCCCACTTGGGGTACCCGTACTGTTTTTCGTGTCTCGATGTTTAGTTACTCGTTCGTGATTATTTGTGTTCACGTTTAATGTGTTCTCGTAAATTAATTATCGTGACCTAATATATTTATTTACGCTCGTAATAAATATATATACGTAATTAATAATAGTTCGTGATTTAATTACGTTCATGATTTCATGATCGCATGTTCGTGATTAATTATTGTCAAATAGTTATTGCGTGCTCGTGCGTAGTAAATACTTATCGTGTTCTAACACGTACGTAATACGTAAAATCCTAACACGTAATCGTAATCATGCTATAGTAGGAAAGTTTTAATCTAGTGCGTACGATCTTAAGGGTACTATTTATGATAAAAGCATGCGGGTTTTACACAAGTATTAATATATTTAACAGTTTGATCATTACTTTAACCGAAGGCATATAGTGGGCCGATTAGTTTTGTAATATAATTCGGGCTGACCGATTATATATCAAAATGACGCGACAAAGTGACGAGATTTAGTGACGAGACAATATGACGTGACAAAGTGACAAGAATTATTTTTTTACGAGACCAAGGAAAATGGCTTAATTTGAATTTTGTTGGCTACGGATTTAATCAGGTATTATTATTTGAAGTTGAAGACGGATTTTTTGAAGGTCGTCCACTTATTTCATCTTTGAAAGATAACTTGTTCATGCTTAATCTTAGGATGAACACTTGATTATCTAGTTTCCGGGTTCGGGTTGGTTGGTTGATGACTTGGATAACTATCACGTTAATGATCTACATTGTTGTACTCAGTGTCACGCACATAGTCGACGTGGATAATTTCAAGATGTGTTGTGCTTATATACTTCAGCAGTAATGTATTGGGCACTTAGAAATTTCCCAGCAAGGTAATTTCTACATCGTTCCTTATTCAACAATGAAGCAAGCTTAAGTCACAAGATCGAAGAATTCTTATTCAGTTTCACGTTTGGTATATCTGGTTCATTGCATCAGTGGTCACTTCAAATTTTCTACAAGGGGGTTGGTAAAGATAGCCATGGAGAGTTTATGAGTAGAGAATTTCGATCGGCAACTGATTCTCGCAAAATATAATTCATCTTATTTATTATTCTCACGAGATTTCAGGTACATGTCTTACGATTTATTGCTGGTTCTGAGGTTTCGAAACCATCAAGGGGAAGTAGAAGACATATTGAACGCACAACGAGTACACGTGATGAGCTTTACACCTTCTTTTTATTTGAAGGCGTTCCGGGGAGACAAATGTCATAACCGCAGAGAAAAATCAGTGTTAACTCGTGGCATTTAGTGCATCTTTCAACTTACATGGGGGAAGAGATGAAAGAAACAGTCTCTAATGGTTAAAATAGGTACACTATTGTTAGATGATTAATTGTTTGGTTGTTGCAATTATACATCATCATTATCCTATATGGAGAGATATGCATTTCCGGGACTTAATTGACTCTGGTGCATCTTCGGATGAAGATATGTGCATTTCCGGGACTTAATTGACTCTAGTGTTACGATGTCAACTTCATAAATGGGATAAAGTGTCTACTTTAGTATTTGGTCTTCATACATGGGATTGGTTTCCTTTCTTCTACTACGTGGGGGAAGAAATGTCTTGACTCTTTCTAGTATGCATAACTTGAACTTTCAGGGGGAAGAAAAATTCAGAAGAATTATTCAAGCGCGAGAAGAGACGTTGTTGATCTACTTAGTGTGCCCCAAACTTTCAATCACTCATAGAAACATTATCATTTCATATGATGGGTTTGCTTGTTAAATTCCGCTTGCACTTAATCATTCTAAGCTTTATTGAAAGCTTTGAAACTACTTATGAGGATTGTCGGTTTAGGGGGAAGCTATTAAAAGCTTCTACATCAAGAATATGTGGCATGAATTAGGGGGAAGTGAATTCAGAAGCTTCTCCTTAACCAGAAGTATATGGGTTACTTAGTTCGTGTCGTTACAATATTTCTACTACAAGTTACTACAAAGATGAGTCATTATGGAGTGAAGACTTGAAGTCAAAGGCGTCATAAGACTTCATCAGCATTGGACGCTTCATGGAAGCTTTTGTTCTTAATCATTATGTACTTTTTAGTAAAAATATTGTATGGAATTCTACATGTCGTCCCATGGGGGAAGATTGTTAGACATTCACTTTATGTGACGACATTTAAGAATTCCCATTAGTTATCATAGTCACACGCACATGAACTAGACTAGGAAACTTTGAATAGTAAATACGCGTGTGACTATAAATACCCCTCCAAGGCTTCCAAGAAGGAGTTGTTGTTTGTGTGTTTCCTTTTCATTTTATACATTTGCCTTTCTCTCTGTAGAAACACACACTTCCATCTCTATTTCTCTCTAACCATGGCTACCACCATCTACCACCCAACTAGACCACCGGATCTAGTAAAATAGCAAACCCACAATTATTACAAATTGTGGAACAGAAGGCAATCTTCATGGAATACTAGTCGGGTCTATAACTACTCTATATTTTACACATCTATCAGGTTTTTACTATTCATATTGTGCTTATAAGAAAAGCAATTATGCAAGAGAGAAGTTTTTCCTGATGGGATCTTATACGCTTCATCTGAATCACATTATTCCATTTTTAAAGCAACAAGAATGTATCGAATGGACTATGAAAAGGTCAACACGTTAATCTCTGGAGAGATTGATTGTGAAGATTTTAAAGCTAAACTGTCTCTTCACAAGGATAAACCAGCAATTATTAACGTGAATATAGGTACTCTATGTTATTTATTTGTTTGTTTATACTGATCACATCCTCTATGATCTTGTTGATAATTAGAAATGTATTTGTGGGAACAACCATGAAATGAGCTGTTGATGATCTTGATTTGGTAATAAAGACTCTTGAAGAATATGGATTTTCACACGATGATTCTATATCCACTGCGATGGGGCTTTGTTGGGTCTAATGATGCCTTTCGTCAAACCTGCAAGTCCTTCTTCCTTTTTATTGTATCATACTTGTAAAAAGGTCATTTGAACTACTTACAGGTTAATAAGTTAGCTTTTATCTATTTTAGTTTCCCGAGAAGTTATAACCCATATCGAACCATTCGAAAATAATTTTGCTAAAACTCTCAAATACTTATTGTATTGTCTTTTCAGGTGAAAAAAAAGTGTTAGTACCTTCCTTATACAATGCTATCATCTCTTGTTGTTAATTGTTATTCGACTCCATCTTTTGTAGTTGATGGAGTATCAGAAAGAATAACAAATCTTTGGTTTTTTCTTTAATCAGGCACCGAAGGTTTCTTTCAAGAAACCCAATGGAAGCGTGAGTGTTTCAGGTCATAAGTTTGTTGGATGTCCAATGCCATGTGGTGTGCAAATAACAAGATTGGAGCATATCAATGTCCTGTCAAGAAACGTTGAATATCTTGCTTCTAGAAATGCAACAATCATGGGAAGTCGCAATGGCCACGCCTCATTATTCCTTTGGTATACCTTAAGTCGCAAAGGTTACCGAGGGTTTCAAAAAAAGTCCAAAACTATCTCAAAAACGCCCAATACCTAAAGGGTCATTTAATAGAAGCCGGGATAGGATCCATTCTTAATGAGCTTAGTAGTACAGTTGTTTTTGAGCGACCACAAGATGAGGAGTTCACATGAAAATGGCAACTTGCATGTCAAGTGAACATTACACATGTTGTCGTCATGCCTATTATAACATGGATACATTGGATGATTTTGTGAATGAACTCATTGAAAGGCACACAGTTTGGTATGAAAACGTGAAACTTATGTCACCTTGTGTTGCATCTGAGATAGGTTTCGCTTACTGTCTATGTGCGTTACACAAGTGACTAAGAAAGAGTTGACCCGGTGTTATTTGTTATGTTATGTGGATTGTTTTAGTTTGTTGTATTGTATTTTCTTTGCAATTACTCATGTTAGACATTTGAGCGAGAGCCTAATATAGGGTTGTTGGTATTGGCATAATTTAAGTACTTCATTTTTCCATATCTCTAACACAAAACTGGTCTATACTATATACAACCTTTGGTTTAAGTTTCTGTAATTAATATAGGGTTTAGTTTAGCCATTGAGGAATTAAAACGAGTTATCATTTGGTTGAATCGGTTTGATCCCAGCCAACGAGAGTGAAAGCTAATGGTCATAACACCCTAACACCAAAATACTGTAGACACGTCGGCGTCACAAAAGTTTTAACACAATAACAACAACACCTAAAAGAACCCGTGGTTTGGCGGTACCTTAACGTGGGTTAATGCCAGGACACGTTGGCATAACGCCGATCCGGCACTTGTTGATCCCAAACTTAGATTGATTTAGCTTTGTGTATACGAGATTAGATCAAGTTATACACGTAGAGAAACTTTGTTTATGTAAAAAGTAATTTAAGTGTTATGCGGAATTAACACTTAAACAAGAACACACAAAGATGTAAACAAACTTTCACTTGATTAATGATAACAAACTTGCTTACAATGAAAGTTTTTAACGTATGAAAACTTATATTGAACAATAACCTAAAGGTCTTCTTTTATAGACATAAGAAGCCTTGTACAAGAGTCTACGTATCAACTATTCTAGGTAAAGATAATTATAGAAAATACAATGTTGAACTTATCTTTACTAGAACCAAACTAGAAACAATATACACGTAGACTAAATATTTCCATCAGTGCTTGTCTTCAACCTATCAACGCTTGACTTCTTCTTGTCAACGCTTAATCTGTCAGCGTTTGTTTTCTTCCTATCAACGCTTGTTTTCCTCTTGTCAGCGCTCAAGTAGACAGGCTATATTTTATTCCCAACAATCCTCCCCTAAACTTGATATCCACTCTAGTAATCAAGTTTCTGAATAAACATTAAGAACTAGGAGGAATCTTACAACACTTATCATATTGGTAATAAATATGTCAGATCAAATCTTTGGCTACGTCACTTGAATAACCAATCTCCAGTTGTGTTGTCTTCATCTTCTCCAAAACTTCTTTGGACATGGAATACTGAACATCTACAAGTAGATACTTAGCAAACTTTGTAGAACTCAAGTAATATACACCAGTAGCTGAATACAAACGCCATTGAAGACCACTGAGGTCATCTTCAAGATCCTTCCAAACAGCAGGATCTTCATCTCTTGGTCCACACATTCTCTTGAATGTTGACCACAGTTTTATTGCATTGACTGAAGTAGGAGCTTCAGTCTCATACTTGGCTGCTAACAACATCCAAAGGTCTACCAAGTCTTCTCTATCAAAACTTGCAAAGAGAGATATAAGTGTGGTAAAAGTGTGAACCTCTTTCCCATACCTGCCAATCTTCCAAAACCCACATTCATCTTCTTCATAGCTTATAATAGGGTTTCTGGAATCAAGAGGTAACACTTGTACCATATCTGAAGCTTCCAATGGTGAGAGCTTGATACTCCTTCTTATAACAGCTTCACTAGGCACCAATCTATCCATATATGTAGGAAACTCAAGAGGGACTCCCTTCTTCAAAGGTCTTGGAACAATCATTTCCCTCTTAAGTTCCATCTCTTTTGCAAGTTCTTCTTTCCTTTCATCAGAAAGAAGTCTTAGAGTGTTTTCTTCCTGCACTCTTGCCCAAATGGGATAAGCTTTGAACTCAAACTCTTCAAAGGATAATCCTATCAATTTCTTGTAGGTCCATCATGTTCCATGACATCTGAGTAGCATTAGTACAGCTCCCTTCTATCCCTTTTCAGCATTGAGAGAATATTGCTAGCTCTATGTTTCAGAATTACCTTGCAGTCTTTTTGTACTCTTAGAAGAATATCCAAACCCTATATCTGGTCTGAAATAGTCAAATCTGGATTCTCCATACACCTATCTTCCCAAGCATGGTACATCTGAACAACTTCTGGCATGTCAAAATCTACTTGCAATTTCAACTCATTCAACTTCTCTCTTGCGAAATCATCACCATACTCAAGTCTATCTGGTTGTTCTATTATCATTACACTTGAGTCTGAACTAGCTTCATCACTTCCTTCTTGTTATTCTGAAGTGACAACAAAAGGTGATTCACCAACCTTCTTTCTTTCTTGTTCCACAATTTGTGCAGCCAACCTTCTATCAAACTCAACCTGTGCTGCATCCTTTGGAACTTCTACTTCTACCATTTTTCCTTTACCCTTATCTAATGGATCAATAGTGGGTAAGGATGATGGTAATACCTGTGAAGAAACTTCTTTGATGATGGATGATGACTGGAATACATCAACCTCATCTACAGGTCTGTCAACGCTCAAATTTGCTTTGTCAGCGCCCAATTTGCTCATGTCAGCGCTTGGTGTGTCAGCGTTCAAATTTTGCTTGTCAACGCCCAAATTACCTGTCTTAGCGCCTCTTGTAATTTCTTCCAACATGGCTGTAAAAGACAAGTTTAAGTTTGTAGGAGTAACTAGAGACGTATCAAAACCTGTTTGTTTCTTCAACTCAGTAAGGGCTTCAGCAACACCCAAATATTCTTCATCATATGAACCTTTTCTGCTCATATCAAATGGCTCTGTAGCAGCTTCATGTGAGCCTTTATCACTCAAATTAACAGGCTCTGTAGCATCTTCCTCCCCTTTGTAAGAATCCTCCTCTGATAAAAGGACCCTTGTCTGTCTTCTCCTTGACTCAGCTATTTCCAAAATAACAATCCTCTCCTTCAATTGCTTGAGTTCAAGGCCTTGTGTACTGACAGTTTGTACCAAGTCTGCATTTTGCTTTTGCAAGCTAATGCAGACAGCTGTCAATTCCATTAAGGTCATTGGTTCCAATCTGCCCTCCTCTAAAATGGGTATTTGACCTCCCAAGTTAGATTCATGGGGCATGGATGAGGTCTTAAAGATGTTAGGACTGTCTTGGCCAACATCTAAGCCAGAACCAATAGTCCCAGCCTCATCCATAGCACCAACCACACTTGTGGTGGTGGTTCTCTCTGCTACATGGCTAGGACCACTAGAGGAGAACACTTCAGTAGTCCTTTGGCGTTTTTGCAACCTATATTGTGGTGGGGTAGAAGATGATGTGGATTGGATGGATGTGGGTTGGTGAAGGGGTGTTTGGGTCTGTAAAGGATTGGTGTCAACGTTTGGATTAGGTGTATCAACGCCAAAATTTAATGTGTCAGCGTCAAAGGGTTCTTGGTCAATTTGCATGTGTTGTGGTGAAGATAAAGGTTCAGGTATTGGGTCAAGTTGGGGTTGTGGGTCTAGTTGAGGTTGTGCTGCTTCAATGACAGCAATCATAGCTGGGGTGAGGGGTAAGTCACGGTGAGGGGGTGAGTTCATCTTTGTAAAAATAACTTTCTTTTGCACATGGATCTCATAAAAATCATCATGATCCCTTGTGCAGTAATTTTGCACATCAAAAACCATTTGAAAAAATCTGGGATAAGCTAAAGTCATTTTACTCCCTTTTTTTTACACATGCCCTCAAAAATCATTTTTGAATAATTAAACTTTTGCCCAGTAGCAATGCACACAATAGCACTAGCAATGGATCTATTAATCTCATTGTGTGAAGTACACTTGGGACTCAAACATTGCAAGAGGACATGTATTAGGTACTTCCAGGCTGGGGGAAACTCTTATTTATGATATTTGTTTAAAGTTCCCTCATCAGGGAAAGGATAACCCAAAGCCCTTAGTCCTTGTTCTATTTCATAAATGGGAAGGGTGGTTATACCATCTGCATCATCAAGATGCAAATCCTAGCGAACCAAGGCGTCAGTAACCACCCATGTACGCCCATGAAAAATAGATGATAATGTAGTCACATTATTAACTGTTGAGGAACTAACACTGTTCCAAAACTGCTTAATATGTGTGACGGAGATGAGAGGAGCATGAGAAAGAGCATACCTAATGGGGGATGCATTCAAATACGCCACCATCTGTATGTATTGGGGAAACAGAGTATCATCAGCTTCCAAATATGTTATCATGTTGTGTTGACTCCTGAATGCCAATACCAAATCACTTGGTTTAAATTTTTGTGACATTGTTGAAAGCTGTTTGAATGATTTAGAAAGATGAAGTATAGGAGAAAATTTTGTTAGACAAGAATGATAGGTACCCTGTTTAAAAATAGGAGCCAAATATATAGGAGAGAAATATGCATGTGATTGGTCAAAAATGAGGCAACTATTTTTAAAATACAATCATGAAAATATTGAAAAGAAAATAAGTTATCTCATGCATTAATTGAAACTTATCTGCTCCCAAAATTACGGCCCAAAAATTCGTCAAAAAGTAACAACTAGGTAGGTCCCATTGAGTGTTAACGGTCAAAATAACCCATCAACGCCCAACGACTATATTCTTGTCAACGTTTGCTAAAGCCATGTCAGCGTCTAAATTGGTCACAACAACGCTTGGAAAAATACTTGTCAGCGTCCAAAAATAAAAATATTAAAAATGAAAAAAGGACCTTAACAAAGTAATTTATCCTAGTGAAGATAACCTATAAGTTGATAATTATTATAGGGCGACAAGCACTGTCCAGTTATGCACACTTGCTTATGCAAGATAGACATAACAGTCCTCTAGTGTCCCTTGCTAACCAAAACTCTTAACAACTAAGTTATCTCATAAAATTCCTTGTTAATCCCAGGTAAAACCCATAATAAAATTATTCCCAAGTCTCCCAACAGACCACAACCAATTCTAGGCCAAAAATGTCTTGGCAGCATGCATAGTATATCAACTTTGCATGCTATAGTGCCTCATGATTTAGTAAAACTAATTCATACTCACCTGTGGACACAATCTAGAATTGTGATAAGAGTATCATAAGGATACCCAAAAGTCCTAAAGGTTCCTAAAACCTCCCCTTAAACTGTGATACATATGTTGCCAAAAATATACATGAACATAAAAAAATTATGTCAAGATAGGAATAGAAAATTCCAACCATCATCCATAAATAAGAACATGTTCAAATGATTCTCCAAGGATCCATAAGCAACTCTATATCCAAAGGTATAATGCTAACACCACCTGCACATTTAGATTAAAAACCACAAAACTAACATTGTTGCTGACAACGCCCCGATAACACTTGTCAGCGTTAAGGAAACCTTTGTCAGCGTTAGACAAATATATTGCTGACAACGTCACAATAACACTTATCAGCGTTAAGGTAACCTTTGTCAGTGTTAGAAAAACATAGTGGAAAATCTAAATCCTCAAAAAGACCAATAACAATGCATTATCCTGTACATACTTTTACAAAAAGACCCCAAAACACATACTATGTGATATTGATCATTCCAATACTTGTTACCAAGTATTGAAACCTTCCAGCATCAAAAGGTTTAGTTAGTAAATCAGACACATTTTCTTCTGTGTCAACCCTATCTGGTTGTATTAAACCCTTTTCAGAACAATCTCTTATAAAATGGTGTCTAATTTCTATGTGTTTAGTTTTAGAATGATGTACAGGATTCTTAATAATGCATAAAGTGCTTTTATTGTCAACAAATATCTTGGTATGCATGAAATTTTACCCATAATCCAACAGCTGGTTCTGAATCCATAAGACTTGTCCACAACAAGCAGCTGCAGCTACATACTCTGCTTCAGTTGTAGAGTTGGCCACCATTGTTTGTTTCTTGCATTGCCAAGATATCAATCTACTCCCAAGAAACTGACATCCACCAGTTGTGGATTTTCTATCAAACTTAACACCTCCATAGTCACTGTCTGAATATGCAATAAGCTCCAATGGTGAATCCTTTGGGTACCACAATCCAAGATTGGGATAACATCTTAGGTACCTAAAGATTCTCTTGACAGCATAAAGGTGACATTCTTTGGGAGTCACTTGATGGCGTGCACATGCACACACAGAAAACATGATGTCAGGTCTGGAGGATGTGAGATACATCAATGAACCAATCATTGATCTATAGTGCCTGACATCCACATCTTTTCCATCTCCAACCTTTCCCCAAGGGTGTTCCCTATCCATGGGAGTAGTAGCCTTCTTTTCATGTGGAGAAAAGCCAAACTTCTTCAAGATCTCTGTTACATACTTATCCTGAGAGATGAAGATACCATCTTCTTTCTGCTAATCTTGTAACCCTAGAAAGAAGTTTATCTCCCCCATGGCACTCATCTTGAATTTGTTTGTCATAAGCTTGGAAAAGTCTTCACTCATCTTTGGATTGGTGGATCCAAAGATGATATCATCAACATAAACCCGAACAAGTAAGACATCCTTACCAGCCTTTTTGTAAACAATGTCTGGTCTATGGTGCCCCTTTTGAATCCATTTTCCACCAAATAAGTGGACAATGTACCATACCATGCTCTTGGGGCTTGATGAAGTCCATACATAGCCTTCTTGACTCTATACACCTTGTCTGGATTCTCTAGATCTTCAAAACCAGGAGGTTGCATCACATACACCTCCTCAACAATTGTTCCATAGAGGAAGGCACTCTTCACATCCATTTGATAGATAGTGAAGCCTATGTAGGAAGCATAGGCTAGAAATATCATTATAGCTTCAATCCTTGCAACTAGTGCAAGGACCTCCTCATAGTCTATCCCTTCCTCTTGTGTATATCCCTGAGCCACTAAATGTGCCTTGTTTCTGACCACAATACCTCTTTCATCTCTCTTGTTCCTTAGAACCCATCTTGTCCCAATAGGTCTGACATATCTGGGACAATCAACCAGCTCCCAAACATCCTAAATTGCAAATTGGTGAAGCTCATCCAGCATTGCTTCCACCCAACTTGGTTCTTTGAGAGTAATACAAGGCTTTTTACACCAAGTATAAAAAGTTTATCGTCCGATCTTTTCGAATTGATTTCCTGTTAAGAGTGCGACTCAATTGTCTTTTGGTGAACAAGAGAGTGGTTTGGTTTGGTTATCTAATTTTTAAACTAAATGCAAGTAATTAAAATTGTCGTTGAGTAAAATAGAAGTCTTAAAATTAAACTACAAATAAAAGCTTGCAACCTTGGAAATTAAAACTTAAAAATTCACAAACTTAAAAACATGTTTAAAATAAACTAAGTAAAAGAGCGGGAAAAACTAGATTTGAATCTTAAGCAAAAACAAAACCAAGGCCTGAGTCCGATCGTAATGCAATCGTACTCAAATGGTGGTCCAGATCGCACTCGATGCGATCGCAAAAAGAAGAACAAATCGCACTCACTACAATCACAACAAAAGAGATAGGAACGTACTCACCAGTGCGATGGGAGGGGCGATCGTACTACCAGATCATAACCACGATGGCAATGAGTGATTGTGGTCTTTGATCGTGGTTCCGGATCGTAACACGAAGATCGCACTCAATGCGATCGAAGCAGGGAAGTGAGACTCGATCGCACCCCAAATCGCAATGAGTGATCGTGGGCGTGGATCGTACCAGGGAAAGAACACAGATCGCAGTCTATGCAATCGAAGCCAAATGGATCGTATCCAGGGAAAAACAACAGGATCGCACTTAATGCAATCGTAGCAAGATCCGGACCAAGTAAAACCCTCCTAAGATGGAAAAGGCGTCCAAAAGGAAAATAAGCTCAAGCAAATAAGCAGTAACCAATAAGCACTTTCGAACTTCTAAAAGAGTAAATAAGCACAAATTCGTTAGCTTTAGGAATCTAAAGCATTTGAACTTCCATAAAACGAACTTAAGAACAATAAATCTTTTAGGAAAACTTAAAAGTAAATAAGCTAAAACAATCGAATAAGCCAATAAGCATCAAGAGCTTATAGCTTACACGTATGAGACCTTATGTAGGAATAGAAAGATCAACCTCTTAATCACGAAACATCAAAATCAACACGAATTGAGAACCATTCGGATCAAACATGAACTTTCGGATTAAGAACAAAGTAAAATAAATAAAGATAGAAAGAGATTAAAGGACAAAAAGCTTAACTTGAATTACATTAATGAAATCCAAATACAAAAAAGCTTAAACTTGGAAGATTAAAAGAAAGACAAGATGAAAAACTTAGTGAGAGAAAGTTTAGAACTTTCTCTCTCTAAAAACTAGAAAGAAAAATGAAAACTAAAACTAGCTAACCACCCTCCTAATGTGATTAGGAGGGTATTTATAGGGAGATGGGAAGTGCATGCGTGGTGCTTCCTTCTTTCTTTTCTTCTCGACTCGATTTAATTCTTTGTCTTTTCTTGACGTCGTCTCGGGATTCGAACTTGTCTTAATTATTTTCTTCTTTAATTTAGACTTAAGTTCTTCGACTTCATTAAACTTCCGTCTTTAGACTTTTTCTTCGATAAATCTTCAGAATAGGTCTTGGACATCCGTTCTTTAAGCACTCTTGATCTTTTGACTTCGTCTTTTCTCGTTTTCTTCGATAAAAGCCCGTGAAAGCCTGTGTTTTCTTCCTTTTTCCTCTTTTGGTCCTAAAACACAATAAAAACACAAACCACGCATAATTGCGACTTTTACGACATAAAATACACGTTTTGGTCTTCTTATTATTGGAAATAAGTGGTAAAAGGATAAGTGTTTTCATACTTATTAAATCCCCTACACTTGACCATTGCAATGTCCTCATGCAATGCATTAATTTTAAAGCACGATTTACATTTTCCATCATAAATAACCTACCTTGGCCTTTATTCAACACTAAATAAAAAGATAAAAACAAGTTAAGAAATTAAAGACTTACATTGGGTTTTGGTTGTCATGAACGTTTTTCATCCTCAAGTTTCACGTTCCCCATACCAAGCTTAAAAACGAGATCATTGCTATTATAAGTTAGCAAACTAACACGAATTCATGTGGGCCAATTATTTACTTAGACTCCCTTATTCCTAGGTGTATCTCTTATATTTTATTTTTGTCTTGAATGATCACGAGGATTCATTGTTTGACTTATTTCGATAGTTATTTAGGCCGAAAATAAAGTGGACGATTTAATCAATAGTTAGCTAAAGGACAAAATCTTTTAAAACTACTTCTCAGGACCTCATAAAGTTCATATCTTGGCATAACTCGCTTCGCGATTTGAGACCTTTCTCGGACCGATATTTGGCAGCGACTTCATACTTCGAATCTTTTAGAGACGTTCTTGAAATTACGGTCTTCTCTTCATAATATGAATTTCTTCACTTGGAGTTTTGAGAGATTCTTCATCTTTGGACCACGACTTCTTCATTTTTCTCCAATCTTTATTTTGGACTTTGATATACAACGATCCGCCTCCTTTTAGTACTTGGATCTATTTATCCTCATACCTTGCTAGGGTCTTTTCGGATAGACTTCTCCATGATCTTTAGGGGAGTTTTTGATTTTCGTCGTGTGTCTCGATCCTTCATATTGATTTTTGATAAATGATTCTTCACGTCACTTTTGGATCTTTAGCAACAAAATGTAGCCCTCATGCCTTGTTAGGGCCTTTTCGGACTCGCCAATCTTCGCATCCCGCTTCATTAAGTTATGCCTTGGCTATGAACTCTAATTAATACCGAGCAACTTTTAAACGATCTTGGGCTAGAAGCTAAGTAACTTTTCAAATCGTACAACCTTATTTATTGCAGATAAATTTATTAACAAGCGATGGGAGAATTGGCTCATAATTAACTCACATAAATTCACGAAAGAATACCAAACTTATAATTGACTCTATCATCTCTCGTTCTCCACAATTTAAAATCTCAAGGAATGAGACTCGTGGATGCTTAGCCTATTAAATCAAAGTTTTGGGTTTTCGAGTCATCTATAGGATCTTGCAAATTCTTATACTTTTTCAAGTTTAGAAATCACATTTTAAAGTTCCCTTGATAAACGGCTCTCTAGTATCAATTATGGGAACTTGCGAAAAGTTCTTGTTCTTAACCCGTGAGAGTTAAGACTTTCGCGTTTCAAAGCTCCCTATATAAAAGCCTAGCAAAACTTGACTTAAACACGTTAAGGATACTAGCTAGAGTAAACTTAGATAAGTAAACTCGGGTTGAGTCAAAATATTCACGACTTTGAAAAATTTAAAACCACTTTATTAAAATTTATTCTAGCAAGGAAAGAAAATAATCATAACAAAGGAAAATACAACTATACAACTAGGCCAAAATAGATTAAAAATTTTGAAAAATGTTGAAAAATCAAATTTACTGGTTAAAATGAGGACAAATTCATGGAAAAGACTACTTACTTCGATAGAAGTCCCCCCTACACTTGAGATAAACATTTTCCTCAATGTTTAAGCATGTGGGAGTAAACTCCCCTACACTTATGACATTGTGCACTTTGTTTAAATCTTGCTAAGGAAAGGACAACTATAGTGATTTCAATGTGAACATATAAGATATGAAATATTGAATCACGAGAGTTTAGGATAGAACCGGGAAGATGGGAACACGGGATCACGGTTCGTCAAAAGTCATCGAGGTGCTCTTTGAAGCTTGAATCCTTGCACACAAAATAAGAAACAAGACAACCAACACATACGGGGCTCCCCCTACACTTATGATGAAAGCAGTAAAGGATAGATCACGAGTTGCCTCCCGAGAAGCGCTTGTTTTTTATAACCGAGTCACGAGCCTGACTCGGCCCAAATTTAGTATATGGGAAACCTAGTGAGGGATGGGATCATCTCATGAGAGATGTCCTCACCAAAGTACAGCTTCAAACGCTATCCATTCACCTTGAAATTGGGCCCATTTGGCTGAGAAAGCTCAATGGTGCCATATGGAAAGACTTTGGCGACGGTGAATGGACCAGACCAGCGGCTCTTCAACTTGCCAGAGAAGATCTTTAACCGAGAGTTAAAGAGTAAAACTTGATCACCAACGTGGAACTCTCGGTTCTTGATTCTTGCGTCATGGATGATCTTGGTCTTCTCCTTGTATATCAGTGAGTTCTCGTAAGCTTCATTCCTCAGTTCGTTGAGCTTGTTGAGTTGAATCTTGCGAAGATCACCGGCTTTGTTGATGTTGAAGTAGCCCACTTCAAGGCCAGTACGCCTTATGTTCCAGCTCGATGGGGAGGTGGCATGCTTTCCCGTATACAAGACGATAAGGTGTACAACCAATCGGGGTCTTATAAGCGGTACGGAAAGCCCAACAGAGCATCATCTAACTTATCGGCCCACGCGGCACGATGCTCTCCCACAGTACGTTCCAGAATTCGCTTCAATCCATGGTTGGAAATCTCGGCTTGCCCATTGGTTTGGGGATGATAAGCGGTGGAAAGACGATGATTGACACCATACTTAGCCATGACTCTTGCAAATTGATCATTGCAAAAATGAGTCCCGCGGTCATTGATTATAGCACGAGGAACACCGAATCGAGCAGACAGCTGCTTCAAAAAGTTCACAACCACCCTCGCATCGTTCGTTGGGAGAGCCTTAGCTTCAACCCATTTAGAAACGTAGTCAACGGCTACGAGGATGTACTTGTTCCCTTTGGATGGTGGAAATGGCCCCATAAAGTCGATGCCCCATACGTCAAAGATTTCACATTCTTGTATGAAATTTTGAGGCATCTCATCTTTATGTGTGATCTTGCCTTGTCTTTGGCAAGCATCACAATGCTTAACCATTTCGTGAGCGTCACGATAAATGGTGGGCCAATAGAATCCAGAGTCAAACACTTTCTTAGCGGTGTAGTTGGGACCAAGGTGACCACCAGTGGGTCCTTTATGGCAAGCATCAAGGATTTGCAAAGCTGCCGGTCCATCAACACATCGACGAATGATCAGATCAGTACATTGTTTGAATAGATAAGGTTCATCCTAGAAGTAAGTCTTAACATCTTTAAAGAACTTCTTCTTTTCTTGGGATGTTAACCCTTTGATGAGAATACCACCCGCTAAGTAGTTTGCAATGTCCGCAAACCACGGGGTGTCATCAAGATTGGAGTGAATAGACATTAAGGTCTCAAGGGGAAAAAAGTCATTGATCTCTTGGTTCGGATGATCCCCTTGATACGGATCCTCAAGTCTACTCAGATGATCCGCTGCTAGGTTTTCGGCTCCCTTTTTGTCACGAATTTCAATGTTGAATTCTTGAAGGAGCAAAACCCAACGAAGAAGTCTTGGCTTAGAACCTTGCTTAGTTAACAAGTACTTCAACGCGGAATGGTCGGTATAGACAATGGTGGTGGATAAAACAAGATAGGGGCGGAATTTTTCAAAAGTATAGACAACAGCTAAAAGCTCTTTTTCGGTTGTCGTATAATGCAATTGAGCCCCCGTCATTGTCTTGCTAGCATAATGGATTGGTTGGAAGTGTTTATTCACTCTTTGGCCCAAAACCGCTCTAATAGCAAAGTCGCTAGCATCGCACATCAACTCGAAAGGTAGCTCCCAATTAGGGGTAACCAAGACCGGGGCCTTAGTTAGCTTATCTTTGAGAAGATTAAAGGCTTCAATACACTCGTTGGAAAAGATAAAAGGAGTATCTTTTTCCAAGAGGTGGGTCATCGGGCGAGCGATTTTAGAGAAATCCTAAATGAATCGACGATAGAAGCCCGCGTGACCCAGAAAACTTCTCACACCCTTCACGGTTGAAGGTGGAGGTAATTTGGCTATGACATCCAATTTAGCACGGTCTACTTCGAGACCGGCTTTAGAGATTTTATGTCCCAGCACAATGCCTTCTTTTACCATAAAATGGTATTTTCCCAATTTAGAACAAGGCGAGTGTCTTCGCACCGCTTAAGCATACGTTCTAAATTGGCAAGGCAAGAAGAGAATGAATCACCATAAACCGAGAAATCATCCATGAAGACTTCCATGGTTTCTTCAACCATGTCATGGAAGATAGCCATCATACACCTTTGGAATGTCCCAGGAGCATTGCACAAGCCGAAAGGCATTCTTTTGTAAGCAAATGTTCCATAAGGACAAGTGAATGTGGTTTTCTCTTGGTCATGGGGATCGATGGGTATTTGAAAATAACCCGAGAAACCGTCTAAAAAGCAGTAATAGTCATTACCCGCTAGACGTTCAAGCATTTGGTCCATGAAAGGAAGGGGAAAATGATCCTTTCTCGTAGCATCATTGAGTTTGTGATAGTCTATACAAACTCTCCACCCTGTAACGAGACGGGTAGGAATCAACTCGTTGTTTTCGTTGGGAACAACGGTGATTCCGCCTTTCTTACGCACACAATGGACTGGACTAACCCATGGTGAATCCGAGATAGGGTAAATCATGCCCGTATCAAGAGGTTTGATAACCTCTTTTTTGATAACGTCATGGATCTTAGGATTCACCCTTCGTTGGCTTTGAATAGTGGGTTTAAAGTCGTCCTCCATGAGAATTTTATGTGTGCAAAAGTGAGGATCAATTCCACGAATATCGGAGATCTTCCACGCAATCGCTTTCTTATGATTCTTCAACACGGCGATAAGTCGGGATTTTTCTTCCTCTTTCAGGTCCTTTGCGATGATGACCGGTAACTTCTTCTTGTCTTCAAGGAAAACGTACTCGACATGAGGAGGTAGGTCCTTAAGCTCAAGAGTAGGAGGATCCTCAATAGATGGTGTAACTAACGATGGATCATCATTAGTTACCTCTTTAGGAGAAGGAGGAGAAAACGGGTCTTCATTGAGAAGTTTCTCAATTGTACGAATGTCTTCATCCCAATCGGTGGGAGAATCATCATACTTAAGATCGAGAGGACCCAAGCTAGCTTCAAAATCATCCAAGTCACTTTCTCCAAATAGAGTTAATGACGGAGCAATTGAGGCAACGGTCTCAACATTGGGTAGAGAAGAGAGATTACTTTTGCAAGCATCATGAAAGTGTTCTTCACAAGCCTCATCGAGAACATCAATATCATTTACACTCTCATATGAATAAGGTTGCTTAGAAATCTTACCCATGTTGAAGACAATTTTGTCGTCACCAACTCTCATGATTATTTCGCCCGCGGCTACATCAATAAGAGTGCGACCGGTCCTCAAGAAGGGACGTCCAACGATTAATGGAACACGAGGATCCATCTCGTAGTCAACGACAACAAAATCCGCCGGAAAGGTGAATTTGTCAACGCCAACGAAGACGTCTTCGGCTATCCCCACTGGATAAGCAACCGTACGGTTAGCTAATTCCAAAGTCATTTTGGTGGGGACTAGCTCGGGGAGAGATAATTTCTTCCAAACACTTAAAGGCATTAAGTTTATACTAGCACCTAGATCGGCTAGGGTCATGCAATTCTCTACTCCCGGGAAGTTGTAAGGAATTAAGAAGCGACCCGGATCACCAAGTTTGGTGGGCAGTTTCCTTAAGAGAACGGCGGAGCAATTCTCATTAAGTTGGGTCTGAGCAATGTCAAGAAGCTTCTCCTTGTCACTAAGAAGATCTTTAAACATCTTCGCGTATTTAGGCATGTGAGCGAGAGCCTCAGCAAAGGAGATGTTAAAATTCAATTGTTTAAACATTTTGAGAAAGTTTGAAACCTGAATATCATCCTTGCTCTTTTGCTTCTCTTTCCTCAACCTTGAAGGATAAGGTATATCGGATGAAGAGGAAGGCTTTAGGGGAGTAGGATCACTCACAACCGCGGGTGGTGGGGGAATGGAGGTAGAAGGCAAAGGAGGTGAGGCAAGTTGCTCTTTTTCCTTGTTCATAATCACGGGTGGAGGTGTAGGGAGCTCGGGTTCCGTATAACCTTTTCCACTACGAGTGGTGATTGCTTTCATCTCCCCTCTTGGATTCGCAACGGTGTTACTCGGAAGAGTACCCGAAGAAGAGGGTTGATTACCTTGGAAGAGCGAACCTAACATATCACGTAAATTATCCGCTTGGGT
Source organism: Glebionis coronaria (assembly GCA_025667525.1). Taxonomy (NCBI): domain Eukaryota; kingdom Viridiplantae; phylum Streptophyta; class Magnoliopsida; order Asterales; family Asteraceae; genus Glebionis; species Glebionis coronaria. The sequence goes on from CM046876.1 coordinate 574,152,532, forward strand.
GCTGAAAGAGTCTCTCATGTCGGCACGAATATCATTGCTTTGTTTCACCATGTCATTCCTTAGCTCGGCTCGAATATCGCTCCCTTGTTTCGCCATTTCTCCCTTCAAGTTGATGAATTGACTCTGAAGATTCGTCGCCATCTCTCTATTAGTCCTCGTGAATGTCTCAATGTCTTGATTCAATGTCATCGGTTGATTGAGAAGTGGAGCTTGGTAAACTTGTGAATTTCCTTGAGGTGGGTATGGGTTTCTTTGGGTTTGATATTGATTGTTAGCACAAGGTTGGGATTGGTTATTTCGGTTATAGCTTTGTTGTTGGTTTTGGTTTGGAGGAGTAAAACCGGGTGGGGCAAGATAGTTGTTTGAACGATAACTTAGCAAGTTACGGTCTCCTTGAGGAAGAGCTTGATAGCCTCTCGTGGGATAAGTACCGTATGCCGCGTTAACGTTTTCAGAAAAATTGCCTTGAGTAGAAGGACAATCATTGTAAGAATGAGGACCACCGCATGTGTCACAAGAAATAGCAACGGCTTTAGCTTGTTGAGTTTGGTTAGTAGCCAAAATTTGCATACTTTTTCTAATTTCAAGAATAGCACGTTCTATGGCGGACATGTCGGTGGTGGAAGAAGTAGATGAAACATTGACTCTCGGATTAGATCTTGAGGATGCGGATGAATCCCAATTCTTGTGGTGAGTAGTCATGTTTTCAATCAACTCTCTACACTCCTCTGGTCTCCTTTTCATAAAGGTACCACCGGCGGCGGCGTTGATCGTGTCACGATCACGAAAAGTGAGACCATTGTAGAAAGTATCAATGAGAGTGACGGGGAGCATGTTGTGATTTGGACAACGGTCGATCAAATCATTGTATCGTTCCCAAGCATCAAAGAGCGATTCATCATTGTCTTGCATGAATCCACTAATTTGGTTACGAAGGCTTGTGACCATGGATGGTGGGAAGTAGCGCGACAAAAAGCGTTGAGTCATGTCATTCCAAGTATGAATATAATTCTTTGGGAGACGGTCAAACCATTTTTCGGCATGGTGAGAAAGCGAGTGGGGAAATAGTTGAAGGCGAAGTTCATCCATAGAAACACCGGGTGACTTCATGCTTTGGGTAATGGTAATAAATTTGTCGAGGTGTTTGTTGGCATCATCATCCGGAATTCCGCGAAATGGATTAGTTTGCACTTGTTGGATCATGTGATGCTTCAACGAAAACTCCTGAGCCGTGATGTGCATCGGCGCAATCGGGCCTCCGCGCCCGTTCATGGTGGGTTGACACAATTCCTCCATTGTTCGTAAATCAGGTAGTGGAACATTGTTGTTGTTGTTATTCAAATTGGGTAGAGGTGGGTTATTATTGTTGTTATGCACACCAGCCATATCTAAATCTTCACGAGTATCGGGCTCAGAATAGTTTGAAGATCTAGTACGCATACACCTGCAGAAGAAAAATACACAGAGAGAATATCTATATAATCTTTTTGGTGCAAAACCTTTGGAAAAGAATTGCTTTTTAAGATTTTTCAATGTTTTTGTATTTTTGAAAAGTTTTTAAATTTTTATGGGTTTTTGAAAATTTTTTGTACTTGAAAATAACGTTCCCGAAAGAACGGGTCCCAAAATTCAATGCGTCTCTCACTAGAAACCGTTAATCTTAACGAAAAGAGCCGGCAGCGGCGCCATTTAATACAAGGCTTTTTACACCAAGTATAAAAATTTTATCGTCCGATCTTTTCGAATTGATTTCCGGTTAAGAGTGCGACTCAATTGTCTTTTGGTGAACAAGAGAGTGGTTTGGTTTGGTTATCTAATTTTTAAACTAAATGCAAGTAATTAAAATTGTCGTTGAGTAAAATAGAAGTCTTAAAATTAAACTACAAATAAAAGCTTGCAACCTTAGAAATTAAAACTTAAAAATTCAAAAACTTAAAAACATGTTTAAAATAAACTAAGTAAAAGAGCGGGAAAAACTAGATTTGAAACTTAAGCAAAAACAAAACCAAGGCCTGAGTCCGATCGTAATGTAATCGTACTCAAATGGTGGTCCAGATCGCACTCGATGCGATCGCAAAAAGAAGAACAGATCGCACTCACTGCGATCAAAACAAAAGAGATAGGATCGTACTCACCAGTGCGATGGGAGGCGCGATCGTACTACCAGATCGCAACCACGATCGTAATGAGTGATCGTGGTCTTTGATCGTGGTTCCGGATCGTAACACGAAGATCGCACTCAATGCGATCGAAGCAGGGAAGTGAGACTCGATCGCACCCCAGATCGCAATGAGTGATCGTGGGCATGGATCGTACCAGGGAAAGAACACAGATCGCAGTCTATGCAATCGAAGCCAAATGGATCGTATCCAGGGAAAAACAACAGGATCACACTTAATGCAATCGTAGCAAGATCGGGACAAGTAAAACCCTCCTAAGATGGAAAAGGCGTCCAAAAGGAAAATAAGCTCAAGCAAATAAGCATTAACCAATAAGCACTTTCGAACTTCTAAAAGAGTAAATAAGCACAAATTCGTTACCTTCAGGAATCTAAAGCATTTGAACTTCCATAAAACGAACTTAAGAACAATAAATCTTTTAGGAAAACTTAAAAGTAAATAAGCTAAAACATCGAATAAGCCAATAATCATCGAGAGCTTATAGCTTACACGTATGAGAAATTATGTAGGAATAGAAAGATCAACCTCTTAATCACGAAACATCAAAATCAACACAAATTGAGAACCATTCGGATCAAACATGAACTTTCGGATTAAGAACAAAGTAAAATAAAGAAAGGTAGAAAGAGATTAAAGGACAAAAAGTTTAACTTGAATTAGATTAATGAAATCCAAATACAAAAAAGCTTAAACTTGGAAGATTAAAAGAAAGACAAGATGAAAAACTTAGTGAGAGAAAGTTTAGAACTTTCTCTCTCTAAAAACTAGAAAGAAAAATGAAAACTAAAACTAGCTAACCACCCTCCTAATGTGATTAAGAGGGTATTTATAGGGAGATGGGAAGTGCATGTGTGGTGCTTCCTTCTTTCTTTTCTTCTCGACTCGATTTAGTTCTTTGTCTTTTCTTGACGTCGTCTCGGGATTCGAACTTGTCTTAATAATTTTCTTCTTTAATTTAGACTTAAGTTCTTCGACTTCATTAAACTTCCGTCTTTAGACTTTTTCTTCGATAAATCTTCAGAATAGGTCTTGGACATCCGTTCTTTAAGCACTTTTGATCTTTTGACTTCGTCTTTTCTCATTTTCTTCGATAAAAGCCCGTGAAAGCCCGTGTTTTCTTCCTTTTCCTCTTTTCATCCTAAAACACAAACCACGCATAATTCCGACTTTTACGTCATAAAATACACGTTTTGGTCTTGTTATTATTGGAAATAAGTGGTAAAAGGATAAGTGTTTTCACACTTATTAGAGAGCATCAAAGATCTTCTTGGGTTCTTGTTGTGACAGAAAACAGGCAAACAAACATGCTTGCACAAGAGGGGTATCAACCTTCTTGTGAATATTGGCAATAAATCCACCAAGACTTTGATGAGATCTTCTAGTCTGAACAGGAATCATAATATCACCAATGATTTGAGAAGTAGGGTGATTCTTCATAGTGGAAGTAAGAACTTCTCCTTCAACACGTCTGTTGTCATCAATCTCATTCTCCAAGTTGCCAATATCTTCTTCTTCAAACTCTCTTCCTTCAATATTAGGATGAACCTCTTCATGTAAATTGGAAGGTTCACCTTGTTCAAAATAAGAAGAGAAAAGATGCTCAAAAGTGTTGTCAACGCCTGAACCTTGGTTGTCAGCGTTTGGGTTATCAACGCCTGAAATGTTGTTGTCAATGTTTGAGCCATCAACGCCTGAATTTGTCCTGTCAGCGCCAGATGCGCCTGACGAACCATGCATGTTGTTAATTGGTGGTACTTGGGGACCACCATTTTCCTTTCCAGCAGCAGCAGCAGCAAAAGCATCTGTCCATATGGGAATTGTAACATACTCTTGTATGGGAGGTGCCTTGTCTGCTTGTGATTCAACCTCTTCATTAACCTGTGTACCTGAAACATCAACAACTTGTTCTTCAACAACATTTGAAGTTACCTTCACAATGTTTGGATTAGTAACAGGCATATAATTTAAAGTCCTAGATAGAGGTTCCAAGTCAAACAACCAATTTGGACCACTTTCAGGATCACTAGGTTTACTCTCTAAAAACCTAACATGTACTCTCTCAAGAATACGTTTTTTCTTCTTAAGGTAAACCCTATATCCCTTGCTCTGCACTGAATAACCCATGAAATAGCCTTCATCACCTTTTGCACTAAATTTACCTAAGGCATCACTAGTATCAAGTACAACTACATGACACCCAAAAGGTTTAAGAAAACCAATATTAGGTTTCCTTCCCCAAAGTAATTCACAAGGTGTTTTGTTCTGTATCTTGTTGACCAATGCTCTATTCTGAACATAGCAAGATGTATTCACAGCCTCAGCCCAAATCTATGGGGAAGTGAGCATCAGCCAACATAGTCCTGGCTGCTTCAATTAAGGTTCTATTCTTTCTCTCAGCAACCCCATTTTGCTGTGGGGTTCTGGAAACACTATTGCCTAGTAATCCCTTTCTTGGCACAAAAATCATCTAACAGTTTATTTCTAAACTCACCACCATTATCACTCCTAAGCATTTTAACTTCATTACCAGTCTTTTTCTCAATTTGAGTAATAAAGTCAATTAAAGTGTCAGCAGTGTCACTTTTCATAGCTAAAAAAAAGTCCAAGTAAACCTAGAAAAGTCATATGTGATGACAAAGCAGTATGATTTACCATTCAAACTCTCTATATTAGTTGGACCAAATAGGTCCATATGCAGCAAGTGAAGTGGTCTAGAACTAGAGTGCACCTGTTTAGATTTAAATGAGACCTTGTGCTGCTTGCCTTTAAGACATGCAACACAAGAGTGGTCATTGTGGAAAGCCTTTTTAGGAAAACCATCAACCAAGCCAAGTCTCACAAGCCTGTTTATATTCTTAAAGTTTATGTGCCCTAGTCTCCTATGCCATAGATTACTCTCATCTACTGAAGCTTTAGCATAAAAACATGACATATTATTATTCATCCTAATCCCATTAAGTTTCACATTATAGATGTCTTTATGTCTAGGTGTTCTATAGTCAATATATTTCTCATCTGGGATTTTATAATCCTTGCTTAACACCAAGCATTCAGTATCAGTAAACAGAACTTTATTTTTGTTATCACAAACTTGTGATACACTAAAAAGATTGTAATCAAGTTCTTTTACCAGAAAGACGTTCTCAAAACGCAAGTTCTTGGTGAGAAGAGTTCCTTTGCCTGTGATAGTTCCATATCCGCCTCCAAAGTAAACCTTATCACCATCCTTAAAGGGAGTGAAGTTAGTTAAATAATCTTCCTTCCCTGTCATGTGCCTAGAGCATCCACTGTCCCAATATCCATAATCACTGACCTGTTTTTGAATGCCCTGCACATAAAGAAAACAAATTAGTTTTCTTTGAGAACCCAAGCCTTAGCAGACTTGGATTCATCTGGTTGTTCAACAAGAACAGACTTGGTTCTCATAACAACCCCTTGTTCATCCCTCTTTGGATGAAATACCCAGTTAACCCCAATAGGTTTTGTAATGAACTTTGAAATATAATTAAATCTGTTGCAGGTCATAGAAAGTCCATTAGAATTAGGGTTTTGATCTTGCTTGGGTCTCCATGTCAAGCTTGAAGAAGCTTTAGACCCCTTACCCTGTGGTTGCAAATATTTAGGTCTGGCAACGTTTCTGTCAGCGTTGGATTTGGTCTTGTCAATGCTGAAATTACCCTTGGCAGCGTTGAACCTAGGGTTTGCTTCAGAAACCCATTGCCTATTAGACCAAGTATTGGTCTTTTGAAATGGTCTTTGTCCATGAGTGTTAGACCCTCTAGTGAAGAAAGGGGCTGGTCTAACAACTTGTGGACTTTGCTCCACACAAGTTTTGGGTCTGACAACGTTTGACTTTTTAACAGCGTTGACCTTGGAAGCGTTGACACACTTATATGCTAAATGAGAAAAGCTACCACAAGTGTAACAGGCTTTTCTAGACACAACCCTAGGTCTAGAAGAGAAGAAGCATGTTCCATCATTACTTACTTGGCTTTTAGGTGACCTAGTATTCCTATACATTTCTACATACTTGATGCTAGGTTTTCTAACAGTGTTTGAGCCAAGGTCAACTGTCTTACCAGTGATTGGGTTTGTTACCTTAATAGGGGTTGACTCATTTGGACTTTCATATAACAAGCCACCCTTAACAAACAAGGTAGGGTTGGCTTTCTTCCATTCATTCAAGTCAGTCAACTTTTTGTTGATCCCAAACTTAGATCGATTAAGCTTTGTGTATACGAGATTAGATCAAGTAATACACGTAGAGAAACCTTTGCTTATGAATAAAATAACTAAGTGTTATGCGGAATTAACACTTAATCTAGAACACAAAGATGTTAAACAAACTTTCACTTGTATTAGAATAATCGAACTTGATTACAATGAAAGAGGTTTAACAGTCGAATACTTATGAAAACTTATTATAACTGATGATTAACATTAACCTAAAAGATCTTCTTTTATAGATTAAGAAGTCTTGTACAAGAAGCTACGAATCAACTATTCTAGGTAAAGATAATAATGGAAAATACAATGTCGAGTTTATCTTTACCATATACTAATAAAGAAACAAATAAACAAAAAGTTTTGTATGAAGATATATTCCATCAGTGCTAGTCTTCAAGGCTGTCAGCGTTGACTTCTTCAAATGTCAACGCTTGGCTGTCAGTGTCCAACTTCTTCTTATCAACGCTTGAACTCTTCTTATCAGCGTCTAGTGAACTGACCCATAATTTATTCCCAACAATCCTCCCCTAAACTTGATATCCACTCTAATGATCAAGTTTCTGAATAAATACTAAAGGCTAGGAGGAATCTTACAAAAACTTCCTATGTTGGTGATAAACGTATCTAATTAAGTCCTTGGCCACGTCACTAGTATAATCAATCTCCAAGGGTGTCTCCTTCATCTTCTCCAATATTTCTTTGGACAAGAAATAGTCAGCATCCACAAGTAGATACTCTGAAAACTTTGTAGAGCTCAAATGAAACACACCACAAGTAGAATAAAGCCTCCAATGAAGACCACTGAGGTCATCTTCAAGATCCTTCCATATAGCAGGATCTGCTTCCCTTGGACCACACAAAGTCAAAAATGTGTGCCATAGTCTTATTCCATTTGTTGAAGTAGGTGCTTCAGCCGTATACTTGGCCTCTATCAATCTCCATAGATGCACCAAGTCTTCTCTGTCTATGCTTGCAAAGATATAAATAATCGAAGTGAAAGTGTGTACCTCCTTCCCAAATCTGCCAATCTTCCAAAATCCACACTCATCTTCATCAAAACTTATGATTGGATTTCTGGCATCTAGAGATACTACATTAACCAAATCTGAAGCTTCCAATGGAGAAAGCTTGAGATGCTTCCTTATGACAGTTTCACTTGGATCATACATATCCATATCTTTGGGAAATTGGAGAGGAACTCCTTTCTTCACTGGTCTTTGAGCAATCCTCATCTCCTTTGCAATCTGCATTTCCTCAGCAAGCTCATGTTTCCTTTCTTCTGAAAGAAACTGTAAGACATTATTTTCTTGCACATGCCTCCAAATAGGATGTGCCCTGTACTCTAGCTCCTCAAAAGATAAAGCCAGCAACTTCTTTTATGTCCATCCAGGTTGATGGCATCTAAGCAACTTGTAATACAATTGCCTGCTATCTCTTCTAAGCCAAGTCTTGACCTCTTGTGCATTATACTTCAAAATCACCTTTATATCATCTTGTACCCTGAGAAGTATTTCCAACCCCCAAATTTGATCTGACAAACTCATCCCTGGGTTGTCCATTACCTTATCTTCCCAAGCATGGTACATTCTGGTGATTTCTGGAAGGTCAAAATCAACCTGCTTCTTCAAATCACTCAATCTTTCTTTTGCCAACTCATCTCCATATTCAAGTCTTTCTGGATCTTCAATAATTTGTATACTTGAATCTGAGCCAGCTCCTTCTCTTTCATCATCACTCTCAGAGGTGACAACAAATGGTGATCTACCACTCCTCTTCAAATCTTCTTCCAAAAGTTGTGCAGCCAACTGATTATCAAAAGCAATTTGTGCTGCATCTTTCTTTGGAACATCTTCTTCAACCATAATCCCTTTACCTTTGTCTTTTGGATCAATGATAGGTAAAGTAGATGAAGATACCTGTGTAGACACATCTTTGATGATTGTTGATGACTGGAATACATCAACACCACCTGCAACTTTGTCAGCGTTTAAGTTACCTTTATCAGCGCCCCGATTACCTTTGTCAGCGTTGGATGTGTCAGCGTCCAAACCCTTGTCAACGCCAAGATTACTTGTGACAGCCCCCTGTGTAAAATGTTCCATCACTGCTGTAAATGACCCATCCAAATTCAAAGGGGTTACCTTGGATGTATCAATGACAGGGTGCTTCTTCAAGTTGGTGAGTGCTTCAGCAATATTTAAAGATTCACTAAATTGTGAACTCTTCTCACTGGCTGTATGAATCAGCTCATCCTCTTCATCCTCCCCTTTGGAAGATTCCTCCATTCTACTCCTGCTACTAGGATTCTCCAAAACAGTTACCCGCTCCCTCAATGCTTGGAGTTCACGGCCCTGATTATTGACAATTTGTACAAGGCTGACATTTTGCTTTTGCAAGCTAATGACAGCAGCCGTCAATACATTCAATGTCATAGGTACCAATCTGCCCTCAGCTAGAATGGGGATTTGACCTCCCAAAATAGAATCATAGGGCATGGATGAGGTCTTATCAATGTTGGATCTGTCTTGGCCAGCTTCTAAGCCTGTACCAATAGGTCCAGCCTCACCCATGTCACCAGCCACACTTGTGGAGGTGGTTCTCTCTTCTACATGGCTAGGACCACTAGAGGAGAACACTCCAGTAGTCCTTTGGCGTTTATTCAACCTAGATTGTAAGGGGGTGGAAGATGATGTAGATTGTGTGGGTGTGGGTTGGTTATGGGGTGTTTGGGATTGTTCAGGGATGTCATCAGCGTTGGGATTGGCTGTGTCAGCGCCAACATATTGAATGTCAGCGTTGACATTGGCTTGGTCAACATCCATGTGTTCAGGTGAAGGTAATGGTTCAAGGACAGGCTCAAGTTGAGGTTCAGGGTCTGGTTGTGGTTGGGCAGCCTGAATTACTTCAAGCATGGCTTGGGTGAGAGGTATAGGTCTGTTTGTGGAGATCATTTTGTCAAAAATGGTTTTCTTTTGCTTAGGGATCTCATAAAAATTTTAATGATCCCTAAGACAATATTCTTGTAAATCAAACACCATTTGCAAAAATCTTGGGTAAGCCAAAGTCATTTTACTTCCCTTATTTTTACACATCCCTTCAAAATTCATTTTTGAAAAATTATACCTAAGCCCACGAGACATACAAACCAAAGCACTTGCAATGGACCTGTTTATTTCATTAAAAGCAGTACATTTTGGACTTAAGCATTGAAGAAGGACATGTATCAAATATTTCCAATCTGAGGGAAATTCCTGCTTATGGTATTTATTTAAAGTTTTATCAGCAGGAATAGGATAACCCAATTCCCTAAGACCTTGTTCTATTGTTGCAATGGCAAGGGTAGTCACACCATCAACGTCATTAAGACGCAAAGCTTGGCGAACCAAAGCTTCAGTGACCACCCATGTTCTACCATGAACAGTAGATGTCAATGTAGTCACTCCATTAGTTGTTGTGGAACTTACATTATTCCAAAACTGTCTAATGTGTGCGACAGGAACTAGTGGTTCATGAGAAAGTGCATACCTTATGGAGGATGCATTTAAAAATGCCACCATTTGTGAATACTGAGGGAACAAATCATTATCAGCGTCCAAGTAAGCTACCATATTATGTTGGCTCTTGAACTCCAATGTCAGATTGTTTGAGTTGAACTTTGGTGCCATGTTGAAAGCTGTTTAGGTTATGTGATATGGGAAAAATCTAGGAGAAAGATGTTCGACAAGAAAATATGAATACCCAGAATGAAAAGTTAGCCAAATTTATAGGAGAGATGCATGATTACAATTGGTCAAAAATGAGGCAGTTATATTCAAAGAGTAATGATGAAAATATTGAATCAAATATAACTTATCTCATGCATTAATTAAAAGTAACAACTCCCCAAAAATTACGGCCAAAGATTAGTCAAAAATAACAACTGGGTAGGGCCCACTAGGTGTCAACGGTCAAAAATAACTCATCAACGCCCAACGGCTATATTTTCTTGTCAGCGTTTGCCTAAAGCCTTGTCAGCGTCACGATTGGTCTTAACAGCGTTTGGAGAAAAACTTGTCAGCGTCTAAAAAAAAATATTTAAAAAAGAAAAAGACCTGAACAAAGTAATTTATCCTAAGGGAAATATCTTGCAAGTTGATAATAATTACTGGGTGGCAAGCACTGTCCACTTATGCACACTTGCTTAAGCAAGATAGACACAAATGTCCTCAAGTGTCCCTTGCTAACCAAAATACTTACCAACAAAGTTATTTCATAAAATCCTTTGTAACTCCCAGGTAAACCCATAACAAAAATATTCCCAAGTCTCCCAACAGACCACAACCAATTCTAGGCCAAAAATGTCTTGGCAGCATGCATAGTTTGTCAACTTTGCATGCTACAGTGCCTCATGGTTTAGTAAAACTAACCCATACTCACTTGTGGACACAATCTAGAATTATGATAAGAGTATTATAAGAATACCCAAGAGTCCTAAAGGTTCCTTAAACCTCCCCTTAAACTATGATACATGAGTTTCTCAAAATATATATGAACATTAAAAATTTATGTCAAGATAGGAATATAAATATTCCAACCATCATCCATAAACAAAAACATGTCCAAATAGCTCTTCAAAGATCCATAAGCAACTCTGTATCCAATGGCATAAAGCTAACACCACCTACACATTTAGATTGAAAAACCACAAAACTAACATTGTTGCTGACAGCGCCCCGACAACACTTATCAGCGTTGAAGGAACTCTTGTCAGCGTTAGACAATAATATCTCTAACAACGGCAAAATAACACTTGTCAGCGTTAAATTTACCTTTGTCAGTGTTAGAAAAATAAAGTGGAAAAATCTAAATCATCACAAAGACCAATAACAATGTATTATCCTGTACATACTTTTACAAAAAGGTTCCAAAACACATATTAAGTGAGATTAACCATTCCAATATTTGTTATCAAATATTGAAATCTTCCAGTATCAAAAGGTTTAGTTAATAAATCAGTCACATTATCTTCTGTGTCTACCCTATCTGGTTGTATTAAACCTTTCTCAAAGCAATCTCTTATAAAATGATGCCTAATTTCTATGTGTTTGGTTTTAGAATGATGTACAGGATTTTTAATAATGCATAAAGTACTGTTATTGTCTACAAAAATCTTGGTATGCATGAAATTATACCCATAATCCAACAGCTGGTTCTGAATCCATAAGACTTGTCCACAACAAGCAGCTGCAGCCACATATTCTGCTTCAGTTGTAGAGTTTGCCACCACTGTTTGTTTCTTGCATTGCCAAGATATCAATCTACTCCCAAGAAATTGACATCCACCAGTTGTGGATTTTCTATCAAACTTGTCACCACCATAGTCACTGTCCGAATATGCAATAAGCTCCAATGGAGAATCTTTTGGGTACCATAAGCCAAGATCTGGATAACATCTTAGGTACCTAAAGATTCTTTTCACAGCAGAAAGGTGACATTCTTTGGGATTCACTTGATGTCGTGCACAAGCACACACAGCAAACATGATGTCAGGTCTTGAGGCTGTAAGATACATCAATGAGCCAATCATTGATCTATAGTGCCTAACATCCACATCCTTTCCAGCTCCAATTTTTCCCCAAGGGTGTTCCCTATCCATAGGAGTGCAAGCACTCTTTTCATGTGGAGAAAAACCAAATTTCTTCAAGATTTCATCTACATATTTGTCTTGGGAGATGAAGATACCATCTTCTTTCTGCTGAACTTGTAATCCTAGAAAGAAGTTCATCTCACCCATTGCACTCATCTTGAATTTATCTGTCATAAGCTTGGAAAAGTCTTCACTCATCTTTGGATTTGAAGATCCAAAAATGATATCATCAACATAGACCTGAACAAGTAAGACATCCTTACCTTTCTTCTTTGTAAACAATGTCTGATCTATGGTGCCCCTTTTGAAACCATTTTCCACCAAGTAGGTGGACAAAGTACCATACCATGCTCTTGGGGCCTGATGAAGTCCATACATAGCTTTCTTCACTCTATAAACCTTGTCTGGATTCTCAGGATCTTCAAAACCAGGAGGTTGCATGACATATACCTCCTCAACAATTGTTCCATAGAGGAAAGAACTCTTCACATCCGTTTGATAAACAGTGAAGTTCATACAAGAGGCATAAGCTAGGAAAATTCTTATAGCTTCAATTCTTGCAACAGGAGCAAAGACCTCTTCATAATCTATCCCTTCCTCTTGTGTATATCCTTGAGCTACCAAACGTGCCTTGTTTCTGACCACAATACCCCTTTCATCTTTCTTGTTCCTTAGAACCCATCTTGTCCCAATTGGTCTCACATATCTAGGACAATCAACCAGCTCCCAAACATCCTGTATAGCAAATTGGTGAAGCTCATCCTGCATTGCTTCCACCCAACTAGGTTCTTTGAGAGCATCAAAAATCTTCTTGGGTTCCTGTTGTGACAGAAAACAGGCAAACAAACATGCTTGTACAAGAGGGGTATCGACCTTCTTGTGGATATTAGCAATGAAGCTATCATGAGTCTGGTGAGATCTTCTAGTTTGAACAGGAGTCATGATATTCCCAATGATTTGAGAGGGAGGATGATTCTTCAAAGTAGATCTAGGAATTCCATTTTCAAGAATACTGTTGTCTTCAATATCATCCTCCATGTTGCTAATATCTTCGTCAGACTCTCTTCCATCTTGAACCTCTTCATTTATTCTTGAAGGTTCACCTTGTTCAAAATTGGAAGATACGAAATGCTCATGAGTGTTGTCAACGTTGGAATTTTGCTTGTCAGCGCTGGAATTACTTTTGTCAGCGCCAGAATCATTGTTGTCAACGTTCGAGCAATCAGTGTCTGAATTTGTCTTGTCAGCGCTAGAATTGTGCTTGTCAGCGCCTGAATGACCATGCATGTTATCAACTGGTGGTATTGAAGAACCACCTTTATCCTTTCCAGCAGCAGCAGCATAATACTCATCTGTCCATATGGGAAATGTAACATATTCTTGTGTGGGAGATGACTCAACTGCTTGTGGTCCATCCTTCTTAGCAACCTGTGTACCTGAAACATTACCAATTCTCTTTTCCAAAACACTTGAAGTTACCTTCACAATGTCTGGATTAGTAACATGCATATAATTTAAAGCTCTAGATAAAGGTTCCAAGTCAAACAACCAATTTGGACCACTTTCAGGATCACTAGGTTTACTCTCTAAAAACCTAACATGTACTTTTTCAAGTATACGTTTTTCCTTTTTAATGTAAACCCTATATCCTTTGCTCTGCAGTGAATAACCCATGAAATAGCCTTCATCACCTTTTGCATCAAATTTACCTAGGTCATCACTAGTTTCTAAAACAACTACATGACAACCAAAAGGCTTGAGAAAGCCAATATTTGGCTTCCTTCCCCAAAGTAACTCATAAGGTGTCTTATTGTGTATTTTGTTGACCAATGCCCTATTTTGAACATAACAAGTTGTGTTAACAGCTTCAGCCCAAAAGGCTATAGGAAAGTGGGCATCAGCCAACATGGTTCTGGCTGCTTCAATTAGGGTTCTATTCTTCCTTTCAGCAACCCCATTTTGCTGTGGGGTTCTAGCTATGCTAAACTGCCTAGTAATCCCTTTCTTGGCACAAAAATCCTCTAGTAACTGATTTCTAAACTCACCCCCATTGTCACTTCTAAGAATTTTGACCTCATTACCACTCTTCTTTTCAATCTGGGTAATGAAATCAATCAAAATTTGGGCAGTTTCACTTTTCTTGGCTAAAAAGAAAGTCCATGTAAACCTGGAAAAATCATCAGTGATGACAAAACAATATGATTTACCCTTCAAACTTTCTATATTAGTTGGACCAAAGAGGTCCATATGCAATAAGTGAAGTGGTTTAGAACTAGAGTGCACCTGTTTAGATTTGAATGAGACCTTGTGCTGCTTGCCCTTAAGACATGCAACACAAGAGTGGTCATTGTGGAAAGCCTTTTCAGGCAAACCATCAACTAAACCAAGTCTCACAAGTCTATTGATATTTTTAAAGTTTATGTGCCCTAATCTCCTGTGCCAAAGATTACTTTCATCTACTGAAGCTTTAGCATAAAAACATGACATTTTATTATTCATCTTAATTCCATGAAGATTCACATTATATATGTCTTTATGCCTTGGTGTTCTAAATTCTATGTATTTCTCCTCAGGGAGCTTGTAATCTTTGCTTAACACCAAGCATTCAGTATCAGTAAAAAGAACTTTATTCTTGCTATCACACACCTGTGATACACTAAAAAGATTATAATCGAGTTCTTTTACCAGAAATACGTTTTCAAAACGTAAGTTGTTGGTGAGAAGGGTTCCTTTGCCTGTGATAGTTCCATATCCGCCCCCAAAGAGAACATTATCACCATCTTCAATGGGAGTGAAGTTACTCAAGTAATCTTCTTTCCCAGTCATGTGCCTAGAGCATCCACTGTCCCAATATCCATAGTCATTAACCTGTTTTTGAATGCCCTGCACATAAGAAAACAAATTAGTTTTCTTTGGGAACCCAAGCCTTGGAAGACTTGGATTCATCTGGTTGTTCAACAAGAACAGACTTGGTTCTCATAACAACCTCATTTTCATCCCTTTTTGGATGAAATGCCCAATTAACCCTAATTGGTCTTGACATGACCTTTGAAATATAATGAAACCTGTTGCATGTCATAGAAAGACCAGTAGAATTAGGGTTTTGGTCTTGTTTTGGTCTCCATGTTAAGCTAGTAGAAGCTTTAGACCCCTTTCCCTGTGGTTGCAAGTACCTAGGTTTGGCAGTGTGTCTGTCAGCGCTGAAATTGTTCTTGTCAGCGCCCCAATTGCCTTTATCAGCGTTGAACCTAGGGTTTGCTACAGGAACCCATTGCCTATTGGACCAAGTGTTTGTCTTTTGGAAAGGTCTTAGGCCATGTGTGTTAGACCCTCTAGAAAAGAATGGGGCTGGTCTAACAACTTGTGAACTTTTGTTCACAAAGGTTTTGTGTCTGACAGTATTTGACCTATGTTGACTTTTGTCAGCGCTGAAATGGTTCTTGTCAGCGTTGACATTTGAAGCGTTGACACATTTGTATGCCAAATGTGAAAAGCTACCACAAGTGTAACAGGATTTTCTAGACATGGTCTTAGGCCTAGAAGCAAAGAAGCCTGTTCCATGGTTACTAACTTGGCTTTTTGGTGACCTAGTATTCCTATACATCTCTGCATACTTAACACTAGGTTTTCTAACAGTGGGTGAGCCAAGGTCAACAGCTTTGCCAGTGGTTGGGTGTGTGATTTTAATAGGTGTAGGGTCATGGCTCGTGATTGGTGTGGGCTCATTTGGACTTTCACACAACAAACCTCCCTTAACAAACAAAGTGTGGTTAGCTTTCTTCCACTCATCTAGGTCAGTCAGTTTTTGCTTATACTCTTCAACTGGGGAAGTCACTCTAGGTGGAGGAATGAATTCCTTCTCTTGGAGTTCTGGCAAGCCAGTCCAAGATAAGTCCTTTGATTGGACACCATAGAAATCCCCAGCTGGTGGTGGAACACCAGTATAATCTTTCATCCCAATCCCACTCATGTCTTTAGAGTCTCTTTGTTTACTAACACACTCTCCTAGGGTTTGTGTGGCCTTATCAAATCTCTGGATTTTAAGACTCACATTATCTTTATTTTTGTTAGCCTCATCTAACTTAGCTATCAAATCAAGATTAACCCTGTTTGTGATATCGTGAATATCTTTACTTTGATGTAACTCATGATTTAAGATATTTATTTTATCCTTTAAATCAAACTCCATTTTCTTATACTCAGCTACTGTCCTTTCTGTTTGGGTGAGAGCAATTTGATAATTAGATACTTTGCATCTTTCAGAACTTGCCTCATCTAATAATTTTACTATCTCTTGATTTAGTTTTTCAGTATTTAAACGACAACCCTTAGAACAGAAAGCATCATCATATACCTCATTATCTGATGAAGAGGAGGAGTGTGCCATGAGAGCATATTCAACATGCTCTTCTTTAACTTCAGCAACCAATGCTTTGTCCTCTTCCTCATCCTTAGCCAAAAAGTTCCAGCTCCAGTCCCATCCTCCAACACCATCAATTTGTTGAACAGCTACCATGGCCTTGGAATCTTGGCTCTTAACCATTTGGCTTGAAGGCTTACCAGCATCAGATCTTCTTGGAGATCTACATTCCCTCATAAAGTGCCCCATACGATGACAATTGTAGCACTCAACTTTGGATTTGTCAAATCCAGCCACATCCTTAGCATCAAAGGTCATCTTCTTCTTGAACCTTCTATTAAACCTGTTTGCTCTTAAACTTACAAGAGCCATAGTCCACTTGATGTCCATCTCTTCCAATTGCTCATCACTTATTTGCTCAAGATCCTCATATGTAATCCTTGAATCACTGGGCAAAGAAGCAATGAATGCACACACAGTATCTAGATCTAAACCAGCAGGTTTAATTCCATCAGCGCCAAAACCGTAAGTGTAAGCGTTTGAGTGTGAGGCGTTGACAGGATGTGTTCCAACGCTGATAGGATGTGATCCAGCGTTGACACATGTAGATCCAGTGACTGGATGTCCATAGGAGTTCATGGAATCAAATTGACCTTCACTTTGTGAGAAGAAGGCCATGTTGCTACTGGAAGGTTTATTATCACTCTCCAAAAGCCATTCATTCTCCAACAGTCTTAGTTTGTTGAAGATGTCATCAAACCTAGAGGTTTTGTGGGTGTTATTGACAAGAATGGATCTTGCCTCAATCTTCCATACCTCACCAAGGCTTTTGAGAAAAGTAGCATTCAAGTCAGGGTCATCAATCTGTGTTCCCATGAAGGAAAGTTGACTTGTAATGTCAAGCAGTCTACTTCTCACACTGCTGAGATTCTCATTGGGTTGAGACTTAAAGACAGCATACTCATGCATGAGTTGCTTCTTATTTTCTTCTTTAGTGTCAGCATTGCCACCATGTGCTACTTCAAGAGCTTCCCAAAGCTCTTTTGCAGACTCAAAGCGTTTGTACTTGTGCTGATTCTCATGACCCAAGGCGTGTTTCATGATGTTCAAAATTTTCATGTCCACCCTTTTCTTGGCTATATCTTCAGCAGATACAGCTCTTCCATCTTCAGGCCTTTCCTTCTTATCAGCTTCAGGACAATTAGGAACAGCTGACCTTGTGGAAATAGCATTAGCAATCTTTTGAGCTTTGTTGAATGTGTTCCCATATTCAACAATCTCCCAAAGAGTGTAGTCATGGATGGCTACATATTGCTCAAAATTGGACTTCCAAAGATCGAAGTTCCTGGCATCAAACATGGGAATTTTGATACTAGGGTTTGTGGTGTTGCTTTGTAGCAAAACAGGAGCAGGAGGTTGTTCTGAGCCAGACATGATGTTTTTAGGGTTTTGAGAAATTTAGGGTTTCGTTGTTTTAGGGTTTTTGGTGTTTTAGGGTTCTTGCGTTACTTAAAGATCAAAAGTTTCTCAACAAGCTCTGATACCACTTGTTGATCCCAAACTTAGATCGATTAAGCTTTGTGTATACGAGATTAGATCAAGTAATACACGTAGAGAAACCTTTGCTTATGAATAAAGTAACTAAGTGTTATGCGGAATTAACACTTAATCTAGAACACAAAGATGTTAAACAAACTTTCACTTGTATTAGAATAATCGAACTTGATTACAATGAAAGAGGTTTAACAGTCGAATACTTATGAAAACTTATTATAACTGATGATTAACATTAACCTAAAAGATCTTCTTTTATAGATTAAGAAGTCTTGTACAAGAAGCTACGAATCAACTATTCTAGGTAAAGATAATAATGGAAAATACAATGTCGAGTTTATCTTTACCATATACTAATAAAGAAACAAATAAACAAAAAGATTCGTATGAAGATATATTCCATCAGTGCTAGTCTTCAAGGCTGTCAGCGTTGACTTCTTCAAATGTCAACGCTTGGCTGTCAGCGTCCAACTTCTTCTTATCAACGCTTGAACTCTTCTTATCAGCGTCTAGTGAACTGACCCATAATTTATTCCCAACACTTTTGTCTATACTCTTCAACTGGGGTAATGACTCTTGGTGTAGGAATAAATTCCTCCTCTTGGAGTTCTGGTAAACCAGTCCAAGATAAGTCCTTTCTTTGGACACCATAGAAGTCCCCAGCTGGTGGTGGAACCACAGTATAGTCTTTCATCCTAATCCCAGTCATGTCCTTAGGATCCCTTTGTTTATGAACACATTCTCCTAGGGTTTGTGTGGCCTTATCAAATATCTGAATTTTAAGGTCAACATTATCCTTATTCTTAATGGCCTTATCTAACTTAGCCTGTATATCAGCATTGACCCTTTCCATGATGTTTCTAATATCATTACTAACATTTAAATCATGTTTTAAGATATTAATTTTATCTTTTAGATCAAATTCCATTTTCTTGTACTCCTCAACTGTCTTTTCATTTTGAGTGAGAGCAATTTGGTAGTTAGACAACTTGCATCTCTCAGTACTCACATCACTTAACAATCTTAAAACCTCTTTGTTAAGTTTCTCAGTATTTAACCTACAACCCTTACTACAAAAAGCATCATCATATACCTCATTATCTGATGAAGAGGAGGAGTGTGCCATGAGAGCATATTGAACATGCTCTTCTTCTTCTATCTCAACAACCAAAGCTTTATCCTCTTCTCCATCCTTAGCCAAATAGCTCCAATCCCATCCAGTACCATCAATTTCTTGCACTGCAACCATGGCCTTAGGATCCTGAGCCTTAACAATTTGGCTTGAGGGTTTGCCAGCATCAGATCTTCTTGGAGATCTGCATTCCATCATAAAGTGCCCCATACGATGACAATTGTAACACTCAACCTTGGATTTGTCAAATCCAACAGTGTCCTTTGCATTAAAGGTCATCTTCTTCTTAAACCTTCTATTCCACCTGTTTGCTCTTATACTAGCAAGAGCCATTTTCCACTTAATATCCATCTCCTCCAAGTGCTCATCACTTATTTGCTCAAGGTCCTATATGTAATCACTGAACCATTGGGCAAAGAAGCAATGTATGCACACACAGTATCCAGATCCAAACCAGCAGGCTTAACTCTTGGAGAGTCACTTTTGTATGTGTCAGCGTCTGAATGTGAGGCGTTGACAGGGTATGTTCCAGCGTTGACACATGTTGATCCAGTAACTGGGTGCATGTAAGAGTCCTTCTGATCAAATTGGCCTTCACTATGTGAAAAGAAGGCCATGTTGCTATTGGTAGACGTACTTCCATGCTTCAAAAGAGTTTCATTCTCCAACAGCCTCAGTTTGTTGTAGATATCGATCAAAAGTAGAACTTTTGTGAGTGTTATTGGCAAGAATAGATCTTGCCTCAATCTTCCACACATCACCAAGGCTTTTAAGAAAAGTGGAAATAATGTCAACATCACCAACTTGTGTCCCCATGAAGGACAGCTTGCTTGTAATGTCAAGCAGTCTGCTTCTCACACTGCTAAGCTTCTCATTAGGTTGAGCCTTGAAAACAACATACTCATGCATGAGTTGCTTCTTCTTCTCTTCCTTAGTATCATCATTGCCACCATATGCAACTTCAAGAGCTGCCCAAAGGTCTTTTGCAGAATCATAACCTATGTATTTATGCTGGTTCTCTTGTCCCAAATAGAGTTTCAGAATGTTTAGGGTTTTCATATCAACCCTTCTCTTTGCTATGTCTTCAACAGACACAGCTCTACCATCACCAGGTTTTTCTTTCTTATCTGCTTCTGGACATCCAGCAACAGTAGTTCTTGCAGCAATGGCATTAGCAATCTTTTCAGCTTTATTGAATGTGTTTCCATATTCAATAATCTCCCAGAGAGTGTAGTCATAGATTCCCAGATATTGCTCAAAGTTGAACTTCCATAGCTCAAAGTTGTTTGCATCAAGCATGGGAATCTTGATGCTAGGGTTTGAGGAGGAGGGGTTTACTTCTGGATTGGACATGATGTTTTTAAGGTTTTGTGAAAATTAGGGTTTTGGTGATTTTAGGGTTCTTGTGTTCTTTAAAATCAAAAGTTTCTCAACAAGCTCTGATACCACTTGTTGATCCCTAACTTAGATCGATTTAGTTTTGTATATACGAGATTAGATCAAGTTATACACGTAGAGAAACTTTGTTTATGTATAAAGTAATTTAAGTGTTATGCGGAATTAACACTTAAACAAGAACACACAAAGATGTAACAAACTTTCACTTGATTAATGATAACAAACTTGCTTACAATGAAAGTGTTTAACGTATGAAAACTTATATTGAACAATAACCTAACGGTCTTCTTTTATAGACATAAGAAGCCTTGTACAAGAGTCTACGTATCAACTATTCTAGGTAAAAATAATTATAGAAAATACAATGTTGAACTTATCTTTACTAGAAACAAACTAGAAACAATATACGCGTAGACTAAATCTTTCCATCAGTGCTTGTCTTCAACCTATCAACGCTTGACTTCTTCTTGTCAACGCTTGATCTGTCAGCGTTTATTTTCTTCCTATCAACGCTTGTTTTCCTCTTGTCAGCGCTCAAGTTTACTGGCTATATTTTATTCCCAACAACACTGTGGTACCAACACTCTAAATCAGTTCGTTTGGTTTTGTATTTTAATATCTCCCTCAGTAAACGAAAACACATAATCTATTGTAAAATGATTGTAATCCATACTTTGGCATGTTAAATTAGATTATACGGACTCTTTAGCATATAGAATAGTTTCCAAATACAAATAATACATCTAGAAGTAGCATTATTGTTAAACATATAAAAAGAAAAAGAAGTAGAAATCTAGAACATACATCTAGCACTAGTACCATTGTTAAACTGGTACCCCAGTTTGGTCCCAAGGAAGATAGGCGACTTGTTAGGATTAGGGGCTGAATAACAGTAGGCAAATATCAGCAAACAAAGAACATAACAATATCAACAAAACAAATATAAGACCAAGATCAGATGGTAGTGTTTGGAGGCATAAACAAATTGATACTTTTTATTATCAAAGGTAAAGTACAGAGTTCTATTATCAGCTAATCTTTTGTTATATATTAGTACAAAACCGACATACGCATTTCCTATAGCTGAAGTTACATAACCATAAAAGGACCAAAATGCCCTTAGTACCAAAATGACCAAAATTCCCTTAGGAGGTCACAGTAAAAACAACTAACATCTCCACCTTGGCTTGAGCTCCTAAGTAACACCGAAGTTCCAAATCAAATTCCAAATTCCAAACGCTAGAGATACTAGCCAAATTCAAACAAACGATCGAATCAGAAAACGATCCAAAGCTAATCCAAATGATCGAATCTGAAAACGATCCAAAGCAAATTCACATGATCGAACAAGAAAACGATCCAAAACAAATCCAAATGGATCGAACCTGAAAACGATCCAAAGCAAACTAAACCAAAACAAACGCCGATGTCTTCAAATACGAACAACCAAATGTTAACCGACAAATTCAAACTCGGTCAACCAGCAAACAAATCGGCCTAAACGATCTTCAACAATCAAATTCGGGCAACGAACTTCAAACGTCCGACAAACGAAGATCCAAATTTCCAGTTCCCAAACGATCGAGCAAACTTCAAACGACTTGAACCAAGTCTTAAAGTACCAAATCGATCTTCAAATACCAAATACCAAATTGTTATATAATAAGAATTACGACCCAAATTCAAACTTATTATCCGTACCAAACAAACCAAATTAATAAATAATTTGATGAACGGGCTCAAATTCAAACGCCCCAAATATGATCTGGATAATAAATCAAACGACCTACTTAATCAGTAAGGATTACGATCCAAACTTCAAATTCCAAACTAATAGCCCACGTATATGATATACGAATTACGGCTCAAATTCAAACAAATACAATCCAAATTCGAATACCAAACAAACCGATTCCAAAAAACCAATATCAACAATCGATGATCTCATATCCATATCGCAACAAACAACAAAATTCCAACTACAAACACTAATCCAAATTCAAAGCCCTTCCCTAATTCAAACAAAATCATAAGTCTAAGGGGGAGAACATATCAAACCACGAATACACAAATATGGAATTGGTTGCTCCATCATACCAAAAGAAGTACCAAGCCTTCTGCCATATATAGGGAAGAAACGGGATTTTCTGTGTAACAAACAACTTCCCTATCTAGGACAATCCTATGAAGCAAAAAGATGTAAAACCAACAAGCACCTAATTCACAAGACCTAATTTATGATTACTAACAAATCCTAATCAACAACCCCTTTTTAAATCAACCCCTTCAATGTATCAAATAACAGAAGCAACAAATGATTGAAAAAGGAAAAATCCCAAAACCACAAAACAAAATAGCAAACCTGATGTGTTTCTAATCAAACTAGTAAGCCACCAAATCACCAAATCACCAAATCAAGAAACCCAAAACGAATTCCAAAAAACCCCCAAACAAAATCAGCTTGATTCAAATTGATCGAGTAGCTCTATGATACCAATTTGTTAGGATTAGGGGCAGAATAACAGTAGGCAAACATCAGCAAACAAAGAACATAACCATATCAGCAAAACAGATATAAGACCAAGATCAGCTGGTAGTGTTTGGAGGCATAAACAAAATGGTACTTTTTATTATCAAAGGTAAAGTACAAAGTTCTATTATCAGCTAATCTTTTGTTATATATTAGTACAAAACCGACATACGCATTTCCTAGAGCTGAAGTTACATAACCATAAAAGGACCAAAATACCCTTAGTATCAAAATGACCAAAATGCCCCTAGGAGGTCACAGTCAAAACAACTAACACGACTCATCCCCTATGTCATATGAGTTCAAATAAAAAAATGGTGTCTTACGCTAAAAAACTATAGGGAAAGATGATAACTGTTGATGCATTCCTTTGACTTGATTAAGGACTTGCAATCATTGTGGCAATTTTGTAAAGGGTAATTTTATGCCTTTCCCTTCGAGAGTTGAAATTTTATATATACTTAAATATGGTCATCATGTTCCACAATAGCACAAAATTAAATTTTAGACCTATAAAAAGTAAAAAAAACATAGGCCTCCAAAAGAAATGGGTGACAATGTGGTGAGTTTTAGAGTGACTAGTCCATCTAGGAATGATATATGAATAATCGTAAGTTGATCATTGCACTAATGAAACAAACTTGTATTAAATTTAAGTAAACATGGTTAATACGGTTTCTTTGTCATAGACTTGATCGGCATTCTGGTTTCTTTTAATGAACTTGCGTGTGTTAAAGTGGAAATAATAAGTTTTTGTCACCATAAACCTGTGACAATCTCTCAGATTGAAAAGCTTCCCGTCATCGTTAGAATTAGAAGTATATAAGATAGGTTTAACATGCATCCAGATTAGATTGATATAACTAGACTAAATTAACATAAAAATAAAATATTGATAGAATTAAGAAGTGAAATTCTTGCTATAAGTGTTCGACACACTATTTATCACACTATTATACGATTGATCGAGTACACTGTAGCATTCAACACTATTTATCACACTATACGATTGATCGAGTACACTGTAGCATTCACTATTATATATGATAGATCGGGTACACTATAACATTCATATCAAACATGACCTTGCATGTGACTCATGTACTAAATCAACGGCAAGCTTAAGACCTTGCATGTGACTTAATATAATACGGAGTATATAAAGAACTACAAGCTAGGGTAACATCATTACCATTATACTACATTTTTGTTCTGTCGAAGATGGCCATTAAACAAGTCCTTGCACTGAAACGATCTGTTGCTTCAATAATAGGCAACCATACAATCATCTCAAGAGAACTTCAAACAATCATCTCAAGAGAACTTATCAAACCTTCTTCTCTGACCCCTCGTCACCTCAAAACCTACAAGCTTTCATTGTTTGATCAAATCAGCATACCCACATTCATTCCCCTAGCTTTATTCTACCCAAACACCACATCTCGTACTTCTCATGATAAAACTATTAGAATGTATTAAACCCCATAACTATGATATTATTCATGGCCATATTTATAATGGCAAAACCTTAATGCCTCAAACCCACAAACCGGGCTTGGGCCTATTTATTCCCTAATACTCTTCGTAGTTCGAGCGGCGAAATCGTGAAAGCTCGAACTGGAGAAGTAAATTAGAAAGAAAAAAAAAACATAATCAAAGCAGAGCTTTAGAAACGATTCTTTAGAAGTAGCCCAACATTAAAAGCCGAACATTAAAAGCAGCAAAACTTTAGAAAAAAGTAACAAATAAGCAAAACGCGGCAGACTCAAGGTATATTTATCTGTCAACGATGACAGACTCAACCTATATCTATCGGCCGAAACGCGGGGGACTAAAGGTATATCTATCTACGAAACACGGCAGACTCAACCTATATCTATCGGCCAAAACGCGGCGGATTCAAGGTATATCTATCTGTGAAACACGGCAGACTCAACCTATATCTATCGGCCGAAACGCGGCGGACTCAAAGTATATCTATCTATTAAAAGTTGACAGACTCAACTTATATCTATAATCCAAAAACCAAAAGTCATCTCGAGGCTTAATACCCTAGATTTGACTAACATAAAAAAACTAAAACAAAAACAAATAATTTTTTTTGGTTATACACAAATATTAGTAAAAAAGTAAATAAACACAGATATGAGACACCGAATCCGATGTCAGTATCATTCGATTCTTTGACGTGCTCTATTTTCCTTTAACCCATGAGCATGAGCATCTTTTCTTTCAATTCGGAGAACACTTAGATAAGCAGACAAACAACAAACAGAAAGCAAACCATGAAAAGAACAAAAGAAAACATTGCAACGGAAGATTTTTTTTTGATGATGACTGTTTTGAGTGTTAGGGTTTGAAATCGGGGTATGGCCTGATACCATGTAAGTAATATGGTAAAGACTATTTTTTGTGTCTTCCCTTTCATGAATTTATACAATACATATAGAGTACCTTGGGCTTGAGCCCAGCTAATACAAGACGTGTATAACTATGTGATTAGACAGCTAATACCAATTAATATTGACTAACAGCTAATACCAATTAATATTGCTACTGAGATTATTGAGCGGGCTCATATGGTTGGTTGTAACTCCAGTCGGACTCCTGTTGATAAAGAGTCCAAACTAGGTGACGATGGTGATCTAGTTTCTGATCTGACCTTATACAGGAGTCTTGCGGGTTCTCTCTAGTATCTTACTTTTACATGCCCTGATATATGTTATGTTGTACAGCAGGTTTGTCTTCATATGCATGATCCTAGGGAGCCTCATTTCTCGGCTCTTAAAAGGATCTTAAGGTATATTCGGGGTACTTTAGACTATGGGCTACAGTTGTTTGTATCTTCCACGACATCATTGGTTGCTTACTGCTGATGCGGATTAGGTTAGGTGTCAAACTACTAGGAGATCGACTTCTGGGTACTGTGTATTTCTTGGTAACAACCTACTCTCGTGGTCCTCTAAGCGTCAATCGACGCTCTCTCGTTCTACTATAGAGGCAGAGTATAGTGGTGTTGCCAATGCTGCTGCTGAAACTTGTTGGTGGAGGAATCTACTTCGTGAGTTACATACTCCCTTATCTTCCGCTACGCTTGTTTATTGTGATAATGTGAGTGCTGTTTATTTATCTTCTAATCCGGTTCAGTATCAGCGTACGAAGCATATCGAGATTGATATACATTTTGTCCAAGATCTGGTTGCTACTGTTCAGGTTCGCGTTCTTCATGTTCCGTCACGTTATCAATATGCGGACATATTTACCAAGGGATTGCTTTCAGCATTGTTTGAAGAATTCAGGTCCAGTTTGAGCATCCTATGTCCTCCTGCTACAACTGTGGGGGAGTGTTAGTCAATAGTAATTGGTATTATCTGTTAGTCAATATTAATTGGTATTAGCTGTCTAATCAATTATTTTTACACGTCTTGTATTAGTTGGATATTAGCTGGGCTCAAGCCCAAGGTACTCTATATGTATTGTATGAATTCATGAATGGGAAGACACAGAAAATAGTCTTTACCATATTACTTACAAAAACGCTCGATCTGAAGAAGTCATTATCTAAAACATTAATAATGTACTACCCTTTTGCTGGCAGACTTGCCAAAATTGCACCAAGTTACGTTGATTGCAATGATCATGGTGTTGAGTTCCTTGAAGCAACTATTTACAGTACACTCACAGATCTACTCCAAAACTCTCAACATGAATATTTCGACCAATTATTTCCAAACAATAAAGTATGGAACCCGTTGAACAACCAAGGCCCTGATGGTACAAGCGATGAAGTGATCACCCCACTTGCGGTTCAAGTCAATCATTTTAAATGTGGAGGAATGGCAGTCGCAACGTCATTGTCTCACAAGGTAGGAGATGGAGGCAGCATCTCCCAGTTTTTATATGATTGGGCTAAAATGACGAAACATGATGAGTTTTCCATTTATCCAAAGTTTTTATATGTTCCCATCATAAACTAAAATTTCCATGAACTTACGCTTCCATCTTCAAAAGACATTGTCACTAGGAGTTTCATTTTCTCCAAATCAAAGATAACTGACCTTAAACTTAAAGTCCAAGCCATGACTGCTAAATCCGGACAACCCATCACCAGTCCAACTCGTGTTGAAGTTTTGTGCTGGCTGATGAGATGGGATTTATACATGATCTCATCATTCTTTTCAGGCTTTAAATGCATAAAATGTCATTAATATACCAAATATATGCTTGTATTTGTTTACTTGTGTGTTTTAGGTATGGATATCGTGAAAAAGACAAAATATCACAAGAAACAAGGAAAAACAAACACGAGAAACGAAGCCGTACAATGAACCGGGCCCTAGTTATGGATTTCTCAAAGAAAAACCCTTGAACTTTTGAAGATGTACAAGATTGATCCTTAATTTATGAAGAAATGACACTTAATACCCTTGTATATTCATAATTACAAGTTTGGTCCCTTAAGTTTGTCAAAATTACAAAAAGGTCCTTCAACTTTGAAGAATTGGCAAAGTTAGTCCCTCAACAATTCTAAATTGTCAATAATGATCCCTCATGAAGTCAAAGATACATTGAAGACCTTTGAAGATCAAGAATGTCTAATATCAGTCCTCAAACTATGCAAAAATGGCAAAAACAACCCTTGAAAACCTTTTGCCGAAGATTTCGGGCAAAAGTGTGAAATATGGAACTTTATTAACAAAGAAAACCAAGTTTAATGGCTGAAAAACACGTTTTACCATGTTTACTAAACCACAAGGGACAAAGGTGTGCACATGAAACATTCAAAAACGAAAATGCGCCAAACACATTTCCACTCCACCAAAATCGGATCAAATGGGACCACTATTCACCCAATGAACCCAGATTTCACTTTTTACTACCAAAGGGTTTTTTTTCCAATTACTTCAACCAAAACTCAGTTCACCTTCACATGATTACATCCCACACATAAAACCTCACACCACTCCACTCAAGGACCCCACCCCATTTAGCCGTCCACCAATCACAATCCAACTTAACCTCCAGGGAATGACACGTGGCCAAATCAACAGCCCACACTCCTTTCTTGGATACAAAGCAAATATGAACGATTTGGATGCATTTGGACAGCTCAACAACAAAATTCGTCTAGAAGATTCAAGGGGCACTTTTAGGATTTCATAGCCTAGGGCTTTGCTTATCTCTGCTTTGTATTTGCATATATAAGGACTCCTCAACCTGTGAGAGAGCCTTGTTCCAGTTTTACTCTTTAAACATTGTAATTCCTTTTTCAAATTTATAAAAGTTGGCATTTTAAGAAAATTGTAATTCCTTTTTATGTTTTTGAAAGTTGGTGTTGTTTAAGGGTAATTCTGAGTTCCATTTGATGTTATAAAGGTGCTTAGATCTTGTGGTTTAAGTACGTTTATATTTGGTAAGGATTTCAAAGTTGAAAAAACCTTGAAATCAGTCATCTATTTTGGTTATTTATTTTGTACTAACCCTTATCCAAAAGCTATAAGCCCTTGCAAGCTTGTTGACACGAAGCTAGTGAAGGTTTATCAACCTTTGGATAGGTTGTTTGCTTCTTGTGTTGAAGATATAAAGCCCTTGAGGTTCTGCTTTGAACCACCAACCAAGTCACATCTCATCTCTTTTGTTCAAGGCCCTTGGTCACTCTCTAGTTGTTGAGAGTGGTCCAAGGAGCATAGCTGATCCCTCTAGGAAGTTGTGGGGGATAGGTATAACCTCTTTTTAAGTTTCCTCTAAAAAGTTTTATGCTTATGTCTGATATGTACTTTGCCATGTGATTTGTTTCTCTGGTGTTTGTGCTTTGTGTTTTATAGTTGGTATCTCTTAGTTGTCACTTAGTTGAGCTAATTGAACCTTAAAATCAGTAGGTTGTTTGATTGAATAAAAAGTTTGTTTGAGAAAGGACTAAAACAAGGCTGTTTGGGATTTTGGGATCATAAGGCCTTGTGGCCTTGTGCCCTTGGTTCTTAGGGTTTGGGGATTCTAAACAAGTCATATGCAACAGGTTTTGGTCACTGGTTAAGTATCAAGAGATTTGGAAAAGGGATTTCAAGTTTTGGAAAAATCTGATAAAATTTGTTTGAATTTGGTCAAACACATCAGATCTAATAAATTCTTTGTTTGTTGGATCTAAGGTCTGAAATCTGGTTTTGGGAAGAGTTTAGGTGATAAGCTATCTGTGCAGTATCTGTTTGTTGAATTTGGTGGCTTATTGTGGGTGCTAGAGCTTATCAAAGTTGGCTGAAGTGGTCATTTGCATCAGCAAAGTGACCACCTCAATTTTGCCTTGCATTTTGTTATCTAGTGTATGCCCTGCTTGTTTGATGCTTGGAACTTGATTTTGTGCTGCTTGTGAGTAATTTTGGCTATTTGGTTTGCTTTGTTGTTGGCTTATAAGCTAACTGGCTTATTAAGCCTTATTTGCCAAAATATGTTGTCATTTGGTCAACTGACCACTTGATTCACAAGGACTCTACCTTGAGTTCTTCACAAAAATTGCTTAAAACAAGCCTATAAACAATCCCTCAGCTTTTGGTTAATTTTGGAGGACTTTGACTTATGGTCAAATAAGCACATTTTGGCTTATTTTTGAGAACTGATTATTGGTACATGCAACAACTTGGCTTTTGTGATAGGTGTCATTTTTCTTAGCTTAATATCAAATCTAGAAAGTTACAAGTCAATTGGTTAAGCTTTTGCTAGAAAACTAGCTTATTTGGCTTTGTCAGCCAGCTTATTTGCTCCTACAGCTTATTCTACTTGGCTTTTTGTGAATTTTATGATTGATTATTCTTAGTTAAGCTATTTTTGAGCTTTTGCAACAAACAAGAGCTTCTGAAACGTCCTAGAACTCTAACCAGACTATTTTGTCGTTTAGTGAAATTCTACTTTGCTTATTTCTGGCTTATTGGGTTTGCTTTTTCAAAATTTCTTTTCACAGATCTCTTAGGCATCTCAAAAGAAGGTTGTATGTCTAATCTGAGCTTATGGCATTGGCTTATTGCTTAATGGGCTTATTGGCCCAATAAGAATAAGTTGTTGACCAATTAAGGTGTGATAAGCTCAAAACCAGCTTTTGGGCCTTCAGACTTTTGTGCTTAGAATTAAATTTTGAGTCAGATAGGGATTTTTCAGGTCATTTGGGCCAAGTTTGACTTTTTGGGCCCATTAGCCCATTTAGGTTGACTGTTTTGATTTTTAGCCCATTTGGGGGACTATTAGGGGTATTTTGGTCATTTCACTTTCATTTTTTGTTTAATTAGGTTAAAATATACTAGTTTTCAAGTTTTTAGAATTTTTTATAATTTTTGAATTTTAATATTATTTTAATATTATTTTATTATTAAATTTCAAATTTCACATTTTAGCACTTTTTATATTTTTCTTAGGTTTAATACATTAAAATAGGATTTTTGCAATTCTTAGATTAATTTTATCATCATTTTTCTAATTTCTAGAATTATTTTAAGTTTTTTAGTTTTTAATCATTTTAAATTGTTTTAATTAGTTTAAAAATTTATAAAAATAGTTTTTAGTCTTATTTGGTCATTTTAGAGGGTAACAAAGTGAAATATCTTATTTGGGCTTTTTAATAATTATTTTGATTTTTAGGGCTTTAATTAGCATTTAAAAATTAATATTCAATTAATTAAATGGTTTGAAAAAGTTTTGATCATTTGTAAACTCTTAGTTTATTTAATGTGATTTTTGGTAATTTTTGGGAATTTTTAGAATTTATTTTTATTTTAGCTCTTTTTACGGTTTTAATTTTAGTCATCGTAGTAATAATTTTCACGTCTTCGTCATTCTATTATCTCGTCCCCTTCTTTTCAATATTAATCTCAAATATCATTGCAATTTAGTCACACACATATACCTCCTTGGGAAACGAACTTGTTTGGGTCATTAGTACACGGTTTTCCTAAACCGTCGTATTTA
Source organism: Glebionis coronaria (assembly GCA_025667525.1). Lineage (NCBI taxonomy): Eukaryota > Viridiplantae > Streptophyta > Magnoliopsida > Asterales > Asteraceae > Glebionis > Glebionis coronaria. The sequence goes on from CM046876.1 coordinate 574,183,489, forward strand.
ATACTTTCCCTATTTACGCTCTTTTCCTCAATAGTAGTAAAAACTCTACAATCATTTTGGCGCCGCTGCCGGGGAGGTGTGTCGTGATTAATTTGTCATTTTGTTTTTAATATTAACATTAAATAGTATTTGTATTAGTAGAACTCTACTAATACGTATTATCGGTTTTTTCGTTTTTCTTGTGAAATTATTATTACTATTTTGTATTAAGTATCACAACAAATACAAAATATCTCTAAAAGTGTGCAAACACAACCTTAATTGGGATTTGATCTCCTAATTATTGTATTCGAATCTCCAACAAAAAGAAAAAGGCAAAAATAGATAAATACTTTCGTGAAGCTCGATTTTGAAAAATACAAACTATAATGTGGGTATAAGGCGGGTATTATAAAATATACCCTAAGGAAAAAGGCTCATAAGTGCTTCGTGCCGCCTCGTTTCCCCGCTTGCTTGTGAGTATTTTGAGATTGAAGGCTAATCGAGGGTTTTGCCGCCCAAAGTATTATTACGTATCATATATATTTGCTTCGTTTTCTATGTGATTAAACCCTCTTGAACAATTTGGTTTTCACCAAAGTTCTAAAGTCATTCAAAGGCGTTCACTCCACGTGATCGTTTTCATTCTTTTGAGGCTTCTTTAATCAAGAGTTTGATTCGAGGAGAGATTTGGTAGATGTTGTCTACGAAGATACACAAAATCCAAAAAAATTAAAAGCAATCAAAAACACAAAAAAATTAAAAATTCACAAAACACCCAAAAGTATCTTCTTTGCTCACCTCCCATTCTTCGTCAAGTTTATCCTAACTCGTAATCAAGCAAAATGAGCTCGTAAACGTCGTCAAAGTCAAGGAAATCAAGAGCCTTTGATTGAAGAACAAACTCCAATTGTTGAAACCATTGTAGAACCAATAGTCGCCATGGCTAATCGTACTATGATGGAGTTGCTTTAAGCACCCACCGAGGGTTTTGGAGAAGCCATTGTGATTCCCGCCATCCTTGCGGAGAATTTCAAGATTAAGACGGGTTTAATGTCGATGTTGCAAGCAAATAAGTTTAGAGGTCATGAAAAAGACAACACGCATGATCACATAAGGAATTTTAATTGTCTCACCGCAACAAGTAAGTTTAAGGATGTTCCACACGACGCCATTAAGATGATGTTGTTTCCATACTGTTAGATGGACCCGCTAAAATTTGGCTCGAGAAAGAACCGCCAAATTCGATTTTGACATGGGGTTATGTCGTCTCTAAGTTTGTGAACCAATTTTTTCCACCATCTAAAACAACACATTTGAAAAATGAGATTTCACGGTTTACACAACGTAATAATGAAAGTTTTTCAATGGCATGGGAACGATTTAAGGAAATGTTACACGAATGTCCACACCATGATTTTTCGGAATTGCATCAAATAGATACTTTATATAATGGGCTTAATGCTCATGAACGAGCTTATTTGAATGCCGCCGCGGGTGGTAATTGTTTGTGCAAAACGACCGATGAAGCTTTAAAGATTATCGAGAATAGATCTAAGGTTTATAACCCTCGTAACACATCGAGTGTTACCAATATGGGTTCGTCATCGTCGTCACTGTCTCGTAACATGAATGCCTTACATGATGAAGCTAATGAGGAAAATCGGTTTTTCGATAGATTTTCAAATCTTATGACTCATTGGAAAGCACAAGATGCTTTGAATTCCGCATCGGTTAAAGCGGTTGAAAAGAGTTGTTTATCTTGTGGTGGAGCTCATGATCTTTCTGAGTGCATTACCGCCGGTGGTAACACTTCGAGTGCTTACGTAGCAACGGGAACTTACAACCAAAACGGCCAAGGTTCCCGCCCAAATCAAGCTCCACCAAATCAAAATGCTAATAACTATCGAAACAACAATCAAAATGGTAGTTATCAAGGCAATTCACGTAACTATAACAAGGGGAATTACCAAAGTGGGAATGGCCAAGTTTCAAATCAAAACCAAAACCGTGATTTTCAAAACACTACACAAGGTTTTCAAAATGCTCACACTAAAAATCTTAATGGAGAATTTTTGGATTATACAAAAGCAAACGATGCTAAGTTTGATAACATGCAACGTAAGATGATTAGCTTACGATCCGAGTTGAAAAACGAGCTTAAAAATGAACTTGATAATGAACTTAAGACTCATGCTAATAAAATGGAAGGAAACTTTCAACGTCTTCAACAAAATCAACAAAAGATGGAACAAGGACAACATGAGATTAAGCAAGAATTGTTAAAAGCGGATGCTAGGCAATCAAAATTGAAGATCGAATGGCAAAAATGTTTGAAGCAATCATGTGTAAACCCTCTTCCTCGGGTGGTCTTCCTAGTGATACCATTGCAAACCCGAAGGGAGAAATGAAGGTTATTACCACGTAGTGGTAAAACTTTCAATGAACCAATCTCTCGTCCAAGTACTTCTACGGAGAAGGAAATCGAGAAAGAGCCTGAGGTGATGGTCGAAAAGGAGCATATTACAAGCCCACGAAGTACCGCTCATACCACACCTACGGTTGAACCAATACCAATCATTGAACCCGAGATTCCAAGGTCGTTGCCTAATGTCCAACCCACACCACCCTTACCTTTCCCTTCGAGACGAAACAAAGAGAAATTGCAAGAACGTAACAAACAACAAATCGAGCTTTTTATAAAAATGTTTCAACAAGTTCATTTTGATGTAAGTTTAGCCGACGCGTTGTTATATATGCCTCGTTTCGCTTCCACTTTCAAAAGTATGATGAATGATAAGGAAAAGCTTTCAAAGCTTGGTAATTGTTCTTTGGTTTATCTTAACCGCATACCGGAAAAAGTTGGTGACCCCGAAAATTTCTCATTCCTTGTGATATACAAGATATGAAAGAATACCTCGCCTTGGGCGATCTTGGTGCGAGCATTAACTTGATGCCATTTTCCATTTGGAAATCTCTTTTGCTTCCGGCTCTTACTCCTTCGAACATGTCTATCGAGATGGCCGATCATTCTACGATTTTAGCATGTGGAATGGCCGAGGATGTTTTCGTGAAAGTGGGGAAGTTCTACTATCCCGTTGATTTTATAGTAGTTGACATCCCCGCGGATCCTCAAGTTCCTCTAATTTTAGGTCGTCCATTTTTAGACACCTCGAGATCCCTTATCGACGTTCATACAAGAACTATTACTTTGAGATTCAACGAAGAGGAACTTGTTATAAACGCTACTCAAAACTCGACACCTTCTCATGTTTATGCAATCGCTACCATCAATCACATCGACTTAGTTGATGTGGTTTGCGATGAGTTTTCACAAGAAGTGTTAGGTTTTACCGTTAGCTCGTCAAGTGACAATCCCACTATTTTGGATCCGATTCTTGCTAATTCTACACCAAATCTCACTCCATTCCAAGGAGGCGATTTTAATTCAAATGAAATCGACAAGGAAGATGAGGTGATTATTAGTGATGATACTTCTATTCCACCATTTCTTCCGCCGATGGAAGTTATGAGTGTTGAGCAAAAATCTTCTATCGAGGAACCACCTATCCTTGAATTGAAAGATCTTCCATCTCACATTGAATACGTATTCTTGGAAGGTGATAACAAGTTGCCGGTTATTATTGCAATAGGTCTTGCTAATAATGAAAAAACCGCGCTCTTGAAAGTTCTTAAAGCTCATAGAGGGGTAATTGCGTGGAAATTTTCCGACATTAAGGGTATTGACCCAAAATTTTGTACTCACAAAATTTTAATAGAGGAGGACTACAAACCCGCAATTCAAAGTCGAAGAAGGGTAAACCCCAAAATTCACGATGTCATCAAAAAGGAAGTCTTAAAACTCCTTGACGCGGGAATGATTTATCCTATCTCCGATAGCCCATGGGTGAGCCCAATCCATTGTGTCCCTAAAAAGGGAGGAATGACCGTTGTGCCTAATGAAAACAACGAGTTAATTCCCACTCGTGCTGTGACCGGTTGGAGGGTGTGTATTGACTACCAAAATTTAAATGACGCCACTCGTAAAGACCACTTTCCTTTGCCCTTCATGGATCAAATGTTTGAGCGACTCGCGGGAAATGAAATCTATTGCTTTTTAGATGGTTTTTCGGGTTATTTTCAAATCCCTATCGACCCTCGTGATCAAGAGAAGACTACGTTTACGTGTTCTTATGGAACGTTTTCTTATCGTAGGATGCCTTTCGGACTTTGTAATGCACCGGGTACGTTTCAATGGTGTATGATGGCTATTTTTCACGATATGATCGAGAAGTCAATGGAAGTGTTTATGGATGACTTTTCGGTGTTTGGCAATTCGTTCACGTCGTGTTTATCTAATCTCGAGCAAATGTTAAAACGTTGTGAAGAAACCAATATTGTGCTTAATTGGGGAAAATGCCATTTTATGTGTAAACAAGGAATCGTCTTAGGACATAAGGTCTCGAAAGCGGGGATTGAGGTCGATAAAGCTAAGGTAGACGTCATCGCCAAGTTACCTCATCCCAAAACCGTTAAGGGAGTTAGGAGTTTCCTAGGCCACGCGGGCTTTTATCGTCGTTTCATCAAAGACTTTTCGAAAATCTCTCGACCTATGACATACCTTCTCGAGAAGGATGCTCCTTTTATTTCAATGAGGATTGTGTTAGAGCTTTCGAAACTCTTAAAAGGAAACTTACCGAAGCTCCCATTCTTGTTGCTCCTAATTGGGAATTGCCCTTTGAAATCATGTGCGATGGAAGTGATTATGATATAGGGGCCGTTTTAGGGCAACGTTATGAAAAGCATTTCCGTCCTATCCATTATGCTAGTAAGACGATGACCGAGGCTCAATTAAAGTACACCACAATGGAAAAGGAATTCCTTGCCGTGGGCTATGCTTTTGAGAAATTCCGACCTTATCTCGTCTTAACTAAAAGCATTGCGTATACCGACCATTCGGCTATCAAGTATCTCTTAGCTAAGCAAGATGCTAAGCCGAGATTGCATCGTTGGATGCTCCTCCTCCAAGAATTTGATGTCACCGTGCTTGATAAAAAAGGAGCCGAGAATCTAGCGGCCGATCATCTCTCTCGTCTAGAAGATCCTCACAAAGATGTCTTCGAGAATAAGGAAATCACCGAAACATTTCCTCTCGAGACTCTCGGTGTAGTGAATTCTACAGGCACCACCCCATGGTTTGCCAACATTGCAAATTACCATGCGGGCAATTTCATAATCAAGGGTATGACGAAATAACAAAAGATAAAATTCTTTGGTGACGTCAAGTTCTATTTTTGGGACGACCCTTATCTCTTTCGGGTTTGTGCGGATCAACTCGTTCGACGTTGTGTTTTTGGTGCCGAAGCTTCTAATATCCTTAGAGCTTGTCACGAGGGACCCACGGGTGGTCACCACGGTGCTAATCTCACGGCTAAGAAAGTGTTCGATGTCGGCTTCTTTTTCCCTTCTATCTATCGTGATGCACACGTACTTGTGAAGTAGTGTGATTCGTGCCAACGTCAAGGAAAAACGTCTCAACGTGATGAAATGCCGCAAAATATAATTCAAGTGTGTGAGATTTTCAACATTTGAGGCGTAGACTTTATTGGATCGTTCCCATCGTCTCATGGTAACAAGTATATTCTCGTCGCCGTCAACTACCTTTCTAAGTGGGTGGAAGCTAAGGCTTTACCTACTAATGATGCTCGTGTGGTAGTGAAGTTTTTGAAGAAACTATTCTCTCGGTTTGGAACCCCTCGCGCTATTAGAAGCGATCGTGGAAACCATTTTTATAATGACCAATTCGAGAAGGTCTTAAAGAAATATGGAGTTACTCATCGTCTTTCTATGGTTTATCTCCCGCAAAAGAGTGGGCAAGTCGAGGTTTCAAACCGAGCTTTGAAGAGGATTTTAGAGAGGTCGATTGGAGAAAACCGTGCTTCATGGTCCGACAAACTCGATGACGCTTTATGGGCCTTTTGGACCGCTTATAAGACACCTATCGGTTGTACTCCTTATAAGTTAGTCTATGGGAAGAATTGTCATTTGCCCATTGAATTGGAGCATAAGGCATATTGGGCCCTTAAGCATGCTAATTTTGACTTGTAAACCGCGGGAGATCCCCGGAAAATACAATTGAATGAATTGGATGAATTAAAAAGACAATGCTTATGAAAATTCATTGATTTTCAAAGAAAAGACTAAAAAGTTTCATGATGCAAAGATTAAAAACCTGGTTTTTAACGTTGGTGATCAAGTGTTACTTTTTAACTCTAGATTAAAGATATTTTCCAGGAAATTGAAATCTCGTTGGTCGGGTCCTTTCACCATTACACAAGTATATCCTTATGGGACCATCGAGCTAGCTCAAAATGATGGTCCTAACTTCAAGGTGAATGGACATAGGCTTAAGCACTACTTTGATGGGGAAGTTCCTTCATTGGATGACCTCGACCAAGTCACCTTCCCCAATGTAAATTAGCATTGAGGGGATCGAGTCGAGCTCATGACTCGGTAATCAAAAATGAGGTTCCTCGTGGGGGAGATCCCATGCTTATCCTTTTTATGCTTTCTTTTAATTATGAAAGGGGATTTGTGCCCTTCCAACTCGTTGTCTCGTGGTTGTTTGTGATTATGTTATCTAGATCATCATCATCACAACGATTGAAGACTCTCGTGTTCGTTTACATGAGCCTCGATCGTTTGCTTGAAGAAGTTTTTCACGAATCCATGACATATCCTTTATTGTTCTAACAATTATCTTTTAGCATAATTAATAAACGGCTTTAGATATATTGTTGATCACCCTTTCCATGCTAGATCCTAAGCATTCGATTCTTCGTCTCTAGTATGGGGGTGCTCCACCTTTAGACTCGAAACATTGAGGACAATGTTTAATTTTAGTATGGGGGGGGGGGGGGTGAATAGATACTTGTTTTGCTACGCCCTCACGTTTTCCAACTTTCAAGGTTTTGTTTTGTTTTGTTTCTAATGAGGCTAAAAATGGCCAAAATTTTAAATTTTTCTTAGTTTTCATAATTTTTTTTAAAACACGAATGTATATTTTCCGATGGGTAGAATAAGAGCTAATTTTTGACTTGATGGGCATTTGGATCCCTTTACATTCCTTAACCCGCTCGAATCAAGTTTTGCTAGACTTTTATATAGGGAACTTTAAAACGCGAAGTCTTAGCTCATTCGGGTTAAGAACAAGAACTTTTCGCAAGTTCCTATAATTGATCCTAGAAAGTTACTTATCAAGGGAACTATAAAACGCATTCGCTAAACATGAAAAAGTCCAAGAAAGTGCAAGATCCTATAGGTGGCTTGAAAACCCAAAACTTTGATTTGATATAGTCTTAATGAAAGCTAATCCAAATTTGGCTTAATTTTGACTTGCATGGCTAAGTATTCACGAGTCTCTTTAATTAGAGGTCTTTAAATAGTGAAGAACGAGAGATGATAGAGTTAAACAAGTGATCATGCTAAACGTAGAACATGAAAATGTTCTTTCAAAAACTCATATGTTTTTAATTGTGGCTTTTTCTCCCATAAGATCAATGCATTAGGAATAAAAATAATTGCAATAAGTAAGGTCGTACGATTTGAAAGGTTACTTAGCTTCTAGCACAAGATCTTTTAAAAGTTGCTCGGGTTGAATAGAGTTCATAGCCAAGGCATAACTTATTGAAGCGGGATGCGAAGATTGGTGAAGATCCAAAATGATGTGAAGTATCATTATTCCAAAATCAATATGAAGGATCGAGACACACGACGAAAAGAAATTACCCCCCTAAAGATCATGGAGAAAGTCTATCCAAAAACACCCCTACAAGGTATGAGGATAAATATATCCAAGTCCTAAAAGGAGGCGGATCGTTGTATATCAAAATCCAAAATAAAGATTGAAGAAAAATGATGAAGTCGTGGTCCAAGTATGAAGAATCTCTCAAAAACGTCAAGTGAAGAAATTCCAAAATATGAAGAGAAGACCATAATTTCAAGAACGTCTTCCCAAGATTTGAAGTATGAAGTACGTGCCAAATATTGGTCCGAGAAAGGTCTCAAATCGTGAAACGAGTTATGTCAAGATATGAACTTAAGGAGATACACGAGAAGCCGTTTTAAAAGATTTTGTCCTTCGGCTAACTATCGATTAAATCGTGCTACTTTACTTTCGGACTAATAAATATTCAAATAAGTCAATATGAATCACTTGTGATCCATGACAAGTAGTTAAAAAATTCTAGAAACCCATTTCCTTTCATAATAACTAGGATTGCGGGGAGAAAAAGTATTACACAATTTGGACGTATAAGTAGTGTTAGCATTGTGACTTGTACCAACAATGATCTCGTTTTTGCACTTAGCATGGAATGTATGACAATCAAGGATGACGAAATTTACTCTATGAGACATTTACTTGTTTATATTCATTGAACCTAAAAGTCACATTCGTGATGAAAATCATACATTATGTCTTTACACATCTTCGTAGTATTGTTGCAAGTCTTTTACTTTAAAATAAAGGGTTAATAATAATGAATTTTGGTGATGCTTAGATACTTTATTCTAGCATTGCGTAAGGGCACGACAATGGCTTAGTATGGGGGAGTGATGAGATGGCATTTATACATGATCTCATCGTTCTTTTCAGGCATTAAATGCATAAAATGTCATTAATATACCATATATATTCTTGTATTTGTTTACTTGTGTGTTTTAGGTATGGATATCGTGAAAAAGACAAAGGATCACAAGAAACAAGGAAAAACGGACACGAGAAACGAAGCCGTATAATGAACCGGGCCCTAGTTATGGATTTCTCAAAGAAAAACCCTTGAAGATTTGAAGATGTACAAGATTGATCCTTAATTTATGAAGAAATGACACTTAATACCCTTCTATATTCATAATTACAAGTTTGGTCCCTTAAGTTTGTCAAAATTACAAAAAGGTCTTTCAACTTTGAAGAATTGGCAAATTTAGTCCCTCAAAAATTATAAATTGTCAATAATGATCCCTCATTAAGTCAAAGATACATTGAAGACCTTTAAAGATCAAGAATGTCCAAGATCAGTCCTCAAGCTATGCAAAAATGGCAAAAACAACCCTTGAAAACCTTTTGCCAATGTTTTGGGGCAAAAGTTTGAAGTATGGAACTTTATTAACAAAGAAAACCAAGTTTAATGGCTGAAAAACACGTTTTACCATGTTTACCAAACCACAAGGGCCAAAGGTGTGCATATGAAACATTCAAAAATGAAAATGCGCCAAACACATTTCCACTCCACCAAAATCGGATCAAAGGGGACCACTATTCACCCCATGAACCCAGATTTTACTTTTTACTGCCAAAGGGTTTTGTCCAATTACTTTAACCAAAACTCAATTCACCTTCACACGATTACATCCCAACATGAAACCTCACAGCACTCCACTCAAGGACCCCACCCCATTTAGCCGTCCATCAATCATAATCCAACTTAACCTCCAAGGAATGACACGTGGCCAAATCATCAGTCCACACTCCTTGCTTGGATACAAAGCTAAAATGAATGATTTTGATGCATTTGGATAACTCAACAACAAAATTCGTCTAGAAGATTCAAGGGGCACTTTTGGGATTTCATAGCCTAGGGTTTTGCTTATCTCTGCTTTGTATTTGCCTATATAAGGACTCCTCAACCTGTGAGAGAGCCTTGTTTCAGTTTTACTCTTTAAACATTGTAATTCCTTTTTAAAATTTATAAAAGTTGGTATTTAAAAAAATTGTAATTCCTTTTTATGTTTTTAAAGTTGGTGTTGTTTAAGGGTAATTCTGAGTTCCATTTGATGTTATAAAGGTGCTTATATCTTGTGGTTTAAGTACGTTTATGTTTGGTAAGGATTTCAAAGTTGAAAAGACCTTGAAATCAGTCATCTATTTTGGTTATTTATTTTGTACTAACCCTTATCCAAAAGCTATAAGCCCTTGCAAGCTTGTTGACACCAAGCTAGTGAAGGTTTATCAACCTTTGGATAGGTTGTTTGCTGCTTGTGTTGAAGATATAAAGCCCTTGAGGTTCTGCTTTGAACCACCAACCAAGGCACATCTCATCTCTTTTGTTCAAGGACCTTGGTCACTCTCTAGTTGTTGAGAGTGGTCCAAGGAGCATAGCTGATCCCTCTAGGAAGTTGTGGGGGATAGGTATAACCTCTTTTTAAGTTTCCTCTATTTTTTTTTATGTTTATGTCTGATATGTACTTTGCCATGTGATTTGTTGCTCTGGTGTTTGTGCTTTGTGTTTTATAGTTGGTATCTCTTAGTTTTCACCTATTTGAGCTAATTGAACCTTAAAATCAGTAGGTTGTTTGATTGAATAAAAATTTTGTTTGAAAAAGGACTAAAACAAGGCTGTTTGGGATTTTGGGATCATAAGGCCTTGTGGCCTTGTGGCCTTGTGCCCATGGTTCTTAGGCCTTGTGGCTTTGAATTTGGTCAAACACATCAGATCCAATAAATTCTTTGTTTGTTGAATCTAAGGTCTGAATTTTGGTTTGGGAAGTGTTTAGGTGATAAGCTATCTGTGCAGTATCTGTTTGTTGAATTTGGTGGCTTATTGTGGGTGCTAGAGCTTATCAAAGTTGGCTGAAGTGGTCATTTGCATCAGCAAAGTGACCACCTCAATTTTGCCTTGCATTTTGTTATCTAGTGTATGTCCTGCTTGTTTGATGCCTGGAACTTGATTTTGTGTTGCTTGTGAGTAATTTTGGCTATTTGGTTTGCTTTGTTGTTGGGTTATAAGCTAACTGGCTTATTAAGCCTTATTTTCCAAAATCTGTTGTGATTTGGTCAACTGACCTCTTGATTTACAAGGACTCTACCTTGAGTTCTTCACAAAAATTGCTTAAAACAAGCCTATAAACAATCCCCGAGCTTTTGGTTAATTTGGGAGGACTTTGACTTTTGGTCAAATAAGCACATTTTGGCTTATTTTTGAGAACTGCTTATTGGTACATGCAACAACTTGGCTTTTGTAATAGGTTTTATTTTTCATAGCTTAATATCAAATCTGGAAAGTTACAAGTCAATTGGTTAAGCTTTTGCTAGAGAACTAGCTTATTTGGCCTTTTCAGCCAGCTTATTTGCTCCTACAGCTTATTCTACTTGGCTTTTTGTGAATTATATGATTGATTACTCTTAGTTAAGCTATTTGTAAGATTTTTCAACAAACCAGAGTTTTTGAAACGTCCTAGAACTCTAACCCGACTATTTTGTCGTTTAGTGAAATTCTACGTTGCTTATTTATGGCTTATTGGGTTTGCTTTTTCAAAAATTCTTTTCACGGATCTCTTAGGCATCTCAAAAGAAGGTTGTGTGTCTAATCTGAGCTTATGGCATTGGCTTATTGCTTAATGGGCTTATTGGCTCAATAAGAATAAGCTGTTGACCAATTAAGTTGTGATAAGCTCAAAACCAGCTTTTGGGCCTTTAGACTTTTGTGCTTAGAATTAAATTTTGAGTCAGATAGGGCTTTTTCAGGTCATTTGGGCCAAGTTTCACTTTTTGGGCCCATTAGCCCATTAAGGTTGACTGTTTTGGTTTTTAGCCCATTTAGGGGACCATTAGGGGTATTTTGGTCATTTCACTTTCATTTTCTGTTTAATTAGGTTAAAATATACTAGTTTGCACGTTTTTAGAATTTTTATAATTTTTGGATTTTTAATATTATTTTAATATTATTTGATTATTAAATTTCAAATTTCACATTTTAGCACTTTTTATACTTTTCTTAGGTTTAATACATTAAAATAGGATTTTTGCAATTCTTAGATTAATTTTATCATCATTTTTCTAATTTCTAGAATTATTTTAAGTTTTTTAGTTTTTAATCATTTTAAATAGTTTTAATTAGTTTAAAAATTTATAAAAATAGTTTTTAGTCTTATTTGGTCATTTTAGAGGGTTACAAAGTGAAAAATCTTTATTTGGGCTTTTTAATAATTATTTTGATTTTTAGGGCTTTAATTAGCATTTAAAAATTAATATTTAATTAACTAAAAGGTTTGAAAAAGTTTTGATCATTTGTAAACTCTTAGTTTATTTAATTTGATTTTTGGTAATTGTTGGGAATTTTTAGAATTTATTTTTATTTTAGCTCTTTTTACGGTTTTAATTTTAGTCATCGTAGTAATAATTTTCACGTCTTCGTCATTCTATTCTCTCATCCCCTTCTTTTCAATATTAATCTCAAATATGATTGCAATTTAGTCACACACATATACCTACTTGAGAAACGAACTTGTTTGGGTCATTAGTACACGTTTTTCCTAAACCGTCGTATTTAATACTTTTCCTATTTACGCTCTTTTCCTAAAGAGTAGTAAAAACTCTACAATCACTGGCTGCTCTACAAGTCTACAGTCGAAGCAACTACCACAAATAATAATTCTAGATTCTCAATACCAACAGGTATCAACCACGCTGTAAACATAAGGAACAAAATGACCGAGGCAATGCCAAATAACAGCATCGGAAATCGGTACATGATACTGAAGATGTTTACATGTAACCAAAGTGAAATGAAGCCGGAGGTATTCATCAACGACTTCAAGAAGCAAAAGTCAGATTTTTGTAGTCTAAAAAACATTGAAACTGCATTAGGTAGTCTTTCAACTACAGAATGTGATTTAAAAGAGACGCAAGACATCCTTAATGCCGCCTATTTCTGTACAAGTTTATCTAGGTCACCTATATATGATGTTGACTTTGGGTGGGGAATGCCTTTAAAAGCAACTTTTATAGGAGCTATGATGACGAATTGTTTTGGTATGATCTCTAGTCCGGACCAGGATGGTATTGAAAGGATGGTAATGAAGTACTTGTTAGTTTGGAAAAGCAAGAGATGGCCATCATTCAAACTGACCCCGAGCTACTTGCCTATTGTCGTTAGGATCCTGAGCTACTTGTTGCTAGGATACCGAGCTACTTGCCTATTGTCGCTAGGATTTTCCATATTCGTTAAATGTCATTGTTATTAGTTTTCTGGTTAAGAAATGGGTTGTTGAGTGTCTTGGGTCTGTTTAAGGCGTTCTTTGGTCTTGGGTCTGTTTTACGTGTTGTTTCTTTATTTCAATCCATTGTCGTGGTCGCGTTTGGGTGTCTTTAATTTTTAGGTGGTTTTTTAAGAATGTTTCCTTGTTGTTTACTGCTTGTATCTTCTAGAATTTTGCTAACTCTAAAGTTTTCCTTTTTGCTCCATAATTCACAGTTGCAAAACATCTCATGTCAAGAGAGGACTAGGATGGTTCAGCATGCATATAGGCTTAATAACCACTATAACCGATGCTCAGTTGTAAACCTATCAAAACGAGTCTATTAATCCTTGTACATTTACTTGAATTGAACACTCGTCATAAATTTTTTTAGAACCGTGGGTTAGTGGTTAGTGAGTCGAGTCGTGTGTAGTAACATCCAAGCAGGCGTTATGCCTTTCTGGAACCCTCACTAGTTATGGTTGGCTCCTCATCCGTTTCGTCTGAGAGGAAAACCCTTGGTAGGACTAGAACCCAAGACGTCTAGGAAAACAACCTTCCCCAAGGAAACCACTTAGTAAAACCTCGTCATAACTGATCAAAGGGCCTATAGATCAGGCTCTATACAGTCCTAGCCACCATCTGTCAACTAGAGTTGTACTAGACAAAGTGTTCATACTTCCTTCCTACAACTAAAAGATGACTTTAAGTCATCACGAATACAGATTCAAATATATAAACACTAGTTTTCATAAACTTAGGACTAAGACTAAGTGACTAACCATTCGCAAATATAGAGTAGCGTTTTCTGTTTATCTCCAGCACCCTTAATGTTTCCCTTCCTTTTAGCTGAGCTCAAATACTGCTTGTCAGCTTCACCAAAGATAGTTTCGTATCAGAAAATAAATTATTATAATCATGTCTGAGAGGTAAAGTGTCAGTCTGTCAGTCCTCACGGTAGTTACTGAACTTAACGTAGAATATGATTTATCAGAACATGACTGGTGGTTGTTCCTGTCGGTATAGTTCATCTTTCGGACTTTCTGGTATTCGGTTTCGTCTAGCTCTTTATGTGGAAGGGTAAGTTGAGATTGATTTATCTGTCCAGTCTTTACTTGAATCTGTAGACAGTAATTGCACGTTTTATGTGGAAGGGTAAGTTGAGTGTGGACCATGTTGGTAAATGTAGCACCCAAAATTTCACAACGCATCGGGAGGGTCATTGGGAGATTACTTCATAGCTAAACACACAAGTTACAGAAAACGGCCTCTAAATGAGGCGTTTGAAAAGTTTAACCCATTCGATAATTTAAAATCAGAGTTTACAAACACGTCCCAACAATAATGTAATAACAAACAGTTTCATAAAATTTATCAAATGGTAATCAGTATTATATTGCCTTCAAAATATTTTGTGCGACTTTATGCTCCAACTGTTCCTAAACCTGAGATAAACATGATAACATCATTAACAAAAAGTTTGAGTGAATTCATAGGTTTGCAAGTAAAAGCAGTGGACCACAAGATTTCAAGTATTCAGTTCACAAAAGTCACATAGCATCAATTATCACATTTAGCTCATGAAACCAAAACGTTAACATCCGTTATTCCGTTATCCGTTAGGTTTTCAAATACAATGCGTCCAGTCGTTTTTCCGTTCATCCCGGACGGGGAGGTCAATCCCAATAGATCTATTCAAATCATTCGTGTTTACTCGACCAGTACAGTCGGTCCAAGTAATTAACTGTTCATGACTAAAAGGGATAAAATTAGCCAACCAACTGCTTAGCTCAGTTGGCCACCAAGATTACACTAAGTGGTTTCGTTAGGGGAAGTTTCTTGGAGGTCTTGGGTTCAAGACCTGCCAAGGGCCTTTCAGGCGAAGCGGATAAAGAGTCTAACATAACTAGGCGAGGTTTCGAAGAAGACATTCTTCGGCTTGGATGTGTTTGCACGACTCGACCCACTAACTACTAACATTTGTCGTTTCAAAAAAAACGGATAAAATAAGCATACAGTTCAAGCACTTGCGTCCATTCGTAAAAAGTAACATGTATCCCCCTCGCGGGTTTAATAAAGCAATTAAATCAGTAAAAGAGAGACAATGAACGCACCTTAAGCAAAAGAGTAAGATCTTACTAGGAATCATTACACGAAAATAGATGCATGAGAACTCTAACCGCAACCTAAATAATTAATATGCATTTAGAATAACGAAAAATGAAGTGAAATGATTTGAACTGAAAGCATATATATAATTATATATCACCCACACGCGGTCGTGTTTAAATTTTATTAGTTAAGAATGTGGATTACATAAAATAAATATATTTTCAACTTTTCAGAATTTACAAAAGTAGACGACTGCCCAAGTTTAACCGCTCATAACTTCTTCGTTATGTACCCTGTCGACGCGTCACCAAAGTTTTTAGAAACTAGGATCTGAGGGCTACAACAATTAGTTGAGTGTTTTTGTAGGTTCAAACGCTAACAGACTTGAAAAGTATGTCAAACAGGGTTACTTGGAACATTTCAGCACTTCAATAAAATGTTACTTTTTATCAGCTTTTAGTCCATCTTTTTGGCATATTTCATATTGCAGTAGATTACTTGTATTAATCTCATTTTAAGTGTTTCTAGAGGCTACGGAAAGGTGAATAAGCCATCTACAACTTCGTAGTTTTGGACGAAACTTGTATCATACTCTAAAGCGGTCGAAAATAGGTTCCAAAATGGCAAAATCGCTAGTACATAACTAAAAATAGTTAAAAGCTCATGGGTTTTATTTTGGTGTATTTTCATCAAACATCAATTGGTCGTAACTTTGTCATACGGTGTACGTTTTTGGTGATTCAACTTGCTATATTTTGTTTGTTGGGTCATCTAGGCATAGCACTACAGACCCGATGCTTAACTACTGTATGAATGGGTCGTTTTTGGTCATTAAGTCACGTGTACAACATGTTTTTACACTTTTTCAATTCTTTTGCTCTCGCTACAAGATTACTTTCGCTGTGTCTAGATTTCGGCAGGATGTCTCGGTGTCTTTAAGATAAGGAATACTCGGTACTCTTTTTACCCGCGAACTATCTCAAGGTCATTTTTATAATAAGACAACGCCACACCAGATGCTTCTTACTTTTGTTCGAAACTAAAGCAAGACACTACCAATGGTTTTAGTCTCATTCGAGACTTATTACTATTCTCAAATTTAGCATCAAATGGCCAAAGACTAAGTGTGATTCTATTTTACGAAGACGAAAACTCTAGTGTACCCCCATATCAGACACTACCAAGTATTCAAAAATCTATGTTTTATGCCACAACGAACCGCATAGGTGATACAAGGGATATATATATATATATATATATATATATATATATATATATATATATATATATATATATATATATATATATATATATATATATATATATATATATATATATATATATATATATATATATATATATATATATATATATATATATATATATATATATATATATATATATATATATATATATATATATGTATGTATAGAGAGAGAGAGAGAGTTGGGGTAAAATAAAATAGATTTTATAATAAAATAGGTAGGGTGGAACCATAGGCCGCCACGTGTCACACTAGTCCCCACCTTTTTTTCTAATAACTGCAGGGGTATTTTTGTCTTTTAATCTTAAACTTACACATGGAAGAGGGTATATATACCTTTGGCTTGTTGGGCTGTAGGTTTAAGTGACTTGGGTCGCTTGGCTTTGCTTGGGCTTACGCCCCTAACATAGGGTATTTTTGTAAATTGCACCTAAACCTTATATAATGTGTTTTTTACACACAGTACTTCATTCGACTTATTCTTTTTCACATAGTTACCTCTTGAACTTCAACCACCACCACCACCACCGTTAACCACCACGATTCCACCACCATCTGAAACTCCAACGACCGTTAACTACCACCTTCTTTATTCTCGACTGATTCGATCGATACTATAGATCGGTTTTTGATATCTCGCTTGATTGTTCATAATCAACGAATTACGAGTACTCATCATCTACTAATAGTGAGTTTTCATCATCAACAACTAGTTCATCATATGTAAGATCTTAATATCTTCATCTTGTTTGATAAATTGAATTGTTTCTAGAAGTTACAATTGATTGTTATTTGTTGAATAACGTATACAAAGTTTGAGATTTAGTTAAAGTATATCATGCTTTTCACTACATCTAGAATGAAATTGAAGTAAAAAAGAGATGAAAAACGTGAATATGAAACCTACATACCATGTGTTTGAAAAAATGTCTACATGATATTTTATAACTGTGATGTAATTTAGTACTGTGATGCACCAGTTTGTGATGAACTTGTTGTTAACACGGTAATGTACTGGATTATCTTTTTAGATGTTGTTGAGCTAATAGATGTAGTGGAACATTGTGTTTTCTTCTAGATTTGCAACAAAAACTAGAATATATAGTTACAAAATGTGTTTAATAAAGTTGCATACAAGGTGTTTGATAAAATATCTCAACTAAACTTTGCAACTGTAATGCACTAAAATTTTACACTATGATGCGTTAACTGTTCATGATTTACTTGAAGGATTAAAAATAATTGTTGCACTGGTTGTTAAGACATAAACACTGTGATGAACCATGGTTTTACACTATGATGCACTAGTGTCTTTAGTGAATCACATATAATAATCTACTGAATCACAGTTTCATGTCTAGTATACCATAAGACAGTAGGTTTCATAATGTAATGCAGTAGGTTTTGTATTGTAATGCAGTAGGTTTTGTAACGTAATGAAGAAGAATAATAATAAATATATCAAGTACATCATAGTTGAAATATGTTTTACTTCCTTTGTGACCACATCAAAATTTATAATAACTATAATGCAATAAAATATTAAATTTAGTAGTTTTTTCATTATCATGTAGTATATATAAAATTGTGATGCAATAAGAATAAAAGTTTAGATTTTTATAGAATTGATGCAGTAGAAAATGAATTGGGATGTGGTAGGTGTTCAGTTTGTAAGTGTAATGATAAAATTTATATGTGCTTCTACATGATTTTACTATTCATGTTGCAATGGTTACTTTCATTTGCACTTTTTACAAACAAGAATTAACTTAATTTTTTTTAACGTGAAGGTGTAAGGGAAATCACTTTGGTAGTGGCCTTCGTACGCCACTTAGCTCGTCGCATGCCGATGATTAGTCATGTGGTGTGAGTTGTCCAAGGACATATCTCATTATCGTCTTCTTTAATGCTACTTTCTGCTCAAACAAGTATACCATTTTCTTTTATAAAATATTGTAGTATTGCATCACTGTTTTATTATTACTCTATCATAGTTCTATTAAAGATTTTGTGTGTTTTTAATACTTAATGCAGTAGGTTTTGGAGTGTCATGCAATAGATTTTTTAATGTCATGTTGTAGGTTTTTTATTGTCTCACTAAATGATTATTTCTTAATTTTTTGCAGGTTGATTACGTAAATATGCAATAGAAAATGAACGAGACTATATGCACTACGAAGCATTTGCTCTTCTTTGCCGCCACATAGTTTATGTGTTGAGAAAGAATAGTATTAAGGAGTTTTCTCAGAAATATTTGAACAACTATAATCACTATAATGCAGGACATTATAGATTGTGATGAAGAAATATTTTTATTCTAGAGATGTATCTTTCTTATCATTTTAATTTTTGTATTATGTTTTTTACTGTATTGCGATGTAGTAGCATTTACATGGTAATGGCAGTATCTCATACATTATAACGTCGTATCTTATACATTATAATTTAGTAGCTTATACATTGTAATGAAGTAGATTATACATTGTGATGAAGAAATATTTTATCTTGTATACTGATTTTACTTATCATTTCTAAATTTTGCATTATGTTATTTTTAACTGTATTAACATTTACATAGTAATGTAATAGATTATAAATTGTAATGCAGTAGATTATAAATTGTAATGCAGTATATTATACATCGTGATGAACTAAAATATTTTTCATAGAATATCATAGCGATCTAGTAATATTAGATATAAAAATTAATAGAGTCACACTGAGGTCTGTCGACATGATGTAATAGTTATATACATATGTGATGTATTGCCATTTTTAGTGTATCGCACTTGTCTATCTAGTGCATTAGAATATTTGTTATTCTACAATAATTAAATACAAACCATAAATAAAAGCAATAAATGATCATTAAAATTAAAAATACTTAGTTTTCCACAAACAAATGCAACATGCATATGCCACAAACATAGTTTCGTACAATTATAGACTGTGCCACTTTTGGAGTTTCAGTTTGATTCAATCTTTCTGGTGTTATAGATTTAGACTTCTATTTTGTAGGTTGTTATATGCGCGTGCGGCCGCCAAGGTGTCGTCCTTTTTTTATTCCTGCTTGTAGGAATTATTTTCGTTGTGTATTTCCTCGTAATAGTTGGATTTGTCCTTTTAGGTATGCACATTCATTCTTTAATCCATCCTCAAAAACACCATCACCCTTTCTAATTCTATTACTTTGTTTAGGAACAACCTCCTGTGGATTGAGTTTATGAGGAAAATATTAGTTTCATTCTAATTTTGATGCGTTAGAATAACATAGTGATGAAGTAGAATAACATAGTGATGTAGTAAAATAACACATTGATGCAGTAATTAACATATTGATGCAGTACAATAATAGTGTGATACACATATACACCAACACTTTCTACACGGTACAATAATAGTGTGATACACTTATACACCAACACTTTCTACACATTAAACACTCTCTGCATTAACTAACCTAACTGAATATGCCACAAACAAGATCCTGCTACAGAACACCCTGCAAGTATCCTAATCTAACCTTATACGCCACAAAAAAATCATACTTCATCCATGAGTTATACCAGTTGCATCATATGTATAAACACATAGACAAACACTAGTCTACATTCCACTACATTACATTTCATTTTTACCACATCACACACAAAAGCAAGCAAACATAATCAATTTTGTTAAAAACACCAAGCCACAATTACACTAAATCATTCTTATGAACAATGTAAGTAGAGTACTGCATTACAATGCATTTTTCTACTATATTACGATGTATTTTCTACTCCTCACAGTTCATTACAATGTTTTATCTACTACATCACGATTTATTTATATATAATGTAGGAGAATTAAAGTTGTAATGCAGTAAAAGAACTATATACATTACACATATATTCTACTCAGTTATAGTTATGCTCTAGTGCATTATTTATTTTATATCATATTGCCTTATAGTTATTTTGATAGTGCATTACACTACATTTTCTAGTATATCACAAATAAAATATGGCCCACACATTTGTTTTCACACAAGCCACATTAAGACTAAATCATGCTCGTGAACATTAACATACAACCTATTGCATTACGCTTAAAAATTTACCACGTCACACTTATAAAGTCTAGCTATAAATCATCAATAGGAAGAAATAACAATACCTTGCTGTATAGGATTCCCATTTCTAGTGCATAACATAGATAATAAGCCTAAATAATCTAATTCTGTTTTTCTACATTACTAGTTATTTTTCTAGTACATCACAAACCTATGAACATCAACATGCATCCGTATACACGAAAACCAAAAGCCTACTACATCCTTAGTTTAAATTCCATTACATCAAACATCTATTTATTTTTTTCTGTTGCATTACAATTTATTTTGTAGTACATCACAAGCCTATGCACACAACATACATCTTTATACATGAAAATTAAACACATACTGCATCACAGTCCAAATTCCAATAGATCGACATCTATTTTTGTTTTCTACTAAATTCTAGATCATTTTCTACCACATCACAAGCCTATGAACTTCAACATACATCCTTATACATGAAAACTAAACACCTTCTACATGAAAATTGAACACCTAGTGCATCATTGTAAAAAATCTAGTGAATTACAAGAATAATCAAACATAGAAACATAAGTAACCTACTGTATCACATTAAAAGAAAAACCTACTACACATAATATAACATACAGTTACATTAACAATCAAAACAAACACATAACCATGTAAATCTACCGCATCACACTTATAGAGTCTAGTTGAGACATTTTATCAAACATATTATAAGCAACTTTTTAACACATTATTTATTTGTACAATTTGTTCAAAAAGAGATGAAGCAATAAAACTATGGTTAAGAAGTCAACTTGCGCTTTCATTTGATGCGCTAGATTCGTATAAAACATCGATAAAACGGTGACGCACGCATGATTTGATCACGATCAGAAACTTTAACGATTCGATGTAGTTGTTACTCGATGTGTATGATTCGATGTAGTAGCAATTCAATCTTGATTAGATATGATTAAGATGTGTATGGATTTCTAGTGTGAGAAAGTGTGTTTAGAGAGAGAAAGTAAGATCTAGAAATGGGTCGAGATAAATGGCAGGAATGTTTTTTGTATAAAATACAAATTTACAAGTTTCCCCCCCCCCCCTCAAGTTTGTAATATTTACCCCATCGACCCCTTTTTTATTTGATCTAAGAAGTTTTGATCCAAGGGCTAGGATCTTCTCCTACCCTTTTTATTATAAACTTTCATTTATAATAACTCTACCCTATATATATATATATATATATATATATATATATATATATATATATATATATATATATATATATATATATATATATATATATATATATATATATATATATATATATATATATATATATATATATATATATATACATACATATATATATATATATACATATATATATATATATATATATATATATATATATATATATATATATATATATATATATATATATATATATATATATATATATATATATATATATATATATATATATATATATATATATATATATATATATATATATATATATATATATAGAGAGAGAGAGAGAGAGAGAGAATTTAGTTAAAATGGTGACTTGTTTAAAATTGTTAAAATGAAAAGTAATTTAAACCATTAGATTTTCTAATTAGCTAAGGATGATATCAAGTAATTAATTAGCTTTTTTAATCTAAAATTAAATTAACAATTAAACCAAAAGGGTAGTAATAGTATTTTTCAAGTCTTATCCTTTTATTAACTCCCACCTCCCTCGCAATCAACTTCACTACCGAATGTCAAAATCAATTTCTCTACCCAACTATTTTATTTCCAAATTAATGCTTTTTTATATTTAAATTTCAGTTGCGTCTTTTTAACCTAGTCACACATAAACGATTTTTTCAAGAAACATCAATCGGCACATGGAGCTTAAACAACAATTCATATGCGACAATAGGTATTATATTTTTTTTGTATTACTTTATAAAAATCTTTTGAAGTTTTTTCTAATTCCTTATAAGTCCTGATTTTTAACAACTTCAAAATCGGTTTTTATTAGAACACAAATCGGGTCCGATTTGTATGCCGTCATCCTTTATTTCCTCTTTTAGAAACAAAAATCGAGTATGCCATCATTCAAATTAGAACTGGATCAATCAATCGGGTCCGATGTCAAGGTAATTCCTCATATCTGAGTTCGATTTTATCAATGAAAATGATACATCAATATGTCGACTCAAAGCCAGAATCTCACAGTTCATAGTAACACATGCTAGGATCTGGGCTCGATTTGAAAGATAATGCATCACGTTACGAAGATGTATGACTCAAAGCCGAAATCGGGCTTTTACGGTGATACATGCTAGGATCCAGGTTCGGATTAATAAATGAAAGATACATCACGTTATGAAGATGTATGACTAAAAGTAAAAACCGGATTTTTACTGTGATACATGCTAGGATCCGGGTTCGAATTTATAAGTGAAATATGATACATCACGCTACAAAGATGTATGACTCGAAGTCGAAATCGAACGTTACGGTGATACATGCTAGGATCCGGATTCATATTTATTAGTGAAAGTTGATACATGTCACGTTACAAGGAGGTATGACTCGAAACCAAAATTGGACGTTACGGTGATACATGCTAGGATCCGGGTTCAAATTTATAAGTGAAAGATGATACATCATGCTACAAAGATGTATGACTCGAAGCCGAAATCGGACGTTACGGTGATACATGCTAGGATATGGGTTAGATTTATCAGCGAAAGAGGATACACTATATAAAATTTTGACTTTTTGTGATATAAGTAAAAAATTTATTGACTATCATTTGAGTAATGGTGGCTTATAAATGAGTTTGTTTATTACGTATTGTACCTTTTGCATTAGTTGATTAAAATAAATATTTGCATGTATCACGACAAAAGATACAAAAGTAGAAGGTGACAATCGTGTGGATAAAATCTGGAAAATTCAATTTATAATTTAATGAATTAAATGGTGATTGGTTGAGTTAAAATATGGGGATTGATTTTGTTAATTAATGATACTATATTAATACTTTTATAACGATTAAATTTGTGACTAAAAGTCCGTGTGTCAAGTTTGACTGGACACTAATAGTAATTAATCTTTTTAACATGGTACATATTGCCTTTAATGTTTACATTAATAACATTAATGCAGATCAATTTGATATATATATATATATATATATATATATATATATATATATATATATATATATATATATATATATATATATATATATATATATATATATATATATATATAGGGTGGTGTTATTGTGATGTACACTATTAAAGTGGGTTATAGTAGGCACAACTGTGAACCGTTAGATCGATTATTATGGATGAGATTAAAATATCTATTAAATGCTAACTTCAGATGGCATTTTTGTAAATAAATAAAACATCATGCCATTTTCCGTATAATCCATTTTATTTGAAATTCACACCCACGACATTCGGTTTGCATAATCTGGATAAAGTATTATTTTGTATAGAAACTAGAAGGGGGGGTTGAATAATTTCTTATAATTTACTTGTTAAAATATGGTTTCCAAAAACCCTTTTTCAAAAAACTTAGGCTTGAAGAAATATGTGAAATCTTCTTATGCACAAATATGAACAATGATAGTGTAGCTAAACTAATATTAACCAAAATATATCCACAAAGAATAAAGAATGATAGTGTAGCTAATCTAATATTAACACATGTATATGCAAAAAGAATAAGGAATGTAAAGAGTTAAGGGTAAAGAAAGATCAAACCGAACACCAAGGATTTATAGTGGTTCGGCAACGAAGCTCACTCCTCGTTCCTACTCCACTCCTCGAGTACTCCTTACTCGAGAGTTCACTACACAACAAGCTCCTTATGGTGGAGAAAACCGTACACGTTGTTTAACCAATTTCCGACTCTAAGCTAAAAGTCGATCCCTAATCGTAGCTAGGACCAATCTACACAACTATACTTAGTACATACACAACTTCCAAATAGACACAACTACTTGGATCTTCACAACTATGACACAACTACAAGTATATAAAAATTGATCTTTAATGGATCTTTGGTGGTGGACTCAACACTTCACTAGGATAGTGTTCTTCTCTTTTCACTTGGAGAGGAAGGGATGGAAGAACAAGATTCACTTCTTAAACAAGTAATAATCAAACAAATGATCAAAGATTTGAGTGATTAAAGAAGGGGTTTGAATCTGGAAATAAATGTGCAAAAGAGGTAAGGTGAAAAGCTGAGAATGGTCCACTATTTAAAGGATAAAGGAGCCAACAGCTATATCTGCCCGCGGTACCTTATCACAACCCGCGGTACCTTATCAATAAGGTACCGCCTAGGCGCTAAGGTACCGCCGGACTAGACTCCGCTCCTTTTTGTCCTTTAGTGGTGGAGGTCTTATCTGGGTATAAAAATATCCTGAAAGGATATTCTTAACAGAATAAGAATATGCCATTTTCAAATTTCAAATGATTAATTTAATAAAACATTTTCTTAAAAATAAAGTTTAATAAAAACTTGTCACATTTAATAAAAAGTGAGTTTTAAGAAAAGATTAAATCACTTGATCACTTGATTAAGGTTAGTACTTATATATCCATACCTTAAGTGAAAATGGGTAAAATGAAAAATACTTGAACTCAAGAATTCGTTTTTCGTTGTTTTCGTAAATGCTTGTTTTTACATATTGTCGTAATCAAAACTAAGCGAGACCGAAAAATGCAAGTAACGTTTTTAGTCATTATTGCATTAACATTCTCCCCCTTTTTTATTCCGACAATACATAAACTCAATCACACAAAAAACAAGATTTTCGAAGACGAGTTTATTCATTTCTCCCCCTTGTCGAAGCAAAAAGGTTGCGTAAGCCGGTGTTGAAGAAACGACTTTGCAAAGACTCCCCCTTGGTGCTTACTCCCCCTAGCTTGGGGCACCGGGGAATCGAGATATGGTGACAAGCTACATAGAAGGGTTAGTTGAACAAAAGAAACAACCAACAATATATAGCAATAGGTCACAAAAAAAAATTAAAAGAGAAGAAAACACAATGACAAAGATCCAAGATAGGTTACTAAAGAAACATCATACAAGGAAGTATGAAAAAAAAAAAGAAACAAGCCAAAAGCATAAATCTAATCCTAGTTATTCTAGAATTCTAAGATTTGCTTGAATTTGGTGTCTTGAGGATAAGCAACCAATGCTTATATGAAAGACAAGGTAATAGCGGAGGGTGGTGGTGGTGGCTTGTTGGAGATCTCATAATCAAAATGAAGAGGAGGCTTGATTAAGAGACTCTTAATGTAGCTCAACTCCTCATAGATGTGTGCCATAGCAAGATGTTGATATTGACAACAATGACAATATGTTCCATGGTGCATGACATTATCATGAGAAGGAGGAAGAACACTAAAGGGTGGTGGTGGAAGAAAGGATGTTCCACAATCAACATTCTTGGTAGGAGAAATGTGATTAAGAGTGTTCTTGGGTGGGTTTGGATTGAAAGCAATTGGAGAAAATGGAGGAGATTCAAGGCTTTCATTTGGAGAATAAGACATTTTGGATGTGAATAATGCAAAATGCTTATGGTTTAAATAGGGAAGGCTTAGGATATTTTTGGGGTGGTCAAAGGGTTTGAAACAAAGATTCTCAAAAAGGTTGGAGCAAATCTGGAGTTTCAGACAAAAACCCGAAAAGGAAGGCCACTGTAGGCGGTTCCTTATCTATGGTGGCGGTACCTTATCAGTAAGGTATCACGGCTCACTTATGGAACCGCCTGCAGAAGCAGGGTTTGGTGTTTGGAGAAAGATTTTTCAGCAAATCTTATTTTTCTAGTCTAACTTATAATAGGGATGTGCTTAAAAGCTAAGATAGACAAGGAAAGTATATGCAAACTTACCAAATAGAGATTTGACCAAAATACATTGATAAAAAAATCAATGTAGGAGGTGTGTAAGACAAGACCTTATGACACAATGATCCTCCATGATTCAATCTTGTTCTTGCTACGTTTGAGAGAATCATACATATGAATTATGTAAGCTCTATATTAATAGCGAGAATCTATGAAAAATCGTTTTTAGATTGAATTAACAATGTCAAACGAGTTTCTCAACAGTTTTCGAAAGAGACTTTGAGAGTTTTGAAAAGGAGATGAGAAGATTTTTCAAAAGAATCTTAAAGGACTCAAGGACTCAAGGTGGTAAGAGAAAACACACAAGAAGAAAAGAATTTAAGGAAGATGTTCCATTAATCCTAGACCTAGACGCAAGTAATAAAAAGGTTCCCTCTTAAGTGGCTTAGTGAAGATATCGGCTAAGTTGTCCTCGGAGGGCACCTTTTCGATAGTAATGTTCCCCTTTTGAACATTATCTCTAAGGAAATGGTGTCTAATTTCTATGTGTTTGGTTCGCGAATGTTGCACGGGATTCTTGCTTAGGTCTATAGCGCCTTTATTATCGCACATGATGGGAACATCATCAAGAGAAATCCCGTAATCAACAAGCGCTTGCTTCATCCATAGAGCTTGTTGGCATGCTTTACCGGCACTCACATACTCGGCTTCCGTGGTGGATATCGCAAGAGCGGTTTGTTTCTTGGAGAACCAAGAAGTTAAACAACAACCCATGAAGGTACAAACTCCACTAGTGCTTTTCCGGTCCACATAGTCTCCCGCATGATCCGAGTCCGCGTAGACAATGGTTTCTACGCCGGTCCCTTTAGGATACCATAATCCTAAATGTATAGTGCCTTTAATGTATCGGAAGATACGCTTAACCGCTTCAAGGTGAGAGGTTTTGGGAGCCTCTTGGAAGCGAGCACAAAGGCAAACACTAAACATGATATCCGGTCGACTTGTCGTTAGGTACAACAAACTACCAATCATACCTCTATATTTGGTGTTGTCTACCGACTCACAATCATCACCTACGGTGAGTTTAGTATCCGAGGCCATAGGGGTCTTCATTGGTCTAGATTCTTCTAATCCAAATTTCTTTAGCATTTCTTTAGCGTACTTAGATTGACTAAAGAAAATACCATCGTCCATTTGTTTAATTTGGAGTCCTAAAAAGAAGTTAAGTTCTCCCATCATACTCATTTCAAACTCATCATGCATGATTTTGGCAAAGTCATCACACAATTCTTGACAAGTTGAGCCAAATATAATGTCATCAACATATATTTGTACGATTATGAGGTGAGGACCTTTCTTCTTTGTAAAGAGTGTATTGTCTACCATACCCATGGTATACTCATGTCTAACAAGAAACGCTTTAAGTCTATCATACCAAGATTTGGGTGCTTGTTTGAGTCCATAAAGTGCTTTCTTAAGCTTGTAAACATGGTCCGGTTTCTCAAAATCAATGAAGCTGGGAGGTTGAGCCACATATACCTTCTCATTGATCAAACCGTTAAGAAATGCACTCTTTACATCCATTTGTTGAAGCTTAATATCTAAGGCACAAGCGTAGGCTAAAAGGATTCTAATTGATTCTAATCTAGCTACCGGTGCATATGTCTCGTCATAATCAATCCCTTCTTGTTGATTATAGCCTTGAGCTACAAGTCTAGCCTTGTTACGAGACACAACACCATTCTCATCTAGCTTATTCCTAAATACCCATTTGGTTCCTATAATGGTAGAACTTCTAGGTGGAGGAACAAGTTCCCAAACATCATTGGCAACGAATTGATTCAATTCTTCTTGCATCGCAATGACCCAAATCTCATCCGTCAAAGCTTCTTTAACATTCTTAGGTTCAATCAAGGAGACAAAACAAAAGAAGTTGCTTTGGTTTTGGACTTGAGATCTTAGGGTCCTTTGATTTAAGTCACCAATGACATTATTGAGCGTATGATCCCTAGACTCCTTAATGTTTACTTCCTTTTCAACACTAAGGTCTTCAACTCCTATTTTTCTAACCTCTTTGGCTTTAACTACTTCTAATTCATCCAAGTCATCATCAACCAATGGTGGTGTCTTGGGTGAAGGAGGGGTTTCATCAAAGGTTACGTTGAGTGATTCTTCGATAACCCCTGAGGTTCTATTTAGGACTATGTAGGCCTTACTAGTTTAGGAATAACCTAAAAGGATACCTTCGTAAGACTTTGGGTCAAACTTGGTAAGGTAGTCTTTGGTGTTGAGGATAAAGCACTTGTTTCCAAAACACCCTAAAGTATTCTAATGAGGGTTTCTTACCTTTAAGAATCTCATAGGGGGTCTTTCCTAGGAAAGGTCGAATAAGAATTTGGTTGAGAATATAGGTCGATGTATCTACGGCATTGCACCAAAACTTTTGAGGCAAAGATTGCTCGTTTAACATCGTCCTACTCATCTCTTGGAGAGTCCTATTCTTCCTTTCAACTACCTCATTTGATTGTGGAGTGCGAGGAGCCGAGAAGTTATGGGTAATACCATGAGCTTCACAAAAGGCACCAAATTGCACTTCATTATCAAATTCCCTACCATGATCTGTCCTAATAGAAACAATTGAACATCCTAGTTGATTTTGAATTCTCCGACTAAAGATTTTGAAGTGATCGAAAGCTTCATTCTTAGATGCCAAAAATATAGTCCAAGTGAATCTAGAATAGTCGTCAACTATAACTAGGGTATAAAGATTACCTCCATAACTCCGTATGGCGGAAGGTCCAAAGAGATCCATATGTAGGAGCTCTAAGCACCGAGAGGTCGAAACCAAATTCTTGGCTTTGTGACTTGAGTGAACTTGCTTTCCAACTTTGCAAGCATCACAAAAGTGACTATCAAACTTAATCTTGGGGAGGTGTCTTACCAACTCCTTAGAGACTAAAGATTGAATTAAACACATATTAGCGTGACCTAATCTCCTATGCCAAAGAGTAGAACTATCATCTATAGTCGCAAGACATATGTTGTCTTTTGACTTCTTATTAACCTTCATGACATAAAGCCCATGCTTTCTAACACCTTTTCCAATGACTTTTCCATCTTTTACGATTTCACTGTCATGTTCCAAAAATATGACCTTACACTTATTATCACAAATTTGACCTATACTTAAAAGGTTAAAACCTAAGTTATCTACGTGCTCAACATTTTCAATGGTCATGGAGTCAAGAGAAACCGTACCTTTGCCAATGATATTACCACGTAGACTACTAGCGAATGTGACGTTACCTCCATCATATGCTTTGTAATGCGAGAACAAACTTCGATTACCCGTCATGTGTTTAGAACATCCACTATCCTTAATCCACTCATCGGTCTCCAAATCAATTCCCAAGCATATCTAGGTAACAATACACAAGATCAAACATTTGGTCCCCAATATCTCATGGGTCCAAAATTGTTAGTTCCAACATCCTTTGCATTTGGTTGGGATGTATGAATGAGGTGGGGATTCCCCATGGAGAACAAAATGGAGGAGGGTAGTAATTCATGTAACCATTTTCTGTTCATT